>OY796675.1:0-1200000 GCA_963680715.1 Tetragnatha montana | reverse complement strand
TTTCATTAGATTGGGTGCATAGTTTAAATCAGCGTTTCCCAACCTTTTTACTCCCACGGAACCCTTTTGACAATGCCCAAGTTCCGCGGAACCCTAGCGTCCATGTAACAATATTTTTCTCACTATTTTTTAAATTATTAAATAAAACGGAAAATAAGTAACAAAGAAATCAGTGGCGTATATAGGAATTTATTTCGGGAGGGGCCAAAAATTACTCCCCAGTCCCTTCCCCACATATTTAATAGGCCCGATGTATCTTTTTAGGTGATAATTAGGTCCTAAAAACTTAATAAAGGAAAAGTTGTTAGTAATAAAAATACAATTACCAAAGGGGGGTCTGGGGGTCCTCCCCCAGAAAATTTTTGGAAGTTTGACTAAAAAAACCAGGTTTTTAACTAGTTTTGGTACACTAACATAAGTCCAAATTTTGAATGTACATTTATATGAACTTAATATTTAAAGTTATTCAAATAGAGTTCCAAGTACAAAAGGGGATTTGGGATCTTTCCCCAGAAAATTTTTGGAACTTTACCCCTAAAAACAGGGTTCTATCTTGTTTTTGGTACACTTAGTCCGAATTTCAGGCATATATTTTTTGGTAGGATTTGGATTTTGATGAACTGATATTATAATAAATTTAATTATAATATAAGTTCCGCGAGAAATTCGAAGGAAAAAATTTTTGTTCTAGATTCTAGGAAAACAAAAAAAAATTGTTTCGAATTTCTCGCGGAACCCTTGAGGAGGCCTCGCGGAATCCCAGGGTTCCGCGGAACCCCGGTTGAGAAACGCTGGTTTAAATCACTTTTAAAGAGAATTTTTTAAATTTCGAAGCGTTGTGCTCAGTGAATAAAATTCCAAATTAATATTAATGCTGATGACAAGACAAGCTTTCAATATTAAGTTTAATGGTTTTGAATATTTAAAATGATATAACCTTCAGTGTCATGAAGAGAATAATCAATTTACAAGAACTTAATTTTACTGAAGTAATTTTTTTTCGATCTGTATATATTTTTGAAATACCTTTTTTAAACCTATTTTCAGAACAATCTGTTGTAATTAACACTGATTAGAAATTAAGACATATAATTTGGCTGTAATTTTTCTGCCCTATAGCCCTTTCTGCACCACCCAGGTCTAAAAACTCATTGATAAAAAAATAATCCGAGTAAATATTCTCGGAATACATTTTTGTGATATAGGGTGTGTATGTTTTTAGGGAATCGATAACTTTTTCTACAACACAAAATAAGGTGCAATAACACACTTCAGCTGAGAATTGTGTAAGGGGACATCCATAAATTACTCCCCCTCTCGTGAAATTTTTCAATCACTTTTTGACTAATTTTCGCATTTTTCCAGTAGTTTTGCTAAAAAAAATTAAAGAAAAAACGTGTATTTTCTAAATTAAAAGTCGACGTGAGATTTTAATTGACTCCCCCCTCCCCCCAGGTAAGATTTTGCTCCTCCCCTTTTTGACCTCACGTAATTTATGGAAGTCCCCTAATTAACTGTTTTAGGGCTTTAGCACCTTAGGCTGCTATCGCCCCGATTTCTGAGCAATGCCAGCTATTTATTGATTATATAAGAAATATTGTTAAATTAAAAGTGGTAATTGAATTTCAATTATAGTGTTAATCTTTTTATTTTGTGGTCACCGCTATTTTATTTATCATTAAGTTAATGATGTCAGTCTATATTAATTTCCTCGCACATTGTATCCGACACCGTTATCACAAACCTCTTGCCTCAAAGGTGGTTTTGGATCTCGGGATTATTGGTGCTGCTGGTCTCGAAAGGTCCTTGCCAAAACATAACATGCAGGTATGTCATACCATGACAAAACATCAGTTTCGTGGGAATTCACGTCCGGTAGAGGACAATGTTTGCAGGCGAAGGGGAAAACGTTTAACTTCTTTATTCTACGAAAAAAAATAACATTTCTTTTTATATATTTGGAGAGAGCACAAGTAAACTCCTGTAAACCAAATTTCATTAAATTCTAATGATAATTAGTAAAGCAAATCCCTTTCCAATTTAAAGACGATCTGAAAAATAATGAATTGAATGTGAAAAAGGTTAGCGGCGCTTTCTCCAAATATGTAATAAAAATTGATACTACAACATTTGAACCTTGCCTCTTCACTAGCGAACATTGTCCTCTAGCAGACACAGTTTACATTTGCGGCCATTAATAATTCCTATAAAAATCATGTTTGCCATGGTTTTACAAACCTCCATGTTAAGTTGGGAAAGGGCCTTTCGAGACTTCTTGTAAACGTGCGATTAATGGGTCGTGCAAATTACATAAATGCTGTGATTACCGAATTAAATAAGTAGTATTAAACATTCCACAATTTCTTTAGCTAGCTGATTATTTTTTCTACATCTTTTTATCTTGATTGCAATTAATATCAAAGTCTTAAATTAACTGAAATTTAAAATATTGAATTAAATTTAATAGACAATGAATTTAAGATAATGCCGTTCTTATTAAGTATAAAAAAATTCTTAAAACCTGACTTATATTTAAAATCAAATTCCTTTCTGAAATTTATGTAGAGAAAGCATGGGCTTTACTAAATTTGAAATTGTTAAAAAAATAGGAAAATGTCTGGCCTTTTTTGTATTTGTGACTTTTATTCAGGTAATTCAAACATACTTCAAATTTAAAAATGCCGGTGAAATTTTTAGTTGAATATTGTTAAGTATTTTTTTGTATGAAAGTTGTTAAATTCCTTAAATAACTTAACAAAGGTAACAAAAATATTTAGTTAAAACGTTATCAAAATGTAATGACAAATAAAAAATATTACATATCGAAAAAAAGTTCTAATTTGTTTTTCTTTTGCTAAAAATGATAGTAAAAAATAAGAGTATTGTAACAATAACTTCAAATAAAAGTTTAATAAATTTGAGGTATCTTTAAACTTTTTAAAATTATATTAGTAAAATTAAATCACCCAGGGTTGGTACGGGATTTGAACCTGGTCTACATCTTTGCGATCGAGCACACTAACCGTTAGGCCACATGGCTACACTTACAAGTTGTTAATAACAAATGTGACCAAAGGTTTGAGTTAATGTATTATGTTTTGCGGGTTACCGTAATTTTCATAAGCTATATAACTTTGGCGATTAGAGGTTGGCGGAAATTTTCTGTTTGAAATTTCCTACTGCTTGCACGGGGTTAATGGCTATAGGGATCAAAATATACGAAATACGAGATTTCAACCTAAATTCTACGTAGATCAACCCCTCCTCCTGGCTTTATTTTTGGCCAAAATTATATGAAACTTGGTATTTAAGGGTTTTAGAGGGTGCACTTTCAGAATCAAGAATAATCTTTGATCGCGCCCGTAGAAAAAAAAAAGTTAGGGCTCCGTTTAATATGAAGACGGCCCCCTAAGGACTTATGTTATAGCTTATTTTCAAGCAGACATTATTTCATGAAAATTGGCGTTTAAAGTACCCTTCTAACCCTAGCCGTTTGCTCACACCGTCCACTGTAACGGTTTTAATTTCCACGACTGTACCTAAATCCTTGGTATGAAATAATTTGGGAATAAGCCCAAAAAAAACCACGAAATGAAAAAAAAATCATCAAAACCACCACTAAATTGTTTAAAATTAATTTATAGCTAACCTGAGTAATGTGTCGGAATGTGTCAATGTGAGTCAGTGTGATTTTTCCGAAGCATCTAGGAAACGGAACGAATGTGTATTCGTTCCGTACTGTATATTTAGAGTCTTTCGGAGGCATCTTTGAGATTCTTCTTCTCCGCCCCTCCTCACGTGACAAGGGAAATGTGAGTTACACGAGGTGTTATACCCCTTTAGGTGCTTACATTGTATATTTTAATGGCTTCAACCCAATAGTACTTTGTTAGTGATATTTACTTTAATGCTAAAAGTTGTACTTTTAATAAAATGTATCCGTCATTTTACTTATGCATTATTAATTTGTAATATATTTTATTTTCAGATTTTCCACCACATTTTCCATCAGAATTTTTGTTGGGTGAGTGAAAATTGTCTGCATGTTATTATAAATTTTAGGTAGTTTACTGGTCATGTGAAAAAGTACAAGTAGCTTAATTCATAGGTAAATATGAAATGCAATTTATTCATTAAAAGACACTGTTTTTGTTCAACAGAAATTCTGGAAAAGTAAGAGATTTATGTCATGACAAAAATAAGAAAATCATTCAACTATTTTAAATGGAAATATAAGATTATTAATCCTAAATAGCTTTTCCATTCATCATCTGTTAGTTTTGTATTTTCTAAAATTAAAGCCCTGGATGAAGACGTTACTTTGCATAGGCGTAACGAGGGGCCCCCCCCATTACATCGATGGTTTCTGAAACATGAAAAATTGAAAAAATGAATTTAAACACTACATTGAGAGACGAATTTTTAAAACAAATTCTAGGGGAGAACCCCCAACCCCCCTCTAAAGTTTTTGGTCGGTTATACTGTGTTTTTTCCCTTGAAAGATAAGCCTCAGATGAAGTGTTCCCTTCGGAAGTTTTGCAAAAAAAAATTGTTTATATTATACCTATATTCTGAGACACTTTTCAAAAGGGAGTAATATGTTGGAGGGGCTGACTGGTCGGAGTAACACCCCCCATGAGTCATCTCTAGTTACGCCACTGGTTTCTTGAACCCGGTACGTCACAAATGCGGTTGTAAAAATCGGTAAACACAAAGCCTGTTGGGTTGCTAGGAAGAGTTTCGGTACGCATATCGCGTGATTTGAAAAGCACTATATTTGTATTTGTATTTGTATAACACCCACATTAAATTTTTCTTTATTAAAGTCAACTACCTAGAACACTTCCGATAAAATTACACTTCTTATCCCGAGTTTTTCTTCAACGGAGAAATAACAGATAGTCCCTACTTACGGGGGCAAGCAAACAAAATATTTCACAGAAGCGGAATTTTTTTTTCTTGACCCAATAAAAATTTCAGAGGAACAAAATAAATCACAGAGTAATTTCGCGCAGGGATTCCTTAACGGTCGCTCTTTTGTTTGTTTTTTACAGGCGCAACCTGTTGGAATGGGATGCCAATAATTACCCCAGTTTAGAGGTAATAATTATGCATTTTTTTTTCGATCGGCCGTTCAAATTTATAGCCAGACTATTAGAAACGTTTCCTTAATGTGTTATAATGTGTTTTTTTCTCTTTGCGAAATTATTAAAAATGACTTCAAGCACAGAAATTAAGAAGAGTTTATGGCTTTTATCGTTGCGAAATATTGCTCAGCGGATGTGCGCAACATAAAATTAAGAAAGTGCTACCGTATTGTTTTTTTTAAGACGTGATCGGTGCGAAATATTGCTATGAGTACTACTATACTCCACAGCAACGTTTCTTGAACCCAGTACGTCACAAACGAGGAAGGAGAAAATGGGTAAACACAAAGCCTGTTGGGTTGCTAGGAGGAGTTTTGGTACGCAAATCGTGATTGAAAAACACTATAAATACATGGGTTTGACCACGGCTTACTAGATACTTATACAGGCTATACTAGCCGAGTTTTAAACAATGAAAACCATTTGACAACTTTTCCAGCTTGGATCCTACCTATATCACCCACCGCCTTCAACACTGTGAATATGCTTTGCCAGTTGGTCCCATCTGGATTTGCAATGATTTCCGTACTCGGCTAGCCTGTAAAAGTATCTAGTAAGCCGTGGTTTGACAAACTGAACATATTTCTTTAAATTGAGTTTCAGACATCGGTCATAGTTGAGCCTTAACATGGATTGATTCTCCACTGCAAAATGTGCGTCAAAAGGGAAAAAAGCGCTTCTGAAACGACGCCGAACTCTTCATGAAGAGGGGGGGGGGATCGGAAGACTTGTGAAAAGATGCTCAATTTTAAAAACTAATTACGCCGTGAGGCCGGCGGGAAAAAAGTTCGAGGAGCGCGCTTGGGTAAACTCAATAACTAAAAAGAAAAAACTGCGTGAACAGAAAGTCTGTTGGGTTGCTAGGTGGAGTACGCAAAGGAGGCGCTACATATACATGGGTTTAACAAACTAATCATATTTCTAAATTGGAATTCACTCGAAAATCCGACACCGCGCTGGGAACTAATTTGTTTGTTAGTGACGCCGTAAGGTCAACTAATGTTGCTGTCTAGTGTAGACTGCAAAGTTACTTGGCACTGGTGAAACAAAACAAAGAAAGTAGTTCTCTGCGCGATGTCTGAATTTTGGGTGAAATGAAGAACTTCAATTTAAAAACATGATTAGTTTGTTAAACCCATGTGAGCATAGCGTCTTTTTATCACGATTTGCGTACCACCTCCTAGCAACCCAACATGCTTTCTGTTTACTCATTTTCTCCTTCCGCGTAGTGACGTACTGTGAAACGTTGGCTGTCGAGTATAGGAGATTCCAAGTGGCATTATACTAGACAGCAACTTAAGTTGACCCTACGACCTACGACGTCACTAACAAACAAAGTAGTTCCCATCGCGGTGTTTGAATTTTGAGTGAAATTTAGAAATATGATTATTTTGTTAAACCCATGAATATATTATAGTGCTTTTCAATCACAATTTGCGTACCGAAACTCCTCCTATCAACCCAACAGGCTTCGTGTTTACCGATTTATCCTTCCGTATTTGTGACGTACTGGGTTCAAGAAACGTTGCAATCGAGTATAGAAACAAAAAAACAACACCGCACAACTTTCCAGTCAACAAAAATTTCCTCCACTTATAAAAAAAACGCGTGCAGCAGCGGATCCACAGAAAAATCCAACTCAACTACGTTCTAACTCCTAAAAGAGAAAGGGGGAACTACTGACACTTTTTTCCCAGCACAGGAAATAATAACGGGGGTGTCTGTTTATCTCAAACGACGAAAAATTCGGAAAGGGAAATATTTTTAAAGAGCCGTCCCCCCTCAATATCCCCAGAGGAAAGGGATTTCTTTGTCTGATTTGTCAGAAATATTCCAAAGGGATTACGCGGAAATTTATTTAAGGCTGCCTTTAGTAGTGGCGCCTTTTTTTTAATGGGATGGGATAGAAGAATTCGTGCAGGGATATTATAGTATCCGGAGAAATCTCGCGTGGAGGACAAAATGAAATCTACAGTCTAGTCTAGGCTCTAGACCAGTGGTTCCCAACCGGTGGTTCGCGGACCATAGGTGGTCCGTGAGAGTCTTGAAAGTGGTCCGTGGAGGGACCCGGGAGCACACAAAAAAATAGAAATAAGCTGCTATGGCTCATATTAAATAGAGTTACATCCCGGAGGGACTCGAGAAAACTGTACTCAGTGTATGTCGAAATTTCGTTTACTTCTTGTAGCAGTTACGTAAACTTGACATAGTATTTGGTACGAACCGTGCTGCTAGGGCTCATATTAAATAGAGTTGCATCCAGGAGGGACACGAGAAAACTGTACTCGATGTATTCCAAAATTTCGTTTACTTCTTGTAGCAGTTACGTAAACTTGACATACTTGGTACGAACTGTGCTAAATACCAGGGGTCATATTAAATAGAGTTACAGCCAGGCGGAGAAAACTGTACTCAATCCCGATAGGAAAATGCACAGAGAAATATCCTAACAGAGGGTCCACGAGGCTATTTTCAAATGCGTTACTGATGTGAGGGCGCCGGCCACACTAGAGTCTGGAACGTACGCCGGCCGCTTAAATCTCTCGCCAAATTAGATATCAGCGCATGCGCAAAAAGGTGTTTTCGATCTCCCATAGGCAGCCGGCGAACGATTCAGACTGGATCCAGACGCTAGTGAGTTCAGTGCGATCCCATCGCCACAATTCTCCCAACCTGTAACAAGATGTCATGATTTTCGATTTCCATTATGGCCTATGGCCGTGGACTCTCTGTTCTAGTACTCTGTGGGAAAATGAAAGGAAATTCCAATCAACCGAGTAAAACTTTTTCAAAGATGGAATCCGTCACCTTAGTAACTTTTCCTAGGGAATTGAGTGGCAACGCACCCCATAGCAGTGAGTTGGCTGTCAGGAGGAACACAGGTGTGTCTGAAGGCATGTTCCCCCCCCTTTGCTACAACCAGCTTTTTGAGGTAGGTTTTAAATCTTTCGGGTTTTATTTCATACATAGTGTATTTATAATTATACTATACTTGGTTGCAATGTTTCTTGGAACAGCTTTTTAGAAAAGGTCTGCTAGCCGCCATGTTTAACCACTGCTCCCACAGTAACATGATTAAGTGTTGTCAGCATAGAGATCTAATCGTACTATTAGATCTCTAAAAAAAATCTACTAACAATTATTATTTTAGGATCTAATAACAATTAGATCTCAATGGTTGTCGGTCATAAATTGAGCTGTGGGTAAACATGGCGACAAGCGAACCTTTTCTAAAGCTGTATAGTGCTGTCCTTTAAAAACAACCCACTCCAAATTGTACCCTAAAAACAACCCATTGAGATTTTTTAATTTAAAATAATTTTACCATCTCATATACCCTGTCCTTCTATGCCTCTTTAGAGTGTCAGGGATGTAAAAACTGGTCAAAGAAAGGTTTATTTACTTATTTTTTAAACAAGCTGAGATAATGTAGATTTTTGGCAAAAAAATGTGCTTTAGATTTACAGATTTTGTAAAAATGTATGTTATACAGACTTTAGCGCAGTTTTCGCGCGTTTTTATGTTATCCCATTACTATATGAGAATAAAATATTAAAGTTTTAGCTCTGTCCGCCAATTAAGAGTCCTTGTAGGAAAAAGTGGGTTTTTTTCAAATTCTTACTTAATTGACTGCCAATTTCTAATGGATACTTGGAATTAAACATGCTAAGCACTAAAATGTTAGGGAGGATGAGCCGCTAGTACAGTTTTTTGTTCGATTTAATTATCCTTTTTATTAAGCTTTTCATGAAGAAAATATGAAACAGTGGGTTGTTTTTAAAGGACAGCACTATACATGTTTCTTGACCCTATGACGTCACTTCACAGAAGGAGAAATCGGTAAACAGAAAGCCCGTTGGGTTGCTAGGAGGAGTTTTGGTACGCAAATCGTCATGAAAAAGCACAATATATGCATGGGTTTAACAAAATAATCGTATTTCTATATTGACGTTCATCATTTCACTCAAAATTCAGACACCGCGATGGGAACGTTATTGTCTAGTATACCTGACACCAAGACGTCACTAGGCGGAAGCAGAAACTGCGTAAACAGAAAGCCAGTTGGGTTGCTAGGAGGAGTTTGGTACGCAAATCGTAAACACTATCATATACGTGGGTTGGGTATCTGTGTAAGTTGAAATGGCCATTTTCAGAAACTACGGAACTTAAACTTTAACTATAACTAAAAATTGAACTTTTTATCTATGAACTTAAGGATGGACTGACCTATAAATCTGGTTTTTTGGTTGTTTATGTTTACGCTAACACTTGCTACTCCTTGAGGATTTGTTGTATTTAGATGCAATTTTATCGGAGCATTATGAACATTATTATCTACAAAATAATGTTTTTATTATCTAAGCTGTAGGATCAAACAATAAATAAAGCTTTTTTTTCATCCAATAAAGTGTGATTTAAAAAAAAAAGTTGTATTATTTTACGAAAAGTGTTATAAAGTAATCAGTTGTTTTCAGTAATCTCCAATATTTTAGCTTTTTTAGTAGCCAAGTGTCTAAAGGACATTCATTCTGTTGGTGAAATATTTTTAGTTGAGTTTAGTGAGGATATGTTTATGTGAGATAAAGATTTAGCTTTAAATCTACACAAATTTTCCAGTTATTTCAAGTACAGCTGAGGAAAAAAAAACGTTAGAGTTATTTTTTAGGCTTGGCAATTTATCGATGATTTGGCGCTTCTTGCGTTTTTGTTTTTATTTACGCGTTTTCAAACAACACGAAAATTAGCTCAGTGCGATTTTTGACTTTGAAATTACTAATAAACTAATATAAATAAACAAAATTAAAATAATTTAATCATAATATTTATATGCTTATTAAAGCTTAAAAATTTTAAAAATAACCTTATCTCATGTTTCGACAATTTAAAACTGAAATATAGAGTATTTTCAATCACATGACTCGGACCTAACAACGGCCTTAGCAACAGAAATGTTACAGTTTTTTGCCCTACAGAGGTTAACAGTTACAGAAAATGACACTGGCCGTGGAATTCTTCTATTGGAGTATTTGCAATCACATGACCCTATACTTAAAAACCGCCTTAGCAACATATACTTCGTTACCTAGCAACCGCCTTAGCAACAGTTAAAAGCCCTACAAAGGTTAACAGTTAAAAGAAATTAGCTGGTCGTGACGTCACCTGAAAACACTCTATTAATGAAAATCGGTTCACTAGTACTGGTAGGTTGTCAGAAATCCGTGTTTGGCAGTCGGGTGTTGGCGACTAATTTCAGGCTTTTAATATGAATTTTTCAGATTTTGACGGTCTGCCATGGGTTTGTTTAACGTCCAAATTAAATGAAACTTGGTGATGAGGGTTAAATTACTATGATCTTTCATAAAATCGAATAAAAATTGAGGGTCGCCATGAAAAAAGATGCAGTTTTTATTGCGCTGCACCAGAAGACGACCTCTGAGAGAAAAATAGTCAATTAATTTTTTCAAGCATACACTAAATCCTGAAAAATGACACCAAAAGCATCTTTCTAACCCCACCCGTTCTCCCGCAAAGTCTACTGTAACGTTTTTTTTTTCCTCAGCTGTACTATTTAAATACTGTTAAAAATTTTAGTAAATATGTTGTTGGTTTTAAGTTTAACTTGACTGACTTCAATTTTTGACCGACAACCATTGAGATCTAATTGTTAATATTATTAGATCCTGAAATAATAGTAATCAGTAGATTTTTGTTTAGAGATCTAATTGTACTATTAGATCTCTATACTGACAACACTTAATCATGTTACTGTGGGAGCAGTGGTTAAACATGGCGGCTGGCGGACCCGTTTTAAATCTGTTCCGATCATTATTTGATTCTTCTCATTATTTGAGACAACATTAAAAGTTGCAGTTTAACATATACTCCGACGTTTATTGACAATGAAGCTGAGAGTAAACGAAGGAAGAAATTTTCAACTCAATGTCGCAGAATTTTGTGTGAAATTCGGCATTTTATACTTTAGAAATGTGACTGACTGTTTGTTAAATCCATGCATGTATTGCGTTTTTTTGGGTCATAAATTTCGCAAAATGTTAAGTATTTTCGATTTAGTACATTCATTTAGAATTGAACGATCTAAACTCAGTTTTCTACCGATCATTGTCAAGAAAGGTTGTTGTAATCTAGGTATGTGAAGTCTGAGCAATTTTCAGTCTGAATGCCTAGAATCAAATAATGATCGGAACAGCTTTAAAACGGGTCCGCCAGCCGCCATGTTTAACCACTGCTCCCACAGTAACATGATTAAGTGTTGTCAGTATAGAGATCTAATAGTACAATTAGATCTCTAAACAAAAATCTACTAATTACTATTATTTCAGGATCTAATAATATTAACAATTAGATCTCCATGGTTGTCGGTCAAAAATTGAATTTTGGGTAAACATGGCGACTGGCTGACCCTTTTTAAAGCTGTACCCAAATGGTTTACATTTTGTGTTTTATAATAATAATAATAATTTATAATAATAATTTATTATGAAAAATTTTTCAACCTTTACATCCAATGAAAGAGAGAGAGAGAAAAAAAAAGCGACATTATATTGTTCACTAAGGGGCCGAAATTGGCCCTTCCAAGTGAAACAAAAAGTTTTTCGATTTAAACATATATAAATAAAAAGAAATTAAGTACATAAATATAAAAATAGAAATAATTACAAGACATGGCAATGGACAGCACAGAAAAATATTAGTTACTTTGTGGCTCTATACAAAAATACAACCCAATTTAAATAAAAGATAAGAACACACTAGACCATATGGACAAAGACAAATATACATGATATAAAACAAACGACGTTAGATGAAGATCATAAACTGAGAACTAAATGAGCAAAATGTGAATATTTATCAAGAAAATACATAATCATCCGAGTTCAATAAAAAATTAAATAATTCCCTTTTAAAAGAAAATTTATTGGAATTTGTAGTTAATTGCATAGGTAGCTTATTGTAGTAGAAAGGACCCTGGTAGACAAAACTTTTACGTAAAATTTCTTTGTTGGGTTTCGGAGTATCTAGAAGAGGTGGTTTTCTGAGATCATAATAGGTATTAGAGCTATCAAACAAGATAAAGTTGTTATGTATATAAAGTAATGTTCTGAAGTAAAAAAGTTTCTTTATAGATAAAAGATGGTCATCGTTTATATACTTAAGTAATCTTTTTTGTAAGTTTATTAAAGGTAACAGATTTGACAAATAATCACCCCCCCAGAAAATAATTCCATATTGTAAAATAGATTGTATCCATGAATAGTATAGGATTTTTAAAAAGGATCTATCTACATAATTTTTCAAATGAAAAAATATA
This sequence comes from Tetragnatha montana, assembly GCA_963680715.1. Taxonomy (NCBI): domain Eukaryota; kingdom Metazoa; phylum Arthropoda; class Arachnida; order Araneae; family Tetragnathidae; genus Tetragnatha; species Tetragnatha montana. The sequence continues at coordinate 1,187,523 of OY796675.1, read as the reverse complement.
AATAAATAATAACGGAGTTTATTTTTCAAAAATTCAATGTGAGATGCATATTTTAAGTTTTGGTCGATGTGTAAACCTAAATATTTAAAGCTATTAACTCGTTCAAGATTCAAACAATTACAATTAACGATATTGAAACAATCATGATATGTTATATTAAGATCTAAACTAGTCCTCTGAATTAAACTAAAATTTATGTACTTTGTTTTATTACTGTTTATTGAGATATCATTTTTTTGAAACCAATCCTTTAGCTTAATTAAATCTGTGTTTATATTTTTTTCTAAAGTAGTATAATTTTGAGCAGAGTAAACCAATACAGTATCATCTGCGTATGATATAATTTTTCCAAAAAGTCTTAACTCACATAGATCATTTATGAAAATTAAAAACAGCAAAGGGCCCAAAATGGATCCCTGAGGTACTCCCTTCTTTATAAATTCGAAATCACTTAAATTATCCCCTAGTTTTACACATTGTTTTCTATTTTTTAAATAAGATCTAAACCACAGTAGCTGCTCTCCTCTAATACCTGCCCTTGATAATTTTTGAATTAACAGATCATGGTTTATTGAGTCAAAAGCCTTTGATATATCTATGAAAATTGCAACAGTTTTTAAGTTATTATTTATGTTATTGTAAATTAAGGTAAAAAATTTATGCAAAGCATTTTCAGTGCTAAATCCCTTTTTAAATCCGTATTGATTTTTAGCAATGAAATTAGATGAGTCCAAAAAGCAAGTTAATTTGTCCCTCATAATCTTTTCTATAATTTTTGAAAAAATTGGTAAAACAGATATTGGTCTATAGTTTGTTAAATTTTCTTTATCTCCAGATTTAAAAATGGGAGTAACAACTGCCATTTTCAAACTGTCTGGGAAATTTCCATCCTTTAACAAGCTGTTTATTAATCTCGTAAACTCATGGGGATTATGCTTAAATATCATTTTATACAGTTTAATTGGGATTTTATCATAACCAACAGCTTTATTTTCACATATTGAATTTAGGACATTATTTATTTCTTGTATACTTGTATCATAAAGATAAAAGGAATTGACATTTGAATAAGTAGTAGTAATTGAGAGAGCATGATGATCTCGTTTGGAGTCTGCAACATTAACGAAAAAATGATTGAAGTTATCTGCCAAAATTTTATAATTTATAGTGTTAGGAATGATCCTTTTTTTGCTATTTTTGCCAAAAATATTATTTATAAGATTCCATTCCTTTTGCCTGTTTTTACTACATTTTGAAAACTCATTACAATAATAACTTGTTTTAGCTAATTTAATTTGTCTTTTTAATTTATTTTGAGCCTCCTTGTAACGATTTTTTATATTTACATCATAAATATTTTTTCTAAATTTACGGTACAATTTTTCTTTTTCATTTATCAGACTTATAATCTCTGTTGTTATCCAACCATTTTTCTTCTTTTTTGCTTTAGGATAAGAAATATTATGAGTTGAATTTTTAAAAACATCAAGCACTAAATTTTCAAAAGACACATAATCATCAATACATCCCAAAGAATTTTTAAAATCAACACTGCTGACAAGGGCCTCAAATTTTCCATGGTCTATACAGTATTTTGAATTACCTACATTATTTTCTTCAGAATTTATTGACTTAGCAGTACTTAATTTGCAAACAATTGGATAATGATCAGTTAAGCTGTTTAAAAGACAACCAGTTTTAACAAGAAATGTTTTGGTTCTGATAAAAATGTGGTCAATACAACTTTTTGATTTTTCTGTTATTCTAGTTGGAATATTTAAACATGATTTGAAACCCTTGTCATACATAAAATCCATATAAACATTCGAATCTGGGTCATTTTTTAGAATGTCTATATTTAGATCTCCAATTAATACGATATTTTTAGATTTACAATTTTTTAGCAAAGTATTGAGTTTTGTTATAAAAAAACTAGGTGTGAAAGAATGTGACCTGTAACAGGCTAAAATGTATAAATCTAATATTTTACTATACATACACAAATATTCAGCAGAACTAATTGTATCGCTATTACTTAAAGAGAAATCAAGATTTCTTTAACATAAATAATTATCCCACCAGATCTATTATTTGGTCTACAGTTAGAAAATAGACGGTAACCATGTAAATTATACAAGCCAGTCTCAAATGAATCTATCCAAATTTCACTCATAATAATAATATCAAACGTAAACAAACACTTATCAAACACTGCTATAAATTCGTCAAAGTTTTGTCTCATGCTTCTGATATTTACATGAAAAATATTTACATCACTAAGAATTTGAAAATCAGTTTTGATTGGTGTTGAAAAGAAATATGGGAAATCCCTGAGATCCTTGATGATCAAATTAAGATCATTTTCATCTAAACTAGCCATTTGTTATGTTGAGAAGATCACTTACATTCTTGATTCTGTAAATTTTGGATCCCTCCGATTTCCTTAGAAATATTTTGCCGTTTTTGCACCAACAGAAACTGTAGTCATTTTCCCGTTTGAAAGTTTTACACTGAGACAGTAGTCTTTTCAAATCTGGACATAGATGATCGTTAATATAAACAGGAACATTTTTAAAATCAGGATTAATTAAATCTGCTGTGATTCTCTTCTGTTTCGCAGCCGTCATAAACCTTGTTTTTTCCTCTACTGAGTTAAACTGCATTATAATTGGCTTTATTTTATCCTTTTTCATCGTCGGAACTCTGTGGACTACTGAGATTTGGCTTGGTGGATTTATGTCCAAAGATTTCATTATATTCTCTGTGATCACTTGAATATCTTCACCTGATGCCTCTGGTAAGTCAGATATTTCCACGTTCAGACGTCTACTATATTGTTGGAGTTCCATAAGTTCACATTTTATTTGGGATAAATCAGATTTTAATTGGGTGTTTTCCGCTTCAATTCTTGATTGATTTTTCTTAAGATTCAAGATTTCAGTTCTGAGTTCCTGGATGTTGGATACAAGATCACTCACAACACCGTTGTGATATTCCAAATTAGCCGTATACTCAGAGAATTTGGTAGAGATAAACGATTTTAAATCAGAATATTGATCTTTTGGCTCATCTACTTTGGTTAAACACATTGGATTCACGTTTTCGATAGAAGTCAGGTTGGACTGTCCTGAATTTGAGGATTCAGACTCGATTTCTTGATCACTGACTGGATCGTTGGAGATATGATCTAGATTGCTGGGCTTCGACTTAGGGAGGACACTTGGTTGACATTTAATACAAAAATGTTTCTTGCTTTTGGATTTTATAGCACATTTTATAGCACGAAAGGACTTCTCAGAATAGCCAGCACAAAAGAAGTGAAACGCTTGTTTACATGGACCGGAACAAGTAACAACATCCTCGGGAGCGGTGATTTTCTCATTGCAAGCATTGCACAAGGACGACATTTTGTTTGTTTTTCGATTTTGCCGTTGTCTATGTCAATGCAACCATAGTGAAGGATCCATTGGGTTGGACGGGCATCTTCACCTCTGAAGTTTCCTGATCATCATCTCATAACCGCAATTTTTCGACTCGACTGATGATGCAACGTTTCTTGAACCCAGTACACGGAAGCGTAAACCAGTAATGTTCTCGAAACGCACAGTATGGAAATGGATTGGACGAGTTTCCGCGGTTGTTATAATAAAGCGATGAGAGTTTTAAAAGCTTTTGCTTTTATTCACACCTAATTTCGATTATTGTTGGTGTTTCAATTTTCGGACTTTTAGAGCATTTTCAATCACATGACTCGGACCTAACAACGGCCTTAGCAACAGAAAGGTTACAGTTTTTTGCCCTACAGTGGTTAACAGTTACAGAAAATGACTAGCCGTGGAATTCTTCTATTGGAGAATTTGCAATCACGTGATCCCATATCTAAAAACCGCCTTAGCAACAGGTAAACAACGGCCTTAGCAACAGTTAAAAGCCCTACAGGAGGTACACAGTTAAAAGAAAATAACCGGTTGTGACACGTCACCTGAAAACACTCTTTTAACTCAGTCACTAATTGTAAATCGTATAACTTAATTGGAAGAGTTGGTAGTGCTGTGGGATTTTGTTCCGGGTTTTTCGAGTGAGACTTTCAGGGGGTTTTCAGGAAGTCTTCCAGTTTTCCAATCTACCTTGAAGTTATTTAAGAAACTTGTGATCGAATTTGTCCTTTAAAATATTGTTAGTTCGCTTTTAAGCGACACCCCCCCCCTGAAAGGATCACTCAGATTGCCTATCAATATAAAAATACAGTTTATGAAAAGTCATCAAAACTTCAAGGGGTTCCATCTTTGTATATGGTCCTGTAAATTTGAGCCCCTGAAATGCGTTTCTCCGCATTGCATTAGAGCCCCTCAAGTGAGTTTCTCTGCATTGCTTCGGGAACCTGTAGAAACCGTTTCACTGTGGTGGTAGTGTTTCGGCAGAAAAGACAACTTCAAGGGGCAAACCCCGGTAGGTCTGGGTTCGGTCACTAAGGTCAGGTGGGGTAAAATGGGTACAGGACAGGGGTTCCCAATAGGTGGTCCGCGGATCCCTGGGGGTCCGCGGGCTGTGTCCAAGGGGTCCGCGAAATGTCACCAAGAAATTAAGTATTTTATTTTCCTTAATTTGAAGTAACAAGTAACCATTACCCTACTCAGCAGTTCATTCGTTAGTTAATTGTCACTGTAGTACAAATAGATTAATGTAGGTGGCGCAGCCACTGTTTACCACCAAAGATAATCCATGTTTTGTTTTTTGCAATTTTTTTATTGACTAAAATACGATACCCGATTTGCAAATGCTCCAATAGAAGAATTCCACGGCTAGTCATTTTCTGTAACTGTTAACCTCTGTAGGGCAAAGAACTGTAACATCTTCTGTTGCTAAGGCCGTTGTTAGGTCCTAGTCATGTGATTGAAAATGCTCTATAACCACTTCGAAAAGATGATATGAATTTTTTCTTTTCAGATGGTTCGAGAGGGGGACAGCAGGTCATCTGATTCAAGTTCCTGTGCTATGATGTCTCCAGGGCAACCAAGACGCTATGTGAAAGCTATGGAAGTCACAGAATAGGTCTTCCCGTGGTCTGCTGTCCTAAGCGAAAGTGCACTTTGCTATACTCGACAGCAACTTAAGTTGACCCTACGACGTCACTAACAAACTAAGTAGTTCCCATCGCGGTGTCTGAATTTTGAGTGAAATTTAGAAATATGATTATTTTGTTAAACCCATGTACTATATCGATGTTATATACAGGGTATAAAGGAAAGTCCCTTTACCCTGAAATAAATTGCTAACGGAGCAAGCTACAGCTATGCAGTTAAGGTAACGGTATAGTATGGTTTTATTATATTGGCAACAATTTTCTCACTGAAATTTTTGCTCTATCTCTTTTAGGTTTTTATTTTTAATAGCTAACTTCCAAAGTCTGCCACTTTGGGCGCTGCGGTTGCTTGCTTTCGGTTACTATACCGTTACCTTAACTGCATAGCTTGCTCCGTTAGCAATTTATTTCAGGGTAAAGGGACTTTCCTTTACACCCTGTATAGTGTCTTTTTATCACGATTTGCATACCGAAACTCCTCCTAGCAACCCAACAGGCTTCGTGTTTACCGATTTCTCCTTCCGCGTTTGTGACATACTGGGTTCAAGAAACGTTGCTGTCGAGTATAGACAGCAACGTTTCTTGTTCCTATGACCTCACTACGCAGAAGCAGGAACTGCGTCAACAGAAAGCCTGTTGGGTTACTAGGAGGAGTTTCGGTACGCAAATCGTGATAAAAAGACTCTACATATACGTAGGTTTAACAAAATAATCATATTTTTAAACTGTCGATCTTCATTTCACTCAAAATTCAGAGAGCGCGATGGGAACTACTTAGTTTGTTAGTGACGTCATAGGGTCAACTTAAGTTGCTGTCTAGTATAGTAATTTGATAGATTTCGAAAGGCCAACCACGGTCTTAAAAGTTATAAAAAGGTAATATATATTTACTTTTTATGGTCTGTTAAATAGTTCCAAAAAATCTAGAACAGCTACTAATTACCAAAAATAAAAAGTCCTCAGATATTAATATATTACGAAAGTAATGGACATCTACTGTTTGCAGGAATTTGTATTATCAGTGTATAGTTAATTACTTGTAGGAAGTGTCTATTTGGACTGCAAAACCGGCAGTTGGCACATGCGCCGTAGGTCTTGCGGTTACGTAGCATTCCCGGCGCTCCAATCAGAACCGTTGCTGTGTAAAAAGAGTAGAGTTTAGTTGTATATCTGCCGGCCAAATAGACAGTGCCTTTCTTGTAAGGTTGTACGACAGGCGCACGGGGGGAGGTAAAACGGCAACTCCAGACCTACCATTTCAAATCTCGTTTTTGTATCGTGTTCCCTTGTCTTCTAGGTGTTTTAAGTTTCTGAATACGGCCCTTAGTATATTTACAGTGATAAATAATCCTATTTTTAAATTCACTCAAAATTCAGGCGCATTCAGATGGGAACTAATACTTTGTTAGTGACGGGTCAAGTGATGTTGCTGTCTAGTATAGTCCTAACCAATCAGGATGGGTTATTCTTTTCAGCATGTTTTGGAATGATATTGGCTACAGTCATATAACGAGCCTTAAGTCAGCCCCGATGGCTCAGGTGGTATAGTGTGTATCTACGAACCCTATGTTCATAGGTTCGAATCCAGGTTGGAATCGGTGCTGCTTTGAAATTATTTTGCTTTTAAAAATTATTTAATTTAATTTTTTGTATAAATTATAGTAATTCTATGGGATCTTTATGTTTTCTATCATTTTTTATAAAATTTAATCTTATTAATATTAGTCAATTTAATTTTTGTATAAAATATAGTAATTATATAGAGACTTTGTTTTTCATCAGTTTTTTTATATCGTAGTTTAATTTTTAATTTCATTAAATTTATAGGTTTTGATAAAAGTTTTGTAGTTATGATGTGTTATCATATTAATTTAATCTTATTAATATTATTTAATTTAATTTTTGTATAGAGTGTTTTCTGGAGACGTCACGACCAGTTATTTTCTTTTAACTTTTAACCTTTTGCAGGGCTTTTAACTGTTGCTAAGGCGGTTGCTAGGTGACGAGGTATCTATTGTTATGGCGGTTGTTAGGTGTGGGGTCACGTGATTACAAATGCTCCAATAGAAGAATTCCACGACCAGTTATTTTCTGTAACTGTTAACCTTCTGTAGGGCAAAAAAAAAAAAAACTGTAACCTTCTGCTACTAAGGCCGTTGTTAGGTCCGAGTCATGTGATTGAAAATGCTCTATAGATTAGTTTTTTTAAAAACTTAATTTCAAAGTTGCAATTTTAAAAACGGCGTGGGGGGGAACTGTACGTGACGTCATTCAATCCGCGCTAGTATAAAATTTTTAACTTTTCAAAATGGAAATCACAATTGATTTAAGAAGATTATAATTCATAGGTTCCCAAACTTTTAGGGACTGAAACTATTTTCCACCCCCCATTACAAAATTTTGTCCATATTTTGCTTATATTTCAAAGTATTTTATACCAATATTGTAATAAAAAAACTTAATTCATAACAAAAAAAAAGCATACAAATACAAATCCAAATATAGTCAATCAATTACAGGCTAAAAGCCCAGCAAGGTTGATCCAGTCTATTCAATTCAACCCACCCGATTTCCCGTCTACTTTTCTTTTAAACTCGTCCACCCCACTTGAGTAAACTATCGCATTCCATTTATCCACTACTCTATTAATATACAATGTAAATATTAAATTCCACTCAAACTCTTGCAATGGAATTGTATCAAATTGTAATTGTACATTATTGCAACAGGTAAACACTCTTAAATATTTAGGACTTTTTGTAGATTCGAACCTTAAATGGAAAACTCATATAAAAGAGTTATGCAGAAAACTTCGCTTTAGTTTGATCAAACTTCGTCATCTAAAAAATAAAGTCAGTACGTCATTTTTAATTAGTCTATACTATGCATGATTTTACTCTTTGCTAAACTATGGTATTATTGTTTGGGGTGGTGACTACAAAACAAATTTATATCCTTTAATTTCCATTCAAAATAAATGCTTTAGAATATTAAATTTTAGTTCTTCTTATCTCCAGGATCAAAATAGTCTTAGTCTTTTGCCTGTTCGTCACATTGCTTTTTTTCGCATAATTTTATTTTTACATCGAAATAAAAATATTTGTATAACTAAAAACAATATCTCTGTTAGAAGACCATCTGAAATATTTCAAGTCCCTCGCGTACACAAAGAAATTTTTCGTAAGCATTTCTTTTATCTTGCCCCCAAACTATATAACAGACTACCTTACAATCTTCAAAGTATTCCATATGTAACCACTTTTAAACGATTATTACATAATTTTTTAAATGAAATAGATAATTTAGATGTATTTTTTTCATTATAGTGAAGCAATAGTAATTATATAACGCCTAGCTGTGCCTGTTATTATGTATGTTTTATGTTATTGTTTTATTATTATATGCTTTGTGTAATATAATGTTTTTTTAATAATTTAATTTTTGTTCCAAATTAATTATATTATACTCAATTTATTGCTGTCACCTAAACAAGTTGTTTTTCTTCTTGGTGACAAATTAATATAATTATTTCCTAATTTCTGTATTAAACCTGTACTGTAATGTAAATAAATTAAAAAAAATTCGAGTGTCCCAAGGTGCCCCACTCTCCCCTACTGTGAAAAATCCCAAAACAGTACTCTTGAAAGAGCTTTTAAATTGCACGTATGACTATAAATAAGTGGGAAGTAATACTTTTTGTAAAGTGTCTGTTTAAAGGCTAAAATACTTCGTGAAGAGACCGGTTTTTTTAAGCCAAAATATTCTGTGAAGTGTTCGAAAACGGACCCAAATGTCTTCTAAAGTCTAAACAGACCCTTGCTTCTAATATATCAGCTGCTCCCCACACCTCCTAACTTTACTTAAAGCCAAGCAAAGCTAAAAACTTTTTTCCTAATATTTTTAGCGGTGACCTTGGAAGGCTCTATTTATTCACATAGTATTTTGACTTCCGTTGGATATAACTAACCTGTTCTTTTTCAGAGGAATCTGGAAAACCGTTCCTTTTTAGGGTTTTAGAGACTATACCTGACTGCAGAAACCCTCTTTCTACCAGTGGTGTGACTGCAGACAGTCTATCTGCGTTAACAGATAGACAGTTGGGTTGCTAGGAGGAAATCGTGATATAAAAAACGCTATATACAAGGGGCATATAGTAAAGTCCCTTTAACCCTTGAAGTAGCTTCAGAATACTTTTTAGCAAATTCAAAATTTTCACTCTTTCTCAAGTTGTTTCCATGGTAGAAAAAAAGAGAAGTTTCAGGGGGAGTTATACACTAGCAGGAGATCATAAGGGCTTTGGTCAACCTTATAAGATGAGGTTCCAGCATCCAAAAATGAGGCAAAACCCTATTTTTCAGGGAAATTTAGAAAAAAAAACTGGAGATATACCTAATAAGATTCCCTCTTTTACGTTAACTCGGTCTTTAAAGTGGTAGGACCAAAATTCTATCTGGTCTCTATGTTGGTAAATGACCCTCCCTGTTCAGAAAAGTTCCATATTAAAGATTAACATTTATTTTTAACTTCCTGACTTCAATGATATGACATCTCGAAGTCTACCACGACCATGTAGGATAACTAACATGTTCTCTTTCAGAGGAATCACTACGTGGAAGCAGAAACTGCGTTAACAGATAGACTGATGGGTTGCTAGGAGGAGTTTCGGCACGCACAAATCGTGATGGAAAAAACTGCTACATACAAGGTGCATGTAGTAAAGTCCCTTTAACGCTTGAAATAGCTTCAGAATACTTTTTAGCATCGTAAAATTCAAAATTTCCTCTTTCTCAAGTTGTTTCCATGGTAGAAAAAAAAAGTTTCAGGAGGAGGTATATATACCCTAGCAAGATATCATGGGTTAACCTTATTACATGAGGTTTCAGCATCTAAAATGAGGTTTCTCTGAGGATGAAAATTCTCTGTTTTAAACTGGCAGCTCTGGGTTATTGGTTGTGCAAAACCGTAAAAATTACAAAGTAAATCCGTAGAAACGACGGAGTTTTACCATTTTAATCCATGTTTTCTGGTTTACAAGGTAAAACACCGTTGTACTTAGTAATTTTTACGGTTTTCCACAACCAACCCAGCTGCTAGTTTAAAACAGTAAATTTTATGGGAATTTTTTTACAGTGTAAAACTATTTTTCAGAGAAATTTACAAAAAACCTTTCTGTAGAAATAAGACCCCTGCTTTTACGTTAACTCGTACTTAAAGAAGTAGGATCAAAATTCTATCTGGCCCCTATGTTGGTAAATGATTTTCCCTGTTCAGAAAAGTTCCATATTAAAGACCCTCCCCAAAAAATATGTATCACGGACACGAAAGGAGCCTGATTACTTTACGGAAGTTGGTAAACCCCAGATCTTAATCAGAGTGGCGTATGCAGGGTGTTTCAAAAGTTTGGTGCCGAACTTTTGCACTGGGGATACTTGTACTGCTTACAAGTCCTTCGCACCTCCATAAAAGCGAGGTTAGAGTTCACAGTACCTGCTCTTTCCTTATAGTATTTAGTGCTATTTAATGTTGTATTAACTTTATTCTGTTTCAGAACGTATATAAGCTCTACTGGGGAGATATTAAGGTTCTCCCCTTAGTGTCAAGATGACATTTGAGTGTCAAAGTACACTACTATACTTGGTTGCAACGTTTCTTGAACCCAGTACGTCACAAATGCGGAAGGAGAAATCGGTAAACACGAAGCCTGTTGGGTTGATAGGAGTTTCGGTACGCAAATCGTGATTGAAAAGCACTATATACATGGGTTTAACAAAATAATCGCATTTCTAAATTCACTTTTACTCAAAATTCAGACACCGCGATGGGAACTACTTTGTTTGTTAGTCATAGGGTCAACTTAAGTAGCGGTCTATACTAGACTGCAACGTTAGTTGACCCTATGACGTCACCCACAAACAAAGTAGTTCCCATCACGGTGTTTGAATTTTGAGTGAACGTCAATTTAAAACTATGATTATTTTGTTAAACCCATGTATTTATAGTTCTTTATCATCACGATTTGCGTACCGAAACTCCTCCTATCAACCCAACAGGCTTCGTGTTTACCGATTTCTCCTTCCGCATTTGTGACGTACTGGGTTCAAGAAACGTTGCAGTCTAGTATAGGTCTTCTCCTAGTTTGTTTGTCCGAGGTATAGAAAGGCCTCTCTTACTTATATTTAGCGCTATTTAATGTTACTTAACTTTAATCTGTTTCAGACTAAACTAAGCTGTACTATAAATTTTAAGTTCTCCCCTTAAAGTCAAAGATGAGATTAATACACAACTGAGTGTCCAAATCCTAGACTGGGTCAGTCACCAATTAAAGAATTAAGATAAAGTTTATAAGTCAGGCAAAAAGTAATGTTTGTATATTCAAATGCTTTAATTCAGTCACCTCTCAAAGAATTAGCTGAAAATTATGAAGTTAAAATGAGACGCCCAGGGTAGGTGGTTGGGGTTTGCGGATGGAGGACTAATTCTTTATTCCCTTGGACTCTTAATTTTCGGTCAAAAATAGTGCCATTTTTTAAAGAATCTGACTGATTCGGGTAAAAATAAGGGGAAAAAGTCTTCAAAAATAGGGTATTTTTTAAAGAATCTGACCGGTACGGTTACAGTTAACGTCGAAATTCAGAAAAATTATGTCCCCCCGTGAATGCGCAGGAAAATTTATAGATGCCCAACTGCATTTATGTCTGGGTGCTATACCCGGTGAGAAGGCTCAGCCTCGAACCTGGGTTCGATCTGAGGGCCTTTCGGATGGCAGTCTGGTGTGCTAACCACCAGGCCATCCGTTCCTACAGCTGTGGTAATCTTCTAATTAATATGAACTTGATATTCCACCATTTAGTTAGAAATTTTATTATGTTACTTTTTGTAATGTAGATGGCGCCAGCACTGTGCCGATTCTAATGCGCATGCGTGTGGGCTAATGTTTTAATAAAATAGTATTAGCTGGGGATAGAACCCAGGAACTGCTGCATGCTAGGCAAGTACTAACACACCGAGCCATCCATTCCAACAGCTGTGACAATCTTCTAATTAATTTAAAGTTGATAAATAGAAATAGAATATAATAGAAAATAGATGACATAGAATAGGAATAGATGAGATGAGATAGAATATATTATATAGAATAGGAATAGAATAAATATAAAATTTAATTTAATAAATAGGAAATACCGGGGTTTGAACCCAGGTCCAGAGCATGCAAGCCACACACGCATCCACTGAGCCATAGACTCACATACCATCAGTGACATATAATAAGTGTGGATATTAATTTTTGAATTTAAATATACATATATATATATATATATATATATATATATATATATATATGCATATGAAGTAATGTATGTGGACGGACCACACGAAGTTACGCATGCGCATTGGATCTGTTTTAGGAAAGTTTATTAAAATAGTATTAGCTGGGGATCGAACCCAGGAACTGCCGCATGCTAGGCAAGCACTAACACACCAAGCCATCCGTTCCTACAGCTGTGATAATCTTCCATTTAATTTAAAGTTGATAAATAGAAGTAGAATATAATAGAAAATAGAACATATAACCGATAGAATAGGAATGGAATATAGTAAATAGAATAGGAATAATAGAATATAACATACAGAAAAAATAGAAAATTAAACTTTAAAAATAGGAAATACCGGGGATCGAACCCAGGTCTAGAGCATGCTAGCCACACACGCATCCACTGAGCCATAGACTCATATAACAACAGTAACTTATAATAGATCTGGATATTAATTTTGAATATACATATATATATAAATGAATATGCATATGAAGTAATTTATGAGGACGGACGAGAAATTTATTACAAGTCCACACGCATGCGCATCGGATCAAAGTTGGTTGGTTGGTTTGGTAACTAGCGAAGGAAGAACTTATAACAGACAATTGATTGGTTGGTTGAAATTTCTCTGCATAAATGAAATATTTTTTTTATTAATATTCTCTAGGGAAAGTATATTTTTTTTAATAATAAAATGATAACCGGGGATAAAACCCGGGAACTCCCGTATGCTATGGGAGCACCCTAACCACTACTCCAGTGGAGATTCAGTACCTATAAAGCTTATTGTGACATTGTACCTTATCGGGTTAGCTTTCTGACTCTGTATTGAAAAGTTACTTCTAGTGTACTATGTATCTTTTGCCTTCCCAGATTCCAAGAACAACTCAACTCAAAAAAGAGATGGGTTCAAGTCCAGATGCCATTTGAGATTAATAAACTAAATTTTTGTTCTTTTGTGTCTGAGTAGAGCCCAGGTTCGATTCCATACTTATACAGGATATGAGGACAGATAATCCAAAATGGCTGCCCAGAGGAACTGCTCAACTTATAGAAGGTTCCTGTTACACCCTCTGTGTCATGTTATTTACTATTTTTTTTTTCACATTTTTTCTTAAATCCATGCGCAATACGTCAGACGTCAAGTGGCTTTACCAATGATACTTCTTAGATAACTTAATTTCAACCTATGGTCCTAAGCAACTACCCAAGCAGAACAAACGTTTCAAGATTCGTTCAATTTCTAGCATGATCGTTTACTTCTAGTTGCAGTTACGTAAACTCGACGTATTTGGGCTGTGCTACTACTAGGGTAATTGCCTCCACTTGGTCATAAAAAGATTTGGCTGTGTAACTGTCCCAGTTTGGCGATCACCTAAAGTGTACCTATCCTATTGACTTACCCTCTGTAGTCGCCAAACTAGCTCGTAGCTGAAAATAAAATGATACATTTTCATAAAAAAAATTATTTTTATTTATTTTATTCAGTCACATGAAATTTCACTAATTATTTATTGAGTCAGCTTGTCTGGATTCATGGCCAATTCCTGCAAATGAAATACAAGTTAAGAATTATAACTTTAGAAAAAGTACTCTACACTAGACAGCAACGTTTCTTGAACACAGTACGACACAAATGCGGAAGGAGAAATTGGTAAACAGGAAGCCTGTTGGGTTGCTATAGGAGGAGTTTCGGTACGCAAATCGTGATAAAAAGACGCTATATATATGTTATGGGCAAAGTGATTAATCGGGCATTATTAATGATGCCCGAAGTGGAGGCGGGCAAAGTGATAAATTTCATTCATAAATTCTATTAAATTTATCACATTGCCCAGCCATTATTAATAATGCCCGGATTTATCACATTGCCCGTAACATATATATACATAATTGTGACAGTATAAGTGCACCAAAATTTAAATCCTACGATTAAGTTATTTAACTATTTTATTATCATAAAAGTACTAGTAAAAGGAATATCTTAGAAATAGTCAAATCAAACCTTCCATAAAACAAGTCTGGTTAAGACCTAACTACTAAAGTGGGATACATTTCGTTTCTCTTAAGTACCCTATCTCCACAACCTTGAAAACATAGAACTAAATTATTTTATTAAACCAGTTCGGATAGCTAGCTACAAAATCTAACTCCTCAGAAACTTAACATATAGTTAGTTGAGTCGCTTGTGTCAAAAACCAATGGTATAAAAAAATTCTTGGCAGAAGCTTAAGTGAGTGGTATCATTCGATTCGTAATGACGTCTACATTAACGTGGTACCGGGTGTTTTTTCCGAATTTCGTGCAGGGGGTTTCTATGACGTCATGAATGCAAGATGGCCGCCGCAGGAAAAAAGCTGTAAATGGCGATCTAGGGATGTTATCGGAACTATTTTTGTACAAAAAGCTCAGTAATATATATTTTTATCGAATAGCTACAGAAATAAGCATCTAAATCGGATAAAAATTGCGTTTATGACGTCAAAAATAGTTCCGATAACATCCCTAAATCGCCAATTACAGCTTTTTTTTCTGCGGCGGCCATCTTGCATTCATGACGTCATAGAAACCCCTTGCACGGAATTCGAAAAAAACACCCGGTACCACATTAATGTAGACGTCATTACGAATCGAATGATACCACTCACTTAAGCTTCTGTGCCAAAAGTTTTTCGAAACATGACATAAGCGACTCGACTAATAGTGAATCTCCCATCATATACATTTGACAATAGTTCTTAAAAAATATTAAGCTGATACTTTAAGTCTTAATATTTGTACTCTGAGCAGTTGAACTGTGACTCAGGGGGGGGGGACATTTTCATTTTTCATTAAATCGGGTACCTAAATTTCCGTATATCTGACACACTCAAAATTTTTGCCCACATAATCAAATATGGACCTTAATGTTTCCTTCTAAAAAAAATGTAAAATAAAACGGGAAAATATATGTAAAAACGAGATTAAAAAAGGTCTCAAGCAGCTTTTTTAGTAGGGCCGGGTGGGCAAAATAGGTCTAGGGATTTTAACAGTGTATATTTATAAATTTCAATGTTTTTTGGCATGCTGATTTTACAAATCAGCATTCCAAAAAACATCACATTTTCTCAATATAAACTGTTAAAATCCCTAGACCCCCACCCTACTAGCTATTCTAGATTATATACATAGCACGCATACTTAGGGATCTATTGGTTTTCTACTAATTAAAATCAAATCAAATTCTGTACAGGCCTAGTGGCCCATCTCCGTTTCCTCAGCCTTTGGGCCTAGGGTGCTAATTACTTAGCTTGCGTCCAGGCCAAGTGGCTAGCCCGACGCTGGACCCCAGTTGATTCCCCAAGCGAGCTTGGTGAACTCTCGAGACGGCCCTGGCTGAGTTGACCCACGACCAAGCAGAAGCCGCAAAGGGACCGTCCATAAATGACGTCACGCTTGGAGGGGAGGGAGGAGGTTCATTAATCTGTGACAAGGGGGGAGGGGGGGTTTCAAGAATTGTGACATCACACATTGAAAATTAACAAAATAATTTTTTTTTCTGGAAAATGTAGTTTAAATGACATTATTGTAGAACTCATACTAACAAAAAAAATGAGTCCACTTTAAAATTATAAAGTGGAGTGCACTTAAACTTGAATAAAAACATTGCTCAGATTCTTACCAGCTTTATGATAAACTTATAGCAGAGCGTGACATGTGACATAGGGGAGGGAGGGGGTCAAAAATGTTTAAAAAAGTGTGACATCATTTATGGATGGGCCCCAAGGCATCGAACCTGAGTTGGTAATGCTCGTAGCCAGGTAAGCTGACCACTACACCACCGCGGCCACTTCTACTAATTAAATTTAACCTAATTAGTCTTGACCTACTCAGTATTACCGAGCGGGCACCTGTGGACCAGAGCCATGGAGGTCGCACCTCTTTACCCCCCCCCCTCGACAGCAATGTTTCATGAACCCAGTACGTCACAAACGCCGAAGGAGAAATCGGTAAACAGAAAGCCTGTTGGGTTGCTAGGAAGAGTACGCAAATCGTGATTGAAAAGCACCATATACAGGGTGTTTCAAAATTGCGTTGCACGGCTTTTATTCGGAACCAGCGCCTCCTAGGGTCATGGAAGTAAGGTCTACCCCTAGGTTAGTGACCCTGGAGAATCTAATGAGATGACTTACAGCGCTCCTAGCGGCGAAATTAAAAAGTTAAAAAAATTAATTTAAAAACTAAAAGAGATAGAGTAAAAAGTTCAGTACAAAAGTTGTTGCCAAGATCATAACGAACTCAAGTAAAAAAAATTCATCAAAATAGCTTAATTATTCGAGGAGATATTCACTGTTGAAAATGGCACTTTTTTGAGTGGCGAAAAAGGGCCCGGCCACAAATTTAGAAACGCTTTCTCGTCATTATCGTGCGGGAGTTTTAAGCTTTACAGTGACTGATTTGATGGATCAATCGAAAATTATTTTTAATAAAAAAAGTATTAACGATCAATGGCTAATCGAAGGTTAATTAGAATTAAATATTTCGAAATCTGTTGACTTTTTAATGTTTTGCATATTGATAGGGATTGTCGTTGAGGGATCTGATTTGTTTGCCGCAAGGTAGTATAATTTCGAATATGGTTATTCAGTCAGCGAGCGCTTAGATTGGCCTGAGGGGAAAACGTCACTTGAATTTGACAAGCGTGCTGATTATTTCAGATGAGAGAAAGGAAATTATAGTTCTTAAATCTGAAGTTGATTTCTTTCTCAATTATAAAGCAATTTCACGTCATTTATTTTTCAAACATGACGACTTTTAGTAAATCTCAGTATTTAGAAATGGTTCTCATCTATGGAGAAACTCTACGGAATTCGGTTCGAGCTGCACGTGTATTTGCTGATCGCTTTCCAAATGATCCTCATCCTACATCAGCGACTATCAGGAAAGTTGTGCAGCGCCTTAAAGATACAGGAAGCGTTCTTAGGAGACACTATTCGATGAGACAACGTTCTACTAATCGCATACCAGATGAAGACTTACTGGCATACGCTTTATCCCATCCTCACACCAGTATTAGAGAAATGAGCGATCTGACTGGCTTACCAGTAAGTCGAATTTGGAGGGTTTTGAACAAGAATGGAGCGCATCCTTACCATGTTACACCACAGCAAGGATTGCTACAAGGAGATGAGGAACGACGTTTCGATTGGTGCAATTGGGCACTTAATGAATTGGAAAGTGACCCAAACTTTTTTAAAAATATCATTTGGTCCGATGAGGCAAAATTTCATCGCAATGGAATCTTTAACAGGCATAACACTCATGTTTGGGCTCTTCAAAATCCTGCATGGGGAGTTAGTGTTAGACATCAAGTACAGTGGTCAGTAAATGTGTGGTGCGGTGTTTGGAGGGACCGTCTAGTTGGACCAATTTTCTTCGTTGGTTCGCTGGATGGAAACAAGTACCTTCAGAATTTGCAGGATATCTTGCCTGATTTCTTGGAAGACATTCCTCTCTCACTGTTACCATCACTTTGGTTCCAACATGACGGCGCTCCACCGCACAAGCCACATCTGGTTCAAAAGTTCCTCAAAGACACATTTGGCAATAAGATAATTGGGTATGGTGGGAGTATTGAATGGCCTCCAAGATCTCCTGATCTTAATCCACTCGACTTTTTCCTTTGGGGTCACTTGAAAAATCAAGTTTACGAAACGCCATCTACGAGTCTCCAGGACTTAAAAAACCGCATCATCGACAGTTGCGCAACTGTCACACCCCATATGGTCCAAAATGTGCTTTCTAACATGGTTGAAAGGACACAAATAGTAGGGGGAAAATAAGGTTTTTAGGGGAACAAATTTGAACAAATGGTTTGTCAACGGTTTTCAGCTCTACTAGATGTACTTAATGGGAAAACGAAAGTTTACCAAAATCGGATCGTGGGAAGTGGGTTTTTTTTCAAGATGGCCGCCATAAACATGGAAAATCAAGAAATCCTATAGGTTTTGTGTTTAAAACGTAAATAAACGTTCTTCCATGTAACATTTGAGTAGAATAAGTATGGTACTGGGTAAACTGAATGATATAAAAATAGTTTGCAAAATCTGGCAACCGGGAATGGTTTTTTTCCAAGATGGCGGGCGGAACTTTCATATAAAAGGATGTGATGATTCTGAATTTTTATGAAATATATTTTCACAGATTTTTATAACATATGTTATTTAATTTATTCTTATTTTAATAATTTTTCATTCTAAGTAATGTAATAATGCTCAGGAATACAATTAAGAGGCAGATTTTATAAGATGCAGGCAGGTCGCTATTGTGACCATTTTTGATTTTGATGAAATTTATATTGTGGGTTCTTCTAATGATTTTAGAATACCCGTATTTTTTCTTTTTCCCCAAAAAAAATTTTTTAGGCCTAAAAAATTCCGACAGTTGGTCGCGACCCAGTATTTTTTTCGAATCGATATCTTTTTGTACTCCTTTTTCTTTGTGCATTGAGGGTCAATCAAAGTAATTCTGGTGATAACAACATGTCCTTAGGTAGCTAAAACAAATTATTTTGTGAATTTCATGGTTTACCTTCAGTGTAACCTGGAAGGGTTCGCCAAACTTTGTCACGGAAAGTGAAAAAAACGCCAAATTTGAGCCCTTATATGGACCTAATCATTGAGGGTCAACACAGTTTGGGGGGGTTAACTTGTGTAGTACTACTCAGTATTAACTTATTTAGCCCATTTATTGCATCGTTGACCCTCAGAGCTGCCAGGAAATAGCTACTTTTATAAGCTAAAAAAAAAATGCTCTGAAATACAGTCACCGAATTAACCTTTTTTTTTTCATTTTGTTAGTTACAAAAGTCAGTTTTAAGTACTCGCAGGGCCGAAAACCAAAGATCATGCTACCAAATGCCATTTTCAAGTTCCTCATTGACCCTTAATGCTCTGAAATACAGGGTCACCAAAATGACCTTTTTTTGCTTTATTAGCTACAAAAGTAGCTATTTTCCGGCAGCCCTGAGGGTCAACGATGCAATAAATGGGCTAAATAAGTTAATACTGAGTAGTACTACACTAGTAAACCCCCCAAACTGTGGTTGACCCTCAATGATGGGGTGCATTAGGGCTCAAATTTGGCGTTTTTTCACTTTCCGCGACAAAGTTTGGCGAACCCTTCCAGGTTGCACTGAAGGTAAACCATGAAATTCACAAAAAAAATTGTTTTAGCTACCTAAGGACATGTTGTTATCACCAGAATTACTTTGATTGACCCTCAATGCACAGAGAAAAAGGAGTACAAAAAGATATCGATTCGAAAAAAATACTGGGTCGCGACCAACATTCGGAATTTTTTTAGGCCTAAAAATTTTTTTTTTGGGGAAAAAGAAAAAATACGGGTATTCTAAAATCATTAGAAGAACCCACAATATAAATTTCATCAAAATCAAAAATGGTCACAATAGCGACCTGCCTGCATCTTATAAAATCTGCCTCTTAATTGTATCCTGAGCATTATTACATTACTTAGAATGAAAAATTATTAAAATAAGAACAAATTAAATAATATATTTTATAAAAATCTGTGAAAATATATTTCATAAAAATTCAGAATCATCACATCCTTTTATATGAAAGTTCCGCCCGCCATCTTGGAAAAAAACCATTCCCGGTTGCCAGATTTTGCAAACTATTTTTATATCATTCAGTTTACCCAGTACCATACTTATTCTACTCAAATCATACATTGAAGAACGTTTATTTACGTTTTAAACACAAAACTTATAGGATTTCTTGATTTTCCATGTTTATGGCGGCCATCTTGAAAAAAACCCACTTCCCACGATCCGATTTTGGTAAACTTTCGTTTTCTCATTAAGTACATCTAGTAGAGCCGAAAACCGTTGACAAATCATTTGTTCAAATTTGTTCCCTAAATGGTCCTTTTTTTAGCTATTTTCCCCCTACTAAAAAGTGTATTGTTGCCCATGGTAATCTTTTTGAGCAAGCTCAATAAATTATAATTTTGCACTGTGAATTTCTTCCTTTTCTCCTACTTTGTGTCCTACCAATATGCAAAACATTAAAAAGTCAACTGTTTTCGAAATATTTATTTCTAATTAATCTTCGATTAGCGATTGATCGTTAATACCCGTTTTAGTAAACATTTATCTCGCAAAAGTAACGATTTCTGATCGTGGTAGTTCTTAAATGTCCAAGCTTGGACTTTCCTTTTTAAAAAAATTTGAAGCATTATTTTCGATTGATCCATCAAATCAGTCACTGTCAAGCTTAAAACTCCCGCACGATAATGACGGAGAAAGCGTTTCTAAATTTGTGGCCGGGCCCTTTTTCGCCACTCAAAAAAGTGCCATTTTCAACAGTGAATATCTCCTCGAATAATTAAGCTATTTTGATGAATTTTTTTTACTTGAGTTCGTTATGATCTTGGCAACAACTTTTGTACTGAACTTTTTACTCTATCTCTTTTAGTTTTTAAATTAATTTTTTTAACTTTTTAATTTCGCCGCTAGGAGCGCTGTAAGTCATCTCATTAGATTCTCCAGGGTCACTAACCTAGGGGTAGACCTTACTTCCATGACCCTAGGAGGCGCTGGTTCCGAATAAAAGCCGTGCAACGCAATTTTGAAACACCCTGTATAAATGAGTTTACAATAAATAAATGGTAAATTTTTGAAGGTACCTAAAAACGGTAGTAAAATTGCCCTGGACCGATCACTGCTTTTGGTATATTGGAAAAAAAGTGGAATAGACTACAAGCCCGTGTCGAAAAATGATGGGTCATTTGAACCACCAGAAGACCTATATAAAATGATATAAGGCATAAAATAATAAGATTCAGCACTATGCCGTCACTTGTAAGCTGTCCAACTGAGTGCAGGTGAGAATTCAAAAGCACAGGTAGAGTGAGTAAATTTTGGTCATGTATTTTTGTACGGCATTCTTACCATTAATAGATCCATGAAAAATTATGAGAAAACGCGCAGTGCCGTACAAAAGTAGTGCGCCACAAAGTCGGAAATTTTTGTTGATTTTCCGGCGATTTTTAGGGTAAATTTGGTCATTTGATTGTGTACGGCATCGGTTCCATACAGTTTCAATACCTCTTCTAATCCATAATTCCGCAACGCCGTACAAAAAATCATGCGACAAGGGGGGGAAATCGAGGGTTGCAATCCCCTCCCTTTCAGTGGTCTGGGGGGTGATTTGACACAACATAAAATTAACTTATTTTGAAAGTATTTTATGCATAGATAACAATTTCTCACATGCCGTACAATTTTGTTGGTCCAAAGGTCAGTAGGATTATATGACCAGGAGTATACAAAACTGTTGATACTGACATTGACAGTTTTCAATTCTTGAATATATTATACACACGGTTTCACTTCAGGTAGACGGCATAATGATGAATGCATATTATCAATTGTTCTCTTCAAGAATATGTGAATGCCGTATAGTATCAGATGACCTTAAATTACCCCTGAAATGGTAGTGCCATTTTCATCAGCCTGAAAATATGGTTTGCATTAAAATGTACGGCATCATTTTTTTCTGAATTATTTACCTGAATACTATTTTAAACCAAGATAATATGTAGAAATTGCAAAATTTCATTAATCTATGAATATTGAAACTTAAGAAATAATTTGAAAAATTTCACTTTTTGTATTTCTCTCTATTTATTTTTAGAACAGTTTCTTTTGAACGGCAATATTATATAACAATTGTATTTAACTATATCATGTTGAAAAAAAAGTTGCCGTACAGGATCAAATGACCTTCCAGCTTTATAAATCAAGTATATGATGAAATTGAGATAATTATTGATATCATTCAAAAATGGACATTAATTTTTTGACGGCATTAACTTTAATAGTACATTTGAGTGCTAGATAATGTTTTGGAACCGATGCCGTACTTTTTCAAATCACCCCCCAGACCACTGAAAGGGAGGGGATTGCAACCCTCGATTTTTCCCCCTTGTCGCATGATTTTTTTGTACGGCGTTGCGGAATTATGGATTAGAAGAGGTATTGAAACTGTATGGAACCGATGCCGTACACAATCAAATGACCAAATTTACCCTAAAAATCGCCGGAAAATCAACAAAAATTTCCGACTTTGTGGCGCACTACTTTTGTACGGCACTGCGCGTTTTCTCATAATTTTTCATGGATCTATTAATGGTAAGAATGCCGTACAAAAATACATGACCAAAATTTACTCACTCTACCTGTGCTTTTGAACTCTCACCTGCACTCAGTAGTAGTATAATATGTTGACTTCTGGAATAAAATGGTTCCCGTAAATTGACATGTTGACTTTTGGCATAAAAATTTTTTACCCTGATGACTCATTACTCGCTTTTTCTCGTAATGAGTCATCAGGCTAAAAAAAATTTTTAAGGCAAAAGTCAACTTGTCAATTCACGGGAACCATTTTATTCCAGAAGTCAGCATATTATACTATGGTTAAATTTATTTCTTGTTACCTGTCTAATACTCCTAGAATCTTTCTTTATCCAACTGTAAGACAACCCTGCTTATTTCCAAAACGATGATCCGTCGCACGTTTTAGTCTGTAAGATATTCTCGTAGCGAATATTTTTATGTGCACATATTCGCTACTCGAATATCCTACGGGCTTTGAGCTTTTCAGAAAATTACTTATTCTGCCTGAAGACATTTACTTTAAAACTTTTATGTTTTCTAATTTCTAGAGATGTAAAATTTAAGAATCACAGAATACAATTTTTTACAAGTTAATAATGATAAAGAAAGCAAACAGACACTAATATTGTTCAAAAATCATCCTTTATTTTCAAAACTGAAACAAGTTACACAAGGAAAGAAGTCATCATTTTATTGAAAAATGTCCAAAAGCTAAACAGTTAATATTATCCTTCAAGTACATTTTATCATAATAGCTAGATAAACTGCATTTGTTTTGTAATGTAGTGGAAATAACATGTTTTTTTGATGTTATATTAGTCTGTTTATGTCTCAGTAATTTATTCTTTTTCAAAACTTGTAAATAGAGTTTATGTTTCAAACTGGATTTTAGTACATTTTTTTTAATTCCCTTTGCCGTTCGTTTATTCTCTTTACCAAAAATGTAGGAATACATTTTCGGTCTCAGAGCGATAAACTCTTTTATCGGTATTCCTCGGGTTTCATCTTTTAGACAACCCAACTTAGCTTTGTTTTTTGTTGAAAATAAATAATGATCCTTTTCATAATTTGAAAAGTCGAAAATACCTTTATCTTTAAATTTTTTGGAGAAATCTACATAAACATCTTTAGTAAATATTTGTAAGCACAAAGAGTCGGTATCAGTGTATATTAAACTTATTTTATCCTTGTAAATTGGCTTAAAAATATCATAGTAAAGATGGAACATATACAGTTTGCTTAGTTCCAAAACCGCAAAACCTACATATATGGGCTGGTTCAAGTACAAATTGGATTTTAAGATTTTGAACATCACGCTTGATTTATTTATTATCGAAAAATATTCTAATCCTGAATTAGATAAATAATTTTTACATTGTTTTTCATCAAGTGCTATCTTAACATTTACATGTTTTCGCGTATTCATGCAGGTCCTCCCAAAGAAAGCATTGTTTAGCAATTTAAAAAAGTCCTTATCAAATGAATTTTTTGCTTTCTTTCTATGGTCATTGTTAAAGTCAATGTATGGCTTCAGCCAAGAAGATTGCTTGAACTTTAAAATTCTATGTATTTTTTCTAGTTTTAAACCATGTTTAAGGTAAAACTTTAAATTTAAGTAATGAACTACATACTTTTTTTTATCATAAAAGGTATTTAAAAGTTTGATATTTTTTTCATTATGCTTTAAATTTAAAGATTTTAAAATAGTTTTTTGTAACGGAGACAATTTTTTAAAGGGGATAAATTCATGATTTGGAGCTAGGGGGAACGCATTATGCAAATCATGTAGTTCTTCCGGATAACTCAAATCTACTTCAAGAATGAAGCCAATATCAGATTGCGCATCATATAAGTTTAAATTAAATTATTTTATTTCTTCCGCCGACAACCACTTAAAATTCGACACTGGCAATTTATTTAAACTCATACTACTACCGTATAAGTTATTTACATCTACAGAAACAATATAATTCGATGGTAGGGAGGGGTTAAAACTCTTTAGGTACTTGTTGTTAGCTCTAACAAATCTTTTAGATACTAAAACCATTCCCCCCCGTATTCCTGATTCAAGCATTAAATACATGTTTATATCAGTTAGCAGTTCTAAAGTAACATTAGTATACTTTAGACCTACTGACCAAGTCAAACTAGGAGTTGTATAAAAATGTACAGGGTCCAAATTATAAAATCTATTAGACAATTCTCTGAAGTTTTCAAACACATCGGCAAGTAATACAACATCAGTATTTAGATATAACCTTAAATAGTCTTTAAATGTCACGCACTTAAACTTTTTAAAAATTTTGTTAGCAAAATTAAAAGCCTCGTCAGAAATATTACTATTACTTAAATTGTTGAAAAAATGACTTTTATTTGGTAAGGATTTCTGTTTTAATACCTCAAAAGAAGTGAAGTAGTTGTATGGGAACACACCTTTTCTTAATAACAGACTCTTATGTCTGGAATTAAAGAAAGAATTAAAAACTGGAAAATCATATTTACTATTTTTAAGATTCTCTACTAAGCTATCTAGTTTAGAGCTTAAAAAAGAAAAACTATCGAGGAATCGTATATTATCTAAAGTGAATGAAATACATTTCTCTGTGTTTAGGGGTATAAGCTTAATATTTTTCACAAATTTACCAGAAATTTTTTGAAGTATTAGGTGAGAATCATATCCTCTTAGATTATGCATTATAACAGGCACGAAATGAGAAAACTTATAATTCAAATTGCAGCCTACACACGCTTTCCCTAAAATTTCCCCGGTTAAATGATCATGATTAAGGACCCCCTCCCCTCTACTAAACATTTTCCCACACAGATGACAAGTTTTTAAATTAGCTGCTGCTTCACTATAAATCATAGGCACATTTTTTTTCATATATTCAAATATACATTTTCCAACATTTTTTAAGCTGGTAATAAAGTTCTCTACACAATCTTTTCCAAAGTAAGACTTACTATAAACAATATTTTTTTTATGGTCCAAAAGTATGAAGCTGTAACAAGCTGCTTCATGTTTTTGAGTCCTCTGAGTGAAAGTTTCTTGATTATTAGGTTCAGGACCATAAACTGGTTTAATAATGCTCTCAAAATCTGCATAAATGATAAAGGGGTGGAAAAAAGTTTTTTCCCATCCCTTAAAAGACAAAAACTTATTTTCTCCACTAGGTAAGATGGTTTTTCTAGGAGCATTGTTCAAACACATTTTTTCATGCTCGTTTAAAGTTGACTGACGGGCGAATCCCACTAAACAATTTTTGCAATGGTAATGGATACCATGCTTTTCATGCATCAATCTGTTGAAATTTTTTATTAAGAAATAATGATTTTTGTAAAGTAACAAATCCAATTCTTTAGAAGCTATGACTTTACTCTTATAGATAGGATAGACATATTTTTTAAACCCATACACATTAATTTTTAAATTATTTCTTTTCTCAAATTTAGGTACTTCAGTAGTTTTAACAGGAAAATCCAACCATTTGTAAGACAAAGATTTTTTATGTTTTTTATAGGAAGATGTTAAATTTTAATAGGGAATAACCCGGCCAGCACGGAAAAAAGGAAACATTCATTACTATTACATTTAACGGATAATAGGCATTTCTTATTTTTTAAAATTTTCGGTAAGCATACCGACTGACACCCTCCTTTGAGAGAATGATACTTCCCAATATGCAATTCAATGAAATTAATAGTTTTTACAGACCAACCAGATCCATTATTAATAAATTCTTCAATGCCCTTTAAAACTTTATTAAATGCTGTTTTAATTTTATCTTTTATTTCAAATTTTGATAAAACTCGTTCAGTTTTTGAGGAAAAGTAAAATTTATTAAATGTTGGTTCATTTTCTCCATGTTTTTCAAAGGTTACACATAATGATAAAACAAATCTAAATCTTGACTTTTGTTTTCTTAATAAATTACTTATTTCTTTTTCAACATTTTTTAAGGCTATTAGTGGGTCTATATTTTTAAATAAAAAGCATTTATGCGTTTGAACAAAACCCCTGAAGGCCTTAGCTTTCAAAAAAAACATCTTACCTAATATTTGTAAAATCAAAATTTGTATCCAAACTTCTCACTATGTTTTTGAATAAGCTCAAAAGCTTTCCGATAATTTCCCAATTCTTCCAGAGGAACGTTCATCAAGTTTTTCACTTTTCCATCATCAGTAACTCTGAAGAAGCATAAGTAGTTTTTCTTCTTGAATGGCTTGACTTCGATTCCATTTCCACTGCCAACGTAGATGGAGTATGGTACCACCTCTTTCTTTTTACTCAATTGTTCTTCCGAAACCATCACGTCGAAGACTGGGAATGTTTTGGACGAACATTGTCCGTTGTCTACATTTTTCTTTGGGTTCTTGATTGGTGATTGAGTTACTTCATCATCGGTGGAGGAATCTTTAAAAAAGAAATAACAACTATTTAAAAGTGAAAAATATTAAGGAAGACATTCAACAAAAATAACGTATTCATAAACAAAAAATATTAAAATCATGAGATAAATATAATTTTACCTTCAGTTTTCTCACGTCTTTTTCTTTTAGCAGGAATATCTTTTACAAGAGGATAATTCAAACGTTCATCTTCAGATGTTAACTCTGAAAAAATCCTAGTTTTAAAACACGGTTTCAATTTAAAGAGGGGGGTGATTCAAACATTCAATACAAGACTCAAACATAATTACACTTACCACTCTCACTTTCTTTTCTTTTTTCCTCTCTTTTGCTGAAATTTTTCTTCGAAACCTTCTTACATCTTTTAGAAACTGATTCAAGATCTAAAAAGAAATTTCATCATTAAAATATGTTAAAAATTTTGAAATTCTTGTTACATACCATAAATTAAAAATGAAACTCACTGGACTTAGGCATTTTTGCAACAGTTTATCAGTTTCAGGCAGGAAATATTCTTAGCTTCTAAAATTAAAGTATAATAAACTCACTTAGAAATACATACTATGTACTTATAATACAGAAATATTTAAAATTACATTAACTCTAAAATCTTTGAAGATATTTTTCCTGGGATGACTTACGCCATGGATTAGCATCTAGATTTACTACATATCAATTAAAGTAAGAAAGCGATGTGATACAGTAAAAATTAACTTACCAGAGAGCTGGAGACCTCAATGCTTCTTCGACACACTTGGAACTGAAGTCTGAAACTTGATTGAAACTGTGGGAGTTTTATACATCTTCTTATCGAGATATACTAAGAAATATTTTGATTCCTAAAATTGATCTCTGAGAATAGCTTGATAAAGTACAACGCTTAGGTTAATTTGAGTACGGGACGCGTAACATTAAACGGATATCCAATTCCTGTTTCGTGATTCCCCACCCTAGAAGAAATTAGGTCTTTACTAAAATAGACTGCTTGATCTATAGTACTTTTTATGATGAAATTGTAGATATATAATACTTGGAACGTGTTTAAATGTAGAAATATATTGAAAAAACATTTAAGAGCAAGCCAAGAACCACACATTTATTAAGTTTAAAAATATTTATTAATACTTTAAAAATCGATATACATTGAAATCAGATACATCATTTTTTAATAAATCTAATTTAAACAAAGTCATCCTTGTAAACAATAGATTAAAAAAGTTACTAATATTTTCCAAAATTATCAAAAACAATTTATGTCTCAAGCATGCATTTCTTTTACTATTTCATGATTATTTAACACTTTGAAATAAGCTATCTTTAAAACATAACCAGCATCATCCGATCTACACAAGTTTATTTGCTTTGCTTCTTGCACACAATCAATTATAGTTTCAAAGAGTTTTTCGCCATAACTATGAATTCTGAAAGAGTCCTCTGTATGGTGTTTCCTTAAGTACACAAATCCATATTTTTCCATTTTCACAGTTCAGTGCTAGACTAATATTTCCGTAAAGCGTGTTTCAATCAAGACGTGGTAATCAGGAGAGTCACTTGGTGCTTGAAAGTTTCGCTCTATGCCATGAATGCACTTCACACTGTCTTGAACGATGTTCTCTATGTTTATATCATAGAACCTTCCTCTTCTATCACACTGATGCAAATGCAAAAACCCGTACCTTTCTTCTGAAGAATCAACGTTTTTTTTCACAAAAACAAGATGAATCAAAACGTAATCAGGAGGATCTTGTGCTAGTTGTCTCTTTTGTTCAAGTTCATTTACACAGTTGAACACGCTTTCTAAGATGCGACGCATTTGAGTTGCAAGGGATTTTGCTTGTCTATCACTAGAGTACAGGTAGTGAGTGAATCCATACTTTGCCTTCATATGCATGACGATACTTTTGCTTATACTTTGCCAACAAGAAAATATATGGACTGCAAGCTTGCTTTCACCGGGTATATATACATTCAGAGTGTTGATCTTTTTGTGTCATTCTAAGTATATAGACCATAAACACTTCTTGGAAGATCTGTATATTTAGCACATTTGGATTCCCTCTAATTCAACATAAAATAACTTTTACACTCCTGGTTACATTTTGATGCTACTTGATGTAAATCAGGAGATTCATATAATTTTTCAAAAAATCTTTTGACTACACATTCATTATGCCTGACATGGTTTGGGATTAAATCTAACTTTTTTGAACGGGTAATTCGATGTAAAAAATACAAGCAAAATTTGCCACAAGTTTGAGAAGTAAAACTTTGGTAAAGACTTGTACTCCATTCAACACTTTTGCTATTCCTTTTTATGAAACTTAATATATTTTTGTTTGAGGGAGGCGTCCCATAACTACAAAAGTAGTAACAAACATTATTTTTAAAATTGATTGCAATCCAATGACTACCAGGTTTATGATGGGGGTCTAAATTTACAATAAATGATTTGTTTTTATTTTTTCGCCTTGGCAGCTGATCAGACGCAAATACCCCACCAAAATTTTTCTTCAATACCTTATCTTTTAAAGAATATTTCCAGAGTGATATAGTATCCATTAATAGTCAGTAAAAATTGCTCTGGATTTATCAATTTCAATTGTAGATCTATATTCGGAGTACACCAGAAGGTTTATGGTTTCTCTTAATGCCTTGGAAAATTTTAAATCAATAGATAAGTTGGATGATGGCATGATGCTTATATGATTTTCACTAGCAGAGTAATCAGGAGTTAAATCAAAAACGAAAAAGGCTAACCCATTTTTAAATTCGGAATGTGTAATATTCACCAAATATTCATGGTAATAAGATTTTAATTCAGTAAATAAACAATAATATGTTCTACTGTAACAATTATTTTCAAAATCTGGAGTGTAAGGTTTAGAAGGTATCATTTTATTGTCTTTTAGCAGGCAAATGTAATTTAAGCCTAAATTTTGAAAGAAAAAGGGATTATCTTTATAAGAACCATTAAAGCTCTTATTGGTAACAAAGGAGATAATAACTCGAGTAGGAAGTTGGCCAATAAAAGCATTCGGAATAGTTAATGATTGTAAACCACTAGCCAGTGTAAAAGATTTAACATCAATTTTACGAAGGTTTAATTTTATTAAACCAATGTCTAACGCTTTTTGGTGAGCAATAAAAATACTCGGATTCACAAGAACTTTACGCAATAACAAGCTTGCACTTTTAATTTGAAATTTGTATCCATCCGTGGTTGACATCAGAACAAAGGAATCCTTAGATCTTTCCAATTTGATTCTAACACTTACTCCATTTATCAATAGCTTATCTTGATTTGCTAAATCAATGTGCAATGGTCCCAGTAAATCTATTAGGTGACTATTTTTAGTTCTTTCAAATCTTTTATGAAGACCATTATTTTTTTTATCTGTTGTAAGCGTGGGGTCGTATGTATCATAATTTTTTTCAGTATCTTTATAAAACAAACCGGTTGATAGAAATTTTGATTGGGAGGGTTTATCATAGAATAAATGAGCTTCAATTATACTTCTATAAGCATAATTTACTTGAGAAGATATTTGTTTATCGTTCAGGAAAACTGAACATTGAGAAAAGCAAGAATTTAAAGGGTAGTTGATTGTAGTTACTGCGTCTGAATCTTCTAAAGGATTGCCATTTGCTTTTACTATTCGAGCTGTTAAATGTAGAAACGTGTGAGAGAAATCCAAATAGTTTTGTCCATTTCCTTCTATATAAAATTCAATAGGAGAATTGTCATCAGTAATTGTAGCAATAGGGTGAACCTCCAAAAGCGAAGATTCATCAATAGCCAATTGTGTTGGTGGAACAGAAAATAAATCTAGTTCAGACTTCAATGTTGGTGTGGACCTTTCATCCATTATTTTGAAAAAATGTCCTTCGTTTGTTTTTCCTTGAATATAGTCCGGGCTTTCTTATGATTAGAATGATTCGAACACTGTTTGCGCTTGCGTTTTATACCCGAACCCGACTGTAACTTGTGTATGACATCATCTTTTAACTTTCTTCCTACGTCAGAAAAATGATGTTTGGCTGATTCTTTGAAAGGTCTTCCAGATGCTACATCGTTTACAACTTTTTTACCAGTGCTAAATAAGTGTTTTCCTACATATTTGGCAGCATCAAAGATAAAGGGTGAGATTTTTCGAAATATATCTCCGAATAAACCATATCCTATCTGATGAGCAACCCCCTTAAAATAATCCCCTCCACCTGCTTGATTACAATAATAATTAATACAATCAGAGGTTTTAAGTTCCATTTTGTAACAGATTGTGTTGTCTCTTGATTGTTACTCATTAACTTCCACGACAGAAATGAGTAAATTAACAAAAGTTTTTTTATTTAAAGTAAATCTTATCGTTGGCGAAAAGAAAGTATTAAAAAGGTTTTCCCTGAATTAAATATCATTCGCGCACCATTGCTTGCTCGCAATTCTACATTTATTGTTTCGATGTAATTAGATTTAAGTGAGAAATACAATGGATTGTTGTACACTCGTACAATTTGATCATCTTTTTCACCTCCTAGTGGTATAATTCGCAAAAGTGAAGCAGAAGTTTCTCCGATTCTATGAGGTTCAATTATGTCTGAGTAAACGAAAATTTCTGTAATTCCAGCGTTTAATTCAATTGGATAATTACTTATATGCTCACCCTCCATAAATGAGCTTTCATTAAAACCTAATAGCTGTTGTATCCCAATTCCAAATACCACATTAGTTTGTTTTGGGACTAATAACTTAACTCTCTTATCCGACAGCAGTATGAATTTTATGCCCCTGAAAGCATCGAATAATTCCGCAGTTGTAGAGTATTGACCAATTGGTAATGTTAAATTCTCTGTTACTTTTACCATTTGTACTGTTCCTTCTTTAAATGCTCTCCTTTTTAAAAGGAAATATTCCTTAGAAGATACCAGTTTTTCATCATCCTTAACATTAAAAAAGATTTGAGTTTTTTGAAGAAGCAAGTCATTTAGAGGCGAGTTTAATGCGTTCAAAAGGTAAGGAGCATGCTGAGAAGAAATGTGAATTTCATAGCCCTCAGGAATTTGTAAAAATACGGTATCTGGCTGAGACCTGGGTTGCACAAATTTCAACTTATCAGTTTTTGCGTTGAATATTTTCATTGATATCTCCAAACAAAGTTAAAGATTTGCTTTCAGGATTTGTCGATTGAAGAGGAATGTATATAGTTTCATCTTTAGATTTACGTTTATCAATGAGGTAAAAAAATTGACATTCTAAATCGTCCGTTGTATTTCGGAATTTAAATGATGCTGTGTTTGTTATTTTCATACTTCTCAATGGTTGATGTAAGATATATAATAACTTATCACACTTTTCTGAATCAATATAAAGTTCAAACTCATCACGCCATACTTGGATTGTAACATTTTCCCCTCTTTCAACAAAATTTACACCATTTGTCTGTGTTATTCGTTGAATATTGTTGTTTAAATCGGTAAATAAAGATCCAGATCCTTCCGAAATAGGAGTTCGAGGAATCTCATGTTTTACAATGTTATCGTATTCAGTAATTTCTTTCATTTGCGATAACGTATAGCTATTGTTTGAAAGAGTTATGTTAAAATAACTTCTAGGAATTATTGCTTCCACCAAACCAACCTCCCATTCACCTCTTAGCATTATAGGTGTTGATAGTTTTGTTGTAAAATGGGATTGTGTATTGCTAGGAAATACTTCCATACATGCATTGCTTGGTAAGGTTACATAAAATTCCGATTTTACTTCAGCCATGATGCTTTAATCCACGAGTTGAAATTTTCGTCAAAACCAGTCCACTTTACAAAATATTCCTTTTTAGAACCACTACCTCGGCTTCTTAGTATTTTTTCAACACTCCAGAGACTGTCCGAAGTTTTAGAAACTAGCTGCAGCTCTTCTTGATAAAACCTTCCTTCTATGACCCCTCCTTGGATGTCACGCAATTTATAGGTTGGTGGATCAGAGGGGTAACGCTCATGAACGACAAACACTTCCTCAGTCCAACCAGGAAAATACCCTCTTTGGAACGTTTTTCTGACTTTTGATATTCGGACAAAATCATTTATTTCATATTTATATATTAAAGGATGACTGCTTTTTCCATATAATTTATGAAATATTTTTGAATGATATATAGGGCTCACCTTAGATGGAGCCATTCCTATACTTCTATGAACGGAATCGTTATAACTCTTAATTACCTGATCTAAAACGTCGATATATTTGTAAGAGTTACGATAAGTAAATATGCGATATAATTTATTCTTTAAAGTTCAAAGTAAAGAGTAAAGTTTTAAGTTCAAAGTTTAAAGTAAAGTGGTTTACATTGTTTTGCTTAAAAAATTGTTTAGTTGCTTTGTTGTAAAATTCACTACCTTTATCAGTTTGAAGATTCTTTGGTGTTGCTGTTTTAAAAATTTCTTTGAAAGCGTTTATAACAGTCTGGGGTTTCTTATTTTTTAAAGGAACTGCAAAAGCAAATTTCGAAAACACATCAATAACTGTTAAAAGGTGGCAGTAGTTGTTATTAAACTTTGATAAATGTCTCATATCAACTAAATCAGCTTGAAATAATTCTTTCACTCCAAAAGCTAATGTCTTTCTTCTAGAATATCGTATTCTTACAGGTTTATGAAGAGTATATACATCTTGGGTCATTAACCAATCCTTAGTTTTATTTGATGGAACTCCTGTCGCTTGAGATAATCTCTCAACACCTCCAAATGATCCAGCATTCTTTGTGATGTAATATGCTTTATTCAAAAGCTCTTTCCATTGATCATTGTCTTTAACATTTTTCACTCTCTCCATTTTTCCCATTTTGAGGCTTCTATAATAGAAGGGTTTCCAACATTATTATTTTCCTGTAATTTAGAAGATTCTGCAATTTCTTTCCATGTGGACCAATTCGATCTAGTAGTTGGTGTTTTCGTAGGTGTATTAGATACTGAGTTGAGCAAATGTTTGTGAACATTTTTATTACCAATCCACTCTTTTGGAACATTTAGGAAATAAATTGCATTCAAAAAAGTCTCGGATCCAATAGGAGCAGAATCTGAGTTCTTTACATTTTTCATTAGGTAACTAAAGAGGTCGACAATATTACTATGATTTACTGTTCTTCCATTTACAACAAGTTCAAATTCTTCATTAAATGTGTACCCAAAGTTTTTCATTCTTTCTAGAATAGGGTTAATATATATTCTTTTTGACTTAGGAACGGCTTGTTCTAAATATTTTCTAATTGTGAGTTCTTCATCTGTACTTGCTTCATATTTTTTATCCAAGTCATTATTTGATAATTCTGCTTTTTTAAAATCTCCTAAAGAATTATCAGAATTTTTTTCAGGGGGGGATGGATGCATAACTTTTTGATACTTCGGAATAAGACGTGACAAAAGTTTTACTCGAAAAGGATCTGGTATTTCATTTTTCTGAAGTAAATCACTTATACTATCTTCTAATCGAACTTCAGGTTTAGTTAACTGATAGTATTCAGACACAAGTTCAGGAGGTACTAGTGCCATTTTTTTCGCCATTATGAAAAGCTTATCTTATTCAATAGACTTAAAACAGCAGGAAGAATAAGTGGTAAGAACCCTCCTGTTTGCTTGGATATTAATTTCTTCTTTCTTACTAGAGAGGTTTTTCGATCAGCGAGTATTCGAATTAATCGCTTGTGTGGATTAAGTTTTTTTAAAGGGGCAGATGGTATATTTCCCAATAGCAAATTTTTACAAATTTCACAAAGAGATTTTATTTGTTCATTCGTGGCAGTCTTTAAAATAGCGCTTCTTTGTTGCGGAGGTGATGTTGAGAGTAAATGAAACAAGTGGGAATGACGCTTCAATTTATTCATTTTTGCAATGGTAGAAATACCCAATTGACGAATCCACGATCAGGAAAAACTGATTGTCGGAGTCTCTGCTCATCAGACGTCTTAGGATGAACATCAACTAGTAAATAAGAATACGGCTCCGCCGTCGCCTTTTTATATGCATCCAGAAAATACTTTCCCTTACCAGGGAATGCTTGTCGGGCAAAACATGAAGCTTGGGAAAGATCTCTATTATTTCTGAATAGAATAAGGTAGTGTGCATTCAAACTTATGTCTCGAAACTGTCTTATCCGGGGAAACAGATTTTGAGTAATCAATATAATACTAAAATTTTTGTGATGTGAGCCTGCAGTAAACATATCTGCAACAGCATTTGTAATGGAATTCATCTGATCATCTATTACTATCAAATCAGCGTTTTCGTTTTCATCTGGAAGACCTTGCTTAAACTCTATATTTCTTTCTTGAAGAAACCATGGTTGCCATATCGAGTAACACCAAATTACTTTTTTCATAGTAAAATTGTAAGCCTGCTTCTTTATTATTTCTTTAACCAATTCAGTTTTACCTGATTGAGATGGTCCAGAAACAATTAAAGAACTTGGATGATGAAATTTTAATATAAAAGATGAACAGTCTTGATCCATGTCGAATATGAACCACTGAATAAAATTTTTCATAAATGTAATAATTTATAAATGATATTTTATAAACACCTGTAATAAAAAAAAGACTCCATCTAGTGTCTCAAACATGATTTAACAGTCCTGTTAACATGTAATATAAAAAATATTAAATTTCCTTAACCATTATTCACTGCTATTGCTGAATAATCGAGCTCAAGCTTTAGACGTACTGTTATCATAGAAGTATGGGAAAGTAATCGAAAAGGATGTTACATCGCCTACCAGTTTTAAGTAAAAGAGACCGTTTCTCAGATAGGGCAGCCGCACAGGAAACTCGTTTTTAGAAAATAAGATAAGGCTACTATAAAGACTTCATGCTGAAGGAAAACTTCAGAATCAGGAGTGCAGTCAGATCATTCACTACTCTCGGGGAGTACTCGAGATAGAATTGAAATGAGGCTGTCACTCCAAAGTTCTCAGTTTCTATAGCCCGATTCATCAAGATACAAATGCCCGAGTTGATTTACGGAGTAATACCTACGTTAAAATACGTAAGTCAAAATTCCGCGCTCGGGATGAAATTCTTGAGAGGATTTTCGGACTGATGATTCTCAATTCCTGAACACTCAAGATAGAAATGCCTGAGTTGATTTACGGAATAATACTTACTGCCGTATTCTGTGCTTTCTGATAAATCGCCCGATCAACAAATCAACAAAAATTTGTTAAATTCATGTTTGCTTGATTCGGCATTCTGAGCGCAATGATCAACTAACAAACGTTTGTTACGTTTGTCAGTGGCACCAGAGCTGGCGAACAAGCGAATCCGTTGGCGATAAAAAAAGCTCAATCGTGATTGGTGGAGATCTTTCAGTTGTGAATAGGATAGGAAAGAAATTCGCGAAAAAGCAGGAAATGAAAGCGTTTTTGACTGTATTACTTTAAAAGTCGATGAATTTTTAATAAAGATTAATTAATTTTTTAATGTTTTATAATCTTTAACTTAAAAAATAACATTTTCTTTTAATATTAAACTTAATTATTATTCTTTCTAATATTAAACTATCTATACAAGAAAGAAATATAAAATATTTTTATTATCTCAATATGGAAATGTCTTAAATTATAGAAACAATTTCATATCTTTTATAAAACGTTACTGAATTGAAACAAAGTCTCAAAATAATAATTAGTTCTTCAATTAAAGAATAAATTTACTCTATTGGATTCACTTTTTACATTTAAAAAATAATATGTGTATAATAAAAGAACTCAACATTTAAAATCATTTGAAAAATCAGAAAACTCAAGAAATTTATTTAAAGGTGATCAGAAAGATTTCGAATTAAAATTAAAACAGCCAAAAACCTGCTGAAAAAATTAATTTGCTTTTATTATATTTTGTTAGCTGATTATAACGATCGCTTAGCTATCATTATAAATTTAATTAAAATGGAAAATATTTTCAATAAATTTATTTTTAATTAGAATTTATTCTGATTCAATACTTTCATGCGAATTTTTTTATGTGGGTAGTTTAATTCTAAAAAAGAAACAGGTTAACGATTAAAAAATATATTTTTGTGTCTTATTTCCCTAGAAATATTTGTAAAATTCAAAGATAATTTTCTACTAATTTCAATGCTTTGAAAGAATTAAAAAAAAACTGGACCCGATCGCACAACCTTCGGGTCTGTAATCCAATGCCATGACCACCATACTACAGTAATCTATCCTCACGGGAGAAAGTTTTAATATAAAAACGTGGTCAAGTAATTGAAGAAAAAGTAGTGCCAAGAGTTTAGATTACTTTTAAGGTTTTAAGAATATCTTAAACTGTTCCCTTAATTGTTTATATGGATTTCCGAAACATTTAAATAAATCGTTTTGGAGAATGTATTTTTTAGTGATCTTAATTATTAAATTGTTCTTCTATCTCTGCGGACTTACACGTTAAAAGAGAGCTGTTCTGCGGATTTTAATTGATGTGATTTAAGAATATTTTAAATGTTAATTCACTGTTATACAATGGACTCTAACCGCCTATCTGGTTCGAGACTTCACGGAACCAACACGTGACCTACAACTGAGCTTGCGATTGGTTACCACAGATACTACACTAGTAGATCTACTAGTGTAGTATCTGTGGTAACCAATCGCAAGCTCAGAAGGTCACGTGTTGGTTCCGTGTGACGTCAGACGGTTAGAGTCCATTGTAAAGCTATTTTTTCTCTAGTGATAACACTTTAACAATGAAAAAATACTTCCAGAGTCTCAAAATGAAATGTTCACGATTTTTCAAGGCTTAGGAAATAGACTGCTGAGAGGACGCCATTTTATCTATTCTCGATTCTGATTGGTAGTTCAACTTAAATCACTCGTTTGTTGGCTGATTTGTTAAGTAACAAATATTTGTTAATTGAAGTGGATTAACGGTGGTCAGAATACCAAATCAAGCAAATCAATGTTTGTTAGAGGTTGCCAGAGCCTCAGAATACGACCGTTACGCTTAAGTACGTAAGTCAAAATTCCGCGCTCGGGATGAAATTCTTGTGGTGATTTCGGGGGGGCTGATGATTCTCAATTCCTGAATACCCAAGATAGAAATGCCCGAGTTGATTTACGGAATAATACTTACGCTTAAGTACGTAAGTTAAAATTCCGCGCTCGGGATGAAATTCTTGTGGTGATATCGGGGCTGATGATTCTCAATTCCTGAATACTCAAGATAGAAATGCCCGAGTTGATTTACGGAATAATACTTACGCTAAAGTATGTAAGACAAAATTCCGCGCTCGGGATGAAATTCTTGAGGGGATTTTTTCAGGCTAATTCTTTATTTCCAATCCATACTCAAGATCTAAAATACTCGAGTTAATATCGGAATGATACTCCAAAAAATCATGCGAGTTTAATTTCTGAGCTCGAGATGAAAAGCTTGAGGTGGTTTCGGACTGATCTTCAAAGCCTGTAGGATATTCGAGTAGCGAATATGTGCACATAAAAATATTCGCTACGAGAATATCTTACAGACTAAAACGTGCGACGGATCATCGTTTTGGAAATAAGCAGGGTTGTCTTACAGTTGGATAAAGAAAGATTCTAGGAGTATTAGACAGGTAACAAGAAATAAATTTAACCATAGTATAATATGCTGACTTCTGGAATAAAATGGTTCCCGTGAATTGACAAGTTGACTTTTGCCTTAAAAATTTTTTTAGCCTGATGACTCATTACGAGAAAAAGCGAGTAATGAGTCATCAGGGTAAAAAATTTTTATGTCAAAAGTCAACATGTCAATTTACGGGAACCATTTTATTCCAGAAGTCAACATATTATACTACTCTCAGTTGGACAGCTTACAAGTGACGGCATAGTGCTGAATCTTATTATGTTATGCCCTTATATCATTCTATATAGGTCTTCTGGTGGTTCAAATGACCTATCATTTTTCGACACGGGCCATTAGTCTAGAAGTGGGATGCTTGGTTCTTGATTCTACATTTAATACATTTATCAGTGGCACGAATACGAAAAAGGTTAGCCACCCCTGCATGGGCGCCCATATGCTTGAACTAAATTGTATTGAATTGAATTGGATTCCCCACCACTATAATTGGGTTGTAACCTGCTGTGTGTGTTTTTCTAAATAAATAAAGAGGGGCCCAAGGAAAAATTTTCCCTAACTAATTGACCCTAATGAATGAGGGCTAAAGTTTCTTTTTTAAGGGGAGTTGGTTCATAATTATTTCGAAGGGGGTGTCTAAGAGACCTCCCCAGAAAAAATTTGAAATTTATTCTTCAAAGTAGTGTTTTAACACATTTGGGTGACTTCTAAAATAGGATCGCTCCTACGCCGAGCCTCAAAATTTCAAGTAAGAAACAAGTACATAAATAGTGGTCAACCTTAGTCAATGGAAGATTTTACGTAACTTTTCCGGAGCAATGGGGGCGGAGCGCCCGTTTGCCCTTATGTCCTGGTGTAATGCTACTCAACTCAACAAAACTCAACGATAATGAATCGGTCCGAGTCGTGAACACTTTCTCCAAAAACAAGCATTTAAAGCCTAGGATATTGACGCAAGGTAAGAAAAACGAGATCGCGAACCGTCTGTCAAGTTGTTTTTTTCTGCCCGAGTCCACGCCGTCAAAATGCCAACTTTACAGGCAAACGTCCGGAAGCATGTATGAAAATTCGCGATTTTTCATTGAAATTCCGGACTGTTATAAGATTTCCGGACATAAACATAATCAGTAGAAACCCTGAAATATTTTTAAAGCCTTTTAGAAATTAAAATTCCGTGGAGAAGAGTTATTTGGAGAAAAATTGTTAAAAAAGCGGAATTCCGCGGATCCGCGGAAAAATCACATCACTGTGGTCCGCCGGTCTGACCGTTATATTATTTTCTGACCGCAGTGCTCCGAGCCGTTTCTCAGTGGTTTCGGACCAACCCGACCACCGCCAATTTCTCCTCACCATCCTCTCCTCTCCTCCAACACTCCCGCTGCTCTCCATCCTCCCACTACCGCTCCCGCCAGAGGGCGCTCCCCTCCACCATCCCCCCCCCCCAATCTCTCAATCAATGGCGTCCATGTCGCTGATGTTGGCGTTCGTCGTGGTCGCTTCGTGGTCGGTGGTCGCCGCCAATCCCGACGCCAAGCGACTCTACGACGACCTGATGTCGGGCTACAACAGACTCATACGACCGGTGGTCAACAACTCGGACACTCTAACGGTCAAGCTCGGGCTCAAGCTCTCTCAGCTCATAGACGTCGTGAGTAATAGTATATTGCTTAAATAGTTACGTTTTAAAGTGAGTTTTTTTTATCGAGAAACTTAATTTGGTGGAGATATATGACACTTAGTACTAAGGAAATATTACTATACTAATTACTGCAAATTACGGAACTGTCGATAAATGACGTCACAGTTTTCTCTCCACCCCCCTCTCTTGTGTTTATTTACGTTTCTTAGTTGGAGAAAGCAAGGTTTTTTCTTCTACAAACTTAATTAATTCAGAGGTGATATATGACACTTATTACAAAGAAAAAATACCTTAACTAATGGGATTTTCCAAATGACGTCACACTTTTATCCCCACCCCCTTTCTGTGTTTACGTTTCTTAGACCCCTGTTAGTTGACCCTATGACGTCACTAACATTGAAACTCCTTCTCTCTCCGTGTTGTTTATTGACGTTTATTTACATTTAAAAGTTGAGTTTTTTCATCTACAAACTTAATTCAGTGGCGATTATGTGACACTTATTACAAAGAAAATATTACTTAACTAATGGGATTTTCCATATGACGTCACACTTTTATCGCCACATCCCTACCCCCTCTCTGTGTGTTTATTTAAGTTTCTTAGAATTCTAGGAGAGAATTAAGTGCATTTTGAAGTAAAGTTGTTTTCTCGACAAACATAATCCGGTGGTGATATGAATACTTATACTTACTTACTAAGGGGAAAGGGGTTGTGCCTGCGAATGTGTGTGTGTGGCGTGGGCAACAGTACTTCACCTCCGTGGCTTCGGTCCACAGGTGCCCACTGGGTAACGAGAAGTACTGATTACGGCATGTCTGGAGCGATGACCCCCCCCCGGCCATAGTGTGTGTTGTGCTCTGCCATTGGAAAAAAAAACTTACTAAGGGGACTGTCCATAAATGACGTCATACACTTTTCTCTCCACCCCCTTTCTGTGTTTACGTTTCTTAGACCCTACGACGTCACTAACAAACATAGTAGTTCCCATCGCGGTGTCTGAATATTGATTGAAATGAAGAACGTCAATTTAAAAGTAGGCTTATTTTGTTAAACCCTTAAAGGGTCTTTTCATCACGATTTGCGTACCGAAACTCCTAGCAACCCAATAGGCTTTCCGTTTACGCAGTTTCTCCTTCCGCGTAGTGACGTACTGGGATCAGGAAAACGTTGCGTGACATCATCCTCCTACTTACAAAATATATATCTATTAATTAATTAAATACTACAAATTAATTTTTAAGCAACTCCAAGAGCTGACTGCATGTCAATCCAACCACAAAAGACACAGTTTTTAACATACGTAATCTATTCCAAAGTACTACCCTCCTTAGGAACTGAAACAACCAACTATATCCAAGCTATGTACGTTGCATTCAAATATGGAATTATAAATTCCCGTCTACTCTTGAAAAGATTTTTACCCCATCCAATTCTCCACGGCGTTTTTTTCTCCCCGAAGCGACTGTTTTGACTTTCCCCCCTTGATTGAGCTGCCATTCAAATGGCTGATCAGTTTACTTCATCAATGACGACCGGAATCCATGCTTCTATCTAGTGAATGGATATCGCATAGGAGGATAACACCTGTTTAGTCCCCAGGCGGTATGCCTG
Source organism: Tetragnatha montana (assembly GCA_963680715.1). Lineage (NCBI taxonomy): Eukaryota > Metazoa > Arthropoda > Arachnida > Araneae > Tetragnathidae > Tetragnatha > Tetragnatha montana. Next base: position 1,145,677 of record OY796675.1, on the reverse strand, counting down.
CTTTATGATTTGGATGCTGTTCAAAATGGAGATAAAGAAACAAATTAACAATCTAAATCCTTCTGGGGAGGTATCCCTAATTCCCGGGCGACGTTTGAGTGATAGCCTTATCAATGCTTTTTTTAAAAACATTTTATAAGTAAATGCAACTTTTTAAGTAATGATGTGAAACGATTTTAACGGCAATTAACAAGAGTTTTGTTTAATTTAGCAATTGAATTATGAATATACCGTACACTACAAAAATTACATCTACGTGAATCTGAAGATAAACATTTAAATGTAATTAAGTATTTTTTTCCTCTGGACCGCGTTAAAAATTTTTCGAAATTATTTGGACCCCATGTAAAACTACTTACCGACCCCTGATCTGTGTCTAAGTCAGTGGTTCTCAACCGGTGGTGCGTGAGAGTCTTGGAAGTAGTTCGTATAAAAATTCCAAAAAATTCAAATTTGGGCGAATTGAACGAGAAAAATATGAAATTATATCGGTGACGATGACTTTCGGCTGAGAAATTTGTGGGGATAATAGTCACCACTTAATTGTTTACAATAAGTGTGCTATAAATATTTGAAGTGAAATCAAGGGCTTTGAAAAAAAAACTCCGTCTGAAGATTTAATTATAGCACAACAAAAAATATATTTAAATTTTCTTAAATTAGAATTATAATTTTGAGCTTCATGTAAATTTGCACGCTTAATTAGGGAATATAAACTTTCATCTCTCAATTTTGTAAGTATAAATTATCTATTTTAAGTTATAGTATACAGGGTGGTCCGTGAGGGTTCCAATTTTAAACTTAGTGGTCTGCAGACTGCTCCGAGTTGGGAACCACTGGTCTAATAGACCGGGAGCCAGCAACATATTTTGTCAGTCATTTCCTCTCAAGCGATATTTGGTGGAAAATTTCAGGGAGTTGTATCATAAAGCCTGGTGAGCGTCAGCTGCTTGTCCGTGGGTGGGTTGAGCGGTGGGAGCCCCCCAAACACTCCCCCCCCACACAAAAAAAATTAAAATTTTCAGTCATTTCCTCCCGGCTAAAACTTTGATACATTATAGTAGACCCAATATCTAGAAGAAACAGCTGGCTGTAGGGCCGTGGAATAGACGTCAGCTGGTCGTTTTAACATTTGGAGCGTCTTCCTCAAAGATTCTTATCAATGAATGAAGCGGTAGGATTTCCACAATCCTTCAAATTATCGCTAGTTTCACAGATAAGAATATTTGAGGGTTCTCCAATTATGCATTTTCATCTTACACAATCAGTTTCAACGTGAAAATTGGCATCAAAATCGTAAATACAAATCCCCAGTGACTTTTCTATTTTTCCTCAAGGTACTCAAAAATTAAAAAAAAAAAAAAATCTCGGAAAAAAACTTCTTTACGAATAAGAAAAAAACCCCTGATCATAAAAATGTCAACCCTCCCTGAGAAACCTCTTCGCATCGAAACGCAATAAAAACGCTCCAGAAAGTGTCACGAATAAAAAAAAATCTCTACTTTAATTAAATTCCACTGTCTCTCTCCCCTGCTGGAGGTGTATCAAAGCAGAAATAAATTTTTTCCCGTTTCTCCGGGAGAAATTTTTTCTAGGAGGTTGAAGGGACTGTAATATTTAAAAAGGTGTTCAGTTCATAGAGGTAGAATAACATAGAGGCGCCACATGGACGGTAACCCTGCGTTCCCAACATCACAATGCCATCAGGCAAAAAGAATTGTTAAACATTGGAGCTCCCACATAGACGCGTCTATATACTCAACAGCAAAGTTTCCTGACCCTATGACGTCACTACGCGGAAGCAGAAACTGCGTAAACTGAAAGCCTGTTGGGTTGTTAGGAGGAGTTTCGATACGCAAATCGTGATAAAAAGACGCTATAAGGGAACGCTATATATGAACAAAATAAACATAAACTGATGTTCACTCAAAATTCAGACACCGCGATGAGAATTATACTCGACAGCAACGTTTCCAGAACCCAGTACGTCACTACTCGGAAGGAGAAAAGGGGTAAACACGAAGTCTGTTGGGTTGCTAGGAGGATTTCTGGTACGCAAATCGTTTTAAAAAGACGCTACATGGATTTAACAAAATAATCATATTTCCAAATTGAAGTTCATTCAAAATTCTTACACCTCGCTGGGAACTACTTTGTTTGTTATAGTGACGTCGTAGGGTCAAGAAACGTTGCGTTCTAGTATAATGGTTTCGAGCTTAAAAGTCCAAATTATCTTTGAAATATTTTGATAGATGGGAATTTTAAAAAACCTCGCTGCTTCCGTTGAATTTGAGACCGATTCGCACTCTAGTTTTCTTTCCTTACTCTATGCTCAAGCCAAAAAAAAAAAACGTCCCAGAAGTGAAGAGAGGTTTAAAAAGGTGTTAAAGGGGAGAAAAATAAGGTTTTCAAGGAGAGGGCGGAAAAAACGTGACCGTTTAAAAGTGTTCCCTCAGCAACAGTTCGGGGAAATTTTTTTTTTTTTTTTTTTTTTGCGCCAATGGGTAGAGAAAGTGTCGTGAAACTTTATTAGCGCTTTCGGCAAGAAAAAATAACTTGTTCGCTAACCCCCAATAGTTTTTTTTAGGTGTTACATTTTACGGTGGTGTCAAAAACGCTGTTTCAAGTTTTTTTCCTCCATTTCAACGGCAATTGATGTACTGCACTACATTCGAAAATTAAGGATAAATTTATTTTTTTGGGATAATGACACATAAATCTTAGATCCTTATCAATGAAATTCGTGTCATATAGGATCTTCCAAGAGTGGGAATAGGTGTTCCGGGATCAAATTAACCTGACAATAGTTTACAGGGGGTAGAAAGGCCATCCATTGATAATTCCACACATATTCAGGAGTTTCGGTACACAAAACTTGGTAAAAAGACGCTATATGGGTTGAACAAACTAATCATATTCCTAAGTTCACTCAAAATTCACAGACACCTCCAGAGATATTTTTAACTCCTCTAAAAGAGTATTTCACTCCTTGAAAAGCGAAATTACTCTTTAAAAAACTAGACAGGAGTATTTTCACTCTTTGAATAAACCATCAGCCACAGCATCCTAATTATCACACTTTTTGATTGTGTTTTCATACAGCCATAGTAATTTATGTTTCATTTATTGTTCTGATGATTAGGGAGTTTGATGGATTGAAACCCAAAATAGCATCCCCTTTTTTTTTTCAATTTCATTTTGTCCATTAAAAAGTAAGCGTTTTTAATAGACATTTTGTCTCTGTATATGTAGTTTATGTTATTTCTGTGTTTCACTCCTCATAATTGAATTTCACTCCTCCTAGAAAAGTAAAGGAGTATTTTCACTCCTCCAAAAAAATCCTAGGAATAACACTGGACACCTCGCTAGGAACTAGTTTCATTGTTTTGTTTCTCCAGGGTCAAGTAACGTTGCAGTCTATACTCGACAGCAACGTTTCCTGACTCCAGTACGTCACAAATACGGAAGGAGAAATCGGTAAACACGAAGCCTGTTGGGTTGCTATAGAAGGAGTTTCGGTACGCAAATCGCGATATAAAAAGACACTATATATACATGGGTTTAACAAAATAATCATATTTATAAATTGACATTCTTTATTTCACACAAAATTCACAGACACCTCGCTGGGAACTACTTTGTTTGTTTTGTTTCTCCAGGGTCAACGTAAGTTGCTGTCTAGTATGGTTGAGTTATTTTACTAGTTTGATGACATGCTATTGAGGAAATAAAACATGTTTTCAGCAAAACATGAGAATAATAGATCATAAATATCTTTAAAAGGTGCATCAAGTCTTTTCAGGCCATAAAATAACTATTTTCAAGTATAACACGCACTCGAGACTTTAACTTTATCTAATCTGTCGTGGTCGCTTTTTGCGAGAAAAAAAACACCACAGAGCGGAATCCCAATAGATAGCATTCCATACTTTCCTTTTGTGTTTGCTTCCCTGCAACTAAAGTCCCACCGCAAGGAAACTATTTCTACAGGCGCAGATCTGCAAGTTGTTTTCTCTGAAGAGCTTTGCAATTGATATTGGATAAATGGCTTCACATCACTAAACCACTTTAAAGAAAACTTATCCTTTCAATTTCAATCACGCTTTAGCTCAGTCTTTAATGTATGTTGATTTGTCCAAGTATTTTACTAACCACCTGTTCTTTTGTTTCAGAATCTCCGGAACCAGGTTATGACAACGAACGTTTGGGTGAACCAGGTAAGACCTTCTTTTCTATATAACATACATAAAAAAACACGTATACTATTTCCACTTTGCAAAATGTACTGTCTATCACAAGTTTTTCTATTTTGACATGCGGATCGTCGCGTTATTTCACTTTTCTTACGTAATTATGACGGGGAGGTTGCTCATCTTTGCAGAAAAGGGGGTTAAAAATGACCAAAAACATGCTAACGTATTATTTGAACGGTCCCTTTGAGCCCCCCCCCCACAAATGAGCTTCTCTTTGATCGAGTTGAGAAGTTCTCTGGCTTCTTGTTTCGATCCGCAACAACGAAGGAAGCAAACGGATTTGTTCCATTGAGGGATAAGGGAAATTTGCTGCGAAATAAGGATATTGCTTGAATGTCAGTGTTTTATACATATCTGAGTTCTATAGAAGTTCTCCTCCTAGCTACCCAAGTTTTCTGTTTATTCAGTTTTTCCTTCAGCGTCATAGGGTCAAGAAACGTTGCAGTCTAGTAGTGGTCATTTGTATGAAAAGGTTTAGAATCACTGCTCTAGGGGGTCGGAACAAACAATAATATCCTTCCATTTATAGAAGAATGATTCCACTTGTCCATCAGGTACTCTGCGTCCAACTGAAACGCACTTTTATGTATGGTAAGGGCAGAACAGTGGAGCTTGTCGAATGATTTGAATGTGCGGGGGGGGATGGAAATTGTCCTCCCTTCGAATAAAACACTCAGACGCCAGAAATCGCTCAACATGTCCGCGGAGATGATGTTTATATAATAAAAAGGAAATAAAATGCAAATTTGTTCGTTTGTGGGATTCCTCCGCTATGGTGGCTTTTTCCGCAAAACGCGAATGTCGTCACTTTGAAAAAAAGGGCAAGGATTCCCACTCAATTGTAGATTTAATTAGAAATTTTAGGTCAGTTCTGAAGATTTTCCAGTAAAAAAAACTAGCAATTCGAGACATTTCTTGAATATATATTTACAATTAAATAGTGTATTGTTTTACTTTCTAAAGCCAAAATTGAGATACGAACATAAAAAATTTTTCATTTCCCAGGTAACCTATTCTGTAAGATTTTCCAGGTTTATGGCAAAAATGAGCAGTTTATTATTCTCCCTGACTTTTTTAGAGAAATTAAAATTCCCCAACTTTTCCAGGTATTCCCTGACCCATCATGGGAAGAACCCTTAAGGGAGTTAAAAAATGTTACATTTACCACCTCCAGGGCCGTATCAGGGGTTCACCCCCCCCCCACCGAAATTTCGAAATAAATTATTAGACTGTTTTTTCCTTGAAAAATTATGAAGACATCCTCTTTGGGTGTAACCCAAAGGGTCTCGAAATGAATCCAAACCCTACTTTTAAGGGGAAAATTCCAAAATTTTTCTGGAGGAGGACCCCCAAACACCATCAAAATTTTGAAATCTAATAAGTAAGGTTTTTTTTCCCTGAAAATATAGTGACTTACAAAGAGATTGTGACTTTGATGTAACATGTAACTAAAAGGGTCTCAAAATGATTTAAAACGCCTCTTTTAGTAGCAAAAGTCTCAAAATTTTTTGGGAGTAGAACCTCAAACCCCCATCGAAATTTTGCTGTTTATTGTACCTACTATATACTTTTTCTTCCAAAATCTTGCAGCTTACAAAGCACTGTGCTCTTTGGGTAAAATTCAAAGGGTCTCAAAAATGAATTAACACTTTTTTGAGGGTGCAAATTTTCCAATTTGTTTTCTGGTGAGGACTCCACTTTTACTTGGGATTCACATTGTTCACGAAATTTAGTGAACCCTAATTAAAATCTAATGTGTAAGTCACCTAAAACTTAATGTATAAAAGTACTTGTAAGGAGGTACCTCACAAAAAATTTTGAGTCAACCCCCCCCCAAAAAAAGTCTAGTTTACTGCCCTGCCACCCCCCTATAGTAGCAGATATAGCCCCTTCTTGAGTTAGGCGAATTTGATGTCCCTTCAATGTATTTATTTAATTAGAAATTTAAGTTCATTTGTATTTCTTTTCTTATTTCTCATACTGCAAACTAAGCCAAAATAAAACTAATTTTTAATTTAAGTGTTTTTACCTTTTTTTATCCAGTGAATTTAATCAAACTGCTTTAATGATTTCTGAATTTTATCTGCCTTAGTCTTTCTATTTCTCACTTTAGTGCTGTGAACTAAGCAGAAATAAAATCTATCGAAGATTTTTTTTTCAGTTGAAATTTCATAAGTTGGAAGAAGGGAATAATTATTAACTTTTTCACCTGTACAATATTTTTGATTACTTTTTTTAGATGATTGTTCTGAATTCTAAAAAGGGTTCCCTTTTTAGAATTCCCTAAGGGGAATTCCTTTAGGGGGGGGGGTAAAATTTCCAGTAAAACCTTGGTGGTTATATAATGAAAATTCCATTTCTTATTCTAGTTTTCCCCCTAATTTTCTTAAAACTTGGTTTTTGGAATTATTATTTTTTACCTGATGATTCAAATACTTGAAGATGTTTAAGGGGTTCATCCAGGTTTTTCTGCAAGGGTCCTGTTTTAGGATTTTGTGAAATAAAAATTAAAAGGAATTTTGTGAAATTGAAGGGCCTGCAGTACAACCACAACATTCATAACTTTTGGAATGGGCCCAAAACTGGCAAATTCTATCCCAAAATGGTAGAAACATATTGTTAAAACAGTTTTCAAACCGCTTTTAATTTTTGGACAAATTTTGTGAAAGGTGCATAAATCGACCCATTTTTTTCTAGATGAACCCCTGGGTGAGTTATTTTGTTACAGGATGAAAGTGGTATAAGTCCAAAAATACAAAATTTGAGATTTATAGATTTCTTCTAAGATCCTGTGTGGTAGTCAGCCAAGTCAAAAGCTCAATGATTGTCTTGTCCATAAGAGCTGTCCTTCTCCATAGGAACAGCACGTTAGAGAAAACCTTCGATTACTCATAACTACGATCATACCACTTACATCCTAACAAGCTCATACAGTGTGTCCCAAAAAAGACTCTACACATTTTAAAAAATTTTAACTAAAAAAGATAACAATACGCATTTATTTTTTGCATCCTACTCTGAAGACCAAAGAATTTTATGACGCAAATTTTCGTAAATCCCCCCGACAGGGTATAAAAAGGATCAATCTTCCCTTAGGAGATAATGGAAATTTATGAAAATTTGTGACATAAAATTCTTTGGTCTTAAGAGTAGGATGCAAGAAACTGCATATTTTTATCTCTTTTAGTTTTTGAGTTATTGATTTTTAAAATGTAATGTGTATGTTAATAGACTGTGAAGTTAATAACAGACTAATGTGTCAAGAGTGTCAAGGCATGATAACAAAAGTAATATTAAATAAGTGTTTATTAGTAGTTTTAGTATATACAGAGCAGATAAATAATTGCTTATAAATTACTAACATCCAAGACTAGCACACTTCATCAACACACAATACAAAAGCAGCAACACCCATTTTGTTTTTTAACACAATGCAAAAAAAAAAAGCTCTGAGAGCCTATTACAGGGAACATAGTACAATTCAGAAAACCAGGAGGTAACAGGAATAGTTATAAACCTTATACTACTTTACCAGCAGAATGAATAGGCAATTCCCACATTTTTTTTCAGTATAAAAAAGTGTTTTAAACTCAAAAATCGACACGAAAAGTTTCAAAAAAATTTAGTTTATTCAATATTTCAAAATAAAAAAAGACAATCGCTTTTTGCACTTGTTTTGGGTTGAATGACGTCAGATCTGTTTCGGCCCCTACTCTAAAGTAAAAATTCAACAATGGCTTTGAATCCTAAACCATTGTTTAAAAAACAATATTTCGGGTTGAATGACGTCACATGCTGCTGTTTTCGCGCCCTTTTTTAAAGTCAAACTTTTAAATCAAATTAAAAAATAAAAATTGAAAATTTTTTGCGTGTATATTCCTCTCTTAGATGTCTCTATCGAATTAAAAAATAAAATTAAAATGCGGGAATTGCCCATTAAGGAAACAAGAATGGGTAACGCAAATTTTGTTGAGGAGGAATACCAAATTCCTTGCCTTTACCCAACATTTTATTGTTAACGGTCAGTCATTCGTTTGTTTTCTACAATATTTCATGAGTAACTTGATTAGTAAATAGTGTTGTTACGATATGAAACGGATTTAATAGCAATTAACAATAGTTTTTTTTTAAATTAACAATTTAATCAAGCAGGTAGCCAAATTACATTTTTGCAAAAAATATCTATCTGAGGATAAGAATTCAAAGTAGTCCTTTTTTTACCAGACAAATTGCTCTGAAATGTAATTTGTAATAAATGATATAAATTTTTTTATCGAGTAGGTATATTTTATCTTATACACATAGATTGCATTCCAGGGGTCTGTCCAGGATTTTTTAATAGGTACCAATTTTGTGAAAATTTAAGAAATTTTCTGTAAATTTGTGAAAATTTAAGTGCAAAAACATGTAAACATGTATTAAGTAAAAAACATGTACATAATTTTTTTAAACATTAAAAACAAAATAAAATTTAGTCTAGAATGTATAAAATTTTAACTTTTGAGAGAATATAGCTTACTAGAGAACTTTCTTTCAGAAATTTATTTTGTGAAGGTACCTTTTTTCCTAAAACAGAATTTGTGAATGTACCTAATTATCAAATGATGAATTTGTGAAGGTACCTCAAAACAGTAGTAAAATTGCCCTGCACAGACCACTGAGGTATATTTTATCTTATAGACAGATTGCATTCGTTTTAAAACGAAGGACTTATGACCGTTATATCCTGCTGTGATTGAAATCTGTAAAATATTATAATAATACAGTATAATTGTTAGGGGTTCCGTAAAACTTGAACAGTGTCACAAGGGTTGGAAAACGCTGCTTTAAAGTGCATGGATTTTTGATAGCAATTGAGAGGAAAATTCATTCAAAATGCACTACTCCAAATGGACATAAAACAAGATCAACCAAATACCCTTGAAATTCCCTAAAAGTTGGGCATTGCCTTATGGGAATGACATATCGCTGGCATCATTGGAAAACCTTGTAGTACCTCAAATCAAGGGATTCAAAAAATGAGCTATTCACATATCATTTTTTTTTAAACAGAAAACAAAGCATTTTTCCAGTAAAAAATTAGTAATTAATTCAAAAATTGACACTAAAAGTTTAAAAAACATTTCCATATTTTAGAGTTAAAATCAACATTTGAATGGTTTTAAACCCTTTTTAAAAGTCAAACTTTGAAATTAAATTCAAAAGTAAACAAGCATTGTGATTTTAAAAAAAATTGAGCATATCATCTGTTGGACATAAAAAATAAATGAAAATTGAATAAAAAATTAAACACAAATGTGAGAATTGCCCTTTTGATTTCCTGGGTGCCATACTTGTTATTTTGAAAGCACTTATGTACAAAATTCTTAATCTAAAGAAATAATCAACAAGATTTACTTTCAATATAATCCACAAACTTTTGATCAAAATATTCCCACTTTCTAAAAATTTACAACGACCAGAAGTCTAAAAAAGTAAAAGAGGGTGTTACTGAGAGCATACATATAAAAGAACAGATAAATCTAAATCTAGAAAAAAATGTACACTTATTTACAAATATTTGTACAAACAAGTCGACTTATCGAACGAGTAGACGAACGTTGAATAAAACATTGAAATAAATAAGGGTATCACTGAAACCAATCATTATTCACTCCAGGGACCAATCCAGAATTTTGAACCCCCATTTTTGTGAAAAATTTTCATGGCACTTTACAGGGTTCCCACTCAATTTCAGAAATAAAATTCCCAGACTTTTTCAGATATTTCTTGCTCTTTTGAACACATATTTTCAATAAATGGTCTTTTTTTTCCACTCTCTAGAGCCAAAATTGACACCCAAACATTAAAAAATTGTTCATTTTCCATCAGGTGTTCTGTATGATTTTCCAGGTGTTTGGCCAAAATGAGCAACTTTCCCTGACTTTTTAGGTAATTCCCTGACTTTTCCAGGTATTCCCTGATCAGTGGGAACCCTGATTTTAATTTTTTGAAGTTTTTGGTACAGCGGAAGCTCTTATAACGTAATTAATCCGTACCGAGTTTTTTGTCGTTATAAGAGCAAACTTCGAGTGATACACTCGAGTGTAGAATATCACTCGTTTAAAAGTAATAAACTCGTTAAACTAAACTATCAATTTTGATGCTTTTCGGGAAGGTGGACTCGATTCCCCCAAAGAAATATTTTTAGTATATTAGTTTATAAAGTTTAGAGGAAATCTAAACCTGAAAACAATCACCAACCCTCAATCGTCAAAGGCAAAGGGATGGATTATGGAAATTGCAGTTACCCGTAATACGTTTTTTTAATCAACTAACTGAAACCCTTGGTTGTATATTTTACCATTATATCCAAACAGTAGGATACTAGATCGTTGGGATTTAGAACACAGTTCGAATCACCCAATTGATTTTTCCTCATTTTAAGCAATTATTTATTAGTTTATGAATTCTTGATACTTTCAATTTAATGTTATATTACCTTATTTTTTGCTATGAAATTTAAGATCAATATTTTACAAAGTATAAATATTTGTGTTTGCTATTAAATTTTTATTTTGATATTAATTTATTGCGTAGCTTAGCTTCCTTAGAATGTTCGGATGCTTACATAAAACTAAAACGCTAATAATAATAATAAATAAGTCTCAAATCAACAAAGGCATTGGGTAGCGCAAGATTTCGTTTTAGGATTGTAGCCGGTTACCCCGGGCGAAAGCAAGCGAGAAGAAGATGCGATGGTTACTTGGTGCTGTTTGTCATACTCTGATATTCGTTTATTGGCTAATTCATGTGTGACGCAAACAAACCGATCCAGAAAAGTATTCGATGAGCTGAATCGATTCGAAGATTAGTCTTTATAAGAGCACAAAAGTGCTCTTATAGAGACTAATTTTTGGGTCTTTATAAGAGAGGATTTTTATAAGAGCAGGTCGTTATAAGAGCTTCCACTGTACTATTTTTAATGAGAACTATATAAAACTAATGAAAGCAACATTAAATTACTCTTACACTTAACTTAATCTCCTCACACTTTACAACGAAAATAGCCGATTTTCAGCTATGTTATTGTGAAGATATTGATTTTTCAGAAGAATATTTGTGAAGGTGCCGATAAATGGTACCAAAATCAACCCGTATTGGTCCCAGGACTCGGAAGCAGTTGACTCTGCTTAATGTGATCACTTTTTTCCAAGAGTAGAATGATAACAATATCTGATTGATGATAATAAGCAATTTGATATAAGAAAGTTTCAAACAGCGTAACTAGAGTTTTCCATTAAAATATCACAACTATGTAGTCTTAACTGAAGTATTTAAAACAATTACCTAGCATGTATTGTGTAATTTTTATATTCTTAAAGAATATGAGAGTGAAACATATAACGCTATTAAATTAATGACTCAATTTGAATGATTATGTTTTAGTTTTGGCCTTCAAAAGGGTGAAAAAAGGAGCTTTTTAGGGGATTTCACCAAATATTGATTACCTTAATATTGAGATATGATATTATACACACGATTGTCTAATCCATATTATCTAGTATGCATTTTGCAACTTCAACATTGTTGAAGAAAAATATGAGAGTGGAACTTATAACAATATTAAATTAATGACTCATTTTGTATGATTATGTATTAAATTTAGCCTTCAAACGAGAAATAAAGAAGAAATCTCACCAAATTGTGATAACATTAAACGATACAGTGATCACATAAAACGACACATCTTGCACTAAGTTAAATAGGAATGATCAAGACCAGTCAATTTTGATCACAAAATCCGATTGATAACATTAACCATGATCACAATAAGTGGAGTCAACTGCATTATCAACGAAAAATACAAAAAAAAAAATTTTTTCAATTCATTAGGAATATTGAAATGTTGATTTTAAAGCAGTGTTGTAGTTCTTTGACTGAAACTCATTTCCAAAGACAGTTTGATTTTTTTTACATTAAATTGAGTTTTTCAGAATGATTAGTTAGAAAACATGCAGATAACAAAATTTCAGTCAGCATCAATATGTTGTTATTTATAGAACTAGTAGGATCAGCTTAAAAAACATCAGGTATTTTCATTGATTAAACTTTATGCTAAGAACCCCCTATTCAATGTACATAAATATTAAAAGTAAAGTACACAAGTTTGAGGAATTAAGCATGAAACATAATAATTAAATCTAAGTTAAAAACCCTTGTATTGAAAAACTAGTTCCTTATGGGAAAATATTTTGGAACATATTATTGTGTGTAGTTCAAGAAATATATTGGTTCAGCTTAAAGATTTCAGAGATTTTCATTGATTAAACTTTATGCTAAGAACCCCCTATTCAATGTACATAAATATTAAAAGTAAAGTACACAAGTTTGAGGAATTAAGCATGAAACATAATAATTAAATCTAAGTTAAAAACCCTTGTATTGAAAAACTAGTTCCTTATGGGAAAATATTTTGGAACATATTATTGTGTGTAGTTCAAGAAATATATTGGTTCAGCTTAAAGATTTCAGAGATTTTCATTGATTAAACTTTATGCTAAGAACCCCCTATTCAATGTACATAAATATTAAAAGTAAAGTACACAAGTTTGAGGAATTAAGCATGAAACATAATAATTAAATCTAAGTTAAAAACCCTTGTATTGAAAAACTAGTTCCTTATGGGAAAATATTTTGGAACATATTATTGTGTGTAGTTCAAGAAATATATTGGTTCAGCTTAAAGATTTCAGAGATTTTCATTGATTAAACTTTTATATAATAATTTTAACTTTATCCTATAGTTTTGTGAATTTGAGGTCAGCGTTAAGTTACTCTTTTTAGTCAGGATCCTGTTTTTGCAAATTTGTGAAAATAGGGTCCCATATTTGCAGTATATTGGGAAATATCACAAAACTATATTTTTCAAAGAGCTGTTGTTTTTAAATAGCACAGGACTAACTAACAGCTCAGTAAAGTGTTTTTTTTACTTTGTAAAGAATCTGTTTTTAAGCTAAAATATTATGCAAAGGATCCGTTTTCACGATTAAATATTTTGTGAAGAGTTCAAAAACAGACCCAAAATTCTTCTTAACCTACACCTGGATAAGGAACCCCTATAAATGTACATAAATTAAAGTCTACTAAACATAAAGTACACAAGTTTCAGTTTCAAGAAGTACGCATAAAACAGTTAAATCTAGGTATTTATTGCTATCCATCTCAATATTTGAAATCAATTTTCTATTTGGGATTTCATAGGAATACTTAACCATAAATTTATGTTTTTGATTTGTTTTAATAGCAATATTACTTAAATGGTGTAAAAAATTATAGTTCCTTATGAAAATATTTTGAAACATATTATATTGTGTTTAGTGCAAGAAATAAATATATTTGGCTGAAGGATACAACGAAAATAAATAATTACGCAAACATTGGAGGAATGATTTACAAAGGAAAATGTGGGTTGAATAATTTGTAACTATTTCAACCAATAAGTACAAGAGGATCATGAACTGTATGTCATAGGGGAGGCTTGACCAACAGTCTTTTGAAATGTTTACCATTTTATAAACTAACAACATTTTTATTTCCCCTTTGTCATTAATTTTTAAGAGTTTGTTAGTGAATAAAACTCACCAAGATTAAGTTTTATATTTAGCGTATAAAGTGCAATTTTAAAGAAGTTGTAATCAAAAGAGTCTTTTCTTTTTTTTTAGCTGTTGAAATTTAACCCAGGTAGGTGAAGTTAAAAGCATAAGTAAAAGCAAAACTGCCATGTAGGTCAATTAGATTGACAAATTCTTGTTAAAATCTAATAACCAATTGATAAACAGGGGTCATTCCATACTTTTTGTGAAGGGTCCGGTTTTCGTAAAACGTTTGAAAATCTACTCATAATTTTGCGAATTTTAAGTAAGCGTTAAATTAGTTTTCTCAGCCAGGAGCCTGTTTTTGTGAAAATAGGGTCCAATATTTGAAGTAAAGGGTCTGTTTAAAGGCAAAAATAATTTGTGAAAGGTCCGTTTTCACAATGAAATATATTGTGAAGGGTCTGATAACGGACCCAAATTTCTTCTAAACAGACCCCTGATAAAGAAGTGGTATCACTTATAATGTAAAAGTTTAAAACATACTTCTATGGGTTTGTTCTTTATAATTTTAAAGAAATATTTCGATTTTAGACTCTTAACGGTTTTAATTGAGTTCTTAGAAGCTGCCTTTTCATTTGTAAATTGGTGAAATTGATAGTTTTTCTTTGTCAAAATCAAGAACACACAAAATTGATCATAAAATTACTTCTAATATTAATTAAATCAAAAAAATTATACCCAGATTATTTTATATAAAATCAAAGGAGCTTTAATCAAATGAATAAAAATCAAAGAACGAACCAAATGAGAAATTTTGTGAAAAACATAAGCAAATTCAAAACTGTGTTCTAGGCAAATTGGATTGATAAACTCTTTTAAATGCTCACCCTATAACACACAGAGGATACATCTAGTACATTTTCACAAAAGCAACAACATTCAAACTAGAACTATCAATCAAACGATATATACCAAAAAATCATAGAGTACTTGGATATAAGAGTCATTTACCAGTCCAACACTGCTTTCATTGTAATCACAATTCTTTCTTCAAAGGCTTCATTTCACACAACCTGGAAGAATAATAAACAATAAACTTAATATTTAAAAAAATAACTTTATTATAGTAATTAAATTCATTTAAAGTTAATTGGGGGCATTTGGGGAAACTATGTAAAGCTTTGAGGAAAAAATGTGGTAATATCTTCAAGCTAATAAATTTTAGTAAATAGTATGTCAATTTCTTAGAAGAATTTTTGCAAAAGTGACGTTTTTGTTAGTACATTTTTTGTGAAGGTGCTGATAAACGTTACCAAAATTGACCTGTAGTAGTCTCTGAATTAGTTTTTCCCCCGTGAGAAAAACACAGTCAGTATTCCCCAGGATGGTAAATACCAGTTTCTACCATGCATACCTGCCAACATTGGGATTATAAAAAAAGGAAGATTTTAAGATACCCACAGCATTTTTCACACTGATAAGTCAACAAGGGTACCTAACCTAAGTCAATAGGTACCATAAATGGACATCTTTCAGTAAAAAAAAAAATCCAAGAAAAACATACATTTTTAACAAAATATCTATTTTTTAGTCCTTGCACATCTCTAACCCTTGGCAATTTTGGAATCTGGAAACATTTTTTGAATGATCAGCACAGCTGAGAGGCAAATAATGATCAATTATGAAATCTGTCAACAAGCATTCTGCATTGCTAACCGCTTTCTCATGCAATTAATATTTTTTTTTACTGAGAGATCTAGCTATTCATTATTTTTAAAAGCAGAACAACTGCTTTTAAGCTTTAACCAAGTCAGATTAAAAACTAATGAGAAAAAAATCTTTTAACCGAGCAAAAAACTGAAGAAATTGATTGAAAAACGAATGGCGGAATATTCTCTAAAAAAACGGAAATCTTCCGGCTAAAACGGAAGATTTGGCAGCTATGACCATGGTATTTACTGGGGGTGGGAAAAACCTTGCCAACCCTGATTTCCAGGGCTACCCTGGAAAAGTAGTACCTAGGTACCATCAAGGTAGGTATACTCACTCACCCAGCAATCAGTTGAGGAAGAGGGAAAATAACCGGTTAATCTGTCTATCACAAGATGAACTCTGGACTAGTTGCCTGGTTGTGGCGGTTGCTATAGAAACAATATACTAAGTGTAAGAAATGTAAACGAGAGCTCATCTTGTGATAGACAGACAGTAAACCAAAAACCAGGACCCACCGGTTTCAGAAAAAAAAAAACGGCACTCACCCATCAGTTGAGCATAAGGAAGAGGGAAAATCGGGGGAAATAACCGGTTAAACCGAAAAGTGTGGGAAAATAACTGGTTGAACTGAAAATCAAAGGAAAATAACCGGTTTCAGAAGAAGGAAAAAATCTCACCTAGCAATCAGTTGAGCATGAGGAATAGGGCATTGAGGAACTTGGCCTGGTCGTTTCGGCCGATGTATGCGAACTGTTCCGAAAAGAGGTCCTGCTCCAGCGAAACTCTCGCCTGCTCGGCAGCCTGCTCGAACGCTCGACCGAAGAAGTGTCGCCCGCCAGCCTGTTGAAACGAGAGTTACAAATTATTAAAAAGGAAATTGTTGCCTTACTTAACTTATTATTATTATTACTTATTAAAAATGTTACCATTTAGTTATGATCTGAAAGAAATAAAACTACCCATTAGAAAGAATGACTCTCATTGATGATCCCAAAAGCAGGGATGAGATTGGCTAAAAAGTAAAAAGTCCAAAAGCTGCGCAAACGATATGTAATCAACGCTATTAATACACTATTTAACTTTAAACCTAAGTTAAGAATAAATCCAAAATATTAGTAATAAAAAGTGGTTAACATTAATTTTAAAAATCAATTCTTACACTTTAAAAATTTTATCATTTAGTTGTAATGATGTGAAAGAAATAAAACACCCATTAGAAAGAATGACTCACTGAATGATCTCAAAAGTATAAAGAGGAATTACATTATGCGTACTATTAGTATAATGAAAAACATAGTGTGTTAACATATCATAACATCAACCTATCAAGTTAAAATTTTTCCCATTAAATAAAAGAGAGAAATAACTAAAAAATACTTTAGAATCTGAATATGATGTTGAAAATTTGAAACTGATTATTCCAGGCTGCAAACCAAATAAAAGCCTTAACTGATATTAAATTGCCTCAAATGTGAGAATTCGCCATATAAAAATACCTCATCAGCCACGAACATCAACTTGAATTGAGAAAAATGCAATTAATTCAACTATAAAATTAATGAAAGCAGCTTTCAATCACTTTCTCCAGTTTTTTAGCAACTTAAATACTCAATTAAATATAAGCAATTCCAGTGGTCTATCCAGGGCAATTTTACTACCGTTTTGAGGTACCTTCACAAATTCACCATTTGATAAATAGGTATACTTTCACAAATTCAGTTTTAGGAAAAAAGGTACCTACTTCACAAAATATATTTTTAAAGAAAGCCCTGTAGTAAGCTATATTCTCTCAATAGTTAAACTTTTAGCCATTCTTAACTAAATTTTATTTTGTTTTTAATCTTTAAAAAATTATGTACATGTTTTTATGCTGATTTTGCACTTAAATTTTCACAAATTTATAGGAAAAATTTCTAATTTTCACAAAATAGGTACCTCTTAAAAAAAAACCTACACAAACCCCTGAATTCATATAATTTGTTAACAATTTTAGAATAATTTTTGTGAAGGTGCCAGTAAACGGTACCAAAATTAACCTGTATTAGTCCCTGAATGGTAACCCTAAAGAGGGACTAAGATAATTTCCAGACAGATCGCCTACAGACCCCTGCTCGCTACAGAGACAGTTCCTAAACGTGGTAAAGCTGAAAATTTCATTTAAATCCCCAAAAAGTCTGAAAATTTCACGAAAATCCTCCACAAAAGTCTGAAAATCCCCTCCGGAAACTTACCTCCGACAGGGGTGGCACGCCCACCACCAGGCACCTCCCCTCGTCCTGCGCGAAGAGCAGCAGAGGGAGCTGCTGCGCCCTCTGTCGGTTGCGGCTGGCAGCGCAGTGCGCAGCCAGGGTGAAGTGCGCCAGGCTGCGCAGGCTCTCGGGGCGCAGGAAATGACGCTGGTCCTGCGTGGCATTGTTCACGATGGCGTACAGGAACGGCCCCGCGCTCACCACCTGATGAACACAAAGAGAAAGTTTTAGTAAATTTATTAGTCTTGATATATTAATGTCTAATAATGAAAATCCTATCAAAATATGTAATATTCCTACTTAGGGATGTCACGATTCGATCCATGAATCGATTCTGTGCCTTCGATTCTCACATAGGATCGATTCCAAGCTTTTGATTTATATGTCGATTCCGTCAAAAAATTTGACGTCCCTATACTAGACAGCAACTTAAGTTGACCCAAGGGGGTCACTTACAAACAAAGTAGTTCCCATCGCAGTGTCTGAATTTTATTGAGTGAACGTCAATTTAGAAATATGATTATTTTGTTAAACCCATATAAATATAGTCATTTTATCACGATTTGCGTACCTAAACTCTTCTTAGCAACCCAAAAGGCTTTCTGTTTACGCAATTTCTGCTTCCACGTAGTGACGTTCTGGACCAGGAAACATTGATGTCGAGTATTGTGAGCAAGATTGCGAAGCAATCCATCGGAACTGCGTTGGCAATTCTGGGTGATCAGTGAGCGATAGCGAACATGGGGCAGTAGCCCCTATAGAATTCTCCTGCATCGGAGAATATTGAATTTGAAACCGGTGTCATTGTCTTTCCCCTTCTCCGATACACATGCATACCAGCTATAATAGCTAAGGGAACGTACCCATACTACGTGACCTGTTTAAGGGGGGTCTTCAAAATACCACGCTTGGTCACAGGGGGGAGGAGGGGCTTAGGGTTTCGTCACGTAGTCAAAAAATAAAGAAAAAAAATACTTGTTTTTTTTAAATTAAGTTACTGTAACAATAACTTTTACATAAGTTTTTTCTTCTTGATAATATATTTTCCACTTTGTATGTACGCACTCTTGGCGCCACGAGGCAAGCGTTGTATTAATAAACACAAATATTAAGCCAAATTAACATTTTTTAACTTTCTGTTTGCTAAAAATGATTGAAAACCATATTTATGAACTATTACGTGAAAACTAGAGGGGGAGGGGGGGGAGTCTTGGCATATACTACGGGTGGTCACCAAGGGGGGGGGAGGGGGGGTCAAAAACAGTAAAAAATAGGTCACGTAGTATGGGTATGTTCCCTAAGGCTCCCGTAACCCAGCTTTCATTGACCCAGAAACAGGTTAAGAAACTCACCAGCTTCATGTCGAGGAACATCTGCACCTGCCTCACGATGGCCTGCAGCCTCGCTTTGGCCAGCTCGACCCCTTCCCTCAGCTTCTTCACCTCCCCTTTCCCGAGGGCGTCGTGGGCGTCCAGGAATCGGTCTTCCACCGAGGCGCTGCGGTCGGGGGCTTCCAGGAAAGCTTGGGTCGCTTGCACCACGTCGGCTGCACTGAACTTGCCTTTGAAGCCCACCTGTTGTAATAAAAGATACAGTTAATGCTAGTGACACAATAGTTGAACAATAATAACAGGGTTTTAATTATACAGGGTGTTTCAATCAGTAGCGGATTCAGGGGGGTGGCACTCTGAACAGTGCCTCCCCTTAGACCCAAAAAACCACTTATAAGTTTGAAAAAAAAATCCCAAAAAGTACTCAAAATGAGTGAAAACCATACTTTTACAGGTCAAATTTCAAAATTTTTTTGGGGGGGAGAACCCTCAAACGCCCCAGCAGTACGAAAAAGGGATCTTGAGTGATACTTTTAAGAAAATCACCAACATTTTGACATTTTTCTCAAAAGGTAAAGGTCTGAAATAGTGCCCCCTCCCTTGGAGCCGTGCTGGATCCGCGCCTGGTTTCAATATACAGTCACTCCAGGAAGTATTCATACACCCAACAAATTTGCAACCTCCTATTACGGCTAAACTACACGGGCAAAATCCAAACAAAAATTATCCCAACATAGCATGTTCTTCTTCTTTGGCTCTACAGCCCTCGATGGGCCTTCTGCACCAATCCACTCCAGGCAACTCTATTACACGCCTTTTTTCTCCAGTTGGTTATTTTCATCGTTCGAAGATCTTTAAGAACATTGTCCAACCATCTCATTTTGGGTCGTCCTCTAGGTCTATTGCCCATTGGCTTCCAATTTAACGTCCTTTTAACTCTGACATAGCTAGTCTTTCATTATAATCTACCAAAAAAAGTATCACTTGCAAAAGTAAAAAGTGCACCACGTCAGCTGCACTGAACTTGCCTTTGAAACCCACCTGTTGTAATAAAAGATATAGTTAGTTGATGTGGTAGAGAGATAAGTAGTGTGGTAGAGATTGCACATAATAATTGAACAATGATAATGTTTAACGTGAAAGGCCATGGGGAGCCTAGTGATTAAGGCATCAGCTTCAGAGAGTTCGATTCCCGACACTGCTAAAGACCCACTGTCTGCCTTGTGCTGAATGCGTAGGTTGTTTTTCGTAAGTAAAGGTCCAGCAACGTTAATAAAAATAGTTTAGAAGTTTATTTACAAGAAATTTAGAATAACTATTTAGAGACTATTAAAAACCGTTTAAATTCATCTTCATATTGTCGTTTTTCTTTCACAACCCATCCCTCTTTTCTCCTTTTTCAAAACCTCCACTCATCTCGCGTTTGGTGTTGTGGGTTTCTTAACCTTGCGCTTGCCGGTATGACACACACACACCGAGTATATGCGGATTACGTGCAATCTGTGGGTCTGAAAGTCCTCAGGACGCAGTTTACCAGGTAGACTATTTCCCTCCTCTTCAGAGACATGGCAAAATTGTAGAGGTGGTGATAGATGGAAAACATTACCCATCTCACTACCTGGGCAAATAATGCTATGCTATACTCGACAGCAACGTTTCCCGAACCCAGTATGTCACCATGGAGAAAATGGATGGGCACAAAGCCTGTTGGGTTGCTCACAAATAGTGATAAAAAGACACTATATACACGTGGGTTTAACAAAATAATCCTATTTCTAAATTGACGTTCACTCATAATTCAGACACTGCGATGTGAAACGTTGCTGTCAAGTATAGTAACCACTTAAGCGAGCGAAACGAGTAGGACTGATGAACGATAGCGATCAGCCAACCAAAAACGGTGCCATTTGTCTCCCCCGCTGTGATACATATGCATCCCAAGTTCGGTCTGAGTTAACAAAGAGATAAGAGTCTATACTCCCATTTTGGCAATCTGCAATTCCATCGGATTGTAGAGTAAAAGGCTATATATACAGTACCTGGGAGACAAAAGCCCCGTAGGTGATCCGCTCGAGGCCGTACTTGTCCGCCAAGCCTTCCATCCAGGCCACCAGGTTGTTGCGGAACTCCATGTCCATGTGGGAGAAGAGCTGGCGGCACTGCTGCAGCGGCAGCCCCATCTCCGCCAGGAACTCGGCCATCCGCTTCCTCCCTTTCAGGCTCCACAGCCGGAACCGGGTCGAGGTGTAGGGGGAGTGCAGGATGGAGTCCTGCAGGGTCCAGTGGCGGTGCAGGCTGAGGTTGAGCTCCTTGTCGAAGGCGATCCGGATGGAGCCCTGCTCGTCTCGGCTGTGACGACTCAGGTGGCCCTGAAATGTGACACCCACACACTTTACACCCACTCTTTAGCGAGAAAAAAAAATGTGGCTACAGAAAAAATTAATTCCCAGATTACAGAATTTCCCTGATTCACGCGGGAACTAATTTTATTGCTTTTTTTTTGGCTTTCTCTGTACTTACAACCATTATGTGTGTGCAAGATAGATTCACAAAATCCGTACTTGTTATTTGAAAAGAAAAACATAAAATTTAATTTTAAACCTTGAGTGATGCTGAAGTCAAACATAGCATGTGTTGCAGAACGTGTTTCACATTGAGATTAGAAAAGTAAAAAAAAAAATTATATGGTTTCTGAGAAAGAAAAATGGTAGCACAAAATGCTCGCATCAGGAAATTTCCCTGATTTTGACATATTTTTAAGAATTTCCCTGATATCCCTGATTTCCAGGTTCTGTAGCTGTGAGATATTTCGCACAATTCTTCTTTCTAAGTTTTTTTATGAATTCACCAAATGGGCGATACCTCGCCAAAATATATATGCTAGAGATTGTAGTAACCCCCACTATATATACTCATGTTTTATGTGTGATTTTACATTACGATTCTTGTAGTAATCTCGTCTTGTCCTTAATAAAATGTATTAGTCGTAAAGCTCTGTAGTCCCTGATATGCTTTTTGCCACTGGAGATTTTTTTCTTCCACTGCGCGTTGCTCGGCCCCGCATGGTTATGGGCCCAGGCAAGCAACCAGCTCCGCAGGCGGAACTCCGACGCACCGCACCCGGCGAAGCATAGGGACGCGCGCGGTAGAATTGAATGCGCGATAGATATATAGTTGGCGTAGTTATTTTATTTGATTTTAATTGCCACTATGGAGGAATCATCGGTACTGGACTTCCCAAAATTGAGTGGATCAAGGAACTTTCATGAATGGAAAACGGACATGGAAATGTTGCTACGAGACCGTGGACTTTATGGTTTCCTTTCGGGAACAGAAACAGAACCCGAACCAACGGCCACAACGAAAGAAAAAAACGATTATAACAGGAGAAAGGATAAAGCTATATCCACCATTTACAGAGCTTTGGATCCCTCGATAAAAAGATTAATCGCAACGGAGCGAGACCCCGGCCAGGCGTGGAAGATCCTGGCGGATAACTTCGAGCCCTCGTCGAAGGCGTTAATCGGAAGGTTATTCACTGAATTTTTTTCATCTCAGATGGAAAAAGAAGAGTCCATCTCAATTTACTTAGCGAGACTCCAAGATCTTGTGAGGAGACTAAGTAACGTGAACTGCAAAATAGATGACAAGCACTTAGCATACAAGATGATTTCAAACTTGCCTGAACATTTTGGATTTATAGTGCAACAACTCTATCAACTTCCTGATGAGGAATTCTCATCTGAACGTGTCAGCCAGGCTCTACTTGCAGAAGATGGACGGCTTCAAAACGTAAATCGTGTTAGTGAATGTGTTTCAGGTGCTTTTTCATCATCCGCTAATTCCGGTCAAATGTGCACATTGGATAATCAACGTGGTAATTCAAATTCCAAATTTGTGAAGTGTTATATATGTGGTCAAACGGGACACATCGCGAAATTTTGTGCGCAGAGAAAGCAATTTACGGGAAATCGAGGAAAGGGTTATACGACACGGGGGAGAGGGATGACGCCGAGAGGAGGTAAGTCAAACTTTAAATTTCAAAGTAGTTGCATGGAAGTATTTGAAGATGAATTTGGAGATAGTCAAACTTTTATATTTGATTCTGGTGCAACTCATCATTTTTGTCATGATAAGAATTTATTTTTGAGTTTAAAGAAAGTGGACAAGAAGGTTAAGCAGGGTAATGGATATTTAACTGCAAAAGGGATTGGAGATATGGATATATTGTTAAAGGGTGATAATGGAACTGTTCAAATAAGGTTGAATAATGTATATTATATTCCGGAGATAAGTACGAATTTGATAAGTTTGGGATTGGTAGAAAACGCCGGAGGAACTTTTATAGGCAAAGATGGATTTTTAAAGATTTATTATCCCAATGGAGAGTTATTTTTAAGAGTGAAGAAAAAGAATTCGATTTATCCTATTCAAGTGGCGAAAGTGAATTTAGAGGCTAATAACATGAATTCAGTTAAGGAAAAATCCCTGAGGTTATGGCACAAGAGATGCGCGCATATTAATGTAGGGGTAATTTATAGAATGGCAAAAAGGAAAACAGTGTTAGGAATAGATGAAATTAGAAATGAGGAAATTAATTGCCATGATTGCGCGATCGGCAAACTCCGTAGAGGTCCGTTTAAAAGATTAAAAGGGACAACCACCAAAAAACCGCTTGAACTATTACATGTTGATCTTTGGGGACCAGCTCCTACAGCTAGCATGGGAGGTAATAGATATTATTTAGGGATTGTTGATGATTATTCGAGATGGCTAGCGATTTATCCACTAAAACATAAAAATGACGCCGTTAAAAGCCTAAAAGAATTTATTGTAAATTCCGAACGTCAACTAAATTGTAAAGTTAAAGCTGTAAGATCCGATAATGGTCTGGAATTTTGTAATTCGGAACTCAGTTCATATTTTGCTGAATTCGGAATAAATCATCAGAGAACTAATGTTGCATCTCCTGAAATGAACGGGATAGCAGAGAAAATTAACGGGGATTCGATGGATGCCGTAAGAACTTTACTTTATACATCAAAATTAAGTCCTAAATTTTGGGCAGAGGCTTTGTTAAGTTATGTTCATACAAGAAACAGGTTACCCCATTCAACAGATAAAGACACGACCCCTTATGAGAAATGGTACGGGAGAAAACCGAATATTTCATATTTTAGAATATTTGGAAGTTTATGTTTCTTTCATTTGCCGAAAACGTATCGCAATAAACTAGAGCCCGTAGCGAGAAAAGGTATTTTTGTGGGTTATGCATTGAGAACTAAGGGATATCGAATTTATGATCCTGAAAAGAGAACTATAACTGAATTAAAACATGTGAAATTTGATGAATCAATTATGGGTATAAACGGAAAAGATAATTTTGTAGAGAGATCTCTATCTGAATCGGATATTGGCGATCTTGGCGAAACTTCGGAGAATGAGTCAGAGCCAATCGAAACCGAAACCCGTCGGGAAGAATCAAAGGCGCGAACCCCACTTGAGGAACCTGGGACAAGTCAAAGCGTGGGCGGAACGGGAATTAACGACACACTTGTGAATGATAGGATACAGGGATGGAGAAGGATTGAAGTTAAGAGAAAGACAGGGAATAGAACAGATGTTTATTACTATAGTCCGGATGATACGAAGTGCAGATCTTTGAATGACGTTAAGAGGTTAGCCGAAAAGCAGAACTTGAGCTTAGATTATGATCTTTTCAATTTTAGGCCACTTCAGAAGGTAATAAATAGCGGAATAGACGATGGGGAAAGTGATGAATCAGAGTTAATGGCCATGAGTGCTGAAATCCCTATTCCACATTCTTATCGCGAAGCTATGGAATCTTCATATAGTGAATGCTGGGAAAAGGCAATTAAGGAAGAGTTGGATACAATAAATAAACGGGATGTATGGGAAATGATACCTCGTAATGATGTTGATAAAATTATAACTTCTAGATGGGTATTTACAGTGAAACATAATCAGGATGGAACAATTAAAAAGTTTAAAGCTAGATTAGTTGCACACGGTTTTAAACAAAGATATGGAGAAGATTATGAATTAACTTTTTCACCAGTAATTGAATTTGAACTGATTAAGTTATTTTATGTGTTATTGGTAATTTTAAATGGTTGGATAAACAGACACATAGATGTTCAGTGTGCATATTTGTATGGAGAATTAAAGGAGGATATATTTTTAGAAATTCCTGATGGATATGATGTTAACAAATGTGAATATGTTTTGAAATTAAAGAAAGCTTTGTATGGTCTTAAACAAAGCGGTCGTAGTTGGTATGATCATTTAGCAAACACTTTAAAGGATTTAAATTTTTATCAATCACAGTATAATCCTTGTATATTTTTTCTTGATAATAAGTGTGTTATTTTGTTATATGTAGATGATTTTGTTATTTTTGCTAAGGATAATCAAATTTTAGATAGTATTATTTCATCATTATCTATGAATTATGATATTACTAATTTAGGAAATGTGAGTAATTTATTAGGTGTACAATTTGATATTATTGATGGTAATGTGCATATACATCAAACTAAGTACATTGAAAAGTTATTGAGGAAATTTAATGTTGATACTAATGTGAAAGTATATACACCTATGGATTCTAATCTTAATTATGAATGTGAAGTAGATGAATGTGAGAATAATTTTCCATTTAGAGAATTATTAGGATCATTATTATTTCTGGCAAATCGTACTAGACCAGATATTTTATTTTCTGTTATATATGTTGCTCAATTTTCTTCTAAACCAAATATTTGTCATTATAATTTACTTTTAAGAATTTTGAAATATGTTGGTACTACTAAGAGCTATACAATCAATTTATCTAAGGCAAATTCATGTGAGTTAAAAATTTATTCGGATGCATCATGGGCTTCATCAGTAGATTGTAGAAGATCAATTTCTGGATATATTTGGGGCATTGGTGATGTTTATTTAGGTTGGAGGTCAACAACACAAAAATGTATTGCTAAAAGTACAATGGAAGCAGAGTTTATAGCACTTGATTTGGCAGTAACAGAAGTTTATTATATATCAAACATTATGAATGAATGTAAAGGGTTTAATTTTTCGGATAAGATTCCGACTATTTTATGTGATAATCAAGCTGCCATTGCATTTTCAAAGAATACCATTGTAAATAATCGTACTAAGCATATTGATGTTAGATATTTTTATATTAGAGATTTGATATTGAGACATTTAATAACTATTGAGTATGTGCCTACAAAGTTGAATATTGCTGATCTTTTTACAAAAGCTATGGTTAAGGTGAACTTGGTGAAATTTGTGAACTGTATTTTTGAGAATTTTGCGAAAGGGGGGCATATGTGAGATATTTCGCACAATTCTTCTTTCTAAGTTTTTTTATGAATTCACCAAATGGGCGATACCTCGCCAAAATATATATGCTAGAGATTGTAGTAACCCCCACTATATATACTCATGTTTTATGTGTGATTTTACATTACGATTCTTGTAGTAATCTCGTCTTGTCCTTAATAAAATGTATTAGTCGTAAAGCTCTGTAGTCCCTGATATGCTTTTTGCCACTGGAGATTTTTTTCTTCCACTGCGCGTTGCTCGGCCCCGCAGTAGCCACCCTGAGTACTTTTTTAGGCTCATTTTGGCCCTGAAATAAGAAATGTTTGTAACGTGACAGACTAAACCAGACATGGGCAAACTTTTTAAGGGGAGGGCGAGATAAAATAAAAAATTATCTAGGCGGGCTGAAAACAAAAATTTGAACAAAACAAATTTTTATAAGTGATAATTTTTAAAGTTGATCTTTACATCACACTCAACTTGTATTATATGCTACAATGGTGGTGATGGGTGCTTATTATACCCCGTAACCAATAGTACGTCACTAGGCAGAAGGAGAAAATGGGTTAACAGAAAGCCTGTTGGGTTGCTAAGAAGAGTTTCAGAAGCAAATCGCAATTGAAAAGAAACTATACTTTCTTGGGTTTAACACAGCGTTAGAAATTGGGGAAAATAAACGGTGGTCCTGCGGACCAGTGCTTTGCCAATCTTACTGGTCCGTAACAAAATTCACTGGTCAGACAAATTAAAAAGGACTGGTTTAAATATATAAAGTAACTATTGCACTGAATGTGAGTACCTAAAAGTAATGTTAAAAATCAATACATATTAATAATATTTTTTATTTTACGCCAGGGGCTCCCCTATCCCATATCACCACATTTCGGGTTCTGTCAAAAATATGTACTTGCTTCTCCAAATGCAATCATCAAACGCACTGAAATACTGAACAAATCGTCTAAAGGATTTTAAACGTGCACGAGAAATCGCTGGTCCGGCGGACCAGTGATTTTCTGATTCCACTGGTCCGGGCCGTTTTTTAGTTGTCCCAGACCAGCAAAACACCCCAATTTCGAACGCTGGTTTAACAAACTGATCCTATATTTTCAAATCAACTCAAAAATTCAGATACCGCGATGGGGGAACTACTTGGTTTGTTAGCGACGTCATCACAAGGATCGACTAACGTTGCTGTCGAGTATGGTGCGACAACAAATGCACTGTAGGAGCGAGCAAGATTGCGAAGCAATCCATCGAAACTGCGTTGGACGCAGATCTCGGGGATCGGTGAGCGATAGCGAACGGGAGAGAAAAACGGCTTAATACCGCTTAGAGAGCAAGATTGCGAAGCAATCCATTGGAACTGCGTTGGAGGCAGTTCTCGGGGATCGGTGAGCGAACAAGCGAGAAAAACAGCTTTATACCAAGCAAGATTGCGAAGGGGGGACAATGGCTATTACCTGAAGCGAGGCTGCTCCCAGCATGTATCTGTCTTCCTCCGCCTTGTGCAAGACCAGCTGCTCCGTGAGTCC
The DNA here is from genome assembly GCA_963680715.1 of Tetragnatha montana. Lineage (NCBI taxonomy): Eukaryota > Metazoa > Arthropoda > Arachnida > Araneae > Tetragnathidae > Tetragnatha > Tetragnatha montana. The sequence goes on along the minus strand of OY796675.1, from coordinate 1,117,668 downwards.
CACTATGGCCCACCACAGCAGGTCCCGGTTGTCCCGGGACATCTTCCAGGCCAGGTTGAACATGACCAGGGAGGAGGGTTCCCCGTGGTAGCCGATCTGCAGGTAGTCGAACATCACTCTCCCGCGGTTCTCTTCCCAGAGACGTTTCTCCCTCCGACGGGCCATGGAGGTCTCCCTTCCGCCGCCGGTGGAGTCTGGATCGTCGGAGTCGGAGTTTTCGTTGTCGTCGTCGTCGCGGAATATGTCTGCGTAGGCAGGGACACCGTCGCAGTCGTCCGGGCTCATGAGCAGACGTACCTGCAAAAGGGAGACGTTACAGTTATACTACAAAATTCAGCTTAGCAGTGTAAAAAGAAATTGAATCTCTATTCATGTTGTTCTCCCACTTCTAGAGGGAATCGAACCCTTATATTTGATGTTTTGGGTATTGCAACTAGTTTTAGGCCTGTATTTATGATGCTAAATAGGGTGTCTCAAAAAAAGCCTTTGTTTAAAACACCTCACTCCCCTTCACTAAGTCAGGGCAGAGACATTACTTTTATCCAGAGACTACAAGTACTACTTATTCTCTGTAGGGCAAAATCTTAATTATTGTTCTGTGGCAAGGGCGAGCCACTGGGAGATAGTTATAATCGCTTCAGTCGGTATTTATAACCCATTTGAATTACCCGACTCTTATAGTGGTGAGTAAGCTCGCCACAGTTCCTTTAAACCAGGGGTCTGCATACTCAGTGCTGAAATTGGAGAAAAATATTTGGGGGGACTCACTTTTTTTACAGAGTAGATGATTGATGGAGGGTAAAATATGACTAATTTTTGGTACCTACTCGAATTAATAATCAAGTCATAGATTAGTCACATCCTCCTCGGATGCACATATCCCATATTCCATCGGGACATTCTTCGGGGAGTGGCGACCACCGTGGAGGAAATACTCAAAGATAAAAAATTTTGGACCCTCGCCTGCCTTTCATAATAGGGACATCGAGCTATCGGCTACAATTAGCCGGACGCTAGTAGCAAGAAGTATAGATTACTTAAAATTGCATAGTTAGGGGAAAGTGAGGGCTAATGGGACATTTTTTTAAATGCTAGAATAAAAGCACAAATGCAGTTATTATAATTTTTATAACCTTAAATCTGTGTAACATTTACATCTTTACAAATATTGATGGAAAGTTAAATAAAAACAAACAACATTATTCATCTTGGTGTTACCATGCAGTGGCGGATCCAGGATTTGGTTTGGGGGCTTAAAATTTGTTAATCGAATTGAATCCCCTTGCTCAACCTAATGTTAAAAAAGTTGTGAATAATCTAATTCCGAGTACGAAATGGGGGTCTGGGGGTTCTCCCCCAGAAAATTTTTGGAAATTATACTTTAAAAACCGGGTTTTAACTCATTTTTTGTGTAGCAAATCGTGAGTAATAGAGATTAAAATACTTAAAGGGAACCTGGGGGTCCTCCCCAGAAAGTTTTTTGAAATTTGACCCTAAAAATCCGAATACAAATATATTTGCGAATCGGGATAATGGGAGACTGCTGGCACGCTGATAGACGATTCCGAACACTTATTCGAATAGGAATTTAGGTCAGAAAAATTTCTTATTTTCTTCTTTTTGCTTTCGTATTTAAATCTTACCTTAAATTTATAATTTTTTTTGCGAAAACAAATATTTTAGGGAAAGGGGACGGTAAAAATATTTCGGGGGACGGTCCAATCATTTCGGGGGAAGGCGTCCCCCTCCAATTTCAGCATTGTGCATACTACAGCATGGTTCCCACTCTTTAAAAACATTGAAAATAAAGGACCTTTTTTAGCAGACATTTAAAAATTATAATCTTTCTAGAGCAATTGGGAGTTGTTTTTAAAATGCCCTACTGACTCCAACTTAATTTTCTACCTAATAGTTGGTTCACTTGCGGAACAGATGTAGAGGACGTTACTATCGTAGTTTCATGATCAGAGCGTTTCAAACATTCCTGGTAACTGTGGAAAGAAATTAGATAGATAAATCGGAGAGAGGCGGTATTCAAAACTCAAGGACTTTCTCGGTCCTATTTTTTGCAGGAAAAAAATTCAAGGATGGTGGGAATTCCATTAATGATGAATGAGAGTTTTCCAGGCTCATGGAAACAAAGGACCAGACAAGGCTGCAAAGGGGACAAAATTCAGCCTTGCAATGTAAAAAGAAATCATTTAGAGCAGGGCGCGAAATTTTCGCTTGCCAGGGGGATAAAACTTACAGAGTTTTTTAAGGAGTATTTCCATGGGTGCCACTTTTCAAAATTTGCAAGACGGAACTTTAAAGTATCGTATTAATCATTTTCATCCAGTTTATTTAGCGGGAACATTATAATGTTCCTGCTAAATACCGCTATGCTCTTTTGGATACCGAAAAAGTAGTAATTGCTAAAACAATTTTAGACTCAGATTAAAATGTTTAGTTAGATCTAGTTAGATCAAAAACTATTCATATTTTCAATAAAAAAAAATGTTGATATATGAATGTATGGCATTCTCAAAAGTATGGCAATATTTAGCAGGAATGTTAACGGAATTGAACCAAATGTGCAATGTAGATATTGGAATTTAGTACTAATTTTGCGTTTCGTAATATACCTGGGACGGAATTCTGTTCATTGAAATTTTAAAAAGACGGAAGAGTGACACCCATGGTATTTCTGATTTTCAAGGAATGAAATACCCTCTCAGAGAAGTTAAAAATATCTCTGACTACATGGATACTAACTTTACTACATGAATTCTTTATTACAAAGACGCAGTCTGAAGATGATACTTGTTGACATGGTCCGAGTCCATTTTTATCAGCGTTAGACATTGAGGGAAAAAAAACACTGCCCACCGGACCAGTGCTTTGCCAATGTTACTGAACTGGTCCGCAACAAAAATCACTGGAAAATCACAATCATCGCAACAAAATGAGCGAGTCATGTAAAATTTACATAAAAATGTACTCGTAAGGAGGTACCTCAGAAAAAATGTTTGGCCTAAACAAAAGTCTAGTAGTTGCATTACAGTCCTGGTCCCAACACCGATGCAGCAGCAAAAATATGCAGATTGTTTGGAAAATCCAAGTTTGAGTGGGGGTGCGGGAAATGTCTGTCTCTAATCAGCACAAAGAGTGACCGCAATTGTAAAAACTGCGTAGTAGTGGCAATTCCTCGTCAATCTAGAATCGTAATTTTATTTTTTTTTAATTGATTTAAAAAAGGGTTTTATACTACACTCTTGCACATGCAAGACTGGTACGCATGTGCAAGACATGTAGAGCACTGAAAAGCAGCCCAGAAAAAAGTCTTGCAAGTGCAGGAGTGTAGTATTAAACCCTTTTTAAATCAATTTTTAAAAAAATTAAAAATCTTTCAAACCACAGTTTTGATGAAATATCTGTAATCAGCACTGAAAATCAGCCCAGAAAAAAGTCTTGCACGTGCAGGAGTGTAGTATAAAACCCTTTTTAAATCAATTAAAAAAAAATAAAATTATGATTCTAGATTTCTCTTGTAGAGGCATGTCACTACTACGCAGTTTTTACAATTGTGGTCACTCTTAACATTTGTGCTGATTAGAGACAGTGTAGTGATACCTAGAATCGTGTCCGAGATCGCTAAGATCCGGAGCATGCGCATCAACATATTCATAAGATGTCGATGTTACTGGTAACACTGGAGGTTCTTCAGGGACGAAACGTCCGGGGACGAAAATACCCTAAACCATGGTTGTCGGTCATAAATTGAGTTGGGCAGGGTTAAACATGGTGGAAAGCAGACCTTTTCTAAAGCTGAACCCACAATTCGCGGACCTGGAAAAAGTTTTAACCTTCCCCTGAACCTAATAAAATTTACCCGAACCTAATGTATTGCTCCTATGGAGCTGACAGGGGCTTCCCCCGAACCAGGTTCGTAAGTTCGGGCACTTTTTCCAGGTCCGACAATTCGCTTCATTTACCCACTACTCTTGGCAAAAGTAGTAGTACTACTATTCTTGCAAGACAACTAATTATCGACCTAGTTGACAACATCAAAAACAAGTTGTAGTTTGATTGAAACTGAATTAAAATTCTCACCTGCGACTCGCTGAACACATTGATAAATCGAAGAAGACTGGCATAGTTTTGATATGAGTCCTCCAGCCACCATGTTTACCTATAGCAATATGCTTAAGTGTTGTCATCATTTGGGCGGTGGGTAAACATGGCGGCCGGCTGGAGGACGCTTATCGAAGCTGGGCCCCAATTCCTTCTAAGTAAAGACTCTTGGTTCAATTTAGTTTGAGTCCCCGCTAGGTAAATATCGCCAGGTTCTTTTAGCAGGGGTCATTCCAGACTTTTTGTGAAGGGTCCGGTTTTTGTAAAAATTGTGAAAATCTATAATAATGAATTTGAAGTTAGCGTAAATTAGTTTTTTCAGCCAGGAGCCTGCTTTTATGAAAATAGGATCCAATATTTGAAGTAACAAAAAAAAGGGTCTGTTTAAAGGCAAAAATACTTTGTGAAGGGTCCGTTTTTACAATGAAATATATTGTGAAGGGTCCGAAAACGGACCTAAATTTCTTCTAAACAGACCCCTGTTTAGACAACAAAAAGTAGAAATATTCATAAATAATTTCAAACTCCTAAATTAAAATGTTTAATTAGATCAATAACTATATGCAGTTTATTAATAAAAGTCAGAAAAATTTGTTGGTATTTGGATATATTTAGCTATTTGGATGGTGGCGATTATTAAACGGGGACTCTAACGGAATTGAACCAAAAAAGACTCACCTGAGACTCGCTGTACACATTGTAGACATTGACAGGTCGATGAGTATCAGCCACGAAAAACACTGCCTCCTCCGGGGGTTCCAAAAGCTCAACAAGGTCAACAGTTGCTCCGCAGTTGACCATCACAACAAAACGAGCTTGCTCCCGGTGCAAATCGAACGCTTCTCTCAAAGCTTTTTTTCCGCTCACGGGTATCAGAGTGTAGAGGACATTGTCACAGTGGAACAGAAATTGCAGTATCCTGCAAGCACACAAAGCGTCGACGTCGCAACCGACGAGCAACAGCACTTTGTGCCCGCGCACTCGTTCATAGAAGTCGGTGTTGGCGTTTTCGACGAACATTTTATTAGCAAACGATAAAAACTGTTGTAGAAAGTTGTTTGTTATTGTTGTTTACCACATTGCACTTCTTTGAGCCCGCCAAAACATTCGAAACATCACAACACAACAACAATGAACTACGATGGGAGTGGAAGTTGGAGTGTTTTCTGATGGTGTTGCCAGCAGAAATGTTTGAGAAAAAAATTAAAATGTTCGTGCATTAAATGGAAGGCATTATGGCATAATAAATTTATTGTGGAGTGTTAATATTGTATAGAACACAATAAAATTATCTTCTATAGAATATCTATTTATTGGTAAAATCATTCTTGATTTTATATTATGCAACAGAAAATTCTTTAGTTCAGAGGCTCCATTAGTATTATGTAGCTTTACAAATAGAGCATTCGCACATGACGTCACTTGGAGGACAAAAACAACGTTGCTAAGGCTGTTGTTAGGGGCGGGAAATAAAAGCATCCAATAGTAGCATTCGCACATGACATCACTGGAGGATAAAAACAACGTTGCTAAGGCCGTTGTTAGGTAAAGTCAAGTGATTGAAAATGCTCTATACGCGATGGAGAAAAGTATATCGACCAAGTAACAAGATTTTAAAGTTCTATTTTCAATAGTTGTATATTAAAAATTAGTTGTGGAATAAATAAAAAAAATCAACCAAGTGGTAACCCCTCTGTTTACATGTAGTGGCAGCTCCAGGGAGGGCTCCCATACTCCCATACCCCCAGCGGTACCAACAGGGGATCTTGAGTAATACTTTTACGAAAATAACCAACATTTTGACATTTTCCTCAAAAGGTAAAGGTGATGGTCTGAAAAAGCGCCCCCTCCCTTGGAGCCGTGCTGGATCCGCGCCTGGGATGCTGAGAGTGAAGACAGTTTTTTATTCCGATTGCGCCGGTTTTTATGGAATATTCCAGAGGGGGCCCATCTGACACTGCTACCAGTGACGTCACTGGCAGCGGAAGTGACGAGCCAAAGCTTACACTGGCCAATCAGGCTTGTTAAGGCGGAGCGTAAAGTTTCCATGCCACCAGTATCTTTCCCTTATCCTGCTCAAACTGAAAGTGATTGGTTGTTCAAACAGTTAGGAGGCGTTACAAATGACGTCACTGGCAGCGGAAACGAGACGTCACGAGCTTTTTCCATGTCTATGTGAAGAGCCAACCTTATATTCTATAAACCTTGGGAATATTCAAGAGAGTACTCTCTGACTTTGCCCACTCACCCCGGAGTCTCCACATAGGTGGAGACACCAGGGTGATCCCAATCTCACTTTGAGAGTATAAGAGGATAAGCCAAATTATGATTTACTTGTGTGTTTAAAATTTTGAGTTGGGGAGCATTGGATAATTCTATATTTTAAAGATCAGATGAGTCAGAGTCACAGTCAGTGTCTATGGGAAAATAGTCTCCCACATTGGCGGCTGGAGGCTGACGCCCTTGTTCTGGCAGGTTTTGTCCCTGGCTCGGATGGCAAGGTTCACTATCCTGACAACTCTCCTGCCTGCACATATGCAAGGGCGTCATTTAGGGGGGGGCAGGGGGGGGCAATTACCCCCCCCCCCCAAGGTTTCCACTCTTAAGTGAAAAATTGCTGCAAGTCCCTTAAAAATTTTGCAACTTCCACAAGGAGCATCAGATTTAACTCAAAAAATCCCAAAAGGAGTTAAAACACTACTTTTGAGGGTCAAATTTCAAATTTTTCTCGGGGAGAACCCCCACCCCCTTCCTGACCTTTGATGTCTGTTATACAATGTTTCTCATTTGAAAATTCTGCCCCTCTTACAAGAAGCGGTTCCCTTTGGGAGGGAACCAAAGAGTTTGAAACCCCAAGGAGTTTGAAAAGGAGGTAAAGCACTGGTGTAAAGGGGAATTTAAAAGAAAATTACTGTGGGAGTATCTCTGCCCCCCCTTGAAAATTTGACATTTATTTATAACTTTTTCCCTAGAAAATTCTATGCTTTACGAGGAATGCTGTTCTTTTTGTATGTAACCCAAAGGACCTCAAAATGAGCTAAAACACTACTTAAAGAGGCAAATTTCAAAAAATTTCTCTGGGGGAGAACCCCCAGACCCCCCCTTTACAATTTTTACGTATATATGTTACACAGTGTATTTACTTTGAAAATTCTTGCCGCTTACAAGAAGCGGTTCACTGTGGGTGCTCCCCAATGAGGATGAAAAGGAGATAAAAGACTAGTTTAAAGGGAAATTTTCTAAACAAATTCTGAGGGAGGACCTCTGGCTCCCCTTGAAACTTTGTTTTTCTCTAGAAAATTATGTGGTTTACAAGGGACTGTTCTATTGGGATGTAACTTAAATGTTGTAAAAATTAGGCAAAATTTCAAAATTTTCAGACCAGACCCCCCCCCCCCATTTTAAATTTTTACTTAGAGCTCATGATGTTGAGTCAACCCCCCCCCAAAAAAAACAAGTCTGGTTACGGCAAGGCTCAGCCCCACTTAAAAAAAAATCATTGCCCCCCCCAACCAAAAACTGAAATGACGCCCCTGCACATATGACACGGTTGCGGAAACAATGACGCATTACTTCCCACTCCCAACTGAGGCGAGTTGCCCCATCAGTCCATAAAAGCGATCCATAGAGGGAAAAGGATCCATAAGAAGTAATAATGTTAACGAGAAAAATAATTAGATCTAGTAATGAGTTGTTTTTAGAGGAGTTGGTGGAATAATGGAACTCATCCATTCTCCTCGGAGTGCATTAGCGAGAGATTTTTTGCGGGGAGGGAAGTTTTAAGAATTTGTCTCCACATCGAGGCTACATTAGGCGAACATCGTAAAGTATGCAGCAGACGTCCTTTTATTATAATGTGATCCAGTGTTATTCCAAGGATTTTTTTGGAGGAGTAAAATTACTCCTTGACTTTTTTAGGAGGAGTGAAATTCAAGTATGAGGAGTGAAATACGGAAATAGCATAAACTACATATACAGAGACACGAAAACCGCAATCAAACTCCCTAAGCATCAGAACAATAAATGAAAACATATAATATTTTCCTCTCCTAAAACAAAAGTAGATTCAATCTCCAATGTGAAAAATTCAAAGAGTGAATATTACTCCTGGCTAGTTTTTTAAAGAGTATTTCCAATTTTCAAGGAGTGAAATATACGCTCTCAGAGGAGTTAAAAATATCTCTGATGTGACCTATTCATAATTCTCTTTATATTCATAGTGGTCTTCCTAACGACACATGTGAAGTGTTGTTAATATGGGAATTAATTAATATTAATATTGGAACTCTGTTTTCGTTTGCAGGAGTGGTTCGACCACAAGCTACGCTGGGACCCCGACGAGTACGGAGGGGTGAGACACCTGTACGTGCCGGCAGAGCAGATCTGGCTGCCAGACATCGTCCTCTACAACAAGTGAGTCTCCATCCCACCCAAAAACAAACTACTTTCCCACTCATGTGTAGAGAGCGAAGATTGGAGATTTTTTTATTCTTGAGCACAAAAAGTTTGTGCTTCAAACCAACAACAAACAAAACAAGCTTCAAAGCAACAATTTCAAGCTTTCTATTTACGCAGTTTCTCCTTCCGCGTACTGTCTGTCTATCACAAGATGAGCTCTCGTTTACATTTCTTACATCCATTCGTTTACTCTTTGTTTCCATAGCAACTAGTCCAGAGCTCATCTTGTGATAGACAGACAGTTCTGGAATCAGGAAACGTTGCTGTCGAGTGTAAACTGGTAGATAGCACACTGTGCTGCTAGAATACCGATCCTTTCATAGATCAATTTCTATAAAAGCTAAACGACACCATGAGGGGTGTTTTGCAGCGTGGACGGCAACTACCAAGGCAACTATCATGACGAAAGCGGTGATCCACAGCACAGAAAGCCTGTTGGGTTGCTAGGAGGAGTACGCAAATCGTGATAGAAAGACGCTATATATGTACGTGGGTTTAACAAAGTAATCCTATTTCAAAATTCAGACACCTCGCTTGGAACTACTTTGTTTGTTAGTAACGTCATAAGGTCCGGAAACGTTGCAGTCGAGTATAGACTGCAACGTTACTTGCCCCTGGTGAAACAAAACAAAGTAGTTCCTAGGTCGGTGTCTAAATTTTGAAATAGGATTACTTTGTTAAACCCACGTACATATATAGCGTCTTTCTATCACGATTTGCGTACTCCTCCTAGCAACCCAACAGGCTTTCTGTTTACGCAGTTTCTCCTTCCGCGTAGTGACGTACTGTTTGTCTATCACAAGATGGGCTTTCGTTTACATCTCTTACATCCATAGAGCATTTTCAATCGCATGACTCGGACCAAACAACGGCCTTAGCAACGGAGTCTTGTCCTCCACTGACGTCATGTGCGAATGCTCTATTCGTTTAGTGTTGTTTCCATAGCAACCAGGCAACTAGTCCAGAGCACATCTTGTGATAGACAGACAGTTCTGAGTTCAGGAAACGTTGCTGTCGAGTATAAACTGGTAGATAGCACACCGCAAGAATACCGATACTTTAGCCGCGTTCACAACAGCCATTCTTCCGGAGGAAAGGCAGAGAAAACCGGTTCTTCTTCCACCGATCCCCTACGCAGGGAAGAAATCGCCTGACTATCAGTTGGAAATTCTCTCCTGGGCAATAGCAGTAGGAAATGTTTTAATTGGATCAACCTCCTGTAGAGGGCGCTCTCGCTCGCTTCCCGTAATGCATTTCTGCGAGCTCGCTGGCTAGTCTTGTGATTCTTTCTACTGGTAGGACGAGTGCTCTTGTGAACGGGCTATTCAATTTCCTCACAGCTGGTTCCCCTACTTCTTTAGCTCTTTCTCTGGTTGAACAGGTTGGCTGTTGTGAACGCGGCTACAGTGTATAGAAAAAATGTCATTAACCTTACCATGAGGGGTGTTTTGCAGCGTGGACGGCAACTACGAGGTGACCATCATGACGAAAGCGGTGATCCACAGCAGCGGTCGCGTGGTATGGAACCCCCCTGCCATCTACAAGAGTTCTTGTCAGATCGATGTCCGCTACTTCCCTTTCGATCGGCAGTCCTGTCTCATGAAATTCGGGTCGTGGACCTACGACGGGTACCACGTGAGTATGGTTCGCAAAATACAATTTACACAACAATTGAATCGTGTATCCTTTTTCCCTTGAGGGCACTGTGTGTCTGATGTGGTTTTGATTTGAAATGTAGATGTAGAAAAGTCTCTCTTCCCGCCCTGACCCCATGGAGGTCCTTTTTAGTTTCTCTTTTGTTTAATTGTAATTGTCCTTATTAAAATGGTTTAGTTTGATTGAAGAGTAGTCGTTACAATGGCGCCTTTCAGGTGGTACGCGTGAGTCAAAGCGATATAGTATGTAAAGCGGAGGACAGTAATGTATGATGATTAATTTTTTGCCGAGTTTGTACTAATTTTTCATTTGTATGTTTTTAGACCTATGGGTATAATAAATAAAACTGTAAATTAATACCATTTTCATCTTTTTATTTCTCCTTTATTATAAGCATGTTATAAATAAACAAATATCTACCATTAAATAGGAAGTTTTCTCAGGAATTTAATTCAAAAAGCCTTTGAACACTTTTAGAAGAGTAAATATTATATGTTTATTAAAATATTTAGGTCTGGTGGTGCGCAAAAATTTCTCAAAAAGTCAAGTGGTACGCAGGTGCAAAAAGGTTGGGAACCCCTGCTATAGCCTATTACATTTGAGTAACAGTATAAGTAAATACTACTAGGTTGTCATGGTAACAAATTAGCCAAGATAGTCTGACAATCGCCATCAGCAGTTTACATCATGAAGACACGTCTTTATTTTTCCTTATTTGTCAGTGTGTTATCCTATTGGTTACTAGGGTATGCGGCGATCCTAGCGGGAAAAGTTGTCAAATGCTTTTTATAATCCAAAACTCGGTTAGCCTGTATAGTATCTAGTAAGTCGTGGCTATATAATAACCACACAAACCGGCTTTGACAAGATTCATCAACATGTGTCATTTCCCTCCCATAGGTCGACCTGAAGCACCTCCACGAAGAGGCATCCGATCGGCCCCTGGGGGTGGACCTCAGCGAATTCTACCTGAGCGTCGAATGGGACGTGATGGCAGCCCCAGCCACGCGAAACGAAAAGTTCTACTCGTGCTGCCTCGAGCCCTACCCCGACATCACTTTCAACATGACGCTGAGACGAAAGCCGCTGTTCTACACCGTCAACCTCATCATCCCCTGCGTCGGCATCTCTGGGCTCTCAGTGGTGGTCTTCTACCTTCCTTCCGAGAGCGGAGAAAAGGTATTGTGAGATCCTTACATGGAGAGTTCTTCGTGTAAGGAGTGCTCACTGTATCAATCACTGTATGGTATGATGAGTGTGGTCACTATGCGATCCTTACACGAATTCTTCATGTAAGGATAGTTTAATGTATGCTTTCGACGATCATCAATGTATGGTATGATGAGTATGGGTATGACCACGGCTTACTAGATACTTATACAGGCTAGCCGAGTACGGAAATCATTGCAAATCCAGATGGCAATACTGGACCAACTGGAAAAGCATATCCACAGTGTTGAGGGGGACGGGATGGCCTGTTCGGTTTGCTCCTCTGCCTTTCACGCCAGCAGTCTGCGCACTGCCCCGTCGTGAGTTCGATTCTCACCTCGCCCCTGGGTGTATTTTCCTTCTTTGTGCCAGTAAAAATTCTGTTGTGTCTGTCTTACTTGACGAAGGTGTATAAGCGGATCCTTGAGATCAAGCACACATATACCGGAAAATATATGTAACCCAAAAACCAACCAACCAACAGTGTTGAAGGCGGTGGATGATATAGGTAGGTCTTGTAGCGCTCCAAGCGGGAAAAGTTGTCAAATGGTTTTCATTGTTTAAAACTCGGCTAGCCTGTATAAGTATCTAGTAAGCCGTGGTATATGACTTACTTATATACTATGTGATCCTTACACGAATTATCTTCATGTAAGGATCGCTCACTGTATGCTTTCGATGATTTCCATAACGTTAAAGCATAGGAAATTAACACTTGTTACTCATTTGCAGGTGAGCCTGTCCATTTCGATCCTGCTCTCGCTGAGGTTCTTCTTCCTGGTACTGGCTGAGATCGTTCCTTCCACCTCGCTGGCCATGCCCCTCCTGGGCAAGTACCTGTTGTTCACCATCATGGTCTTGGTCACCCTCTTCTTCGCTTTCCTTTCTTCCGCTCTTTCTCTTCCGATCATTTCACTGGCTGATGCTGCGACACTCCTTTTTTTTGTTTTCCGATGATTTCATTGGCTGATGCTGCATCCTACCATACATTGATCCTCGTCAAAAGCATGCAGTAATAAGCAATCCTTACATGAAGATAATTCGCGTAAGGATCGCATAGTATATAAGTGACCATACCCATACCCATAAGACCATACAATCGATTTTCCTTCCATGAAGAATTCGTGTAAGGATCGTATAGTATATAAGTGACCATACTCATCATACCATACATTGATGCTCAGTAAGCAATCCTTACATGAAGATAATTCATGTAAGGATCGCCTATAATCCATAGTAAGTGACCAATACACGCAACAATAACGCACTTATGTACTACACGATCCTTACACGAATTATCTTCATGTAAAGATAGCTTACCGTAATGCGTCTCGACGATTCTCACAATGTTAAAGTATAATAGGGAGTTGCACATTTCTATTATTGTTCTATAGGTGAGCCTGTCCATCTCTATCCTGCTCTCGCTGACGTTCTTCTTCCTCGTGCTGGCCGAGATCGTTCCTTCCACCTCGCTCGCCATGCCCCTCCTGGGCAAGTACCTTCTCTTCACCATGGTCCTGGTCACCCTCAGCGTGTTCTTCGCCGTGTGCGTTCTCAACGTGCATTTCCGATCGCCCTCCTTCCACAGGATGCCGGAGTGAGTCCCTATCTTACTCTAGCGCCTCTCGACAACTTTCAGTTCCTATATGGAAGTGCTTACAAGGAAATGTTCCCAGGCTAACGGCTGTATTCAGAAACTTTAACACAATGATGAAACGATACGACAACGATCAATTGGGGACGATCACTCCAGATCACTCGGCCAGCTCGATCGTCCGTTGGCTGCTGCCTTCTATCGGAAAGATTTACAAGTAATTATACGCTGATGATACAACAAAAATTCTACTAACACTAATTTCCATTACTTTCGTAATATATTAATGTCTGAGGACTGTTTTTGGTAATTACCGAAATACCTATTAATACTAATTACCAAAATCAGTCCTCAGACATTAATATATTACGAAAGTAATGGAAATTACTTAATTACTTGTAATTAAGTAAAGGAAATTACTTAATTAATTGGATAATTACTTGTAAATCTTTCCGATAGAAGGCGGAAAGCGGACGATCGAGCTGGCCGAGTGAGCTCGAGATATCGTGCATCGTTCTCGTATCATTATCGTGTTAAAAGTTTCTGAATACGGCCCCTACTCTAGCGCCTCCTGACAACTTTCAATTCCTATATGTAAGTGCTTAGTGCGCATGCTCCAGAATTTAAAGCTGTGAACATTTTGAATAGGGATTTCTTCTTTCTCTGGAGCATGCGCAGTAAGCACTTCCGATCCCCTTCCTTCCACAGGATGCCAGAGTGAGTCCCTCTCACTCTGTGAAACGTAGCTGTACAAGAAATATTTATATGCTAGACAGCAACGTTAGTTGACCTTATGACACCACTAACAAGTTCCCATCGCGGTTCTCAATTTTAGAGTGAAATGAAGAGCGTCAATTTAAACATGTGATTAGTTTGTTAAACCCATGTAGCGTCTTTTTTATCACGATTTGCGTACTCCTCCTAGCAGCCCCTTTCTGTTTATGCAGTTACTGCTTCCGCGTAGTGACGTACAGGCGCGGATCCAGCAAGGGGGGCACTTTTTCTGACCATCACCTTTACCTTTTGAGAAAAATGTCAAAATGTTGGGGATTTTCTAAAAAGTATCACTCAAGATCCGCTTTTGGTACCGCTGGGGGGTATGGGGGTCATCCCTCAGAAAAAAAAATTGAAATCTGACCTGTAAAAGTAGGGTTTTAACTCATTTTAAATACTTTTTGGGAATTTTTTTCGTACTAATGAATGATTTTTTGGGTCCAAGGGGGGGCACTTTCCAGAGTGCCATCCCCCTGGATCCGCCACCGGTGACGTACTGGGGTTCAAGAAACGTTGCTGTCGAGTATAGACATCTACTATATCACTGTAATGATTTCCGTATCTAGGCTAGCATGTATAGTATCCAGTGCTTTAATTAAAGTCCTTTTATACTAACTTTGTGCCGCTGTTTTCCACAGCTGGATCCGGCAGCTGTTTATCCACGTGCTCCCCAAAGTGCTGCTGATGCGATCTCCCCAGTACACCGACTACAGCGAACGCAAGAAGCAGAAAAAACCCAGCAAGAAGAGCAAGAAGCAAGGTGAGCTTCCTATACTTCAATAGACAATTCCCGCAAAAGTTTTTTTGATTCTGATGCTTAATGGACAACCTTCACGTTTTTCAATTTTGATTTTATCATACTGTAGAAAAACTCAAGTTATGACGGAAAGCATCTTTTTTTTTAAATTTTTATCCCTGAACAATAAAAGGGTTTAAATTGCGTTCTATTTACTTCTATACCGAAACGCTATTTTTCCTACGCCGAGCCCCGTGACGTCACTGCATCGATCGTCGCTTCGAAAAACCATTTTTTTGAAGCTCATCATAGAAAACTTTTTAAGTTCTTAAAACCAATCATTTCAACTTACCTTTAGTTGCAAACAGCAAGGTGATTTCCATTAAACCAATCGGGGAGCTATCGCTTACATCATATTAGGTTCCCAAACATTTCGAGACCACCGTCCTCTTTTCAAGAAGGAAATTTTCCACCGCCCCTTTAAAAAAATATCCCTTTAATTTGCTTATATTTCGTAGAACTTTATATCAACGTTTTGCGATAAAAATACTTTATGGACCAAGCAAAATAAAATTTTGTAGTATATGGATGGACAGTATTCAAAAGTTTTCTTATGCCTCTTAAAATTTAATTTGAAATAATTAAGATAATAATTAGATTCTAACCTTTTATTGAATTTGATTCAAAAATAATTCTTTAAACCTAATTCTGAGAATTAATATGTATACGCCCCCTTTTGCTATACGTCAAAGGAAAATTAGTATCCCCACCTGAAAATTTCCTGTTTGCATCTCAAAAATGACTTAAATTATTCCATAGGTAAAGGGGGGTCCCAGACCAATCCTAAAATTTCCTGGAGGAGGCCCCAGGAAATTTTAGCTTGTTAAACGGTGATTTTAAGCTACTTTTACGGAATTTTTGAATGTTTTTTTTTACATAAAAAATGGCATTATCAATAGTTTTAAAGTTGTCAACACCCCCCGCCAATTTTCTATCAACCCACTCTGTGGGAATCTATGACCTAGGGGTTCATCTTACTTCCCTAGGAGACGTCTGTTCCAAATAGGTGCACCGTAGACTTTTTCCACTGGATGTAATAAAACACTTATCTCCTAGAAGAAACCTGAGTTTATGGCGCCGGTGTCTTGGTGTGATCAATTTTCGCCCCTCTACAGGCGCGAGTGCGAGGGGAGATACAAAGAGATTGAGGGAGATAGGGGAGATAAACTGCTGGTGGTCCGGCCGCAAATTGTTTTATTACATCCAGCGGAAAAGTTTACGGTGGCCCATAAAAGCCGTGAAAGCATGGCCATCTAGACACATAAGGCCAGCAGATAAGCTCGAAATCTTGAGTGGCGTTCTGCCTACTATTTCGAGTCATCATCGCTTTTTGGACAACAGCTCAACTCCAGTCTGAAGTCTTGCACGCTACCTAGTGAGTGAAATGACGCGAAATAGTAGGCAGAAAGTCACTCAAGATTTCGAGCTTCTCTATCCTTATCAGAGATATTTTTAACTACTCTGAGGGAGTATTTCACTCCTTGAAAATCAGAAATACTCTTTTAAAAACTAGACGGGAGTATTTTCACTCTGAATTTTTCACCAAGGTTTAGCTTAAAAACTGCACCGTGCCCCACCAAAAAATTTTTGCAGTGATTCCAATCAATTAGACTATGGAAATCCTATGAAATTTAACTTTATGTAAATGGTTTGTGGCGTAGCTGGAAAAAAATTTGGAAAGATTGGATCTACTTTTGGTCGTTTTAGGAGAGTTTTTCACTTATTGTTCTGATGCTTAGGGAGTTGTGGTTTTCGTGTCTTTTGTATATGTAGTTCATGCTATTTCCGTATTTCACTCCTCATAATTGAATTTCCCTCCTCCTAAAACAGTCAGGGAATATTTTTACTCTTCCAAAATAATCCTAGGAATAACACTGATCCTTATCTTATGTGTCTATAGATGCCCATCCTCTATACAAAGAGTCTCTAATAAGAAACATTTCATTCGATTGCAGCGCCCCCTCTGCTGGACAGCAAGGTGGCCCGGATGCTGAGGGAGGAGGAGGAGGAGCTGGATGAGCAGGTCGTCATCCGGGACCTGGACTCGAGCCCCGAGAGAGGGCGCTGCTACCCTGGACCCCTCCTCAAGTCCATTCGCAACGCCATGTTCATCGCCCAACACATCGACAACGAGACCGACTTCAACATGGTAAGAGCTAACTCTCCACACTTCCCCCCCTCTCAGTTACCATGGTTACTAAAAATTCATTTAGACAGCAACGTTAGTTGACCCTATGACGTCACTAACAAACAAAGTAGTTCCCTCCGCGGTGTCTCAATTTTGAATTTTGAGAGAAGGACAATTTATAGAAATATGATTATTCTGTTAATCCCATAGTATATGTAGCGTCTTTTTATTACGATTTGTATTTCCACCTAGCAACCCAACATGCTCTCTGTTAACTCATTGCTGAAGGAAACGCTTCCTTAACCCAGTACGTCACTACGCGGAATAAAAAACAGAAAGCTTGTTGGGTTGCTAGGAGGAGTACGCAAATCGTGATTGAAAAGACGCTATATATACACGTGGGTTTAACAAAATAATCCTATTTTTAAACTGACGTTCACTCAAAATTGAGACACCGCGATGGGAACTACTTTCTTAGTGACGTCAAAGGGTCAGGAAACGTTGCTGTCTATACTAGACTGCTATATACTACTATACTAATACTACTATACACTACATACATGTATAGTTGTCAATCTGTCTGAAACTAATATATATATATATATATATATTAATGTTCGGCACTAGTTAACTAGAACTAGTTGCAATGCAACTAGTAGTTAACTAGTAGTTTAACTACTTTTGGTTTAAACTAGTTCAACTATTAGTTGAACTACTTTTTTTAATAACTACTAGTTGAAACTACTTTCAAAATTTCAACTACTTTAAAAAAAATTCTCATTAAAAAATTTATCAAAATATAGAAAAAATTGTACTGTAACAAATTTAATTAAGATGGTAGAGTATTCAAATACCATAACCAGAATTAAAGGCCCTTTTTTGCGCGTTTTTTGTGATATAGATAAGAAAGATGTATATAAGAATTTGGGCAAAAAATAGGTTATGAAATTAAATAGACTAGTTAACTAGTAGTTAACTACTTTGGGAAACAGTTAACTACTAGTTGTAACTAGTCCCAGGAAAAAATAGTTAACTACTAGTTGCAACTAGATTTTCCCAGACTAGTTAGTAGTTAACTATTTTTTGACCACTAGTTGCCGATATATATCCGTTTCATATCAGGTGAAGGACGAGTGGAAGTACGTGGCGATGGTTCTCGACCGGCTCTTCCTGTGGATGTTCACCGGCGCATGCGTGGTGGGCACTCTGGGCATCTTCCTCCAAGCACCCCTGCTCTACGACACCGACCTGCCCATCGACATCACCTCCTCCAAAGTGGCACACACCCTACTCACCCCCGAGTTCTAGAAGGAATCTCTTGGGTGTTGATGGAAAAGTCGTAGCACCCCTGTAATCGAATGGCGCATAGTCTGATGGTCCGCAAGAAACTTGACAATGGGGCCCCTAGCACAAACCAGGCCATTTTTTAAGTAAGAAGTTTGGGGGCCCCCGCAGTGGTCTATTTTGCCCCTGCAGTTATGAAAGTTTGCCCCCAAAAAGTGTAAAAGGTAAATTCCTGAGGATCCATACTTTGTAATGAGCGAAGTTTGAAAAAACTGCCCAAAAATCAGTGAAACCATGGTCCAATTACACATAACTTAAGGACCCTTTCGCCCCCAATTTATGGCCCTTTGTACTTCCTGTTGAGGGTCAGGGAATCTGAAAGAGCTTTTTGCTGTACAAGTGTTCTCAGTTCAAATTCGAAGAAAGGGTGTCCCTCCCTTTTTTTTCCCGTTTTTTTAAGTTTTTCACTCCTTTGGGGATGCCCTCATAAAAAGTCTTTTAATGAAGAAAATCTAAACCTTTTCCCTAAATTTTTGTTGAATCAAGTGGGCCTAAAACGCTTTTTTTTTTGCAACAAAGTTTTAAAGTTTTTCCCACGAGAACCCCCCAGACCCTCTTTTAGCTGGCTTAAGGGTCCCTGCATCCCTCTATCGATGCCCCCTCAACGTCAATCTAAAAGAGCATTTAACGAAAAATTCCTTAAAAAATGGCCTCGCACAAACGGTGTCTGCTCGGTGAGGAGAAACACTAGTCTCTATCGCGAGAACCCACCAATAGAGAAGTGGTTAGAGAACTCTTTGAGGGGCCGTCCACAAATGACATGACGATTAGGGGGGGGAGAACGAGAAAATCATAAGGGGGATATTTGGAGGGTCGTTGGACCTTCGAACTCCAGTATAGAAAGAGTCAATTAATATGGGAAATTTTCCCATATTGCCCAACCTATACAAACAAAAGCCGGGTTCACAACAGCCAACCTGTTCAACCGGAGAAAGAACTAAAGAAGTAGGGGAACCAGCCGTAAGGAAATTGAATAGCCCGTTCACAAGAGCACTCGTTCTACCAGTAGAAAGAATCACGTGACGAGCTCGTAGAAATGCATTACGGGAAGCGAGCGAGAGCGCCCTCTACAGGAGGTTGATCCAATTAAAACATTTCCTACTGCTATGGCCCAGGGGAGAATTTCCAACTGATAGTCAGGCGATTTCTTCCCTGCGTAGGGAGAGCGGTGGAAGAAGAACCAGTTTTCTCCGCCTTTCCTCCGATAGAATGGCTGTTGTGAACGCGGCTTAAATGATACGATTTGGCAAAAAAAATTTTTACCACTTTGATAAGAATGTGCACAGAACACACAAAAACCCCCTTCAGAAGTTCTGTCACTTATGGACGAGCCCTGATGAGGGAAGCACAGCTTGTTTAGTGATAGAACGCACAAATGTTAATCTCTGTCTGATGGAGAATTTCCAAAGCCCAAATATTTCTTCACAAAGAAAAGCTCTATATTAACGAAAGGTTAATAGTGACTCTCTATGTACAGACACTGGACATGAATGAGGTATTTTCACGTTTTGAGATTAACTATTTTCGTAGCGTTTTGAAATTTCGTTTTGACGCGAAAACAGAAACACTTTTGTTGTTATGCGCTGTGACGTCACATCCAATAGAATCCCGTTTTCCGATCATTGGAAAATAGTAAAAATACTAGTTTCGAGTGACGTCAAATCCCGTTTTTTGATCACGGGACTATAGTAGTGTTTTTGTCAAAAATAAAATTGAATTACTTAAAACTTGAACTCAAAAATCTGAGGGGGACGGATGGCCTGTTTGGTTTGCTCTCTGCCTTTCACGCCAGCAGTCTGCGCACTGCTCCGTCGTAAGTTCGATTCTTACCTTGCCCCTGGGTGTATTTTCCTTCTTTGTGTCAGTAAAAATTCTGTTGTGTCTGTCTTACTTGACGAAGGTGTATAAGCGGATCCTTGAGATCAAGCACACATACCGGAAAATATATGTAACCCAAAACCCAACTCAAAAATCTGATATTTGAGAGTTTTTAACTGTATCCAAAAAGTGTAAAATTAAGCAAATCCCTCACTTATGCAAATAGAACATTTTCAATCACATGACTCGGACCTAACAACGGCCTTAGCAACAGAAGATGTTACAGTTTTTTGCCCTACAGAGGTTAACAGTTACAGAAAATGACTAGCCGTAGAATTCTTCTATTAGTCCAGTAACCAGGTAGTTTTTTCAGGAAAAAAATCCGGAAGTTTTTTTCTCAACGGTTTTATATGTTTTCGAGGGTGCTGAATCCGAATCTGAACTTTGCATACAAAATTTCGAATGGCATTTTTGTGAAAATTCGAAAAAACCCTAAAATTTCACCCCATTTTTTGACTTTCTACTTGTAGAACGGAAAGTATGGGTTTCTCATGAAAATGTCAATTATAGAAAATAAAGAAGATAAAAAAATATACAAAATTGTCAATTACAACTTTTTTGTCAGACCAATAGTTAGGCCACTAGAGCGCGCTGAAAAAAAGACATTTTTTGGCCTTTCCGCGAAAAAATGGAAAACGCTCGCTTCCACCCTCTACAAAAGGAAAAATATTCTTTTTATCAAAAAAAAAATTACACCACGTGAAAGAGCATTTAATTCTCTACAAATAACATGCCTTACATTATTATTTTTTTGAGAAGGGGGAGGGAGCGAGGCAAAGATCAAGAATTAAATTTTTGCGCCTTACAGCCAAAACGAACTTTTGCAGTAGTTAATCTCCAATCTACGCTTTACTTCCGGTATATTACCAATAAAATAGGTTGTTTTGAATAAATTGATGACTAAGCATGCCTAAAAAATAATTTTTAAAATTTATTTATGAAATATTAGGTATTTTAGGCGGAAATTCAATCAAATTTTTAAATTCATATAATAAATTATGGGAATATTTTAATGAACGAATTTATATGGATTTTGCATTGCTGAATCCAAATTTCAAGTTTATTTTCATTTAAAAAGTCAACTTCACATAAAAAAATGCAAAAAATCTCAAATTTTCGCTTTTTTGTTCAAATTTCACCAATTTTCTCAGAAACTATTCGTTTCTCGAAAAAAAGAAGTACACCAAATTAAAGTACGTAAAATTTCCTATAAGATGCACTGGTTCGTTTTTATTTTGCGAGAAGCAGTGTACGCTTTAGAGCGTTCTAAAGGAAAGGGATTTTCATGTTTCTGTGTAAAGTCAAGAAACAGATGTAATTCAGCGCGCTCTAGCGATAATACCTCACATTATAAAGTAAAAGTTGACTAGTGTATTTTGTAGGAAATTAAATGTACTTTCATGTGGTATAAATTATTTGTCTGTAAGGTGTATATATTTGGAGCTGTATGGGGGGAAAGGGAACGTTCTTCACTTTTTTTGTAGAAAGTCAAAAAAATCGCTGCGCTTCAAAACGCTTTAAAGTGTACACCGCTCCTCGCAAAATAAAAACGAGTCAGTGCATCTTATAGGGAATTTTACGTACTTTAATTTGGTGTACTTCTTTTTTTCGAGAAACGAATAGTTTCTAAGAAAATGGGTGAAAATCGAACAAAAAAGCGAAAATTTGACATTTTTTCCGATTTTCTATATGAAGCCGAGTTCCCACGTGGGCACAATTTTGATATTCGTAATCAGCGCCTTCGAAAACATATAAAAACTTCGAAAAAAACCTTCTATGTAAATATTTAAAAAAAAAAGTACCGATTGCCTATGTTAAAAGGTAATATAGTCCAGTAACCAGGTAGTTTTTACAGGAAAAAAATCCGGAAGTTTTTTTCTCAACGGTTTTATATGTTTTCGAGGGTGCTGAATCCGCATCTGAACTTTGCATACAAAATTTCGAATGGCATTTTGGTGAAAATTCGAAAAAAACCTAAAATTTCACCCCATTTTTTAATTTTCTGCTTGTAGAACGGAAAGTATCGGTTTCTTATGAAAATGTTAAATATAGAAAATAAAGAGGGTAAAACAATCTACAAAGTTGTTAATTACAACTTTTTTGTCAGACCAATAGTTTAGCCTTTAAAGCGCACTAAAAATCTGGCAATATTCACCCCTGAGGCGGAAAATTCACCATATCTTCTGTAAAAAAGTAACATTTGATTTATATAAATAGGAAACACTACTTTAATAATTTCTTGTATGATTTAATCTTAATTTCTCTCTCAATGGTTATTAATTAAATTAATTATTCTTCAGTATTTTCCCCCAGAAACGGTTTTTTTGGCAATGAAAAATTCATTTGCTTGTTCATTTTTATTTGTGCAAACCAACTTCCACTGAAAGTCTTTTGTTAAGTATTAACTACTTTACTTTCGATCTTTGCTTCGCTCCCTCCTCCTTCTCAAAAATATAATTTAAGGAAAGTTATTTGTAGAAAATTAAATGCTCTTTCACGTGGTGTAAAATTTTTGTTGATAAAGTAAATATTTTTCATTTTGTAGAGGGTAGAAGAGCGCGTTTTCCATTTTTTTGCGGAAAGGCCAAAAAATGGCTGTTTTTCAGCGCGCTCTGGCGGCCAAACTATTCGTCTGACAAAAAAGTTGTAATTGGCAACTTTTTAGATTGTTTATTTTCTTTATTTTCTATAATTAACATTTTCATGAGAAACCCATACTTTCCGTTCTACAAGTAGAAAATCAAAAAATGGGGTGAAATTTTAGGGTTTTTTCGAATTTTCACTAAAATGCCATTCGAAATTTTGTATGCAAAGTTCAGATTCGGATTCAGCACCCTCGAAAACATATAAAACCGTTGAGAAAAAAACTTCCGGATTTTTTTCCTGAAACACACCTTTTTTGACACCTGGTTACTGGACTATATTGGAGTATTTGCAATCACGTGATCCCATACCTAAAAACCGCCTTAGCAACAGATAAACAAAGGCCTTAGAAACAGTTAAAAGCCCTACAGAAGGTACACAGTTAAAAGAAAATAACCGGTTGTGACGTCACCTGAAAACACTCTATACCTCATTCCGCACCACGAGAATCCATCTTTCCGCCATTTTAGTTACAACTTTCCTATACTTTAAGAAAGATTGCTGCTGAAAGTTTTGAAAAATCCCTAAAGATGAGCCAAAATGTATTTAGATTAGGTTATTAAATTTCTTTCTTTCTTTGTTTAACCGTTGGCGACAATATTGGCTTCCGCCGTTGGTGACAAAGATTTGTTAGCCACGTATTTGAATACGAAATTAAAAGCAAAGTACATAGAAAAATAATTTGACTTGACACTATAGTTTCTTGGCTACAAATGTTACCTGTGGCAACCCAAAAATCTCAATCCCATGTTTTAAAATCCAAGCTAAATTCAATTTCTACAACAAAAAAAAAAATTAAAAAAAACCCACCATTTTGTGTTCTGAATGAACTATTGAAATTTTAAAAAATAATTTTCTCTGCGATTTCAAAGTGATTTTAAGCGGATGTATTAACTATTATGGCGGCTTTACACCACCGAGGTTTGCGGGACGCGATTTGCGTTTGCGGCGAAAACGGGAACCGCAGAAACTCAGCGACCGCTCGAAAGAGGGCGCTAGAATCGATTTACCACACTAGCGGCTGCCGCGAGGGAACCAAAACTGTCGCGGCGGCATTAGCGGCAGCCGCTAGTGTCGTAAATCGATTCTAGCGCCCTCTTTCGAGCGGTCGCTGAGTTTCTGCGGTTCCCGTTTTCGCCGCAAACGCAAATCGCGTCCCGCAAACCTCGGTGGTGTAAAGCCGCCATTATGGTGGATTTTCACCACCGCGACAAAAGCGGTCGTTTTCGAGGCTTCCTATTGGTTCTTTTGAATCGCTGTTCGCCGCTTTAGTCGCGCGCGGTGGTGTAAATGCACCATTACAGTCTATGGCGATCCATGCAGTTTGTAACTAAAATGGCGGCGAATCGTTCATTGTCCAGTCTCTCATATTTAAGCCTTTCAACCCTCAGCCGCCCGAGATTACCATTGAATCCTATGGAAATTTGGGGCGGCTAGGATTGAACGGGTTAAAGGGTCTCTAACAAAGGTCAATTCAACATGATTGATTCAACCATTGATTAATTCCTTTTGATTTTTAGTGTCACCATTGTCATCACAGTGATTTTATAGATAGGCTATATGTTTTGCTACTGACTGATGAATGTGCTTGTTGTATATAGTGTATTCGTATAGTCACAGCTTACTTAGATACTATGCAGGCTAGCCGAGATACGGAAATCATTAAAAATGTAGATGGCAATAGCTGACAACTGGCAAAGCAATAGGCGGGAGTTGAAGGCGGGGTATAATGGCTCAAATATGTCTTTGGCGAGAAAGTGGAACAGGAGATCCATTAATAAAAAGTGTTTATTGTTACCCAGATGTATAATAGGTTGTCATGGTAACAAAGTTTGTCTAGATAGGCTGACAATCGGAATCGCCAACAGTCACGTCATGATGAAAACACGCCTTTATTTTTCCTTATTCGTCAGTGTGTTTATCCTATTGGTAGGTCGGTATAGGTAGGAAAAGTTGTCAAATGGTTTTCATTGTTCAAAACTCGGCTAGCCTGTATAGTATCTAGTAAGCCGTGGTATTGTGTATATTTTTGCATAGAGGTGTTGTCCCAATAACTTTTCATCTCATTGATATTAATATTTTTCACAGACCCCTTTTAGTTTGATTCAATTTACTACTTTCACTAAGGAAAAATATTTTTTTTTTACAGTTTAAAAAGCGTGCCTTTATTTCTAAAAATTTAAATTATAATCAAAAACGTTAGAAAATAAAATTCTATTTTCATACGATATCTTAATTTCAACTTCGTCACATGTCATTCTTTTTTAGAAATTTCGAAAATACCTCATAATTAACGACCAATATTTCATAGATGGAACTTCACAAATATCGGCACCAAACCATTTCCCTTATTTTCTTCGGCATCGGGAAAGTATATTTTCTTACAAAAAAACAAATTTTATGCACAAAACCATGCAGCTCAATTTATCACCTTTTATACAGCGGACAACGAAACTAAGTCGGAAACATTTTGGATGTCGACAACGCTAAAAAGCGCAAATTTTATAAATTGAATCGTCAGTTTTTTTAAAAAGGGAATAAGTCCAAAAACCAAGTTTTGAGAAAATCGAGGAAAAAAAAAACCTGTACAAGTAATGGAATTTTCATTGCATATAACCAGCAAATTTTTACTGGAAATTCAGGACCCTATTTAGAGTACATAACGATCATCGGAAAAATATAAAAAAAAATACTGTACAGTTTAAAAAGTTGATGGGGACTTATTCCGTTTTTCAAACTTATGAAAATTTAAGCTGAAAAGTTTTAAAACCCACTTAAATTATACATTTATGCTTAGTTCACGGCACAAAAGTGAGAAATAGAAAGACGAATAAAATTCAAGAGTGTTATAAATTTGAGTCATTAAAGGCAGTTTAATAAATTCACTGCCCTTTTTTAAGCTAGAACTTTGAAATTAAATTAAAAAGTGAATAAGCATCGCAGAATATTGCACTCTCTATATCTATCAAATAAAAAAAATTTAATAAAAATGTGGGCCATTTTCAAAGGTGTACAAACGCCCCCTTCAAGTTATTTTTATACATTTCTCAAACGATAGTAAAACACGCAATAGAAGAGGACCATTATTTTTAATGCGTATTATTATTACGACAACTTTTTCAAAGAACATCAATCAGACCCGCTATTTTGATTGCCCCTTTAAGTTTGGGACCACACAATTTTTTCCAAATTTAGATGACAGTTTTCTCACTTGTAAAAAAAACTGGTCGCATATTTGTGTATAACTACTTTTGAATGTGTATACTACGGGCATTTCACGGATTTTTTTTTGCCAAGATTCAAGATTTTATATAAATTTTTAAAGAAACTAGGGGGCCTGCCCCCTGCTCGCTATCGCTCACCAACCCCCGGAACTACTTCGCAGTTCTTTTTAGATCGCTTCGCGATCTCAGCGAGCAAACCTCGCTTGTTCCATCTTACCAATCACCCCGCTGGTCGGCTTAATTAATGCTCCTTTACAACCGAAACTACTTATCACTCTTGCTGATAAATAATTTAATCCAAATCATCCCGAAAAAAACTATTGCTGACATATTACTTTCCTAACTTAAATTGAAAATAAAAGAAATCACACATAGTGAGCTATCGCTCACCAACCCTCTTAACTGCTTCGCAGTTCTTCTCAGATCGCTTGTTCATCTCAACAATCCAGCAGAAGCCTTTTCTCGACTTCATTTAATTAAGCCTCTTGTAATAGAGTCTGTCTGTCCTCGCTTGGCACATGTGGCAAACCTAAATTCACTACCCACAGCAGGAAAAGCAGTGGCGAGTGCAGGGTATCTAATAGAAGTGAGATAACCATCTTTATGGCTTTTTCGCCACTGTTTTTTCTGCTGTGGGTACTGATTTTAGGTTTGCCACTCGTGCCAAGCGAGGACAGACAGACTTTACCGAAAATACATCTCTCTTGCTTATCAATAATTTAATTGAAATGTTAAAAAATATTCAGCAAGTCTACTAATAACCATCAACCACTTTGTAGAAAAAAGCATTGTTGAAAATGAAAGAAATCAGACTCATTATAAAACACGCATAAAACTCGTCTGTTTCTCTAGTGAACGGCGAGAAAGAGAAGAAAAAATTGAAACTTTGAATCTTAATAATTCTAAAACTAATTAGAATTTTTGAAAAAACAAAAAGCCAATATTTTTATAAAAATTATTTCTATGTGTCTTTAAAATATCATAGTTCTACTGTGATTAGTTTTGCTTTTATAACGAAAAAACAGAAAAATCGTCAAAATTTTCGAAACTTTAAAACTTAATTACTCCAAAAATAATTCGAAATTCGAAAAAAGGGCGACGTGGTGCAAAACTGCACATCTAAGAGTATGTGTCTGCAAAAAATCATATTTCTGCTGCTAATAGATTTTGCTGGGGGCGAACTCGCAGCAGAAAAAAATAATTTTCGACTTTGACATTAAATAACTCTAGAACTAATTATCTCATCTATTAGCTTTTAGAACGAAAACGATCCTCATACATTTGTCTAGAAATGTTTAAAATTTCACAAATTTCCGTGGAATAGTTTTTGCGTAGTGAGAGTTCAAAGTGTTCAAAAATAAAATTTTCAAAAGCAGCGGCGGCGGCGGCGGTCACTGTTACTTTTTTTTAATATAGAGAGATTGTTTAATTTTTTCCCCATGTTAAATCCACAATTTTAGAATATACAGTCAACTCTGCTTAGTATGTGATTACGTTTGTCCAAGAGTAGAACTGTAACAATATCCGATTGATAATAATAAGCGATTTGATACTTAATGCGGAAGGAGAAAATGAATAAACAGAAAGCCAGTTGGGTTTCTAGGAGAAGTTTCGGTACGTGATAAAAAGACACTATAATGCATAGGTTTAACAAAATAATCATATTTTTAAATTGACTTTCTTTATTTCCCTCCAAATTCAGACACCGCGAACAGTGTAACCATAGTGTGTTTGCTTTAAAATCACAGCTATGCAGTCCTAATTGAAGCATTTAAAACGATTTCGTAGTATGTATTTTGCATTTACATTCTTAAAGAAAAATATGAGGGTGAAACATATAAGAGTAATAAATAAATGACTCGTTTTGTATGATTATGTATTAAAATAGGCCTTCAAACGGGGGAAAAAAGGACAGTTTTAGGGGATTTCACCAGATTTTGATAACATTAAGCAATATATTGACCACATAAAACGATACATTTTGCTTTACCTTAAATAAGAGTGATTGGGCCACCTGAACCTTATTGAGAACCTTATTAGAGGGCGGTTAGAGAGGTCAATTTTATTTTAATAACATTAACGGTTATCACAATAAGCAGAGTCGACTGTAAAACTTTTCAAACTTATAAAAAACACTGATCATGTTATGAACCCTAAAAAATGTCGCAAATAATCCCTGGAATGCCCTACAAAGGAATCATAACCTGTTATTTCAGATTTCCTGAGAAATCTGAAAGTTGTGAGATCAGCTTTTTGTATGTAGTTTAATAAAAGTTATTAACCAAAACAAAGGTCTTAAATATTTTTTTTTGCTTATATATTCACAACTATTTTTTTCTCTATGTGTATGTTTGCCTTTTTATTTTCCCTTTCTTATATCTTGTATTATTTTCTTGTTAAATTAATTCAGACTAGACGAAATTCACACTAGGTGCACCAAAACAAGTTATATAACCCTGTTTTTAGGGTAAATTTTCACATTTTTGGGGGTAGAACCCCCAGACCCCCTTTCCTACTAGGAACTTCATTATTCAAAACCTTTTTTTATAACAAGTTCATCAAAATTCAAACAATACCTAAAAATGTATCAGCTTCCTATAAATGTTATGTCCAAAATTCGAAACAAGTTAAAACCCTGTTTATAGGGTTTTCAAATAATTTTTTTTGGAGGGAAGACCCCCCCAGATCCCCTTTTGTGTACTTGGAGAACTCCAATAATTCACAACTTTTCTTAAAAAGAAGTCTGCAGTTATTTTGTAGCAATTAGGACTTTTAATCCTGCAAGTCTGCAGTTTTTCTACTACTTTCTTTGAAACCATTCTAAAGACATTTCAGCGGTCTTAAATAAATAAAAAACACTGCAGAATTTATAAAGAGCAATTCCCTTCACTTTTTTTGAAGCAATTTTTTGGCTGGGCTGGGCCACAGGGTTCCCACTTAATTTTAGAAATAAAATTCCCCGACTTTTCCAGGATAATTTTGAAGATTTTTCGGTAAGAAAAACTAGAAATTCACTGCATTTTTCGGATATTTCTAGCTTTTTTAGAGCATATATTTTCAATAAATAATATAATTTTTACTTTCCACAATCAAAATTGAGAAGCAAACATTAAAAACTGATCATTTTCCAGGTTTTAGGCCAAAATGAGCAATTTTCCCTGACTTTTTAGATGAAATTAAAATTCCCTGACTTTTCCAGGTATTCCCTGAGCCGTGAGAACCCTGGTTTCAGCTTTCAATTTTAAAATAATTTCAGATATGGTATGAAAAATTGGTTAGTATTAAAGCAACTGTATAATTTATTTACCCAAATTTTACACTGACGCATCAGATAAGGTTTTGGTTGTTCTTGCTTGCATCGGATTTATTTTATAGCCATCAGAGGTATCATCGAATTTATCCCTAGAGTAAAGAAATTAAGTCATGTTGAAATGTAAATTAAACGTCTCAGGATCAGTAAGCGATTTCTATTTCTCAGAAGTACAGGAATCCCACTCAATTTCAGAAATAAAATTCCGACTTTTTCCAGGCTATTTACGGCATTTTTCAGATATTTCTTGCTCTTATGAACATATATTTTCGATAAATGGTCTATTTTTTCCACTTTCTAAAGCCAAATTTGACACCCAAACATTAAAAATTGTTCATTTTCCAGGTTTTCGGCAAAAAAATGAGCAATTTTCATGGACTATCCCCTGACTTTTTAGGTGAAATTAAAATTCCCCGACTTATCCAGGTATTCCCTGACCAGTGTACCTGGTAACAGCTTTCAATTTTAAAATAATTTCAGATAAGGTATGAAAAAAAATTTTAATATTAAAGCAACTGTAATTTATTTACCCCAATTTTACACAGACGCATCAGATAAGGTTGGCTGTTCTTCCTTGCATCACATTTATTTTTCAGTCATCAGTTTGAATTTACCCTAGAGTAAAAAATTAATCATATTGAAATGCAAATTAAATGTCTCAGGATTCTCTTTCTCAGAAGTAATCAGTAGGAAGAAGAAGCCGTTTTTGGGGTATCTTTGGAAATGTCCCAAGGTGCCCCACTTTGAATATTAAACTTACTCTTTTAGGTTTGGCAAAATAATTTTATTTTTCTCTTCTAATGGATACTCATATTTTAAATCTCATCATAATTATTAACAACATAAATACACTTTTTTTTTATTAAAAAATGCCTTTCAAACCACAAGTAATTGTAACTTTGCACCACAAGAAAACTGGTGTAAATAATGGTCCAGACACACCAAAGATTCCAAAACATGTTGAAGTTATCAGAGCTGTAAAATTGCATTTGAAAAGTGGAGTGTCCCAAGGGGCCCCACTCTCCCCTATATTTATTTTAGTATAATATTTCAAGACGAAAGGTAGTACTTTTATGCTAAGGTTATATGTATGTAGGAAAGACTAAAAGATGCTATAAAGTTTATTAAATTTAAATTTATGGTTACATGAAAATTATTGAACTTTAAAAGAAGTTCACTAATTAAAAAACAATTTTTTGTAAGATCTACCTTTTGGGGGAAATTTTGAACAAAAAAAAAATTGTGTTACTGACTCTTAAGACATTTTCAGCACCCCTGTATTATGCTTTTCCAAATGTACTGAATGAAGTTGTCAACTTTGATTCAATAAGAGATATGAATTGGCATGGATTAAAAGCAATGATTGAATACAAGAAAGCCGAGTATTAAAAATATAAACACATTTATTAAATAACATGAACACATGGGGGAAAACTACATGACAGAACATTAGTATAGCAGTACTGGCTCAACAACTCAGTACTGAGATCCTTTCTTTTGCATATCTTCTACAGTTTTCTTCTGATCTGCATCCTGCACCAAATTCAGTATACATATGTAAAAAAAAAAAAAAGATGGTGTTTAGATCCCCCCTTATCCCCTTCCTTTTGCCAAAATGAGCAATTTTCCCTGACTTTTTAGGTGAAATTAAATTTACCGGACTTTTCCAGGTATTCCCTGACCAGTGGGAACCCTGTAAAGGTTTCCCAAGATGCCCCACTCTCTTAATATTTTAGAGCAACGGTGGGCAACCTCCGGCCCGCGGAACATTTTAAAAATTGTACTCAAAAATCACATATTATTCTTGTCCAGATTTTGGTAACTTTAACATAATTTTTGTTTCTAATCAAAATATTAACCTATTGTAGATTAATGTAACTAACTTTATAATTATTGTATGTAATATTATTCTAGTCCAGATCAGTGGCGGATACAGGGGGTGGCACTCTGGAAATTGCCCCCCCCCCTTGGACCCAAAAATCATTCATAAGTACGAAAAAAAGTCCCAAAAAGTACTCAAAATGAGTTAAAAACCTACTTTTACAGGTCAAATTTCCAAAATTTTGGCATTTTTCTCAAAAGATAAAGATGATGGTCTGAAGAAGTGCCCCCCCCCCATTGGAGCCGTGCTGGATCCGCGCCTGGTCCAGATTAATGTAACTTCATTATAATTATTTTATGTAATTTAGATATTGTACAAGTCCAGATTAATTTTTAACTTTAGAATTAAACTTCATAAATATATATAATAAAAGTCCTCATTTTTTTACTTAAAGAATATTACCTATTTTCTACTCTTTGCCCCTCCACGACATTATAATCTTTGAGTCCGGCCCGCGGATTCGAAAAGGTTGCCCATACCTGTTTTAGAGTCATGGACAAAATACCTTTACAACTATCCCAACACAATTTAGGAGCACTTTATCTGATTCTGAAAGATTATATAGCTTTACAAAGCAGTAGGCTGCCATCTACATTACTTCCTTATTATAAATAAGACACTCAGTGACTTCTGAAATTAAGTTTAAGAGAATTATTAGTATTGATAGGATATTTAAGTTAATGGTTTATTATTTCATACTAAGATCAACATGAAATAAATTTAGATGAATGTAGAACCCACCATTTACACTGTGTTATTCTGTTCCATACCAGAAGTTGCAAAACTAGTTGGTTCTATCAACTTAAATAATTGTTACTTCCGTAATAAAAACTCCTTTCAAACTATTTTTCACCATAAAGCAACCAAACCTTCAAAATTATTAAACTGAACTTGTAATTAATTGCACAACTTGCTGAGAATTGAATAATGGTCAGTTTGAAAAAAGGGGGAACAAGTCCGAAAATATGGCAAATTGACTTTTTTGAGCTCAAAAAAAAAAATCTGAAAGCTTTGCTCTACACATGAGTGGTAAGAGGGAAAAATAACTACCATTGTTATTCTGTTCCAAAACCCTTACTTAAAAGAAAGGGTTACAGAAAACAAATACCATTTTTTTTGCATTGTTTAAACATTCGATTCTAAAATGCTTGAAATTGCATTGTTTTACTAGTTATTAGACTAAAATTTCATCATTAAAAATTTACATACAAATATGTCAAACAAGCAATTTTTGAAAAAAAAAATCTGTCAAATAAAAAGTACAAGTAAGAAATAAACTTTAATTTTTCTGTTCAATGTTTTTAACTGTTGATGAATATATATGGTACTTATTAAATTATGTAATTTCAAAAATATGTCCGGGGTTGGACCCAAGAAAATATGGTAAGCCTAGGCATGAAGCTCTACAGAGCCAGGGAGCTGCAGAAGATGATAATAAGGGACTGACAGGCTCTCTCAGAATGTTCCTCAACATTTTTGGATACTGCGACAACTGTAATTGGTTTTAAACAACCTTTAAAAAATCAAAAGTTTTAGTTCAACAACTGTCCTGTCAAAAATACCTTAAAATACGCTGTCTCATAATAAATAGTACTTATTGAATGGCTATTTTACCAAAATTCTCTCTCTCTCCCATGCTTTTAGAAAGGGTTTTCAGTGTTTATAATTAAAATTTTCAATTTTGTGATTAAATTAATTTTAAAAAAATCCAGTAGTTTTAAAAATCTGTTATTCTTTATTTCTTTTCGTATATTTGTAACAACTAAACGTTCCTAATTTTTCCCCATAGGGCTTAGCAGCTTAAGACTGTCTTTTCTAACTTGGCAGTGGAGACTTTAACTACTTACTCGTGGTATTACTGCTATGAACAGTATTGTTGTCAGGGGTCATTCCAGACTTTTTGTGAAGGGTCCAGTTTTTGTAAAAATTGTGAAAGTCTACTCACAATTTTGTGAATTTGAAGTTAGCGTTAAATTAGCTTTTTCAGCCAGGAGCCTGTTTTTGTGAAAATAGGATCCAATATTTGAAGAATTATGAGAAAAAAAAAGGGTCTTTTTAAAGGCAAAAATACTTTGTGAAGGGCCCGTTTTTAAGGTAAAATTACTTTGTGAAGGGTCCGTTTCCACAACGAAATATATTGTGAAGGGTCCGATAACGAACCCAAATTTCTTCTAAACAGACCTCTGGTTGTTGATAACACGTTTAAATCGACAAAACCTTCCATTTAGTTAAAAAGTTATGTCCGTTAATTTTTAATCAAACACTTAATTTTACGTCTTAATTGGTAAATTACTTATTTCAATTTCTTACTATGTTACTTACTGCTTTACCCTCCTAGAATTCTCCTTCAGAGACCTTACGGTACATTGAGGTTTTCTCTGATATTACCCGAATCTGAAAGTATAGTAATTATATTCATTACTGAGAAAAGGTTCCGGTGGAATGAAACATTTTCGAAATAGCCAATGAAAATTATGATTAATACAAATTACATAAGTTAAAATGATTATATTAGATTTAAATAAGCTCTTAATGTGTTTAATTCAGGGTTGTTACGTTTAAAACACTTGTTTTAAACATGTTTAAAACAAACAAAGCAAAAAAAACATTGTTTAAAACACATGTACTTTTTTAGCGATTCTTTTTTCTATGAACAGATTGCATTAGTATATAAAACTTAGTATTTACTTCAAACTGTTTTATTTTATTTTTTCTAGAAAGTTATTTAATAAAAAATACAAATAAACTTGTTAAAAAATTATATTTTTTTATAATTGACCTGTTCTTATGTTTGATTTTAATATTTTAAACGATCAATGCTGCTAATGTCGTCAAAATACGCAATGAACTGAAAAGGACTGAAAGGAATATGAATATAATAACTTGTGAATGTTCAGCTCGTATCTTAAACCTTTTAGCCAAACATATCAAAATTTCTAATGTTAAATCTGAAGTTGTTGACATAGTAACACAGTTCCAAAACAATCATTTTGCTTCAGCCAAGCTTCAAGAAACAGGGGCTAAAAATTGCTCAAGATGAAATCTGTTATCAGGGGGAGCTTTGTTTATCCATTTTCAATTTTAAAAACTTGATTTAATTATTTTTAAATCATCGATTTTTTTAGAATTTCTGTGTTGAGTGTAAAAAAAAACATGTTTTTTTCCAACCCTGGTTTAATTCATTACATATGTCTTCTCAACTTTCATAGAGGTTGTCTTTTCCTCTAAATAAACTCAACTTAGTTTTAATAAAACTAAAAACTCTCTGCGCACAAAAATTCCTTCAAATATATTCTGCAAACTAATTAAATGCCCCTAGTCTTTTGAATTTTGACTTAAAAACATATTGACAGTCCCATTGTTTACCTAAATACTGTAATAATGCTTCATAAGCAACAACAGCAAGAAAAAATCCACTTATTTACCAAAAATTTAAATTATTTGAAAAGATTTTCTGCAAATTTCTAAAACTAGCTGCGCTCGGCGTGTGGTGGTGTGTCAAGTTTCGAAAAATAATCGATTCTCTTCATGACAAAAAAATTCACACTGAAGCGTTAAAACAAATGAATATTTTCATTGATTGATCGAACATTTCATTGAATCACAAAACTAAATCAACATATTTAGGTAAAATAGGATGACATAAATAAATGTACAATACATACAGGGTGTCCCAAAAAAGACTGACACATTACATTTCAAAAATCAATAACTTAAAAATACACGTTTTTTTGCATCCTACTCTAAAGACCTAAGAATTTTATGACACAAATTTTCGTTAATCGTAGTTCAAAAATCCCCCGACAGCACATTTTCCATTATCTCCTATGGGAAGATTGATACTTTTATACCCTGTCGGGGAATTTGGGAACAATGATTTACGAAAATTTGTGTCACAAAATTCTTTGGTCTTATGAGTAGGATGCAAAAAAATGCGTATTTTGATCTTTTATAGTTTTTTAATTAAAAATTTTTAAAATGTGTCAAGTCTTTTTTGGGACACCCTGTATTACAATCATAAAACTAAATCAACATTAGACGGACCTGGAAAAAGTTGTAACCTTCCCCCAAACCTATTGCTCCTATGGAGCTGACAGGGGCTTCCCCCGAACCAGGTTCGGGCACTTTTTCCAGGTCCGACATTTGATTTTGTAGGATGACAATAAATATGTTGTTAATGAGTGATTTTGGTCTGATGTAGCCAATATTGGATACCCATAAAAGTACAGTATATGTGTCCAATTGTTTATTGGCTGGGAAACAGCTGATTTTGCTTCGATTAGGATAACAGTTCGTGTAATGTCCATTTTGGTCCATTGCAGACAATATATTAAATCACTGGATACCCTTAAAACAGGGTTGGGTTTCTTCCGGAAGAAACTAGTTTCTTCCAGGACAGTGGAAAAAATGGAAGAAACGGAAGAAAGTGGAAAAAACCCACTAAAAGCCAAACAAATGCTCCACATTTTTAAATTTACTGACTACATAAATGAACAATTTAAACCACAATCCAAAAAATAAAAGTTAATTTAATTACTATTAATTAATTTAAATAATTAATTTTTGAAAAAGAAGTTACTTTTAACACTAAATTTCAGGTTACTTATGTTTTTAAAGGGGATGTTGGCTAGAATGGTTTCTACTATTTCTGTATAAATGTTACCTAACCATTCTTTATTTAAATATTATTATTTTTTCCGCGGTTTTTTCCACTTCGGAAGAAACTTGCCAACCCTGCCTTAAAATTACATAGCAAAGTGTCGGAATGTTTAGCGGCTATGTTTAAGGGATACAAAGCTACCGTCTGCCTACCACAAGTTGAGCTCTCGCCTAGTTGCGGTGGTTGCGATAGAAACAAGACTGGTTCATTTTTAATTAAGCAGCATTAAGTATGATTTGGCATGGATTAAAGCCGACAGAGGATTATTGGCAGAAGTTTTGGCGATCACAAGCACCAAGGGGTCATTCCAGACCTTTAGTGGAGGGTCTGGTTTTCGTAAAAATTGTGAAAACCTACTCATAATGTTGAGAATTTGAAGTTAGCGTTAAATTAGTTTTTTCAGCCAGGAGCCTGTTATTGTGAAAATAGGGTTCCATAGTATAACATCAGTGTTCAGCTGCAAGTAAAAAAGCTTACATTAAAAAAACTGTTTCTTCCGGAAACATTATTTTGCCATTATATAGAGGCTTGGTAAGGCCTCATCTCGAATATGCTGTTCAGTTCTGGTCTCCATACTTAAAAAAAGATATAGATTTAGTTGAAAGGGTTCAGCATAGGGCTACTAAATTGGTCAAGGGTATATCTAGTTTTAGTTACGAGGAAAGACTTAAGAAGTTAAATATGTTCACTTTAGAGAAAAGAAGGGCCAGAGGGGATTTGATTCAACTTTTTAAAATGTTAAAACAAGGGGACACAGAGGGACTAGATTTCTGTACGGGTAATAGAACGAGGGGTCACAGTTTAAAATTGAATAAGGCAAGTTTTAAACGGGATTGTAGGAAGCATTATTTTTTTAATAGAGTAGTTGATAAATGGAATGCATTACCTGAATCGATAGTTAACTCAAGTGGGGTGGACGAGTTTAAAAGAAAAGTAGACGAATACTGGAAATCGGGGGGAGGTTGAATTGAATAGACTGGATCAACCTTGCTGGGCTTTTAGCCTGTAGTTGATCGACTATATTTGTAGTTGTAAATAGGTGTTTGTTTAAAGGCAAATATACTTTGTGAAGCTGCTCTGTTTTTAAGGTATAATATTTAGTGAAGGGTCTGTTATCATAATGAAATATTTTGCAAAGGGTCCAAAAACGGGCCCTAATTTCTTATAAACAGACCCCTGAGCACTCTTCTCGGAATTGATGCAGTTCCCTGCATACGTTAGAAGCTGGGATTAGTGAATGGACTCTTAACTGTCTGACGTCACACAGAGAACCAACAATTGACCTACTGAGCTTGCAATTGGTTACCACAGATACTACACTAATAGATCTACTAGTGTAGTATCTGTGGTAACCAATTGCAAGCTCAGTAGGTCACGTGTTGGTTCCGTGTGAAGTCTCGAACCAGATAGCCAGATAGGCGGTTAGAGTCCATTGTTAAAATGATAAAAAAAGAGGACTAGTGATTCAATGCAACAATAAGGAGAGTCCTGTTGCCTTGGCCATAGTTGGATAAAAAACAAAAAAACTATCTGCGCACAAAAATTCCATCAAATATTATCTGCAAACTAATTAGTGCCCCTAGTCGTTTGAATTGTGACTTAAAAATATATTGACAGTCTTATTGTTTACCTAAATACTGTAATAATGCTTCATAAGCAATTACAGTAAGAAAAAATCAATTTATTTACCAAAAATATAAATTATTTGAAAATATTTTCTGCAAAATTCTAAAACTAGCTGCGCTTGGCGTGTGCTTCTATATTATCCAAGTATGGCCTTTACAACAGAAATGTAAACGAGAGCTGAACTTGTGATAGACAGGCACACGGGAGCTCTAAAGTTCTCATCTCATATCACTCGCAGTGGTCTGTCCAGGGCAATTTTAATACTGTTTTACAGTACTTTCACAAATTCTGTTTTCGGAAAAAGGTACCTTTACAAAATATTACTCTTTTTAAAAGAAAGTTCTCTAATTACCTATCTTAATTATAATTGTTTTAGCTATTATAGAGTAAACTTTCTTGTGTTTTCGATGTTTAAAAAATCATGCACATGTTTTTTTTGTTAAATTTGCAGAAGCATTTCTTAAAACCTCTTAAATTTCCACAAAATAGGTACATCTTAAAAAAACCTAGACAGACCCCTGACTCATTTCCTTATCGTCTCTTCTGCTTAAAGAAAACACTAGTTAATTTCGCTTCGATTAGGACAAAAGTTCGTCTAACGCCCTGTCCATATGTCAAATCCTCCTCAGTTTCCTCACGGCCTTCTGCAGACACTTTACCGCCAACTCAATGTCCCTTTCCTCCGTATCTCTCCCCACGCTCAGCCTCAGGGTCTTTCCCGCGAGCCTCAAAGGGACTCCAGAGTTCACCAAAACTGACGAAGCACCGGATTCGTCGGTATGACACGCCGAACCAGTGCTCGCACAAACCTCCTTGGCCTCGGCTAAAAGCTTCTCTCCCGTCAAGAAGTCAAAATCGAACGCCACGCTGACCGTATTCGGCAGACGTCCGTCGACGTCGTTGCCGGTACGTGCATTGAAAACAACCGTTCGGGCAAACGCGGTCCGCAGACACTTTTCCAGATGTTCGCGCATCGCAGACATGTGGGTCCGGTACTTGGTCAAGTTCAAGGTCACCAGCTCCGCTGCTTTCCCGAGCCCGGCGATCATGCACGTGTCTTCGGTACCGGGACGGTACTTCTTCTCCTGTCCGCCGCCGAAATGGAAATTGTGCAGCGGTCGTCCGTGGCGGAAGTATAGTGCGCCGTTCCGCGGACCGTAGAACTTGTGACCCGCGATGGTCAAATAGTCGACATCCAAATTGTCCACGTCGACTTCTATCTTACCCAATGCTTGGGAGGCATCGGTGTGGATCAGGATCTGCCGGTGTTTCTCGGGGTTGTTCCCCTGCAGGGCCCTGAGTTGGGACCGGAGAGCGTTGACCGGTTGGATCACGCCGGTTTCGTTGTTGGCGAGCATGAGCGTGATTAGGCAAGTGTTGCTACGGACGAAATTGACCATCTCGCTTGCCACTGCCATGGCGGAGTGTTTCGACACAGGGACAAAGGAAACTTCGATTTTGCCTTCCTCCACGAGCCTTTCGAGGTGGATTCGAATGGAATCATGTTCTATATTAGACGTTATGATGTGTGGTTTCACGCCTTGGCGGTCAGACATAGAATCGTCTCGTTCTAACGTGGCGTAAAAATGGCGAATTGCGGTCTCGATTACCATATTATTGCTCTCGGTTCCACCGGAGGTGAAAATGATTTCGTGGGGGGCGGAGCCTATCATCTCTGCGACTTTACGCCGGGCGTCTTCTATCACACTCTTAGCATCTTTCCCGGGGTCGTAAGAACATGAAGGATTTCCCCAGGAAGTTTTTAGGTTAGTGCAGATAGTTTCCTGCACTTCCGAATCAAAAGGAGTAGTCGCGTTGTAATCCAAGTAGTAGAAAACCATGGTTACTTTTTGAGAGTTCCAAAATCCCGACGAAAACCGCTTATAAGTAGCTGATAAAATTCGCCGTTCTGTTCGGAATATATGTAAACAATATGAGAGAATGGTTGCAGTTAAGATGCAAATGATAATTTGAAAATAATCAGAAATTCCATATATTATTATTTTTATAAAAGTGTTTTTAATTTAAGAATGCACTGAAAAAATAAAATTGAAATTTATTAGAAATAACAACAAAAAAATACATAAATACAGGTGCCTAGATAAAAATATATGACGGGGGAACAAAATAAACCTAAAAGAACATTGATAATACTTTTAAAAAGTTAAAAACCTTTTATAATAAAACTTTAAGCGGTATAAATGGAACCATTTATATTTTTATTTCCATTTTTCCGGAAACGTTTACACAAACCAGGAAATCATTACAACTAAACTGCTAGCCTTACCTACAAAGAAAAATTTCTCGCATAGTCATTGGTCAATAACAATCACATGATATTCTTTGTTTGTAAACAGTGTTATCGTTATGTTGTGATGATATAATACTTAGTTTTTGTCTTTCAGACGATAAGTTTTGCAACAAAATGAGCTCGTTATTATTTTCCGTGGTGACTTTTACTTTAGCTGTCTCGTTTTCAAGTTCGACTGTATTTCCAGAAAATATAAACGTTCCAAAAGAGGCGAAGTTGTGGGCGGTTCTCGTAGCAGGATCCTCCGGATTTGATAATTATAGACATCAGGTAAATGAAATATGTTCGGGATTTCATTCCAATTCCTTCATGCCAAGTGTTTGTTGGATGTG
This sequence comes from Tetragnatha montana, assembly GCA_963680715.1. Classification (NCBI taxonomy): domain Eukaryota; kingdom Metazoa; phylum Arthropoda; class Arachnida; order Araneae; family Tetragnathidae; genus Tetragnatha; species Tetragnatha montana. The sequence continues at coordinate 1,077,730 of OY796675.1, read as the reverse complement.
TACCCAAATGGTTGAAATGCAGGTTTTGTGACGATTGTGGTATTTAATTTGAATATGTGATATATTAGTGAAATGAAAATCATAATTCTATACCTAAATATCTTTCACCTATACTAAAATAGATTTTGATTGGTTGACTTTGATATGAGGGTACAATTCCGTTAGAGTCCCCGCTAAATATCGCCAATATCCAAATCGCTAAATATATCCAAATATCAACACATTTTTCGGACTTTTATTAATAAACTGAATAGTTATTGATCTAATAAAACATTTTAATTCAGGAGTTTGAAATTATTTATGAATATTACAACTTTTTGTTGTCTAAAAGAACCGGGCGATATTTAGCGGGGACTCTAACGGAATTGAACCGATATGAGCACAGTAGCCCGAGTGGACGGCTTGTTTGTAAACTTTCTAATCTTACTGATTTCTATATCTCCCTTTTTAAGGGGCTTTTTACAAAGCTTTAAACTTTTTTGGGGGAGCAGCTGTATGTATGTAGGCCAAGGACTAGAAATATTAATTGATGTTGTCTCTAATTTTCGTTTCACGTGTACATGCTCAAGGGTTCATCTAGAAGAAAAATGGGTCCGTTTTAAGACCCTTCAGCCTTCATAAAATTCCATTCCCAAAAATGGACTCTTCCTAAATTTCCAAAGATCAAAAATGGTTTGAAAATTGGTTTTCAGGAGTGTTTTTATCATTTTGGAATGGAATTTGCCAGTTTTGGACCCATTCCACATAAGTTAAGAATGCTGGTAGTTGTACTGTGGATTCTTCATTTTCACAAAATTCCTAAAACAGGACGCTGCTAGAAAAACCTGGATGAACCCCTGCTGATAGTTACTTTTTTAAGTGAATTTCTCCACTAAAAACTAAGCTCTAATAGTGAAATATTTATGTTAAGTAACGCAGCAGAACCCAGCAAAAAACATCTGCAAAATTGCTTCAAAAAGTGAAGGGAATTGAAAAACTTAGTCTGGAATTTTCTCTAGAAAATCTGCAGTTTTTTTATGACTGCTGAAATGTCTTTAGAATGGTTTCAAAATTGCTGTAGAAAAGCTGCAGACTTGCATAATGAAAGGCTTCAAAATCCTATTGCTACAAAATAACTGCAGACTTCTTTAAGAAAACTGCACTTAAGACGCTTTTTTGAAGCAATTTTGCAGATGTTTTTTTGCTGAGAATAAACTATACGACAATAAATCTAACTGTAGGTAGGTGTCAGAAGCTTTGACAGTTGATGCTTTTTCTGAATGTGATACAGCATAAATAAAAGTGAATAGAAAAATAAGTTTTTCGGTTTATTTAATGCTTTGATTTTTCAGGCTGATGTGTGCCACGCTTACCAAGTTTTGAAAAACCACGGAGTTCCGGATGAAAGGATAATCGTTATGATGTACGATGATATTGCCTACAACAAAGAGTATGTTCGTTATTTCAGTTTTTTTTAAGGTTATCTAATTACCCAGGGATGACCAGGAATTACCAGGCGCTTTATATTTTTGGGAAGCATATTAAGACTTTTAGTGTAAAAAAATCAGCATATAATAGTTTTTGATCCAAATAAACATCATAGTTGGATAAAACAAAAAACTCTCTGCGCACTAAAATTCCTTCAAATATTATCTGCAAACTAATAAGTGCCCCTAGTTGTTTGAATTTTGACTTAAAAACATATTGACAGTCCCATTGTTTACCTAAATACTGTAATAATGCTTCATAAGCAACAACAGCAAGAAAAAATCAATTTATTTATTTTTGATTTCAGGAATATCGCTCCTGGACGGATTATGAATCATCCCGGTGGACCCAACGTCTACGAGGGAGTTCCAAAGGATTACACTGGTGCCGTGAGTAATCTATTTCCCGTTGTATCCATGCAGGGCCGGATTATCCAATAGGCAAAGTAGGCAACTGCCTAGGGGCCCATCGTCAGCTAGGGGCCCCGTCCCCAGAGGGTGGGTGCCCAAGAAAAATGTTTGCAAGTACTAAGTAACTATTTATATTTTTTTCAAGCAGTAACTAGACTATTTTTATGAGGGGTTGGTTCATAACTATTTCAAAGGGGCCCTCACAAGTACTTAATGCAAAAATTCTTGCATAAAATACTGGAATTTCAAGCAAAAAGTGGGTGTCTCAGAAAAAGTTCTGAAATTTTATTCTTAAGAGAAATGTTTTAACTAATTTGGGTGACTTCTAAAATGGATCGCGAGGGGGGCCTGCACATAGGCCCCCTTTGCCCTTTTGTATGGGCACTCATTCCCCAGAGAATTTCTCTTGAAATGTTTCTTTGAGTTAAAATGAAAAATTTTTTATGCAAGTCCAGACCTAAGCAAGGGGACCATGAAAAAATCATCTAAAATGGTTCCACAAACGGACCTCTCAGATTCCTTATAAATTAGCTTAAAAATTATCTTTTGCATGCTAGAAATGCAAAAAACAAAATCTAATGTTTTGAAAAAAAAAATTATTCTTTAATATACTTAGGATTCCTAATTTTTTAATGTTCTTTCTTCCGGTTCCCCACTTTTCCATAGTTTAAAGCACTGGTGGTTCATACAGAACCCTGATGGTTCACGGTAAAAAAATTTCATTAAAATAAGAAATTTCATAATTTAATTGTAGTCCGCACATCGCGAACAGTGGTGATGTTTTTTTCTTCAGTTCCCTGTCAACTTGAACTGCTGCGAGTAAATCCGGTATCGGACGTTGTTCATGGCTGTGGACTGCATACTATCCCTATACATATTGTTAGAAGAGTAAATTTTTAATTTTTTTGTACTTTAAATAAATGCTATAATAAAAAATATGTTCATTTTGATTTGTTTTATTTTTTTATTGAATATGGTTTGGTTTAGCTAACGTTTTATAACAAAAAATTATTGAATATGCGCCTTCTTATTATGAAGCTTATGAGCTTTGTTATTGAATAACAAGCCTTCTCACCACTAGCGGATCCAGGGGGGCTAGGGGGCTTGAGCCCCCCTCCCAAGAAAAAATTAGAAGTTTTACACTTAAAATATGGAATTTTATGCACCACAATGAGTTAAAACCCTGTTATTTTAAGGTCAAATTTTCAAAATTTTTCTGGGGGAGGACCCCCAGACCCCCTTGGTACTTGTGTACACCCCTTTGTACTTTTATTACAACTGTATTTTATAATAAGTTTGTCAAAACGCAAAAATTCTACCATAAAATCTATGTCCGAAATTCGGATGAGGCATACCAAAACGAGTTGAAAAAGAGTGTTTTTTTATTTAAATTTTCTAGGGGAGGACCCCTAGAGCCCCTTAGTACTTGAAACTATATTATTACAACTGTTTTATATTAAGTTTGTCAAAACACAAAAATTCTACCATAAAATCAATATCCGAAATCGGATGAGGCGTAGCAAAACAAAATGAAAAGTGGGTTTTTTTACTTAAATTTAAAAAAAAATTCTGGGGGAGGACCCCCAAACCCCCCTAGGATAATTCACTACCTTTTCCATATTTAGATAATCAAGAAGATACAATTGGATTATGAAAATTAGCCTTAGCCCCCCCCCCCCAAGAAAAAACAAATCCTGGATCCGCCGCTGCTTCTCACTGTAGTAAAAGCATAATTATAAATAATATATTGCGATGTGGTTTTAAAACATATTTTAGAAAGGAAAGAGTAAGAGAAAAGGGGAAAGGGGCCCCCGAGAGTGCATTGCCTATGGGCCCCGACATGGTTAATCCGGCCCTGTATCCATGAGCAAAAATTTTATTAAGTTTAGACATTGGCATCGTCGGCTACCATAGGCGTAACGAGGGGGGGGTTATTGGGGTTGTAACCCCCCCCATTACATCGACGGTTTCTAAAACATGAAAAACTGAAAATTTTTCCCTTCACAAGGAAGGTGGTTCACAAGAAACTGTTCTTCTAGGAACTAACCCAAAGGGCCTCAAAATGAATTTAAACAATACTACTTTGAGAGACGAATTTTTAAAAAAATTCTAGGAGAGAACCCCCAAACCCCCCTATAAAATTTTCACGTCTGTTATACTGTGTTTTTCCCTTGAAAGTTAAGCCTCTTAGATGAAGTTTTGCAAAAAAAATTGTTAATATTATGAGACACTTTTCAAAAGGGCGAAATATGTTTGACTGGTCAGAGTAACACCCCCCATGGGTCATCTCTAGTTACGCCACTGTCGGCTACTGGAAATTGCAGGGGATGACCCAAGGGTTTGGCGCTTTGGGATTCCTCCCCAGGAAGGATTTTACCAAACCATGATTAACTACCCCCCTAAATAGACTTTTTTTTTCTGTTTAATCCCCCGTTTAAGGATTTCAATGAACTCTTGTCCGTTTTTGTGAATTGTTTGTAACTTTTCACTAAAAAGGGGGTCTGAGGAATTCTTTTTGAAATTTCTTTCAAATGTCCTGGGTTGAAAAAATGTCCGGGGTTTCATGCATTTAAGATTTGCGAGACATTTTTGTTCAAAAATTCTGACCAACATGCTTGAAATTGCTTTGTTTTACTTTTAGAACTTAATTTCATCAAAAAATTTACATAACAATACGTCAAACCACGGCTTACTGGATACTTATACAGGCTAGTCGAGTTTTAAACAATGAAAACCATTTGACAACTTTTCCTGCTTGGATCCTACCTATATCACCCACCGCCTTCAACACTGTGGATATGCTTTGCCAGTTGGTCCCATCTGGATTTGCAATGATTTCCGTACTCGGCTAGCCTGTATAAGTATCTAGTAAGCCGTGGTCAAACAAACAATTTTTGAAAAAATATCTGTCAAATAAAAAGTACAAGTAAGAAGTGTTGAACTTTAATTTTTCTGCTCAATGTTTTTAGTTTGAATGTTTTGTACTACTTAGTTTGTAATCTTTGATGAATCGATATGGTACTTATTATGTAATTTCAAAAATATATCCTGGGTTGGACCCAAAGAAATATGGTAAGCCTATCCATTTTAGATTGATTCTAAGTTAATTATGTTTTTTTTTTCTCAATTAGGAAGGAGTCACCCCCTCGAATTTCATGTCTGTCCTGAAAGGCGACAATGAATCCGTTGCCAACAAAGGAAGCGGAAAAGTCCTTAAAAGGTGATACTTTTTTTTATCTCCAGTTTTCGTGATTGAAATGAAACCAAATCTTTAAGAATGATAAAGTTATCTTCAGTTTTTGCTACTACAGTCGACTCCGCTTAATGTGATTGCAATTGACTGAGATTAAGCTGATAACATTATCCAATTGGTAACAATAAGCAAATTCATATTAAAAAGCAGCAAACAGTGTCTCAATTGTACTTTTAACATATTTTTATATATTATTTATTTAATATATATATTTATAAGTTTTATGTGCAAATAAACATTGTTCTTCCATTTTATCTTGTTAAAATTCTACATGTTTTATTTTTCTAGAAATTTAACAAAGTTCCGGACCTGGAAAAATTTGTAACCTTCCCCTGAACCTTCCCCCAACCAAACCTCGCAGTTTCCCCCTAAAAAAATAAAAAGTAACATAAAGTATTACATTTAGAGCAAATTTTATTTCTAGTACCATTCACTGTCAGTGGCATATACTATAGAAATTTATTTTGGGAGGGGCCCAAAATTATTTCTCAGCCCCCATGCATATTTTATAGATCAAATGTAACTTTTTAATACATTTATAGGTATAATTTCCATCTTAAAGAACTTAATGTAATAAAAGTTGTGAGCAGCAAAGTACCAAAGGGGGTCTGGGGGTCCTCCCCCAGAAAATATTTGGACATTTGACTATAAAAAAACAGGTTTTTAAGTAGTTTTGGTGCACCGAGTCTGAATTTCGGAAATGTATTTTTAGGTAGGATTTGCATTTTGATGAACTTAATATAAAATAAGTTGTAAATAATATAGTTCCAAATACCATAAGGAGATCTGAGGGGTCATTGCCCAGACGTTTTTTGGTAATTTGACCCTAAAACACAAGGTTTCATCTTGGTTTTGGTACCCCTACAAATGGCTTTTCAACCCCAATCTTTCATTCTGAGTTTAACAAAACTTTATTTTAGCTCCTTAATACGGCTTCCCCTTTCCCAGACTTTTCCCCCAAAATATGTGTAATTTGCCCGAACCTTATGTATTGCACCTATGGAGTTGACGGTGGCTTCCCAGGTTCGGGCACTTTTTCCAGGTCCGCTAAGTTCATTTGTTAACATGAACTTTGAAGAACGAATGAATGATGATGAACTTTTTAAGTATCAAACTATACTTAAAAAGAGTCTTAAATGTAATAATAATTTATTTCCTGCAGTTTATCTTGATGACTGAAAACCTTGCTTTGCTTCTAACTCTCTTCCAGTGGGCCGAACGACCACGTGTTCATTTATTTCTCGGATCACGGGGCACCTGGATTGATTGCATTTCCTGATAGCGTGAGTTGGCTTGTTTTCTTTTAATTCAAATTGGCTTTAATGATTATTTGCAAGAAAACATTCACAAAATCTTGTTAGTTTAGTGTTGTGTTTAGTTAGCTGGATTTAGGGTAGATGGTGTCCACGCAACTGATTTTTTTTTTGATCCTTATAAGCTAACTAAAAACTTATTAATCCTAATAATCATCATAAGTTAACCAATCCTAATGAGCTAACTAAACTGGTAGATTGCATACTGCAAGAGAATAAATACCAGAGAAGTTCTAAAAGTAAATTAAACTGTGTAAAGAAATTAAAGTGCATTTTTTGTATGTCCTATATTTTTACGTAAGTTTTTCTACCTCATTGTTGATTTGCTTCATTAGATTTCTCTTTTTTCCAGGAGCTGACGGCTCAAGATTTGAACGAAACTATTCACTTCATGAAAGATAATGAGAAGTACGGCAAAGTAAGAAATCTTTTATCATGGTTAAAAATGCGTTATCAGTATTTGCTTCAGTTAATACCCTGTGCACTAACTAACTCCTTGGTGTTATAGCCCATGCTGGACTATGGCATCTCTAACAATTTTCCCCCAAAGCCCTCTGTCTTTTGCTTTTTTTTCCCCAATTACAGACTTTAAGAATTTTTAGGTCTTTTTCAACCTCATCCAACCATCTTTTAAATGGGCTTCCTCTTTTCCTTTGAAAATCTTTCTAGTGCCTCTATCTTCTCTCTAAGTGTCCCAGCCATTGTATTCTTTTTGTCTTTACATAATTAATTATATCTTTTTCCTTTAAATAGTCTTTCCATATCACTATCAAATCTTTTCCTCCAAAGGTCAACCCTGTGCACTATTCTGTTTTATTTCTAAGTTTTTAAATTCTTAGTCATAAATTATGCATATTTTAAGTCATTGGGAAAATAATATTCTTTTTTTTATGTGAGAAATGCTTTTGTTTTAAAGTTTTATCGTGTTAAAGTTGAATTCAATTTATGGATGCCCCTATTCAAAATTCTCTTTGGTGTCGATGCCTGTTCTGAACAATATAAAAATTTATCTTTTAGACGAAGAATGTTTTTTTTTTTTACAACTGAAGGGCTTGGGAGACGAAGGGGTTATGTAACAAAACCCTAATTTAGTGTATTTTAGGTTCAAAGTTTTACTGTTTCAGCTTTTTCGTTTTCTGGTTTTGTCGTTGAGTGAGCGTGTGAAATTAGTCTAATGACATCTAGTTTTTAATGTACCAAGTTTTATTTACCTACCTGTATCTGTCATCCATTGAATTAGATTGTATTTTCAAAAAATGTAAGATATCGCCTTCATCCACCTAACCCTTCAATTATTATATGATCTTATAATAATAATAATAATAATAATAATAATAATAATCAATTTTATTTATGTACAATGCAATACATTCAAAAATACGGGGAAAGCATATTAGTCAGACTGGGGTATAGGCCCATTTAGCTGATGAGAAAAATGATTACAAACAAATTAAAAAAAAGACAAAAACAAACTATCTTAAATATAAATAATACACATACATATTTATACATAAAAAAACAAGAAAAAACAATTTAAATAATACAAAGAGATAAATGGCATAACAGCTTAGGCATTAAAATTCTTCTTATGAGAAGAACTTCTTTAACTTAAAAAAAAATGTCTAAATCATCAATGTCCAATAAGAAAGTAAATAACAAGTTCTTAAATTTTTTATTACTTGAGATGTTTTGTAGGTCTAAAGGTAAACCATTAAATATTTTAGGTGCTAAATAACAAAAATGTTTGTGGTAGATTTCTTTATTTATTGATTTCTTGTAGTACATATTTATTGTATCATCAATATTGGTTTTACTAAAATGAAACAAATATTAATAAAACTAAAGAAAAGAACTTTGAAAATCAATTGCACTAACTTGAATTTCTATTATCCTATATTAAAAATTGTGTTTATTTTAGATGGTCATTTATATTGAAGCGTGTGAATCAGGGTCTATGTTTCAAAACGTTCTCCCTAAAAACATAAACGGTAAGTCTTATGTACGGCCATCATGTAAAACCAAGGTTGGTAAAAAAAAATTTTTTTATAAAAAACAAAAACCATGTTTTTTATATTTTAAATGAGTTTTTTTTTGTGTTTAAAACCCGTTTTATTTGTATTTTTACCTTTCACAAAAATGCTGAAAAACATGATTTTTTAAAAAAATTAAATTTGAATTTTTAAATTGAAATTAGATTAACAACTGTCGGTCCAGGGCAATTTTACTACCTTTTTGTGGAACCTTCACAAATTCAGTTTTAGGTACCTTCACAAAATACATTTTTAAAAAAAGTTCTCTTATAAGAAATATTTTTCTTCTTATTAAATTTTTAGCCATTCATTCAAGACTAAATTTTCTTTTGTTTTTGATGCTTAAAAATTATAGTTTTTATGTTGACTTTGCACTTCACAAAATTTACAGAAACATTTGAGATTAAGAGAAACTATTTCCATTTTCTTCCTTTGTTTGTTATGCAAGACACAAATCCTCTCAGTCAAATACAGTGGTTCCCAAAGTGGGTTCCACGTAAAAATTTAGGGGTTCCGCGTGACAAACTTTATTTCATTAAAGAAAATAAGAATGGTGTTGAATATATTCACATTTTCCTCGAAAATTTTACAATCTACCCCCATTTTTATTGAATTGTTCAGATACACAATTAGAAGCCAAATTTAGAACAGTTTCAATAACAATATTCCGGTCAGATGTATTCGATAAGTATCCAAATTTAGCAAAACAGGCTATTCGAACTCTATTGCAGTTTGCAACCACTTATTTGTATGAAGCTGGGTTTTCAAAATATGTTGCGACAAAAACCAAATATCGTTAACAAACTTGATGCTGCAACAGATATGCGAGTTCAGTTATCAAACATAACGCCCAATTTTAAGAGAATCATGGAATCAAAGAAGCAGGTGCATTCTTCACATTGAAGTTTTTCATTTATTTTAGTTTTTTTTTATTTATTAAATATTTGTATGATTCTTTCCAAATGTTTAATTCGATAAAATCTGATATACCAAAGTAATACTTGGTTCATTATTAATATTAAAACATATTCAGGGTTCCGCGATCATTGGCAACAAATTTGGGGTTCCACGACCAAAATAGTTTGGGAACCTCTGGTCTAATATCAAATCCTTATCTATAAGTATAATTTTTATTAAAGTTGTGACGTAATTTTTTCCAGTGTACGCCACAACTGCTGCCAACGGTGAGGAGTCTTCGTATGCGTGCTACTACTCTCAGGCTCTGGGGACCTACCTTGGAGACTGGTACAGCGTTAATTGGCTGGAAGATTCGGACCAGGTGAGACGTCTCTCTACATACAGTTCCATAAATCAAATACAAAAGGGAAACAGATGTTACTTCATATACCAGCATCTCTTCAGAAATAAGTTGCTACCTAAAGAAATTAAGCTTAAATTGTATAAGACAATACTTAGACCAGTTGTAACTTATGGTTGTGAAACTTGGACTTTATCTCAAAAAGATATAAATAATTTGGAAATTTTTGAAAGGAAAATTCTCAGAAAAATTTATGGCCCAATTATGAATGATAATGTATTCCAAATTAGGACAAACAGAGAATTGGAGATCTTGGTGAAAAATGAAACTATAACCCGTTTTATGACAGAGATTGGCTTGGTTCAGTGGCGGATCCAGGATTTGGTTTTGGGGGGGGGCTAAGAATTTTCATAATCCATTTGTATCTTCTTGATTATCTTAATATGGAAAAGGTACTGAATTATCCAGCTCCAAACACTAAAAGGGGGGACTGGGGGTTCTCCCCCAGAAATGTTTTGGAAATTTAAGTAAAAAAAACCACTTTTTCAACTCGTTTTGGTACGCCTCATTTTGGTACCTCGTTTTGGTACGTCTTTTGGATATAGATGTTCGCGCTGATTTGCGAACCTTGTATATCAGTCAAGGGCGGGTCCAGACCAGATTTTCGGGGGGGGCCATGTCAAAGTCGGAGGGTATTACATTCGAAATTTTCAGTGCCTCAGAAAATTTTTTGAAGAGTGCTTGCTTTCAAGCAGCTTTTTAGGGGTGTACAGTAACTTAGAGGATATCCAGGGCCCGTGCCATTGTTTTAGAAAGTGGGGGGGGGGGTGAAACATTTTTGTAAGGCCATAATAATACTTGTGTTCGCGAGGTGTTTGGCTCCCAAATTTCCGAGTATCACATAAATAAAATGCGAAACTTTGTTAAAGTTATAAAGGTTTCTTCAGATAATGCTAGCTCGAAAGCAAATGTGGGGGGGGGTCTGGGGGTCCTCCCCCAGAAATTTTTTTGAAATTTGGCTTCAAATAGAAGTCTTTCTACTCATTTTTGTACTTTTGGTATCCATTGGATAACACCTAAAGAGGGTAACTTCTTACACTCCTAACAGGAGAGGAGAGAAACAAGTTCAAGGAGAAAACAGTAAATAAGTAACCATGAGAAATTAATAGGGGGTCTGGGGGGTGCCCCCAAGAAAATTTTTGAAAATTTGCCTCTAAAAATAAAGTTTCAGCTCATTTTAAAAGCATGTAAACCACAGAATTTTCAAGGATGAAATTATAAATAGATGCCCAATTTTGAAAAGGGCCGGGGGTCCTCTCCTGAAAATTTTTGCAAATACGTATTTGAACTATAGTATTACCGGTTTGAGAGGGCTTGAGCCCCATCCAATGTTAGCTGAAGGGGGGCTAAGCCCCTCCCCCAATATTTTGTGATGTTTGGATATTTTCTGGTTTGGAATCCCCTTCAAGAGCGGTTATTTGGGGAGAGGGTAACCCACAAAAGGTCTCAGAATGTGTTAAAAATTTCTTTTACAGGGTTCCCACTCTTTGAAAAGATTGAAAATCAAGGACTTTCAAGGACTTTTCAAGGACCTCCACAAAATTTTTCATGGACCTTTTTTAAGAGACCCATATAAAAATCCTAATTCTTCTGAAGCAATCGCGATGTTTCCAGAAACAAGCTTACTCTTTAACTTTTTTTAAATTGATCAAGTGCCTCAATTTCTGACTATGCACACAGAATACAAGTTTTATAATAAGATTTTAAATAATATAAAAAGTAATCAAAGATGAATTTAAATATTTCATGCAAAAACCGGGAACTGCGAAAAGGAATCGTAGATGAATTTGAGATTGAGATTCAAGGACCTTTAAGGATCTGGACCATTTTTCAAGGACTTTCAAGGACCTAAATTTAGCGAAAAAAAATTCAAGGACTTTTAAGGACTTTCAAGGACAGTGGGAACCCTGTTTTAACGGTCAAATTTTAAAAATTTTCTTGGGGAGAGACCCCAAACTTTGGAATTAAGCTGAAATGCTACTTTTAACAGAGAAATTTCTAAAATTTTTCTGGGAGAGATCCCCCAGACCCCCATCTTATTTCGAGCTCGCAATAATTACACAAAACTTTTACATTAAATGCACCTCAAAATATTACATGTAACAATAACCTCAAAATATGACATGTAATGAAATTTAATCTATACATCTGATACAAAATTAGGTAATTAGGCACGTAAACTTAATGGTTGTTTCTTTTAATTTATGTTTTTTAATGTCTTGTACTGGCCCCCCCCCCCAATATTTTATAAAAGTTGGCGCCTATGGATGTCAAAATATTAAAGGGGGGTTTGGGGGTTCTCCCCCAGAAAATTTTTTGAATTTTAACATTAAGAAAGTGTTTTTTAAGCTATTTGTTAGGGTTTCTCGGGGGGGGCCATGGCCCCCAGGGCCCCCCCCCTGGACCCGCCCCTGATATCAGTGTGGATCTTCTCTTGTATTCAGTATCTGAAGTAAAGTGAATTGACTGTAGTTATTTTGTATAAAAGTGTTGGACGGATGTTAGTGATAAAGTTATGCTGGGGATTGTGTTTGTTGGCAGTGTGGATGAGTGATGTGCTGTGTGTCAAATAAAGATATTAGTTTTAAGGCTAATTGGTCCGTCGATTACTGGTAGAGTCAAAAGGTAGTGTTAACCCCACTAATAGATGTTATGGCAGAATTTTTGCGTTTTGACAAACTGAATATAAAGTAGAGTTGTAATAATAGAGTTACAAGTACTAAGGGGGTCTGGGGGTCCTCCCCCAGAAAATTTTTGAAAATTTGACCTTAAAATAACATGATTTTAACTCATTTTGGTGCATAAAATTCCATATTATATAGTGTAAAATTTTTCATTTTTTTGGGGGGGGGGGGCTCAAGCCCCCTAGCCCCCACCTGGATCCGCTAGTGGCTTGGTTGGGTCACATTGAAAGATCTGATGACTGAGTTAAAAGGACGTTAAATTGGAAGCCAATGGGCAATAGACCTAGAGGACGACCCAAAATGAGATGGTTGGACGATGTTCTTAAAGATCTTAGAACGATGAAAATAACCAACTGGAGAAAAAAGGTGTTTAATAGAGTTGCCTGGAGTGGATTGGTGCAGCAGGCCAAGGCCCATCAAGGGCTGTAGAGCCGAAGAAGAAGATTTTTTTTACAGCATGAAGGCACTTTCTGGAGTACCCCCCCTTGAATCTGTGTGTGCCTTTTCATATAATATAAGTCCCTTCTTTTTTTCCCAAACAAATGTACACCTTGGTGTAAATATAAAAAATAATATAAATTTACTTTTTTTTTGTTTGCAGGAAATTCTTTCGAAGGAAACCCTTCTCAAGCAGTACAAAATAGTCAAGAAAGAAACAAATTCGAGCCACGTTCAGGAATTCGGGGATTTTGTAAGTATTCTTTCCTCTTTACTTTCCAAATTTAATTTCAAAACCAATTTTGAGTTATTGTAGGGATGCAGTTTACATGAGGCATTATTAAATTATCAGCAACAGATATCAAAAATGCATTTTTGTGAAGGGGCAGCAAAAGGGCCCCAATTTTCAGCTGGATCGACCCCTGCTAGCCCCAGAGCCTCTAATGAATTTTATTAGTGCAAATGAGTCAATTTCCACTATTAATATTAATTTTCAAAAGATTTTGTAGCTAATGAATTTCTTTTTCTTAGACTATTGCCCATATGAAAGTGAGCGAGTTTCAAGGCAGAAAGAAATCTGAAGCAATTGTGCTGCCAAAACCAAAGGTAACAAACATAAAGTATATTTTACTCATTTCACAACCAGGGGTTCTCAAACTTTTGAACATCGTGATTATTGTTTTTTAATAAGTGTGTTTATGATTCATTTTATATTTGTCAGATGGCAGTGTGGATTTGGTATTATGTTTTCCACGTTCGCCACTAGATGGCATTCTTTCAATTTCTTGTATATCATTTGTAAATAATTTAGAAAAAATGTAGCTTTCAAACAAGAAGGGTTGTTGATTTGTGTCTCTGCAATCTAATGCAATGAAAGTCCTAAGAACAAAGTGTTTTGCTTTAGGGTTGTAATATTAGTGTTCCCACGGGTCTGGGAATACCTGGATAAGTCGAGGAAAGTTGCTCATTTTGTCCATAAACCTGGAAAATCATACAGAATACCTGCAAAATGAACAACTTTTAATGTTTACTTGTCAATTTTGACTCCGGAAAGTGAAAAAAATAGACCATTTATTGAAAATGTGTGTTAAAAAAGAAAGAAATATCCAAAAAATGCTGTGAATTACCAGTTTTTTAACCAAAATTGACCTGGAAAAGTCGGGGAATTTCATTTCTGGAATTAAGTGGGAACCGTGAAAGACGACTAGTGATTCAATGGCCCTGTTGAAAATGACAAGAGTCCCGTTGCCTTGGCAACATATTCAGCAACACGAATTTTGAAGCGACAATTTTCCTTGAAAATTGTGTGGCTTACAAGAAGCGGTTCTATTCAGCCCAAAGAGTCTCAAAATGTGCTAAAACACTGCTTTGAGGGGCAACTATTAAAACATTTTCTGGGGGAGGACCCCCAGACCCCCCATTTTTAAGCTCACATTCATTAACCGTATTTTTATGTTAGGTGTGCAAAAGTTCAAATTCTTTGTATGTGGGTACCTGGGAAATAATGTTGAGTCAACCCCTAGTCACTAGTATTTGCAACATCAAGGGCAAAGGTAAGTATCCATGCCATGGCCGTAGCCAGGTTTCATGTTAGGGGGGGGCAGAGACCTGTGCTCTTGATGTTGTGAATACCAGTGACTAGGGGTTGACTCAACATTATTTCCCAGGTACCCACATACAAAAGATTGCACACCTAACGTTAAAATCTGGGTAATGAATGTGAGTTTAAAAATGGGGGGTCTGAGGGTCCTCCCCCATAAAATTTTTTAAAATTCGCCCCTCAAAGTAGTGTTTTAGCTCATTTTGAGACTCTTTGGGCCGAACAGAGCCGCTTCTTGTCAGCCATACAATTTTCAAGGAAAATTATGTACTATTGCTTTAATAAAGTTTGTCAAAAAAAATTTAACAAACTGAGAATTTAGGGGGGGCAGCTGCCTCCCCCTGGCTACGCACATGATCCTTGCCCCCCTCCCCGTAACGCCCATGCCTTATAGTGATATTGTCGCTCCCCGCAGTTTGAGAACATCTGACTTCAACTGATCAATAGTGTGTTTATTTTCAATGTGATCAATTATTATGTTTTAAATTTGCAGAAGCTGGATCTGGTGAGTAGCAGGGATGTTCCGATCGAGATTATGAAAAGGAAGTACTCGGAATCCAACTCCGTGGAGGAGGGGGCTCGGCATTTGAAGACTCTGAACAAGATGCTTAGGGTAAGAAAAACCACTCTCTAAGGCCAAACTAGCAGACTTTTGTGGCCCGAAAGGATCTTCATCAAACAAGAAAGCTGTTTCCCAACCTTTTTACCTTCACGGAACTATGTGACAATCATCAAGTTTTTTACGGAACCCCTAATAATATCGAATTATGTGATAATTTCAGATTTTAATAAGAACAGATAGTAATTATCCTAAGTCATTCATTTTAAAACAAATGAAAATGGTATAACCTAAAATATACTTACTTGGGTAAAAAAGAAATTATTATTATTATTATTATTCTTAATTACCACCTACAAAATGCAACTAAACCTAAAAGAATTAAACGAATTCTCAAAAGAAAATGTCAAAAACTGAATGACTTGTAAAACTGTTGGACATTGGTAAAGTCTTTTGTAATTTTGTTGGTATTACTTTTATGCCTGAGGGATACTCTCCAAGAAAATATTTGGAAATTTTAATTTTAATTTTAGTTTTAACCCCAATCTAAGAATGTTCCTTTTAAACTTTAAAAAGACAATTTCAACTACACCATGTCATCAGCCCTAGGTAAATGGGAGGATGGGGGTCATCCCCTAGAAAAATTTGAATTACAGCATGCCAAACAAAAAGTATTATGGTACTTTTGTGGGATTATCACGACTGACTGGCTAATGATTCGCCGTTTTGACTAATCTAACAAGGAAACGTTCTCAGGGTGAACTCACAGAATTGGATCAAAATTTTACAGGCATAAGAAGATGGCTAAAAAAACTTACTGTGAAAAAATTAGCTGCTAAATTTCATTAGGAAAGGAGTAAATTAACTTTGAAAATTGGGTTCTGAGATGCCAACCACATTCAGTTAACACCACTTGGCAACTTGGCGAATTTTCTATCAGATGGGATGATTAAATTTGTATTTAACGTGAAATTGAGATATTTTGTTAAAAGTACTTCAGAATATCCATTAAAACAACAGTTTTTTAATTAATTTCCTTTCCTTTAATTTAATTGTCCTCCTTTAATTCATTTTTAATCCTTTTTTGCATTTGACAAACCTTTTTTTTTATTATTCGCTCATTTAAACTACTTCAGAGAAAACGCGGCCAGTTTATTCTAGCATTTGGCACAGAGCCAAAGGAAGCATCCTCGCCTAGTAGGGTTACATTTGGCGTTTTATATGATAATTTTTAATAATTTTTTACAGCTTTTCTACTGTAATTTAGCTGCTAATTCTTTTACAGAAAGTGTTTTGAGTCATATACTAACCCCTGTAAAATTTTTGTCCAATTCTGTGAGTTCACCCTAGAGAACGTTTCCTTGTGAGCATTTTTTCTAAACTTGTGCATATAAAAAACTTGTGCTTGTAAAAAATACTAAAGAAAATGCGTATATTTCCTAAACTAAAAGTTGACTTGAGATTTTGCTGGAGCCCCCTTTTTGACCTCACGTAATTTATGGACCTCCCCTTACCGTATCTTTTCTTTTTGAACTGTAGAACCGCATGTTCCTGGTCGAGAAAGTCAAAACGGTCGTGAGTGAAGTTGTTCGAGACAAGCAGAACGAAACGGATGTCTGGGAAAAGCGCTACGAGTTGAGAGATTTCAACTGCTACAACAACGTCCGCAAAGTGTTTAATGAAGAATGTTTCCAGCTGTCCAAGGTATCATTTTTTTTTATTGTTTTTAACCCTACAACCTACCTTTAGTGTATTTCCCTCCTTGAATATCGGAAATACTCTTTTTAAAAAACTTTTACTACTATAAACTACTTTTTAAAACCAATATAGAATGTTTATTGACATCTTTCATAATTGATCATTATTTTACACTATGTTAATTATTTCAAAAAATGTTTCCAGACACCAAATTCCCAAGAGTTAGGGATGTGGAAGGACTAAAAAATACATATTTTGTTAAAAATGTATGTTTTCCTTAAGATTTTTTTACTGAAAGATGTCCATTTATGCTACCTATTGACTTAGGTAGAGCATTGTTCACCAGAGACTCTTGTTGACGTGTAAGAAATGCTGTGGGTATCTTAAAATCTTCCTGTTTTTATAATCCCAATGTTGGCAGGTCCTTTAAAAACAACCCACTGTTTCATATTTTCTTCATTAAAAGCTTAATAAAAAGGATAATTAAATCGAACAAAAAACTCTACTAGCGGCTCATCCTCCTTAACATTTTAGTGCTTAGCATGTTTAATTCCAATTATCCATTACAAATTGGCAGTTAATTAAGTAAGAATTTGAAAAAAAAAAAAACACTTTTTCCTAAAAGGACTCTAATTGGCAGACTGAGCTAAAACTTCAGCATTTTATTCTCATAGTCTTGGGATAACATAAAAATGCTCTAAAGTCTTTATAACTTACATTTTTACAAAATCTGTAAATCTGAAGCACATTTTTTGCCAAAAATCTACACTATCTCAGCTAAAAATAAGTAAATAAACCGTTCTTTGACCCTGACACTCTAAAGGCCATAGAAAGACAGGGTATATGAGATGGTAAAATTATTTTAATTATTTAATTAAAAAATCTCAATGGGTTGTTTTTAGGGTACAATTTGGAGTGGGTTGTTTTTAAAGGAGAGCACTATATGCATGTAGTATTATATTTGAAAATTTGATTATATGTCCTAACCTTTTTTCTCCTTCAAAACCACAGAACGAATATGCTCTTGGGTTCCTGTACGTTCTCGTCAACCTGTGCGAAACGAAGATGCCGCAAGAGAGGGTCAGAATGGCGATAGAAAAAGTGTGCGACCATCCCCCTGTCCACGGAATTGTGTAATAGGACTAGAGATGTGAGTCGAGAATATTCTCCGGAGAATATTCTCGGAGAACGAGAATATTCTGAGAATATTCTCCAGGAGCGAGAATTTTGAGAATAATCGAGAATATTCTATTTTTTGATTGATAAATGGAAATAAATGTAAAAATTTTTGATAATATGAAATGGTCATGTAGTATTAGTGTTAGAAACCTGAAAATAATAACAAATTCAATGAAACTTACCATTTAAAAGTCACCCTACAGTTCAGAGAATATTCTCTGAACTGTAATTTCATTATTTCGCAAAATTTTTTTTAAATAAGTTAATTTTATTTAATAGAATATAAAATATTTTTTAAAATATTAAAAGCAAGTTTTACTGGGAGAAAATACTCATACAATTAAAAGAGGAGTCTAAATTATTTTTATATAGTTGTTAAAAGCAAATGTAATAATACCAATAGTTGTCAAACTGAAGGACCTTTTGAACCTGACATTTAGTTAATTTTGATAGAACTTTGTAAAATTAGGAGACGAGAATATTCTTAAAAGAAGGAATATCACATTAGAATTATCTGTAATAATTACTTTACCTATCAAACATGTTGTCTTATCAATTAAGTAGTGATTTTAAAATATTTTTCAATTTAATTTGGCTTTTTTTTATTTATGATAACTTCTCACTGTAAAACCTTTAATATTCTTCTAATTTGAAGTAGATATATCCCTTTAGTAGCTTCTAGGAGAATATTCTCGAAAATTCTCCTCTTGGAGAATATTCCCGAGAATATTCTCCAAAAGATTATTACCGAGAATTTTACATCTCTAAATAGGACTGTTGTGCATTTATTTATCTGTTTGTATTTTGCATATACTTACTTTTTTTTGTATCGAAAGCGTTTCACGTAGCACGTATTTTCGTTAATTTGCAAGGTGGCCACAGACCTGGAATATCAGGGAAAAATCAGGAAGTTTTAGAAAATCTGATAATGATGAGGGAAATCTGCCTGGTTTCAAAAATAAATTCAAAATTTTTCTGATTTTTAAATATCTAATGATGGATTTATTTCCCTTTTCCTTCCTACAAAATAAAATCTCAAATGCATGTAAATTATGTGGTTGTTCAGAAAAAAGGCTTCTCTTTTGTGATAAAAGTCTGGAAATAATCTCATTTATATTCCTTTCCCGATTTATGCAGAATTTAAAAAATGTCAGAGGGAAAACCATACCAGATTATGAGGGAAAACCTGGAATTTTGAAATATAGGTTTTCTGTGGCCACCCTGAGCTACAGTCGACTCCGCTTAATGTTATCAGTTGGATTAAGTTATCAACAAACATCTTTTTTTCCCGTTTGAAGGCCAATTAATATTAATTTAGTAGTGTTACATGTTCCACTCTCATATTTTTCTTTAAGAATGTATAATTTGCAAAATATACACTAGGGAATCGCAGGCCTGACGAGAGAGGGGGTACAATACCCCCGGGCCGGTAGGGGGCCCGGCATCCAAAGTTTTTCATAAAAAGACGGATATCATTTTGAATATTTTGGAAATTAATTTGTTCACATAAAGGTCCAAAAATGAGTAAATTCCAGTTTTCTAGGGCATATTTTCAAAAATTTTCTGGGGGAAGACCTCCTATATTACTTGTTACTCATCGTATTATCAAGAAAACGATACTTTTAAGTTGAGTGAAATTCAGATCTTGCCTAGAAATATTCTAAAAATTACATTAAGCCTATGAATGCATTGTTGGAGGTACTTCGCCCCCTACCTCGAAATGAGAATATGTCATTGAGGGCCCGCTTCTCAACCTTGTACCCGGGGCCCGACTTGGCTCTCGGCGGCCCTGGGGAATCGTTTTAAAGACTTCAATTAGCAAACAAAGCGATTACTAATTAATTAAAGCAAACACTCGAGTATGACACTTTCTATAGTATCAAATCGCTCATTATTGTTATCAATTTTATATTGTTATGTACAATCACGGCTTACTAGATACTTATACAGGCTGGCCGAGTACGGAAATCATTGCAAATCCAGATGGGACCAACTGGCAAAGCATATCCACAGTGTTGAAGGCGGTGGGTGATATAGGTAGGATCCAAGCTGGAAAAGTTGTCAAATGGTTTTCATTGTTTAAAACTCGGCTAGCCTGTATAAGTATCTAGTAAGCCGTGGTACAATGGTGATCACATTAAGCGGAGTCGACTGCACTACTTAATTTTACAAGCTTGTTTTTTTGTGTGCAGCACTTTACTGTTATGGTTTTCTGAGGGTTTAGAGATTATTTACCTGTTTTTTTTATGTTATTCACTTTATTTAGCCATGTATATTGGGATAAAATAAATTATTTTTATTTTTTGAAAGATCTTGTAACTTTTCTCTAGTTCTTACACTCCCTTTCACTCCTCATAATTCAATTTCACTCCTCCTAAAAAAGTTAAGGAGTATTTTTACTCCTCCAAAAAAATCCTGGGAATAACACTGGTCACAATGTTTAAAAGTTTGAGAACCTCTGATGTAATAAAAATTTTTTTCTTTGAGAATTGAGCAAAATCAGCCCTAGTAGGTCACAGTAAAATGGGGCAACATTGGCCCCTTAATAGTAGGGGAGCCCAGAGTGTTTTTGGGTAGTTTCTCGAGCGCGTCAGATAATCATAGGGGGGATACCTTGCATATATCGGGCTGTTCTATCTATGTATATATCTGATACATAGATAGAACAGCCCGTCAGATTTGTAAAAAAAAATTAGTTAAATGGACATACTCGAGCGTGTCAGATAAAGATAAGGTAGGTTAGTTACCAGCTAAAAAGTGTACATTTTCTAAAATCTGCCGATTTGAGCGGTGGGTAAGGGAGCGGGAGGGTTACAAAGTTGCAAAGTAAAGCCAAGACCGGTAAGATGCTATCGCTCTTTTTGAGAAAAATGTACGAAACAAAATGTTTATGGACTAGTAGCCAGAAAACTAGTCTCAACTAGTTGTTAACTGTCTTTGTAGCCAATCTGACGCGCTCGAGTATGTCAATGTAACTAGTTTTCTTTCAAATTTTGACGGGCTGTTCTAAACTTACCCACCAACATGGAGAGCTTATATTTGGTGGAGTTACTCAAAAGCATGCAAGGTATCCCCCCTATGATTATCTGACGCGCTCGAGTGAATCCACATTTAGCATCATGGGCTTCATTTTCACATTACGTCAACATTTTTTTAAAAAAAATATCCCCCCTTCGCCCCAATTTTTAAACTTATTTTGTGTATGTTTTTAGTCTCAAAACAGCTTTACACAGGCCCGTGCTGGCCAGGGGGGACAGGGGGACGTGTCCCCCTGCGCCCTTTGCTCAGGCGCCCTTTTGAAGAGACAATTTTTTACATATTTTGTTAATACTCGTGCTTCTCAATGTTTTCTCTGGGTCCTTACTTTTATGAAACTATAACTTAGTAATTTCGCAATTCAGTTTTACTTCATCAGGTCTGAAGCATGAGGGCGTCAAGAAGTTTTTTAAAGCCCTCCCTCCCCCATTTTACCTTAACATCAAATTTCTTTATGAATTTTTAGGGCGCCTTTACTTAAAGATTAATCATACATTAACAAGGCAAGGTGGTTAATTTTCAAGGCACCGAAGCCCTTAGTTAAACACGTTGAAATTGCTAGGGCATGGTTTATTTACTACGGCGCCCTTATTCAAACTGTCTAATGGGCGCCCTTAATCAAAACAGCAGTGAAAGTGTTATTTAGTCTAGGTAGTGTTTTTTTTCACTAGGGGATCCTTAAGTGTTTTCAGGGCGCCCTTTTTTATGCAAGTTAGCGCGAAATTTTAAAAGCTCCGCTTTAAATTTACTGCGGTGATTTTTCATGCCGCTCTTGCTCTTTGTTTAATATTTCGAATTTGCGAGGGCGGGGCGGTGTTTTTTATAGTCTGTTCATTTAGAACTGGCGCCTTAGACGAAATGTATTATAAGCAGTTACAATTGTAATTATCGTCGAAAGCATTTTCTTCTGCAATGACAAGGCAGCCGAAACAGAAATAGTTAAAATACTGTAAAAAATTTGGTCACTGAAGTTGTGTGATGACCGTTATGAAGCATTATTGATCCTGTTTCAGGCGCCAATTCTAAATGAACAGACTATAGACGTCTTTCTTCATGCACGTACCAGAAAATGCAAGGGCACAGCACTGATTTTTTCTTGGGCCTGTAATGAAACACGTTAAAATTGCAAGGGCGGGGCGTTAATTTTTTTAGGGCGTTCTTATTTACAGAGGCGCAGCCACGGGGGGGGGGCAGCTGTGCTTTTTTAGATCGCTTTTTTAGACCAGCTTTTTTAGATCGTGTATTCTTTTGTAGAAAATTATGAAAACTTGGAATTCCCTTCAAGATTTCTCAAAGTTCATATCAGAATGTTCATTATTCAGCGGCCCAACCTGGGGGAGGGACCGAGTTCGGAACAAAAATAGTACCTCATTTCCACTATTTTCACAAGGAGAACATCTGTGCAAACATTATATTGTTGATTCACTGATAACGGTTCTGGAGGGAAGCATACAGGTGTGGAGAGGGTTGTTGAATGGGCGTGGACAGTAGAGATAAGGGAAAGAGAACAATAAACGGGCTGCTGAGCAGTTGGGGGGTCTAAAGCTTTTGTTAATTCCTCTTTTTTATACTCATCCTTTAGTTTTCACTTTATTTACGAGAAAATAATTTTAAAATGAAATTTCAATAACTAAATTTTTTAAAACTACAGCTTTTTATGCTCTTGACCAGTTGCTAAATTGTTTCTAAAAATTCGAAGTTAAATCTATTTTGGTGTCTTTATCAAGCTTTCATAAAATATTTTACATTTAATATTGTAACAGAATATAAAAATCTCATAAAATTAAAAAGATGTTATATTGTAAAAAGAATTTTTTCATGCCAGAAAAATTGTTGTACGTTAACCTAATAAAATATATACTACTGAATTATATATTTTTTGCATTGACGAATTGCGTGTAATTTTTATATTATTGCTATTACTACTAATAACAGAGTCATGGACAGGGCCGTGCGGTGCTATGAAGCAGAGAGGCGACCGCCTCAGGCGTCATTTTCAAGGGGCGGCAAAATCCGCCTGAAATTTTTAACCCCAAGCACCAAAAATATTTCTTCAAAATCTTCATTTGAAAATAACAAATTAATTTTTTACCAAATGTTTTATTAAAATTTTAAACTATATGTTAATCATTTCTTTGATTGTAAGCTAATTCAAAAGCAAAATGTAAAACTGCTTCTATAATTTCATATACTGTTGTTCCCCTACCCCAGTTAGTACTACCAAAAGAGCATTCATGTACACGTGAAAATTTGTTATCTGTAGAGTCTGGAATGTTATTTTAAGATATCAGTGGTCTCCAGGTTGCTAACTGGACGCGGAATACACGAAAGAAATTTAGTGATCAATCATTTGATTGTTTGGACATGGGTTGACAGCTAGCCAGGGGCTCATTTCCTGTTCTCCGAGGGGGTGGAGACATGCTGATTGTACATCCTTTCATTTGGAAAATCGACCACTCCAACCCCTCATATTTCTAGGTATTTTACCAAAATATTACTCTTTTAAGTGGGGTCACACACAATAGTGGTTAGGTTGAAAAGGTATGGGTTATTTCATTTGGTTGGTGAGACATTACTTGAAGGATTTATGATTAGCCCGAGGTTTACTGTTTTCATGAATTTTTGAAAAATTTCTGAACTAACTGAAAACTTATCATCTGGAACGGAGCTGGAGGAGCCAAAAATTTTCTTTTATGGTTCAAATTTTAAAACATTTCTGGGGTGAACCCCCAAGCCCCTATCCAAAACTGTTGTATGTATATAATTAACTGTGTTTTCTTTTTCTTGGAAAATTATGTTACATACACATACAAGGAGCTTCTTTTTTTTAGGGGGGGGGGTAACCCAAAGGGTTTCAGAATGAGTTAAAGATTTCTTTTAAGTGTCAAATTTTAAAAAATTTCTTGGGGAGGACCCCCAAACCCTCTCCCAAAATTTTGATGTATATTTATTAACTGTAGTTTTTTTTCATAGAAATTTGGTGGCTTATCAGGAGTGGTCCTCTTCATTTGTAACCCAAAATATCTCAAAATGACTACTTTTAACATTAAAATTTCTAAAATTTTTCTGGGGGAGAGCCCCCAGACCCCCCTTTTTAATTTAACTCATATTTTGTGACATAAAATTTGTATATTACGTGCACCTAAGAATATTATGTATCTCAAATAGCATTATTGCTTTACTTTTTTTGCATTGAGAAAGGGAATTTGTGAAACGTTGCCAATCTTAACAGAAAAGTAAGATTTTAGGTTTACTAATTATTATTTTGGCGGCGCCCTTTCACCCTTTGTCCACCGCCCTCTGAACGTACCCAGCACGGGCCTGGCTTTACAGTCATAGAGTAGATGTACTAGTTTTAAAGATATTATTTTATTATCTTCCAGACCTTTCGAAAGAGGGCGCTAAAATCGATTTGCGGGAAACCAAAACTTTGGAGTTGAATCGCCGCCATCTTGGATAAAATATGAACTAATTATGAATACGAATAATTAAACAGTAATAATGATATATATTCTGTCTTAAATTGCTTAAATTTATTTTTTACAAGAGTCCAATAGAAGTTCATACAGTAAGAAATCTAGAATTCCGATTAAAAAATATGGTATTCAAAACTTGAATACAATGAGATTGTCTTTCACTGTTCCGTTCATAGATGGCAGCACGACTGTCTCGGTAAACGGGGAAGGCCATTGTCTCCCTGGGGTTGGGTAGGTATGGACGGTTAACCGATGTAAACAACAACAAACAGTCCGACATTTTTAACTCTAGTGATAGTTCCGGTGTATCCCTCCGCTTATGTTTTCTATGGGAAAAAGGCGTAAACAGGCTCATTTCCTCAAACAATTTTTGATTAAAGTACAGTTTTAAATGTTTTCCAAATAGTATCATCCATAGGATAATGATGAGCTTAGTAATTTCGTTCAGCTTTCTATCCATCAACTTAATCACAAAAAATATTATTAGATTAACTTTAATACGAATGGGTTGCTAGATTTTACGATTATCGCTCAATTTGGCGGTATTTACGTTTTGTTTCTGTAGTTTCGTTACACGAGTTTTTTGGTTATTTAGTTGATATCTTGATTATTTAACTTGAAATATATGCTCATAGATGTAAAATATCTAGTAAATATCTTAGTATATATCCAAAAAATAAGTTTTTACATATGTAAATAATAAACACTGGCGCACATTGGCGGTTGCTTGGCGCTCTGAAAAGATGCCAAAGTGTAACCCGGAAGTGCTTAAAGACTCATTTTCACTACCGCCCTCTATACTGAGTTTGATGGCTGCTAACCATCCATTTAGAGAGCGCCAAAACTGGTTACTACTCGGCTAGCCAATAGAGCAGCGGTTCCTAACCTTTATAATACTGCTACCCCTGTAACCTGTTAGGAAATCAAATTTTACCCCAATTTTAAAGTGTTATAAAAACACTCAATGCAAGCGAATTCTAATGTTTATTAATTACAAAGTTGTCATGCCCAGCAGGTAGTCAGAAAACTGGATACATTGTGGCTACATAAAAACACAACAATATTACTATATTTTAACTATGAATTAATAATAATAATCAGTGTGAGGGTTGAAATTGTTTTGCGTTTACAAGTTTTTTTATGTTAGGTTTAGTGTCACTTAAAGCACATCTCATGTCATGTTCCACATTAAGACGGTTTCTGGCCTTTTTTTTCAATGAAACTAAAGTTGAAAAACCACTCTCGCATCTGTAAGTGGTGGCAAAAGGTACTATCATTTTTAAAGCTCTGTTAGCTATGACAGGATATTCGGCACCTGCTTTAATCCAAAATCTGCTGAGATCATACATTTGAAATTCTACTTTGAAAGTACTATTCTCGCGCAGTCTGGCCGCTACATCTTCGTCTTTAATAATGTCATCATCAGTAGAAAATGGTCTTAATATCCAAGAGTTGGACTGACGATTATCTAAATCCGGAAAGTATTGCTTCAACTCAACTTGCTGACTCTATTACTGCAGATAAATATTGATCCACGGCATTTCCAAATGTGATTTTGTTTTCTTTGGTATTTACCAATTGCTCACAAATTGTTCTCTGTTACCCCTGAAGAATAGCGTGTTTACCCCCCGGGGGGTAATTACCCCCAGGTTCGGAACCCCTGCAATAGAGCATTCGCACATGACGTCACTTGGAGGACAAAATCAACGTTGCTAAAGCTGTTGTTAGGGGCGGGACTTAGAAGTATCCAATAGCAGCATTCGCACATGACGTCACTTGGCGAATAAACAACGTTGCTAAGGCCGTTGTTAGGCAGAGTCATGTGATTGAAAATACTCTATAACTACTGCCCGGTCCCGGCGCACTTGAGTTCGTTCTGGGTTGTGGTTTGGTTACATATATTTTCCGGTATGTGTGCTTGATATCATGGATCCGCTTATACACCTTCGAGACAGTATAATTTTTACTGACACAAAGAAGGAAATAACACCCAGGGGCGAGGTCAGAATCGAACTGACGCAGGGGCGCAGCGACGGGGGGGGACCAAGGGGACCAAACCCCCCCAGGGACCGAGAGGTCACCTGATGTTATAAGGAATTTCCAGTATTCGTGAAAAAATTCAAAAAATGTTCGAATCTCTTTCCGAATTTTTTTTTTTCATTTTTTTAACGAATTGATTTTTTTTATTATTTTTTAATTAATTTAAACTTTTTCAAGTTAAAAATATGTTTGTGTCTGATGTTATTCTACTCTCCAGTGCGCATTCTAGGGATGGAGAGATAAGCACACCTAGGGGAGGGCGTGACGAAGAGGAGCAATTTCCTGTCCAGAACTGGAGAGTTCTCCACTGGAGTATGACCTCCTGTCCGTGTGGTGTGTGTGTGTGTGTGCACGAGCACCTGTTTTTGTTATTTGTTTAGTGGAACTAGAGGGTCCGAATCGGAACAACTAGATTTCCTCTAATATTCTTTTTCTCAAGCGTATTTGGATATTGCAAAAAATTTTTCAAGAGTTATTAACCAATTTATGTATCAAGGGCCAGACAGGACCGGATTTACAAGTTATGGGCAGCGTTAGAAATTGGGAGAAAAAACCAGTGGTCCTGCGGACCAGTGCTCTGCCAATCTTACTGGTCCGCAACAAAAATCACTGGTCCGACAAATTAAATTAAAAAGGACCGGTTTTTATATTTTAAGTAACTATTGCACTGAATGTGAGTACCAAATAGTAATGTTAAAAATCAATACATAATAATATTTTTTTCTTTTTCACCAGGGGCTCCCCTATCCCATATCACCACATTTCGGGTTCTGTCAAAAATATGTACTTGCTTCACCAAATGCAATCACCAAACAAACTTAAAATACCGCTATCACTGAAAAAATCCTCTAAATGATTTTACACGTGCTCTAGAAATCACTGGTCCGGCGGACCAGTGATTTTCTGATTCCACTGGTCCGAGCCGTTTTTGTTGTCCAGACTACTAAATCCTCATTTAGGGCCTCACTAAAATGCTTTGAAAATGTGAGTGTGTAAAATAAGTTAACGAATTTAAAATCAATTTAATAAGTTTTTGAAGTTTCAAGTAAATATATTTTAATTTACACATTTTTTAAAACTGGGATTAAAGATGATTGATTTTGTTATTTTGAGTCCAATGAATTAAGTTTTATTTTAAGACAAGTCGAGGGTCACAAATAGGTCTTTTGCCCTGGGCCCCATAACCAGCGTTCGAAATTGGGGTGTTTTGCTGGTCTGGGACAACTAGGACAGAATTGGACGAAAATTTTACAGGGGTTAGTATATAACTCAAAACACCTTCTGTAAAAAAATTAGCTGCTAAATTACAGGAGAAAAGCTGTAAAAAATTATTTAAAATTATCAATTTTAACGTCAAATGTAACCCTACTACTCGAGAAACGCAGAGAGAACGCCAAATGCTAGACAGTTCCACGCTAGCAGCACTTCCTGTGCACTGTATCGGCCGTCCTGATTCCATCTGATAGAAAATTCACCAAGTCGCCAAGTGGTGTTAACTGAATGTGGTTGGCATCTCAGAACCCAATTTTCAAAATTAATTTACTCCTTTCCTAATGAAATTTAGCAGCTAATTTTTCACAGTAGGTGTTTTTATCCATCTTCTTATGCCTGTAAAATTTTCGTCCAATTCTGTGAGTTCACCCTGAGAACGTTTCCTTGTGAGCCTGCAAAACTAATATTCCCCTTTCCTTTAAAATTTCTTTCCGAACACAATAGTTTTTAACTGTAAGCTCTGGCTGAGACTGTTAATATTACCATTACCTTGTAAATTAATTTTAAGTAAAAGCGGGAAAAGTCGCAAAGTAATAAAGTTAAAAGCAGTTAATATTTAAACTAAAAAAATCGGACTTTTAGCTTTTGTTTTTTGATTGGTTCTCGGGAAGTAGAAGCCGAAAGACCCCCTCTACTTAAATAAGGGAAAATTGAGATGCCCTAAAAAAAATTTAATATATTCAGCCAAAATATTGTTGGAGTAATCACATGTATGTCCAGTGGATATTTCGTTTCCTGCATGAACTATTTAGAATAAGAGTAAATATTGGATGCATTGGCAACGTATTGCATGACAATTATAAATGTTAGATTAATATCTTTTAGGTCTGAGGGGGTCGCCAAATTATTTTCCCTGAAAAGGGGGTCGCAGAGGGAAAAAGGTTGAGAACCCCTGCTCTATTGATTCATATCTTATTATTTATTTATTGTTCATGTCTTATCTCTCTCTATTATCTTTGCTATTTCCACTGAGTCAGTAGTGAGAGTCGTGGTGGTCTTCCTGTCAATTTTGAGTTGAGTTATTTGGTCATGGGCTTTGGTTCTCGAGGGGGCAACAGGTCTTGACCCTGCATTTGCATCTGCCAGCAAAATTAGGGTGGGATCTCTGGCCTTTTTAGCCAAGGAATTGGCAATTTCATTGAATTCCAAGTTCACATGGTCAGGAATCCATTGCAAGATGTATTTTTTCTGGAGACGATGAAGTTATCCAAGCTCTGCAAGGATACTCAAGGTTGGACTTGAAGTAAAACCTATCTTATGTTACATTTATCGTATTTTATTCTATTGACGAGAGGCCAAATGTGATTTGTGATAGCCAGAGTGCTACTTATTTTTCTAGAAACCCTGTTGAGAATAAGAAAACTAAGTATATTTATGTTACGGGCAATGTGATAAATCCGGACATTATTAATAATGCCCGGGCAGTGTGATAAATTCAGTGGAATTTATGAATGAAATTTATCACTTTGCCCGCCTCCACTTCGGGCATTATTAATAATGCCCGATTAATCACTTTGCCCATAACATTGATAGCAGGTATCATTTTGTTAAAGACTAACTTTATTGCTGGAAGATAAAATTTATCTGATTGTATGACATGTGATAAATTTAAGTATTTCTGTGATGGGATTTTTCTAGTTAAATAAGTACTTGTTTTGTAGCAATCGAGAGAGGAAAGAAGGCATTTGTTGGAATCAAACGATATTGTTTCCTCTCGATTACCTAAAGTGCCTCGTTCATTTTTGTATTTGCCTTTCTTGTCGATTAAAGTGCTGTTTTTGTGCATCACTCGTGTTTTTGCTGTTTGGTTCAATTCCAGGCCTGGAAAACCTTAAAAAACTGGAATTTATCAGAAGGAAAGCAGGGAATTTTAGAAAATCTGACAATAATCGGGGAAGTTTTGAGAATCAGCTAGTGTTCGGCAACTAGTGGTCAAAAAATAGTTAACTACCAACTATTAACGAGTCTGGGAAATTGTAGTTAATTGTAATTGTAGTAGTTAACTCTATTTTTTCCTGGGGCTAGTTGCAACTAGTAGTTAACTATTTCCCAAAGTAGTTAACTACTAGTTAACTAGTCTTTAATTTCATAACCTACTTTTTGGCAAAATTCTAATGCATCTTTCTTATCTACATCACAAAAAACATTTCATACTTCGCGCAAAAATGGTCTTTATTTCTGGTTATGATATTTGAAGTACTCTATCTTTGATTAAAATTTTAAATAAAAAATTTTTTCAAGTAGTTAAAAATTTGAAAGTAGTTTCAACTAGTAGTTAATTAAAAAAGTAGTTAAACTACTTTAAACTAAAAGTAGTTAAACTACTAGTTGATCGGTAGTTAACTACTAGTTGCAACTAGTTCTAGTTAACTAGTGCCGAACACTAGAATCAGCCTAGTTTCAAATACAGTCACTCCAGAAAGTATTCGTACACCCAACAAATTTGCAACCTCCTATTACGGCTAAAATCCAAACAAAAATTATCCTAACACAGTATGTTATTCTTCATTATAATCTACCAAAAAAAAGAGCAAGAAATATCAGAACAGTAAAAAAAAATTATTTGAAAAAATGAAGTGATTTGAATGCTATTAGTATTATGAACCGCATGAAATAAAAATTTCATGCACGTGCTTTTAAATTAGGATTAGGAACAAAATATGCTTTTCGGAAATGCAATGATCCATGTTAAGTGTCAAGTTTATGGCTCAAGCAAGTGTCAAGTAATGTTCGGCACTAGTTAACTAGAACTAGTTGCAACTAGTAGTTAACTACTAATCAACTAGTAGTTTAACTAGTTTTGGTTTAAACTAGTTCAACTATTAGTTGAACTCCTTTTTTTAATAACTACTAGTTGAAACTACTTTCAAAAGTTCAACTACTTTCAAAAAAATTCTTATTAAAATGTTTATCAAAATATAGAAAAAATTGTACTGTAACAAATTTAATTAAGATGGTAGAGTACTCAAAATACCATAACCAGAATTAAATGCCCTTTTTGCGCGTTTTTTTGTGATATAGATAAGAAAGATTTATTAGAATTTGGGCAAAAAATAGGTTATGAAATTAAATAGACTAGTTAACTACTTTGGGAAACAGTTAACTACTAGTTGTAACTAGTCCCAGGAAAAATAGTTAACTACTAGTTGCAACTAGATTTTCCCAAACTAGTTGGTAGTTAACTATTTTTTCACCACTAGTTGCCGAACACTACTTACAAGATACTATATACAGGCTAGCCGAGTACGGAAATAATTAAAAATCCAGATGGGACAAACTGGCAAAGCATATCCACAGTGTTGAAGGCGGATGTAGGTAGGACTTGTGGCGGGAAAAGTTGTCAAATGGTTTTCATAGAGTGTTTTCAGGTGACGTCACGACCAGCTATTTTCTTTTAACTGTTAACCATTGTAGGGCTTTTAACTGTTGCTAAGGCGGTTGCTAGGTAACGAGGTATCTGTTGCTAAGGCGGTTTTTAGGTATGGGATCACGTGATTGCAAATGCTCCAATAGAAGAATTCCACGGCTAGTCATTTTCTGTAACTGTTAACCTCTGTAGGGCAAAAAACTGTAACATCTTCTGTTGCTAAGGCCGTTGTTAGGTCCGAGTCATGTGATTGAAAATGCTCGATTGTTCAAAACTCGGCTAGCCTCTATAGTATCTATATAGTAAGCCGTGGCTGTACGAATATTTGTTTGGGCTTTCAAATCATTTCATTTTTTAAATTCTTTTCTAACTGTTCTGATATTTTTTTGCTCTTTTTTTTTGAGAGGCTAACGTAGTGGATGCTATCCCAGAGCCCCTACATAATTCTCTGGTTTGTGTGCTGCACAGAGTACTAGAACAGAGAGTCCACGAGAGGCAGTAATGGAAATTGGAAAAGAATGGAATATTGTATAAGTTAGTGGCTATTTTGGCGCTGGGATCGCGTTTCGTTACGAAAGGCGGAGAAAAAAAGCTTGATCCTCCAATAGCCCTCCGAAAAGACAGATTGAATGAACACCAAACTGTACTGCCTACCTCTGAACCTCTCCTGTCAATCATTGAATTTCCCGTGCTGCCTCACAAGGTATACCCGATGTTTTTTTTTATTTCCATTTTATCGCCTATATGGCCATGGAGTCTGTTCTTATTTTTGTATAAGGTAGAGGGCAGCACGGGAAATTCAATGACTGACAGAGAGGTGCATTTTAGTGGTCAAAGCTGTGACGCGTTCATTCAATCTGTCCTTTCGGAGGGCTATCAGAGGATCAAGCTTTTTTATCTGCGCCTCTCGTGACGTAACGCGATCCCAGCGCCAAAATAGCCCCTAACTTATACAATAGTCCATGCTCTTTTCGATATCCATTATCGCCTATAGAGCATATTTGCACATGACGTCACGACCCTTTTAGCACGACCCTAGGTGCATTGCACCTAGGTGCTAGGTGTGATTGCAAATGCTCTATCATGGTCATGGACTCTCTGTTTTGGTTAGGGATGTCAAATTTGGCACTGTCTATTTGGACCTCAAATATACAACTAAACTCTACTCTTAATTACACGGCAACGGTTCTGATTGGAGATCACACTAAGCGCCGGGACTGCTACGTAACCGTGAGACCTACGGCGCATGCGCCAACTGCCGTTTTTGCCGTCCTAATAGACACTTCCGTCAAATTTTGTAACGGAGTCGATTCCGGAATCGAATTAGAAATCAACAGCTTGGAATCGATCCCATGTTAAAATCGAACGCACGGAATCGAACCGCGAAAGAATACAGAATCGTGACATCCCTAGTTCTAAAAGTACTCTGTGGTGGGCCGCGCGAAGGAAATATTCTTTCCAAGAAAGCAAACTGTATGAGGGAAAGCAGTTTAGATTCCGTAGTTAAAATTTCTGTTGGCAACTGGCTAGTAAGGTGGGCGGCGACCTCAAGAGATGTGAAGGTATTCGTTCCCAGCAGGCACTGTATTTGGCCGGCAGATATACTCTCTAGTCCTGTTTACCCGGCACTTGCCCGACAACGGTTCTGATTGGAGCGCCGGGACCGCGAGACCTACGGCGCATGCGCCAACTGCCGGTTTTACCGTCCAAATAGACACTTGTTCCCGGCATGCCTTTCTGCCGAACATGCGTCATGAGGGTTCAGCATGAGGTCCTTGCATCATCATGTTCATCTGGTAAGTTTCGAGTTAGAATATTCTATACTCGACAGCAACGTATCCTGAACCCAGTACGTAACTACGCGGAAGGAGAAACTCCGTAAACACAAAGCCTGTTGGGTTGCTAGGAGGGGTACGCAAATCGTGATTGAAAACCATTACATAAACATGGGTTTAACAAAATAATAATTTATTTAAATTGGCGTTCTTCATTTTCACTCAAAATTCAGACACCGCGATGGGATGTTAGTGACGTCGTAGGGTCAACGAACGTTGCTGTCTGGTTGA
Source organism: Tetragnatha montana (assembly GCA_963680715.1). Taxonomy (NCBI): domain Eukaryota; kingdom Metazoa; phylum Arthropoda; class Arachnida; order Araneae; family Tetragnathidae; genus Tetragnatha; species Tetragnatha montana. The sequence goes on along the minus strand of OY796675.1, from coordinate 1,044,524 downwards.
AGTCAACAACATAAATATAGAAATTTCATTAAGATCATAGTGTAAAAATAAATTCGCGCGGTATGTTTTGAATATGCGATCATCAGATTCTCCAAGTAGAGTGTGTGATCGCCTCTGTCCAAGAGATTAGATTGATTACAATACCCGGTTGATAAAAATTGGCAAACAGTGTAATACGAGTGTTAGTATTAAAATCACGACTTTGTATTACTCCATATTGAAGTAGTATTTAAAACGATTATCTAGTTTGTATTTTTCAAATTATGCATCCCTAAAGAAAAATACGAGAGCGGAACACATCATGACACTAATAAATCAATGACTCATTTTGTATGTTTACGTATTAAATTTAGCCTTCAAACTGGAAAGAGGAGGTTTTTAGGAGATTGCTATCAAATTTTGATAACATTAAATGATACAATGATCACGTATAAAACGATACATTTTGCATATTAATTTAAGCAAGAGTGATCGGGACCGGTCATTTTAGATAACAGTGATCACATTAAGCGCAGTATAGCTCATGAACATAATTAATGGGGGTGGTCGGAGTAACACCCCCATGAGTCAACTCTAGTTACGCCACTGTTTAAGCTTGCAAATTTTATTTTCAGACCCGTTATTTTCATGTTATCAAAAGAAAAATTAATCTAATTTCTGAGTGAAAAGATCCAGTTGCAACCATGGTTGCAACAGCATAACACCTGCGGAATTGACTGTTGAGCACTTCTCGAATTTCTCTCTAATGGTGAAAGAATAAAAATGCAAATCGGTCTTCTTGTGAGCTTTTGGAACACCTGCCGTTTTTTCTGTCTTAACAGCTCATTGAAATGCTAATTAAAAAGGGTCGTTATGGAAAATCTGTTTGGGGCAGGGTCATGGGTGCCACTCTTCAGTCCTGATGGGGACAGAATTCAGTCTTCTTAAAAGTTATGTGAACGAAAATCCAGCCCAGGTTTCATTATGAAACGTAAACATTGAACATTTTGCCAAGAAATAAGCCTGTTTTATTTTTTAAGCTTTCCTTAGGCCCTTAAGTTTAAAGCTTTCTCTTAAAATTAAAGGACTTATTCATATGATATTTTATAGGTTTCTCTGCAATTTAAAAAAAAAAAATATTCTTGACTGGGGGAAAATGATTTTAAACAGGTAGTTCAAAGTTCAGTCTTGCAATTTTTAAAGAGTGATGGGCATGGTTTGGTGGAGGAAATCAGGAAATGTATAGTGACGCCAAATAAATAGGACTGTTGATTATTTCCCTGGGTGGGACCCATCAGTGACAAGTTGTGACTGGTGAAAAGAGAGAGAAAAAAAGGGGGTTGCGCGAAAGGGAAAATCCACACATGCGAAGAACAATGGAGCAGATGTTCAAAGCAGTCTCCATGGGAGTAACCCTTTTACTTTCATGTTATCAAAAGAAAAATTCATTTCATAGTATAAAAATATTCCCTTACAACCATAGCACCTGCGCAATTGACTGATGTAGAACAGTGTTTCCCAAGTGCGGGGGGCAATATGATTTTCTAGGGGGGCAGTTTGAACATTTTCAACCAAATTGTCCCCTACAGATGGGGCCACCAGGTTTTATGTACTTTCCAAGAAGGGTTTTCGAAAAAAAAAAAAGACATGGGGGCACGTGGAAAATTTCGAAAGAGAAAGAAAGATTAGAAAGATGGACCGAAAAAGGCTGGGAAATACTTCTCAAATTTCTCGCAATGTTGAAAGATTAAAATAATAAAAATGGAAATCGATCTTCTTTGTAACACCTGCTGGTTTTTTTCGGTGTCTCTCCAACGTTTCGCAAATTCTGAAATTTTCTACCCCCCTCCCTATATAGTTTCTGTTTAATCTTTGTGCTTTAGGGATTCGCGTTGTGTAAGGCCACCTGCCGTTTTCTCTCTCTAACAGCTCATTAAAATGCAATTCCATAGGAATAATAGGTGGAATTCCTGAATAATAAATAGGAATAATAGATGGAAATAGGTTTGGCGAGGAAATGTAGCGTATCCCGCAGTCTATAGGCACGACAGCAACATTTCCTGATCCTATGACGTCACTATGTGGAAGGAGAAAATGGGTAAACACAAAGCCTGTTGGGTTGCTAGGAGGAGCTTCGGTACGCAAATCGTGATAAAAAGACGCTATCTATACATCGGTTTAACAAAACAATCATATTTTTAAAATGACGTTCACTCAAAATTCAGACACCGCCCTGGGAACTACTTTGTTTGGGAGTGACGTCATAGGGTCAAGTTAAGTTGCAATCTAGTATAGTATAGTTAAACCTACGTATACCTTAGTACCGTCTACCGTAGTAGTGTCTTTTTACCACGATTTGCGTACCGAAACTCCTCCTAGCAACCCAACAGGCTTTCTGTTTACCCATTTTCCCCTTCCGCTATTTTTTTGTAAAATTTATTTTTAGAAACATGATATTTTCGAAAATGCAGTGTTTGTAACATCTTACGTCAGCATAACCCATACTCTCCCTTTTTGTCAGGAAAAATAAGCAAATAGCAAACCCCCTTAAGGTGCTAACGTAATATTTGAACGGCCCCTTGTTATAAAAGTACGGACCCTATGATCAAGTTTCCACATTCAATTCAACACATTCAATTACTTAAATTCCTTTCGTAAAAAAAAAACAACCAACAATAAATACATCCTGAAATCAAATCGCAATCCACTAATAGCTCCGTTTTTAACAACTATCAGCATAAAACATCTGCTCACTTTCATATAACAAGTAAAAAACGGCAGAGAACAGTTGATGAATTAAATGGATCCCCGCTCTTACAATAACCCTACAGAGCTGTGAAAAGCACAAAAAAATTACATCTGCTCTCATCGAACTTTTTTTATATTAATAAGTTCATCAAAATCAGGCGCGGATCCAGCACGGGTCCAAGGGGGGACATTTTTCTATAGAGTGATTTTAAGGTGACGTCACGACCAGCTATTTTCTTTTAACTGTTAACTGTTGCTAAGGTGGTTGCTAGGTAAAGAGGTATCTGTTGCTAAGGCGGTTTTTAGGTATGGGGTCACGTGATTGCAAATGCTGCAATAGAAGAATTCCGCGGCCAGTTCATTTTCTGTAACTGTTAACCTTCTGTAGGGCAAAAAACTGTAACATCTTTTGTTGCTAAGGCCGTTGTTAGATCCGAGTCATATGATTGAAAATGCTCTATAGACCATCACCTTTACCTTTTGAGAAAAAAGTCAAAATGTTGGGGATTTTCTAAAAAGTATTTTCTCAAAATCCCCTTTAAGTACCGCTAGGGGGTTATAAGGATCTTAAGGGTTACTTATGAAAGATTTTTTGGGTCCAAGGGGGGGGCACTACCCAGAGTCCCCCCCCCTGGATCCGCCACTGATCAAAATGCCAATCCTATACCGTCTAAAATGTATTTTCGAAATTCTTCCTCCCTTTCTTGTCCCTACCCTTTGTTTTTTTTGTACAAAATTTAATGTTTAGATTTCAGAAATTCATTGCTCTCCATGAACACTTAACCTATCTTTAAAATTTTCCTTGTGAATTCAAAATGCTTGAAATTTTTTCCCAGTTCAATTTTTTTGTGAGATTTATTTTTGGTTGAATTTCGAAATTATTTATGCAAGAAACAAGAGATTTTCGAAAATGCATCTTACGTAAGCATCCCCTCCTTCCTTGTCAGGAAATGTAATCAAAGAGTAAACCCCCCTCCAGTTTCCGAAAAAATATAACGCACACTTCTATTACTTAAATTCCTTGCGTAAAAAAACAACCTGAATCTAATTCAAACCCCGATCTCCACTAGCTCCATTTCTAACAGCTACTAAAACATCTGCTTCCCTTTTCACAACGAGCAAAAAAACACCGCAGAACAATTCAATTAAAAGATAATAATCTCTTACAAAAACCCTACCGAAAGAGCTGCATAATAAAAACCGCAACATCTGCTTGGCTATTCTCCCCCAGATCTGGCATCAAATCTCCTTTCTGGCGCCTTGCGTTTTCCCCTCGCGCCTAGAACATCCACACGCTTTGATGAAATCGACAGCGGGAGGTCTCGCCAAGCAGAAACCGCCAAGCTTTTTTTCGCGACATCGCTCGCTAAATCGACGATTTCTCGGCTAAATATTGGTTTAAATGACTCGGGAATGGCTGTAATCGATTCGGAAGGGTTTTTTCTACATGGTGGGATGGTTTTTTTTATGGAATTTTTGCGATTAAGGGTCAAAAATCGACTTTAAAGTCGTTCCTACCGAAATCAAGGTCTTCCGAAATCGACGGCTTCCCTCCGGAATCTGAGCTCTCTGATTCGCCAAGCGCGGTTGTCAGTCACTGAGAACACGCCCATAAAAGTAGGCGGAGCCGAAACTTTGCCGGAGTTGATTGGTGGAAAGTTTGGCGAATGGCGTTCTCGGGCGAATGAAGTGTAGGTAGGCTGTGCTTGCATATAATTATGAATAGTTTTTTTGTGGTTGTTGGGACCTTTTTTTGGGACATCCTTTTTTTTCTGCTGATTAAACGCGTTTTAAAAGAATGGGAGGAATGTTTTGTATGAATGAAGGTGAAGAAGTCTTAAACTGTGGCTTTGGCCACCAGCCTCAAGACAAGTTCAGTTATTAAAAATTAAATAAAATTAGATTTGGTTTTTCGTGTCTAACTCACTTTTTTTTAGTTTTGGGAACTTATCTCGTTTTTGATGTCCTTTAAATATAAATATATTTTTTTTTTTTGGATACTGTTGTCATCCTATTTTTAGATTAATTGTATCTTTTCTTCTTTCGATTTTACCAGTAAAAATACTAGTTAGATCGGGAAAAGTATGTTTTATTAGTTTTTTTAAAAAAGTACCCCAAACTGTTGCTATAATGACTGATGTTTCTTTCTATGGTGGCCACCTCTTGCATTTAAAGTGGTCCTCTTTTTTTCTCATGTACAGGGTGTTTCAGATAAACGTTTCATAACTTCTAGGGGAGGTAGGGTACATCAAGACGAACAAGAATCGGTGTAGGTTAGTCAGGGGGTCGCAAGTGGGGTCTAAGGGGTGAAAATTAGCAAAAAACATCGCATATCTGGGCAGAAAGCGATACAATTGTTCGATTCCGGTATTTTTTACATTCAACCTATTCAAATTTTTCATGTAATAAAAACGAGATGCAAGTGCTAATCAAAAACAGACCAATAAATGAAACAGGCATGCGTTGTAAGTTGATAGATTGTACACTGTAAAAAAAAATCCCGTAAAATTTACGGTTTTAAACTGATGGCAGCTGGGTTAGTTGTGGAAAACCGTAAAAATTACGGAGTAAATCCGTAAAAACAACGGTGTTTTACCTTGCAAAACCAAAATCATGGGTTAAAATGGTAAAAAGCCGTTGTTTTTACGGATTTACTTCGTAATTTTTACGGTTTTCCACAACCAACCCAGCTGCCAGTTTAAAACCGTAAATTTAACGGGAATTTTTTAGTGTAGCTGAATTGAGATTCTTAATAAAAATAAAGAAAACTAGCAAAAAAAACTTTTTGGCAATGATGATGCATCTATGTATCCAAACAATATGGCTTCTGAAGTATAGGATCTTTTCCAGATTTCTTCTGTGCTCTGAAAGGATTTAGCTGATGTGACTCCACAGAGACTTAGCGTATAGTATAGTATATACTCCAGGCAGCCGGATCTATTATAACTCATGATGTGGACGATTAAGCTAATAAGGAATGATGCTCTGAAATAAAATTGTCGACAAAGATTTGAGGGATCTGAAGGTAAAAACCTCCATCCTAACTTTGTACAGTCGACTCCGCTTATCAGTCGGTTAAAGTTATCGAAATTCACTGGTCCTACTTATTTAATGTATCGTTTTATGTGATCAAAATCTGGTGAAATCCATTAAAAACCTCCTTCTTTTAAGGCCAGTTTCAATATAAAGATACAAAATGAGTCATAATTTAGTATAGTGTGATATGATCTACTCTCATATTTTTCTTTAAGAATTAGAAAGTTTCAAAACAGGTACTAGGGAATCGTTTTAAATACTTTAATTAGGACTGCATAGTTGTGATTTTAATGCAAAACTAGAGTCCAAATGTTTGAAACTTTCTATAGTGTCAAATCGCTTATCAATTATTGTTATCAATCGGATATTGTTATCATTCTTACTCTCGGACAAAAGTGATCAAGCGGAGTAGACTGTATTCTGTATCTTAATTGAAGTCGTCTGGTTTTGAAACCAGATAAAAAGATTTGTATTAAAATCAGAAATATGCAGTCCTAGTAGAAGTATTTAAAACGATTCCCTAGTTTGTGTTTTGCAAATTATACATATTGTTTTCATGTGACCTCACAACCGGTTATTTTTTTTTTAACTGTGTACCTTCTGTAGGGCTTTTATCTGTTGCGAAGGCGGTTTTTAGGTATGGGATCACGTGATTGCAAATGCTCCAATAGAAGAATTCTACGGCTAGTCATTTTTTGTAACTGTTAACCTCTGTAGGGCAAAAAACTGTAACCTTCTGTTGCTAAGGCTGTTGTTAGGTCCGAGTCATGTGATTGAAAATGCTCTATAAGTGATTTGATACTACAGAGCGTTTTCAATCACATGACTCGGACCTAACAACGGCCTTAGCAACAGAATATGTTACAGTTTTTTGCCCTACAGAGGTTAACAGTTACAGAAAATGACTAGCCGTGGAATTCTTCTATTGGAGAATTTGCAATCCCATACCTAAAAACCGCCTTAGCAACAGATAAACAACGGCCTAAGCAACAGTTAAAAGCCCTAATGAAGATACACAGTTAAAAGAAAATAACCGGTTGTGACGTCACCTGAAAACACTATTAAATGGGAGTGATGGGACTGACAGGGCCCGACTTACAAGTTTTGTGGCCCAGGGCAAAAGACCCATTTGGGGGCCCCGACATGTCTTAAAATAAAACTTAAATTTATTTGACTTAAAATAAAAAAAATCAATCATCTTTAAAGCAAGCGTATTGTTCAAAAGCTTTATAAGCTAAGTAAGTTTATTTTACACTTATTTCATATTTTTTTTTAACTTTTTAAGCATTCTGGGGGCCCCTTTGAATTGGGGGCCGAATGCCCTTCCAGAAATCAGGCTCTGAGAATGATAACAATAAGCTTAACATTAGAACAACATTAGAAAGTTTCAAACAGTCTAACTAGCGAGTTTTGCATTAAAATCACAGCTTTGTAGTCCTAATTGAAGCATTTAAAATGATTTAAATAAGTGACTCATCTTGTATGTTTATGTATTAAAATTGGCCTTCAAACGGTTTAAAAAATGGTGTTTAGAGGATTTCACCTGATTTTGATAACATTGAGCGAAGTGTTGATAATATAAAACGGCGCATTTTACATAAAATTAAATCGAAGTGATCGGTGCATGTAACTCATTAAGCTCACTGTATAGGATCTCTGAAAATTGTAAGTTAAATTATTATAGATGATCCAGAGTTGAAAGTTGGTAAGTTACTTGACCTCGGAGAAACAATAAGTTGAGAGCAAACAAAGAAAGCAGTTCACAGCGCGGTGTCATGAATTTTGATTTGAGTGAAATTAAGAACATCAAAATATGATTATCATGGATTATACTATGTAAGTTATGTATAGCGTCTTTTTATCACGATTTAAAAATATGATCAGTTGTATATTATACGTTAGTTATGTATAGCGTCTTTTTATCAAGTACCGAAACTCCTCCTAGCTACCCAACAGCCTTTCCGTTTACGCAGTTTTCCCCCCTTGTAGTGACGTCATAGGGTCAGGAAACGCTGACGTCAATTTAAAAATATGATTAGTTATGTTAGTTATGTATAGCGTTTTTTTATCACGTTCCGAAACTCCTCCTAGCAACCCAACAGGCTTTCTGTTTACCCAGTTTCTCCTTCCGCGTAGTGACGTTTACTGGGTTCAGGAAATGCTGGGAGGGGGGCTCTCGAGTATAGACTGCAACGTTAGTTGACCTCCTTGGAGAAACAAGCTGAGAGCAAACAAAGAAAGAAGTTCCCCATCGTGGTATCTGAATTTTGAGTTCATAGAAATAGGATTAGTTTGTTAAACCCATGTATGTATAGCATCTTTTTATCACTTTCCGAAACTCCTCCTAGCAACCCAACAGCCTTTCCGTTTACCCAGTTTCTCCTTCCGCGTAGTGACGTATACTGGGTTTAGGAATTCGGCAGTGTGTGAATTCTGAGTGAATTTAGGAATATATAATTAGTGTGCTAAACCCACGTATAATACAGCGTCTATATTTTAATACGATTTGCGTACCGAAACTCCTCCTAGCAACCCCAAAGGCTTTCTGTTTACGCAGTATTTGCTTCCGAATAGTGACGTCATGGGGTCAGGAAACGCTGCTGTCGAGCATAGACTCCAATGTCACTGTCCCTGTAAAAAAATCCCAAACTAATGTATGTTGTTCCCAACCCGATGTCTGAATTTTGAGTGAAATTAAAAACGTCAATTTAAAAATATGACTAGTTCTGATTTTAAAGTTATGTATAGCGTCTTTTTATCACGATTTGAGTACCGAAACTCCTCCTAGCAACCCAGCAGGCTTTCTGTTTACGCAGTATCTGCTTCCGCGTAGTGACGTCATAGTGTCTATGGAAATGTTGATGTCAATTTTCGCGGTCTGTAACACTGCGCCTGCGTCAAAATTTAACCTAATATCCGATACCTTTATATGTTTATTATAGTTACTAGATCCCCGTTGGAGAAGTGGTAGAGTGTTAGCTTAGCATGCGGCAGTTCCCGGGTTCTATCCCCGGGTTTATTTTAGTTAAAAAAATAACTTATAATTGGGCAATTTTTTTTATTATTTTTTTATTTGATAGACATGGTTGAAAAATAAATTTTGTCGCAAATTTTTTTTTATTCTGATATTTAGTTTTTTTTTATTGAATTTCAAAGTTCGTCTTTTAAAAAAGGGCTGCTACGTCACAAATAGTTTTGTGACGTCAAGTGGGTATGAAAAACACTAGTAACAGCCAATCAAGAACATTCTTGATTGGCTGTTACTAGTTTATGTTAGGAGGTTTGTTTTGTATCACATTACGTCATGAGCGTTTCGAGGTCAACTCAAATTTAGCTATTTTTATTTTCAAATATCTTGTTAAATAATTTTATTTTGAAACTTTTAATTCTGATTTTTGAAATTAGAACCGTTTGTTTGAAAAATGGCTTTATTTCTATTAAAAAAAAAAACGGGAATTGTCCATTGGGCAATTCCAAAAAAAACAACTTGCAATTCCTCGATTAACTTGACTGCCTTTTTTAAAGGAAAATCATAAGTATTTTGTAATTTACTTCCAAAAATAAATTTAAAAAAAATATTTTCCATCCTGTTTATTGCTTTCTTGTTTTTTCTAAATCTAATGGCATATTTTAATATACTTTTATTTATTTTAAATTTTAACAGCATGGTTACTGACTGACATTTATGCTGATGTAACTTAATACTTTACTTTATTAACGTAAATTAAAACGAAAATTTGGTATAGTATTTTAATAGAATTAATTTAAAAAAAATTTAATAAACATTAAAGTGGTGATAAAAGTGTTTCTTATTATCCCACCGTTTTCATGAATATAAAGGAATGATACTTAATTAACTTAATACTTAATTATTATTATTGATTATTAATATTAAGTAATACTTAATTAACTTAATACTTAATTATTAATATTAATAATGATGCTTAATTAAGGAAGGACTTAATTGAATTTAACTTTTTAAGTTGATATGAAATATTGAAATAATAAAGAGAAAATTAAGATAAATAAATTTCCAGGGATAAAATGCTGGACTTACCCCAAAAGTTTTGTTTAAAAGGGGTAATATGAAACGGGGCATTTTTAAGAATGATCCACAACCTTAAATTGAAGAACAAAAATTGAATTATATACTAGCCCTTTTAACTTCTAAAGAAGTTGACTAAGTTTTCACAAATTTTCAAAAAAATGCACCGTTTATAAAATTCTGAAATTAAGTTCACCAAAATGTGCAAGTCATCCGAAACTTGACGTAAAAAGTAATCGTAAGGCTCATAAAAATGCTGTTCTGTCCAAACCCCTCCCAAGTCTAGTAACGTATGTGAGAGTATTCTTTTCTATGCCCATCAAGACTGTTTTTCGTATGGTTTTTCGCGGTGGACGGGTGGGGATGAATGAGCAGGTGTTTCAAGCTCTCACAAGCAGACAATTTTTTTATGTTCCAGCTGGCTTTTTTCTCATAACCTCCTGGATCAAATGGAGAGAACTATTTTGTTAATTTTTTTTGCTTAGTTGTATTTATTATCATGGATGAGAAAGAGAGATACATGCTTGCATATTGTTAATTATGAGCACGCCACCAGGATAAGTTTTTAAAGTCACCGTTAAAAGAATTAAGATAAAGAGTTCCCATTCACTCCAATTGTGATGGGTGATAATAATTGTGGGTTCCCTCCAATAACAGTGATGATGACAAACCCATCGAAGACATAGAAAGATTCTCTCTATCAATGTGGTTTCTCTTGACAGAATAATTCGCACTTCAATAGTTATTAATAAAAAAATTTATTAATAACTAAAAAATATTTAATGGAAAAGAGAAAAATAAGTTACATGAGGTAAAAAATCATAACAAAGAACAATGACTCGTTTCAAAAAAAGTAATAATAGCACGATTAGCACGAGCACTAGGTTTTTTTGATACAACAAAACAGTATAGTATTAGTTGTAGCGGTTCTTTATTTTAACAGTTTCAATGCTCTGTCAATCTCCCCTAACTAATATAGTAAAAACCCTAAAGTTTTAGTTTTTATATTCTTTCCTTGAGAAACTAAGTGATAGGTGTTTAACTGTGCCGATTTCTGGGATGTCAACTTATCTCAAACTGTTTTTCATAAACTCGGCAGCAACGTTTCCTGAACCCCAGTAGTACGTCCCTACGCGGAAGGAGAAAATGGGTAAACACAAAGCCTGTTGGGTTGCTACGAGGAGTACGTGTGATAAAAAGACTCTATATATACATGGGTTTAAAAAAATAATCATAAAATTGAGACACCGCGATGGGAACTACTTTGTTTGTCAGTGACGTCATATAGGGTCAACTTAAGTTGCTGTCTAGTATAGTATAGTAGTTTTGCTTAGTAGTAATTTATTACCATGAATGAAAGAGAGATACATGCTTGCATATTTAGTTGAAAAGTTTTTTTAAAAAAGTTTTTTAAAGTCACCGTTAAAAGTATTAAGAGAAAGACTTCACTTTCCCATATAACAGAGATGGTTCATATATGAACTTCAATATTGTTTTGTTTCTCAATTTTATGATTATTTTTTTAAACCCATGTATATATAGACTCTTTTTATCACACGTACTCCTCGTAGCAACCCAATAATCATCAATGTGGTTTCAATGCTCTGTCAATCTTCTCTTAATTTAGTTTACTGAGAACATAATTCTTTGTGCCCCATGAGCACTTAATTTATAGTTAAAATTTTCCTTCTGAAGTCAAAATGCTTTGAATTTCTTTTCCTTGTTAAATTTTCTCTCATAAAACTTATTTGTGGTTGAATTTTGAAATTATTTATGTAAAACAGCTAGGAGATTTTCGAAAATGCAGCGATTGTCACATCTTACGTAAGCATCGTTCATACTCCCCCTCCCCCCTTGAGTAATATTTGAACGGGCCCTAATCCAAGATGAAGCAAGCCTGAAGTTCTAATGACGTCACCAACAAACAAAGTAGTTCCCATCGCGGTGTCTGAATTTTACTGAGTGAAAGTTCAATTTTAAAATATGATTATTTTGCCATGAATACATAGATAGTGCTTTTCAATCACGATTTGGGTACCGAAACTCCTCCTAGCAACCCAACAGGCTTTGTGTTTACCCATTTTCTCCTTTCGCATTTGTGACGGTTCAAGAAACGTTGCTGTCGAGTATGGAGTAATGTTTTATGCAACTAACAAATATTTAAAGAAAACTTTTACCGGTGATTATTGCTATATGTTCTCATGAAACTTTTATATTTTAGATTAAAACGTGAAAATACTGAACTAAGTTTTCAAATCAAATATCCCTCATAAATTATTGTCCTACATTTCATTTCACTTATTAAAACAGTGTTGTACCACCCTCGAATAGATATTCCAAGAAAATAAATATTTCTTTAAAAAAAAGGCTTTTATCCCTGATGAAATATCTTAAAATTCCGACCTTACAGGTCCAATTCTCCAAAATATTCTAATCCCCTTTCGAAGAGTTTTCCTTAAAATTAAGGAAATAAAATTTTCGGTTTTTCCAAGCTGATGGGCTTTATTATGAATTTTAAAGTTATCCTGTTTAAAGAATCGTGAAAGTTTTATTTTAAAGTTAATTTATTGTTTTTGCCTTTCAGCTTTTCCCAATTTATTTTTCCCAAGTTCAATTTTCTCTTGTAAAACTTGTTTTTGGTTGAATTTCGAAATTGTTTATACGAGAAAAAGAGGATATTTTCGAAAATGCAGTGTTTCTAACATCTTAACGTAAGCATCACTCATACTCCCCCCTTGTCAGGAAAAATAAGCAAAGAGCAAACCCCTCTCCCCTTATGTAATATTTGAACAGCCCCCTAAACAAGTTGAAGCATCAACGTTAGTTGAGCCTATGACGTCACTAACAAACAAAGTAGTTCCCATCGCGGTGTCTGAATTTTACTGAGTGAAAGTTCAATTTTAAAATATGATTAGTTTGTTAAACCCATGAATACATAGTGCTTTTCAATCACGATTTGGGTACCGAAACTCCTCCTAGCAACCCAACAGGCTTTGTGTTTACTCATTTTCTCCTTCCGCATTTGTGACGTACTGGGTTCGAGAAACGTAGCTATCAAGAATAATAGAGTTGATGCAGGCCTAAAGTTCTGGCACCCTTTTGAGCACTAAACAATATTTTTTAAAAACTTTTAACGGTGAGTATTGCTATGTTGGATGAAACTTATATTTTAGATTAAAACATAAAAATACTGAACTAAGTTTTCAAATCAAATATCCCTCTTAAATTATTGTCCTACATCTCATCTCACTTATTAAAACGGCCTGAACCAACCCCTCAAACAGATATTCTCGGCCCCCTTAGAATAAATATATTTCTTAAAAAGAATCAAATTGTCTGATTTCCCCCTAAAAATGTCTTAAAAATCCGTTCTTGCAGGTCCAATTCTCCAAAATATTTTAATCCCCGATTAAAATAAAATTACAAGAGAATGCAACAAAATTTGGTTCGGTAGCAATCTTACTTTACAAGAATTCCAAGCACCAGAATTCGGTTTTTCCGAGTTGATGGATAGTTTATTATGAATTTTAAAGTTATAATTTATTTATTGTTTTTGCTTTTCAGCTTTTATTGGATAGTGTTTTCTGACTGAAAGAAGTAATATCAAATCTCCGTCAATTCAAGTTGTGTGTGAAAATCTCTATTTCATTTTCAGAACGTTGTGTTATGTGCCTGAGTGTAAATTTTTTTTGAAAATCGTAAGAGTATCCTAATTTTCAAGATTTAATTAGAGAAGGGTACTTCTTTTTCTAATTTGTACAATAGCCCAGATCCCAGAAATTCAGTGTCCCAAGAGCACTTAATATATCGTTTAAATTTTCCTTTTAAAGTAAAAATGCTTGAATTTATTTTTCTAAGTTCAATTTTTTCTTGTAAAACTTAATTTTGGTTGAATTTGAAATTATTTATGCGAAAAAGAGATTTTCGAAAATGCAGTGTTTGTAACATTTTACGTAGCCTCCCCCCTTGTCAGGAAAAATAAGCTTACTTAATATTAGAACGGCCACTATGGCCAGTTCTGCCACTATGTTGAGTAGTGCACTATGCTATGCAACTAACTAATATTTAAAAAAAAAAACTTTTAGCGGTGAGTACTGCTATGTTCGATGAAACTTTTTTTATTTTATATTCTAAATTAATTAATTACTGAACTGAGTTTTCAGATAAAATATTTGCGTCCCTTTTAAATTATTGTCCTACATTCAGGGTTCGTATGCCCTCCTAAAATTCCTGAAAAACTCATGAAATTAACTTTATTTTTCTAAAGGCCCTCCTTACAACTCCTGTGAAAATGTTTTTATCTGAAATTCCACCGAATAGAATAGAACATTAGGCATATTTGTGTCCCTTTTAAGTGCAAGTTGTAAAAAAGATATTTGGCAGACGGAAGAACATGAAACAAATTTGAAAACATGGAATTTCTCACTCACATTATTTGTGTCCTAACCTATAAGTTTCGTTTCAGATGTGTGGTTTTGACTCAACAAGGTATAGTACCTCTCTTACATGAACTCTTAGGTACAGCTTTAGGTAGTTACGGGATTTGCCCCTTGAAAACATTCTTACTCATATTTTCGGTGTATTCTATTTCTATTATTTCTTTAATATGGAACGAAATTTAAACTTCACAGTCACTTTTTGTGCTTGTTATCCCCCCCCCCTTCCAATTAAAAAAAAAGGTTAAGACTTTAGTGCTAAAAAAAGATGTCAATATACTCTTTTCCACCACATTTTTTGTTATTTCTGTGCCAAAATGGAAAAGAAAAATAGGCACATTTTGTACCTTTTTCTGTGAAAAGAAGTGTTTTTGATCGCTTTTTGTGTGTAAGTTGTATAAAAAAAAAAAGATATTTGGCCTAGCCCTAATTTCTGAACAGAAGGAAAACGGAAGAACATGAAAAAAAAGTAGGATTATTATTCAATGTTTTCATCCCCATAAAAAGTTAAGTATTTTCGTTCCGTATATTTAAAAATTTCGCAGTTTTTGTACCACTTTTTTTATTATTAGCGCGGCACCCCTGGAATACCAGTTTTAGAACCTCTGGTATCTCCATGAGATCCCCTTGAAAACATTGAATTACTCGCATTTAAACTTTTAGCGGTGAGTATTGCTATGTTCCAAAGAACAAAGAACAAATTTATTTATTGACAAAGAAAGAAGGATTTTACAGTTGAACATAGTACATAACCTGGAGGAAATAATCCTGTGCAGGTATAATAGAAATACAATGAGATATAATAGACAAACATAAAATTACTGGCAAAATTAATACTTTGAATTGAAATACGAAATAATGAAAAATGTGAAAGGAAAACAAAAAAACGAATAAATATGTATTAAAAAAAAAGGTGTACTAAGCGTTGGCGAAACGGTACGGTGTCGGGGAGTTATCAATTAATTTCAGTCAGTTTAAAAGAGTTGTTCATCAGTAATTGTTAGTAAGTATAGTTTTAGATGCTTTTTGAAGGTTTTACTGGTTACACTATTTTGTATATTTAGTGGTAGGCTATTGAAAAACTTTGGGCCAAGATACGAAAATATTTTGCGCATGATTTCTTTAGTGGGATATGGAATTTTGTAGATTTCATTACTTCTTCTTGCGTTTATTAGTATTTTTCTTTCACAAAAGTTAGGATTTTTGTAGATGAATAAACAAGTTTTGTAGAAATAAAAATATCGTAATGGTAGAATAGATAAAGTTTGGTACATTAAAAGATTTGTGTGGTCTGAAGAGTTTAATATCACTTTAATGAATTTATTTTGGAGTGAAATTAAAGCTGAATAATTACTGACGTATCCACCACCCCATGTAGTTAAACCATATGAAAAAATTGGGCAAACCCAAGCATAAAATTATAATATATTGATATATAATATATAATAATTATAATATATATTAATATTTTGGATTAAAATATATGGGCATATTTTTTCTCCCCCTTTTCTGATGTTCTTTGTTTTTGATCCCTTTTTTTGTGTAAGTTGTAAAAAAGTTATTTGGCTTTTCTAGCATTAAAGTTAAATAGAATAAGATAAACAGAAAAGCATGAAAAAAATCCGGAAACATAGAATTTCTTACTCAAATGTTCGGTGTGAGGCCCATAACCCAACTTTTGGTTCAGAAATAGATGTGTGGTTTTGACTCAACAAGGTATAGTACCTATCTCTTACGAGAACTTTTAGGTACATATGGTAAATTTTAGAACACTCACAGGTAGAATATGAATCTCGATACACACTATAAAAACAATCCCGTGAAATTTTCGGTTTTAAACTGGCAGCTGGGTTGGTTGTGGAAAACCGTAATAAAAATTACAAAGTAAATCCATGTTTTTTGGATTACAAGAAGGTAAAACGCCGTTGTTTTTACGGGTTTACTTTTATTACGGCTTTCCACAACCAACCCAGCTGCCAGTTTAAAACCGAAAATTTCACGGAATTGTTTTTATCACAGTGTAATGTAAGAATTTCCTACTGAAGATTTGCTTGGCCCTATGTAAAGGTTGGACCACACTGTATTATAAAAAATAAGCTTCAACCCCCATTTTGATAGGCCCTTTTCAAAAATTGCTGGGTCGTTTGAACCACCAGAAGACCTATATAGAATGATATACAAGGACATAAAAGAATAAGATTCAGCACTATGCCGTCACTTGTAAGCTGTCCAGGTGAGAATTCAAAAGCACATTTTGGTAATGTATTTTTGTACGGCATTCTTACCATCAATAGATCCATGAAAAATAGTGAGAAAAAGCGCAGTGCTGTACAAAAGTAGTGCAAAGTCGGAAAATTTTTTGACTTTCCGGCGATTTTTAGGCTAAATATGAATCTTGGTAGAAATGCAATTATTGCATCATAAAAGAAATGCAAGGTAAGAATTTGCATAAAATGTAAGCCCTAAGCAAAGTCGGGTATTGTATAGGGTTCTTCCTCTGGAAAAAGTCTGGAAATTTTTATCTTAAAAAGCAGCGTTTTAGCTCATTTTAATACTTTTGGGGTTACATTTAAAGAGCTCTTGGTAAGCTAGAAAAATATAAAGGAAAAACATACGTAAAAAGGCGTCAAATTAACTAAGGGGGGCTTGAGAATCCTTCCTAAGAAACAATTTAGAATAAACTCATCTCAAAAATGTTGGATTGTGTTTACAAAATACGCATATGAGTATTATTTTTTAAGTCCTCCCTGAGAAACAACTTAGTATAAACTCATCTCAAAAGTTTTGGATTATATAAAATAACAATGTCTTATAAAATAGTTTTATTGTATAAAAGAATCTGCTTGTTATGTTTAACTTATAAAGAAAAGAAGAAATTTCCCCCCTTGAATAAGCAGAAACTAAATTTATAAAGTCTAAATCGGCACATATGTCTGTAAGTGTTATACTAAATCAGTCACCAACTAAAGAATTAAGATAAAGTTTATAAGTTTGTCAAAAATTAAAGTTTCTAAATTCAAATGCTTTAATTCAGTCACCTCTCAAAGAATTAGCCTAAAATTATGAAGTTAAAATGAGACGCCCAGGGTCGGTGGTTGGGGTTTGTGGACGGAAGACTGTTTCGTTCCTCCCTTGGACTCTTAATTTTCGGTCAAAAATATGGATATTTTTTAAAGAATCTGACTGATTCGGGTAAAAATAAAGAAAAGAGTCTTCAAAAATAGTGTATTTTTTAAAGAATCTGACCGGTACGGTTACAGTTAACGTCGAAATTCAGAAAAATTATGTCCCCCCGTGAATGCGCAGGAAAATTTATAAATACCGATCTGTATTTATTTCCGAGTGCTATACCCGGTGAGAAGGCTCAGCCTCGAACCTGGGTTCGATCTGAGGGCCTTTCGGATGGCAGTCTGGTGTGCTAACCACCAGGCCATCCGTTCCTGCAGCTGTGGTAATCTTCTAATTAATATGAACTTGATATTCCAACATGTTGTTAGAAATATTCATTTACTTTTTGTAATATAGATGGCGCCAGCACCATGTGACGATTCAAATGCGCATGCGTGTGAACTTGCGTTTAATAAAATTGTATTAGCTGGGGATCGAACCCAGGAACTTCCGCATGCTAGGCAAGCACTAACACACCAAGCCATCCGTTCCTACAGCTGTGACAATCTTCTAATTAATTTAAAGTTGATAAATAGAAATAGAATATAATAGAAAACAGAATAGACGACATAGAATAGGAATAGATGAGATGAGATAGAATAGATGAGATAGAATAGGAATAGAATAAATATAAAATTAAATTTAATAAATAGGAAACACAGGGATTCGAACCCAGGTCTAGAGCATGCAAGCCACGCACGCATCCACTGAGCCATAGACTCATATAGTAACAGAAACATTTAATAGATCTGGATTTTAATTTATCAATATTCATATACTGCAGTAATATATATGGACTGACACACGAAATTATTATAAGTCCACACGCATGCGCATTGGATCAACTCCAAATCAATTTGGTTGGTTGGTTTGGTAACTAGAAGGAAGATAATTGATTGGTTGATTGACATTTCTCTAGATAAATGAAATATATAATTGATAGAATAGGAATAGAATAAAAATTAAAGTTCATAAATAGTAAACACCGGGGATAGAACCCAGGTCCAGTGCATGGTAGCCACACACGGATCCACTGAGCCATCGACTCATATTCCAACAGTAACTTATAATAGATCTGGATATTAATTTTTCAATTTAAATAGAATAGAAAATTTAGTTTACTTTTAGTAATATAGATGGCGCCAGCACCGTGTGAAGATTCAAATGCGCATGCGCGTGGACTTTATTTTTGCTGTTTTAAGAAAGTTTAATAAAATAGTATTAAGTGGGGATAGAACCCAGGAACTGCCGCATGCTACGCAAGCACTAACATACCAAGCCATCCGCTCCTACAGTTGTGATTATCTTCTAATTAATTTGAAGTTGATAAATAGAATTGTTATAGAATATAACAGATATAGAATACATAGAATAGGAATAGAATATATAACAGATAGAATAGGAATAGAATATATAACAGATAGAATAGGAATAGAATATATAACAGATAGAATAGGAATAGAATATATAACAGATAGAATAGGAATAGAATATATAACAGATAGAATAGGAATAGAATATACAGATAGAAAAAATAGAAAATTAAAGTACCGGGGATCGAACCCAGGTCCAGAGCATGCAAGCCACACACGCATCCACTGAGCCATAAGACTCATATACCAACAGTGACATTTAATAACTGGTGGATATTAATTTTTGAATTTAAATATACATATATATATATATGTATATGAAGTAATCTATATGCACGGACACGAAATTATTTTAAGTCCACAAGCATGCGCACTGGATCAACTAGAAGGAATATTGGTTGGTTGGTTTGGCTTCATCTGGTAACTAGAAGGAAGAACATTAATTTAACTGAGAAATGGTTGGTTGGTTGGTTGACATATTTCTCTAGATAAATGAAATAATTTTTTTATTAACATTCTCTAGGGAAAATATAAGTTTCTCAAGTTTTTAAATAAAATAACTGGGGATAGAACCCACGAATTACCGCATGCTAAGCGAGTATCCTAACCACTACTCCAGTGGAGATTCAGTAACTGGAAAGCTTATTGTAACGTGTTCCTTATTGGGTTCACTTTTGGCGCAGGCGCTGTGTTGAGGATTGTTATAAGTTCCTTTCTCTAGGTACTAGTCTCTTTTACAAGTCCATGCGCAGCTGAGCAATGCGCATATAGTGGACAGAAAGTGCCCAGATTCCAGGAACCTCTCAAGTCATAGAAGAGTTCAAATCTAAGTTGCCATTTGAAATATAATAATAAACTTAGTTCTTGTTATACCATCTTTGTCATGTTATTTATTTTTTCAGATTTTTTTTTCTAGGTCCATGTCAATCTTTCAACAGAATGAAAACAAAGCCGGAATAAAACTAATTTATCTTTATTGAAGTCACACACACAGCGGTAGATGAGAAATAATAAGAAGTAAAATAAATATGTACAGGCTTATATACACTTGATAATACGTTAAGGTTACAGTGAATCAAATCTTCATCGCGCCGACTTCACGCATTTCTGCCACAAACTCCCCACCTGGAGCTTTCCTAAAGTCGAAAAAAAAAGTCAGCTCAGTTCTACAAAAATATGAAAATCTTAGCAGATGGGACCAAAAGATGTCAAAACTGTGGCAACTGCCCTGACGGAGAACTCGCACCACATCATGTTTTCAACTGCCCTGCTTCAGGCCTCCACAATCTAAATTCTAAACTATCTTACAGAACAGAAGATTTATATTCTACTGACTCACAGTGGAAGCAAAGATAATACAAGCACACCATAAGATATGAATCAATAGAGAGCAGTGGTTCCCAAACTATTTTGCTCGTGGAACCCCCAAATTTGTTGCCAATGACCGCGGAACCCTGAATTTTTTTTTAATCAACGCCTTTTCAAAACTTAACATCTAATATTAAATGAAACAAGCCAACTTAATGTTAAAAAAGTTGTGAATAATCGCGAGTTCCAAAAACCAACAGGGGGGGGCAAATTTTTTAAATTTGACTGTAAAAAGATGGGTTTAACTTGTTTTAGTACACCTAAATCTGAATTTTGGACATACATTTTTAAGAATTTAATACATATTTTTCTAGGATTTGCATTTTGATGAACTTAATATAAAAAAAGTTGTAAATAATGGGGGTTTAAAGGACCTCCCCCAGATAATTTCAGAAAATTTGAGCCTAAAAACAGGGTTTTTACTCGTTTTGGAACACTTACTCGTAGTCCAAATTTCGAGGAGAGAAGTTGGTTTTGGTTTTCAGTCACCTTATATAAAAATTTTAAATTTATTTTAGTGGTCGATTGTAAACTTTCCGAGGAAAATGTGAATACATTACACACCATTCTTATTATTTAATTAAATAAAATTTTGTCACGCGGAACCCCTAAATTTTTTCGCGGAACCCACTTTGGGAACCACTGCAATAGAGGATACGACAGTGTCGTGACTAACTAGTCGTGACAGCAGTCACGACAGTGACAGCAGCACTAGTAGTAACAGTGTCGTGACCTAAGATGACTGGTGGTGTCGTAACGACACCACCAGTCATCTTAGGCTTGTCAACCTCTAAGTTGAACAGATCACGCATTTGGAAGACACCTCGTGACCGATATGGACCCCCAGTCCACAAATTATCCTCCTAATATACTAGGAGCCTACTATACTCTTCTTTCAACTTGTTGCATTCACCGACAAATGTTCCTGGTCCTTGGCAGGCAATTTACTGACTACTCAAACCCCCAAATTTGGACTAAAAAATATTGCTTTCCAACAATTTAGATTGCGATTCTCGAATATAACTAGACTTGGAAGCGTTAACTATCCCCGAGGCCCCCCCCTAACCCCGAATTCTAGATGAAATTAGTTAACAGATAGGAGGAACCCGATAAGTCGAATACTGAGGAAATATGAGGTTCTAGATCAAACACTAGTAGTCCACTTTTTTTTTAAACTTATCATAGAGCATTTTCAATCACATGACTCGGACCTAACAACGGCCTTAGCAACGTTGTTCTTGTCCTCCAGTGACGTCATGTGCGAATGCTCTATTTGTGAGAACTACACACGGACAATACGGACTACGTTTCGTCCAACAACGGGTACCAACCAACTTGGTTGATTTCAGAATCTCAACCAAATTATCCAACCTACCCCCTAATATACTCTGGATCAGGGGTGGTACACAAATTACTCAAACCTCCAACGGAATAAAACTGTTGAATACAAAAATTGTCCCCCTTTTTGATTATTCAGATTACGAACCTCAAATAACTAGATTTATTGGAAACACAAATATACTTAAGGAGCATATATACCCAAATACTGCAAGAAGGAATCTGCTAAATCAAACAAACAGTAGTCCACTTTTTTGAAAGTTGTGAGAACTCTTATCTAACTACACAGACGATAAATATACAGTATTTACCAGATTTTGTTCACTAATAACGGGTACCACACCCAACCTAACTGATTTCAGAATCCAAAATTACCCTCTGATATACATTTAGGATCCTCTTTGGGGTGATGCAAAGTAGTATTCAATATTTTCCATGGAATAAACTTAGGGCTAAAAAATTGCGTTCGGACAATTCAGAATGCGATTCTCAGATATAGCTAGATTTCAGAAGTCAACTATCCCTAAGGCCTCCCCAGAATTTTAGCTACGTTAGTTAACTATATTTAGTACTTAGTGCAGTTTCTATGTTTAGGGGAAACACTATCCCTTACTCCAAATCAGGCGCGGATCCAGCATGGTTCCAAGGGAGGAGGCACTTGTCCAGACCTGTACCTTTTGAGAAAAATGTCAAAATGTTGGGGATTTTCTAAAAAGTATCACTCAAGATCCCCTTTTGGTACCGGTAGGGGTCCTCCCCCAGAAAAAAAAAATTTAACCTATAAAAGTAGGGTTTAAACTCATTTTGGGTCCAAGGGCACTGTCCAAAGGAACCTGATCCTGAGGTTTATGGATCATGTATCCAAACACTCTAGTGGATCAGTTCAACTTTAAGCCAAAATACCACCTCGGCTGGATTCGCCTAAAACTTACCAATGCTGCTTCTTCAATCCTGAAAATTTATTTGGTACAGTTTTAGAAAGAGCCCTTCAGTTGCCATGTGTAATCACTGCAACAAGTGAAGTCAATATAGAGATCTATACAGTACACTGTAAAAAAATCCCGTAAGATTTACGGTTTTAAACTGGCAGCTGGCTTGGTTGAGGAAACTCGACGGCGTTTTACCATTTTAATCCATGTAAATCCGTAAGAACAACGGCGTTTCACCATTTGAACCCATGATTTTGGTTTTGCAAGGTAAAACACCGTTGTATTTACGGTTTTCCACAACCAACCCAGCTGCCAGTTTAAAACCGTAAATTTTACGAGTTTTTTTTTTACAGTGTAGACTCCGGTTAATGTTATCAATCCTACCTAATTAGAATCCTTAATACATTAACACACAAAATAAAATGAGCCATTTAAATTCATCAGTAATAATATGTTCCACTCTCATATTTTTCTTTAAGAATGTAAAATTTGCAAAATACCCATCTAGTTAAACGTTTTAAATACTTCAATTATGACTACAATTAGGAATTTAAAGCAAACACTCGAGTTACACTGTTTGAAACTTTCTATTATTATCAAATCGCTTATTGTTATGAATCGGATATTGTTATCATTCTACTCTTGGACAAAAGTGATCACATTGAGCGGAGTCAACATGTACTTTTAGATCTCTAACTATAATCTACTACTATTATTTTTGGATATAATAATAATAATATTAATTAGATCTCTCTATGGTTGTCAGCAGTGCTATTCCTAGGATGTTTTGGAGTAGTAGAAATCTTGAATTTTTTAGGAGGAGTGAAATACTGAAATAGCATGAACTACATACAGACACACGAAAACCGCAATCTAACCGCACCTAAGCATCAGAACAATAAATGAAAAACAAAATATAATCTATTCCTCTCCTAAAACGACCAAAAGTAGATCCAATCTTTCCAAATTTAATAGTTTATTTAAATTAACTATAAAATTAAAGTTAAATTTCATTTTACAAAGTCTAATTCATTGGAATCACCGCCAAAAAAATTTCGGTGGGGCACCGGTGCATTTAAACCTTTTTGCGGAAAAATTCAAAGAGAAAATACTCCTGTCTAGTTTTTTTAAAAGAGTATTTCCGATTTTCAAGGAGTGAAATACGCACTCAGAGGAGTTAAAAATCTCTATGGTTGTCAGTCATAATTTGATGTGGGTGAACATGGCGGCTGGAGGAATCTTTCTAAAGCTGTACGAATTTATTTTTATTGAGCTGAAATAAAAAAAACCTATAGTTGATACCTGGAAATTATCAATCTTTACAACTTTGCACGATCGAAACTATTACTGATGTTTTGCGATCTAACCTGAATCAATTGAGCTTATCAATAATACTTTATTGATATACACCCGGCCCGCCTGCCTAAGCAGGCTTTGATGGTACATTATTTACAAAAATAAAAGCAATAACAATACAAAAGGATCAAATCCTGAGGTCCAAGTTTAAAATAAAAATAGGTAAAATAATTAAATAATTTACATTACATTCAGATTTACACATTAATAGGTTTTTAGCATAAAAATATGTTAAGAATTAAAATTTAATATTAAAATCATGATACTATGCATTTGGATATTAATTTAGATTAACTGTATGGCTCATAAATTTGATAATATAGAACGAAATAACTTTTGCAAGTTGATAAACATTATTCGATAAAATTCACAAATTTCTATTCAGGAAAATATCTCACCGTTATTGCTAACGTAAATAACCGAATCAAAGTTTTTCTCACAATTTCTTTCAACTTACATAACTTAAACAGTTATAAAGGTTGCGTAAAATAGCTAATCTACAACTATTAAGCATACCTGTATTAAAACACCCCCCCCCTGTTTTAAGTTCTGTATCGCAATCAGCATTATGAGCATTACCTAAATAGGTATCAACATCAATATCTGACACTGAGCCGAAGGTGTTTGCAAAGTTAGCTAACACAATTCACAATTAATATCAACAACTCCAATACTAAAATTGATGCACATAACACGAGTACAGCTAACTAACAAAACGCTTTAACTATTACATAGTGCGAATATATAACTAACAGTTCAAAAGTGCGGCTACTGTGCAAAATAATCAGAGATACTAATAAGTAGAGGACTCATTGGGGTTAAAAGTCATCACCGAAAGTGTTACAAAACACGCAACAAACACTTGAACACGTTAACAAAATGTTGTTAAGCTCTAGACAAGAGTGTCAAACGATACATGGCATTGCGAATTTAAGATTGAAACCTATATTTATCTAACTAAAATACAGTATAAAGAGAGATTATACTCGACAGTATCGTTTCCTGAACCCAGTACGATCATTACGCAGAAGGAGAAAATGGGTAAACACAAAGCCTGTTGGGTTGCTAGGAGTAGTACGCAAATAATGATCAGAAGACGCTATATATAACATGGGTTTTTACAAAATAATCATATTTTAAAATTTCACTCAAAATTCAGATACCGCGATGGGAACTACTTTGTTAGTGACGTCGTAGTGTCAACTTAAGTTGCTGTCTAGTATAAAATTGATACACCTAAAGCGAATATAGCTTTAACACCTCAAAAGTACATACAGCTAACTAACATAACGCTTTAACTATAAAATAACGTGAATATAGCTAACAGTTAAAAAGTACAACTACTAATAAGTAGACGTTAGTGTTAAAAGTCATCACCGAAATTGTAACAAAACACTTGGACATGTAAACAAAATGTTGTTAAGCTATACAAGAGACGACACATAGTATTGCGAATTTAACATTGAAAACTATCTATCTAATACTAAAATACAGTAAAGAAATAAAAATTAGCTGAAATAAAAAGAAAAAGTTATTCAAAACACTTAACCGAACAGCACAGGCAAAACAGCAACCTTCGTTGAGCTCCGAAAAGGGCGATCTGACAAATCGAGAGCCTGCGCACGGTTACGGTTAATTAATTATACTTTAACAAAATATTAATTAATTTCCAAAATACTATTAATTGATTAGTGAACAAAATTTTCGTTACTATCATCCGTATTTATTAATTAGGAAATTAAGTAGGATACCTATATAATATTTTGATTCGTGCTGATGGAATTGATTCTTTTGGGGGTTCGATTCCTTCAGAAATATTCAGAACCCTAAACATGAGTGATCTTCACCGAAGAATCACGCATTTCATTTTGGATGATTCCTCTATCTAAAATGAAGATCGAAAGTGAAAAGTCTAAATGAGTCTTAAGATCATCTCTTTTTGATGTCACTTTGGAGGAATCATCCAAAGGGAATAATGTCTTTACTCCACCCAGTGGCGGATCCAGGATTTGGGTTTTTTTGGGGGGTGGGGCTAAGAATTTTCATAATCCAATTGAATCTTCTTGATTATCTTAATATGGAAAAGGTAGTGAATTATCCTGCTCTAACCACTAAAATTTTTTGGGAAATTTAAGTAAAAAAAACCCCCACTTTTTATTTTGTTTTCGTACGCCTCCTCCGATTTCAGATTTTATGGTAGAATTTTTGTGTTTTTTAACAAATTTAATTTAAAATAGAGTTGTAATAATAGAGTTACAAGTATTAAGGGGGTCTGTAGGTCCTCCCCTAGAAAATGTAAGTAAAAAAACTTTTTCAACTCGTTTTGGTACGCCTCATCCGAAATTCGGACATAGATTTCATGGTAGAATTTTTGCGTTTTGACAAACTTAATATAAAATAGAGTTGCACTTGCAATAATAGAGTTACAAGTACCAAGGGGGTCTGGGGTTCCTCCCCCAGAATTTTTTTTGAAAATTTGACCTTAAAATAACAGGGTTTTAACTCATTTTGGTGCATAAAATTCCATATTAAATAGTGTAAAACTTTTCATGCCCCCCCCTGGATCCGCTAGTGACTCCACCTACACTTGGAAACTAGCGATTCACAGGAGTGAATCACTCAGAAATCCTGAGTGATTTCACTATTCATCCTGAGTCAGGATGAACAGTGAAAGTGAAACAATCTGTGTCTAAATATTTTTACTTACTTTAGTAAAAAGCTCTTTTACTCTACAGCAGCGTTTGCTGACCCGTCACAACGCGGAAGCAGAAACTGCGTAAACGGAAAGCCTGTTGGGTTGCTAGGAGAAGTTTCGCTAAGCAAAGGGTGATAAAAAGACACTAAATATACGTGATGGGTTTAATAAAATAATCATATTTTTAATTGACGTTCTTCATTTCACTCAAAATTCAAACACCGCGCTGTGAACTACTTTGTTAGTGAAGGGTCAGAAAACGTTGCTGTCGAGTTATAGCGCTATATTTATGTTATCAAAATTCGTTACAGATGATATTTTTAGTTACCTTGATTAGTATGTCTTTAAAAGTAGGCATACCACAAACTTTAAGTTCAATTATATTTAGTTACAATAAACATTTCTTAAACGGGCAGGGGCGTCATTTCAGTCTTTGGTTGGGGGGGGGGGCAATGATTTTTTTTCAGTGGGGCTGAGCCTTGCCGTAACCAGACTTGTTTTTATGGGGGGGGGGGTTGACTCAACATCATGAGCTCTAAGTAAAAATTAAAAATGGGGGGTCTGGGGGTAACCCCCATAAAAATTTTGAAATTTTGCCTAATTTTTACAACATTTAAGTTACATCCCAAGAGAACAGCCCCTTGTAAACCACATAATTTTCTAGGGGAAAAAGTTAAAGCGTCAAAGTTTCAAGGGGAGCCGGAGGTCCTCCCTCAGAATTTGTTTTGAAAATTTCCCTTTAAACTAGTCTTTTATCTCCTTTTCAACCTCATTGGGGAACACCCAGAGGGAAACGCTTCTTGTAAGCGGCAGAATTTTCAAGGTAAATTCACTGTGTAACATATATAGGGGAAAGTTCCCCAAAACGGGATAGGCGGGCAAAACGGGATACTGAGCCTCGGAGCTTGACTGGTGGTTGTATCTCGCGGGAGACAGGCTAAACTGGTTCGCGACCGCCATTACAGCATACTCAGTTGATCTCTCAACTCTAGCCACGTGTTTCGCAAAGAAATATATTTTCAAAGTTTTCAAGATAGATTTTTACTAACTTTGTACCTTTTTCGACTGCAGAACAACTGTCCTTGTGCTTCTCCGTTCTTCGGAACAATTCCGGAAAGTACTGTGTTTTGTTCACAACTCTTTTAACAACAATTTCATGTATTTAAATATTGCTTGTGAGTAACGGTTTAGGGGTCAGCCATTTATGTTTTCAAAAGTATCACGGTCGGGCAAAACGGGACACTTTTGGGGTGCCCAAAACGGGATACAATTTTGATGTGTCCCGTTTTACCAGACCATTTCCATTAATGTTTTGGCAATGTGTTTAAGTTATTTTAAGAAGATGCTCAGAACATGACGTCCCAACAACCATTAAATCTGCAACAAAACGAGGCCAGATCCGAAGGATCTTCAAGTTCAGTCATAGCATCTGAGAGTTTGCAGTCATCACAACCACTAGCGACAGTATCGAATGAATCACCTAGTACCTAGTGATGGGGGCACCGATAACATTAGCACAAACGCAGGACTTATCCAACCGTCCACATCAACAGGAAACAAAGGACTTGGGCTATACAATTGTCCTTCACTGCCATTTTCTATTTCACCCAAAGAAATTCTACCTCCACCACGAGTGTTTGGACCAAGACCTCAAAATAAACACGATAGGTTAGGTTAGGAAACTAGAGTTGGAAGAAGAAGAGAGTGAAAAAAAAGAACGAGAGAGATCTCAAAAGCTGGAAAAAAGGCCTGCCAAAACAAGTCTCTTGAATGTTCCGAAGACAAAACAAACGAGGCGTAAAAGAAAACCAAGTGGAGATGCAAAACAGACAGATAAAGTTAAAAAATTTTACTCTGAAACTGAAAAAAACCCACAATCATCAATTGTAAAAAACGAAGCAAAAGGACCTAACATAAGAAAACCTAAAAAAATCATCAGTTAGCCAAGGTTGGACGTCGTCGTCTTAAAAAGATGAAGCATGTATTTTCTGCAACGCTCTGTATCTTGAATCGAAATCTGGAGAAGGCTGGATACAATGCTCGAGCTGCCAGGGATGGGCCCGCGAAGCCTGTTCCAAAGCAGAAGACGACAACACATTTTTATGCGATTTCTGTGTTATGTAAGGTTTTAAATTTACAATTAAAAAGTTTCTTCCTTAAAAACTTAGCCTATTTTTGTTTTAAAAGTAAAATCAGCAAAAACCTAATAACATACAAAACCCTATCCCTTTTTACCCACCCTTGGTAGGGTAAAACGGGATCGTGTAAGACTTTGTGAAACCAGTATTTTTCACATAAATATTATTGAACAAATGTAACAAAGGTATGCTAAGTAGTTGAAAAGCTGTATACTTTTAAATGACGTCGAACTTTGGAATGTACCTTGTACACAATAAGACATAAAGCGAAGAATAGATAAGCTATCCCGTTTTGGGGTACTTTCCCCTACGTAAAAATTGTAAAGGGGGGGTCTGGGGTCAAAATTTTTTGAAATTTGCCTCTTAAAGTAGTGTTTTAGCTCATTTGGAGGCCCTTTGGGCTACATCCAAAAAGAACAGCATTCCTTGTAAAGCATAGAATTTTCTAAGGAAAAAGTTATAAATGAATGTCAAATTTTCAAGGGGGGGGCAGAGATACTCCCACAGTAAATTTTTTTTTAAAATTTCCCTTTAAACCAGTGCTTTACCTCCTTTTCAAACTCCTTGGGGTTTCAAACTCTTTGGTTCCCAAAGGGAACCACTTCAGGTCAGGAGGACTTCAGGTCAGGACTTCAGGCCACTTCAGGTCAGGAGGAGGTTTGGGGGTTCTCCCCCAGAAAAGTTTGAAATTTGACCCTCAAAAGTAGTGTTTTAACTCCTTTTGGGACTTTTTGAGTTAAATCCGATGCTCCTTGTGGAAGTTACAAAATTTTCAAGGGACTTGCAGCAATTTTTCACTTAAGAGTGGAAACCTTTGGGGGGCAATTGCCCCCCCCCCTGCCCCCCCTAAATGACGCCCATGTAAACGGGTCTACCAAGACAATAGTACTTATGATACCCTCAATTTCATCTATCTTATTTTTACCCGATCACACTATAACTATTCCTAAACCTAGATGGCGCTACGAGTAAAAAACAGCTGCCTTATAAAAGTAATCTCTGAACCTGAAAACTTTAATAAATAATAAATTACACTTTTTTTTGCATTTATATATATTAAATGCTGAATACCTATTTTTCTCCTTGGATCGTACAATTTCTTTTTCATTTCGAAAATACATAAGAATTTACAAAAGGTTGCGCCGACCCGACGTAATATCAAATAACAAAATAATGCCAAGTAGTAGTTTTATTTCTTCCCTCTTAGTAGATGGCGCCACCACAACTTCACTCAACTCTTCGAAAACTCAATCAGATTTAAGAGAGTTTGGGAAACTAGCTTAAAGTTGAAACACTTTATTTTCGCTAAGCTAGTTAAAATCTTAAGAAAGTTTGTTCCCAGATACTTAACTTAAACTAGTTTACCTTTTCATGTATGAACGTAGTACATAGGGTCAAAAGGCATGGGCGTAGCCAGGTTCCATGTTAGGGGGGGGCAAGGATACTTACCTTTGCCCCATGTCATGGTCTCAGGTAACTGTATACTTTTACACGTACTTTACATAGTACTTTTACACGTTAAATTTTAGAGTAATTATACGAAGGGTTTGAACTTTTGCACACTTAACTTAAATAATAGTGTAATTGATGTGTGCTCTAAGAAAAATGGGGGGGGGGGGTCTGGGGGTCCTCCCCCAGAAAACTTTTTAAAATTTGCACCTTTAAGTAGTGTTTTAGCTCATTTTTAGACTCTTTGGCCAGAACAGAACACCTCTTGTAAGTTGTAAGCCACATACTATTCTAGGGAATTTATGTGGCTAATGACTAAAAGTATAATTTGTAGAATCTAATCGAGTTGAGTTAAATTCAATAAATTTTATCTATTTTATTTTATGTTACCGGGTGAAACATTCGTATGTTTGGACATTAAAAAAAAACACCAAGCTTTAATTACATAATAATTTAGAAGAGACTGAAGAAGAATACAAAGTTACAGTTAGTCTGAAAATAGTCCGAGCAACTTTGTATCAACTGTTCAAGTTGTTGCAGTTACTTGAATAACCATGATATAAGATATAACATTTAACAATAACCTTAAAATGTAAAAGTAAAACCGTCCTGCTTTTTCAAATATTATTTAGCTTTTTTTTTCACTCTTAAAGAAAAAATTATCTTATTAGATATTTTAAAACAAATAGTTTATCCCCCAAAACTAAGATGCAATACTAAATTCAACTTACTTTAATTGCTGGTGATGGTGCTGGATTAAGGCTTTACATAATACGTCTAGATATCAATATGGAGGACTGGAATACGTACTCTTTTTAAGTTCAATGCTTGAAAACTAAATCACATATCTTAGACTAAAGGGAATTTTCTGCAGGAATAGCCAATGACCACACGGCTTTCTTTCTATTCGTTGAAAGGTCAGCCAAAGCTTCGAAATAATAATGGCTGGGTTCACAAAAGACCCCTCTGTTTTTGTGTAAACACTTGAGAAACACGTTGAAACAATTCCCTGACACATCCAGACACCTAAGGGGCTGCCCACACCAAGGAAGCCACTCCAGAGCAATAAAATAAATCAATCTTGACCCCTTGGCCCTCGCAGCCTTCGCAATACAAGATAACGTTAATTGACCTCCTGGACAGTCGAGTAAACAAGACACTCTCAACCCCCTCTCTTCTATTGGGAAGGCTGAATGGGGAACCTGAGTCCGCCTGTCAAGATAACGATCTTAATGGGACAGTACGCACGACGAGCTCCGTGTGGGCAGCCCCTTAAGCCCCCTTGCTTGTTTGAGTCGTTGAGTGCCGAAGATTTATGATATCCTTTTCCTTTCACACCCCAATCCATTGTCAAAGGCAGGAGGTGTACGTATAATTGGATTTTGTGGTATGGGAAGAGCATTTCCCCCTCACCCCTATTTCTTCTCCAATTAGGACAGTAGAGGACAACAGGAAAGAGGGAGCGTTCACCCCCCGCTGGCTCCTGTATGTGAACAACAGGTGTGACCAGTAACGAGTTTACTTTACCCTTATCTTATCTTGGGGCTGTTTGTCAACTCTTCCCATTTCTAGCCGTTCAATAGATTTCCACTCCGCGGGAGGTGGTCAACTGGGGTTGTATCTTATCTCGTATCTTTGAAGTTGTCGAATTTTTTGACTGGCTCGGTCGTTTGGGGAACTAAAAATGCTGAATGAAATGAATTCTGCGTGAATTCTTCCGCCACATCTCACATATAAGCTCGTTTTTTTGGCACATATACTTTAAAAAAAATTGAAGGGTTTCAGCTTTAAAAAAAAATTTCAGAAAAAAAAATTTAAAAATGTTTTTCAATTTTAGAGAAAAAATTATTTTGGGGGAAAATTTCTGAAGAGTTATGAAAAATTTAGGGGGGGGCAGCTGCCCCCCCCTGCCTCCCCCTGGCTACGCCCATGTCAAAAGGGGTAAAATGGTAATAGCCGGATAAAATGGATATTTTTAATTTAATTTAATAAAATATATTAATTATATTTAAAAAATTTAATGTTTTTTGGCAAGCTAATTTCCATTGAGGCTCATGAAAAATAAACGTGCCAAAAAACATTTAATTTTATAAATATAAAATGTTAAAATCCCTTTACGCATTTCACCCCACTTGATCGAATATTCATTCAGGGTCCCGAAACATTGCAACCAAGTAAAGTTAGAGATAGCAACCCGACAGGCTTTCTATTTACGCAGTTTATGCTTCCCCGTATTGGGTTCAGGAAACTTTGCAAACAAGTATAGTAATAGATAGCAACCCAACAGGCTTTCTGTTTACTCGGTTTTCATTATGCGTAGTGCCGTACTGGGTTCAGGAAACTTTGCAACCAAGTAGAGTTAACACTAGACAGCAACTTAAGGTGACCCAATGACGTCACTAACAAAGTAGTTCCCATCGCGGTGTCTGAATTTTATTGAGTGAACTTCAATTTAGAAATATAATTATTTAGTTAAATCCATATAGTCTTTTTTTATCACTATTTGCGTACCGAAACTCCTCCTAGAAACCCAACAGGCTTTGTGTTTACTCAGTTTCTCCTTCTGCGTAGTGACGTACTATGGGTTCAGGAAACGCCGGGAAAAACCGGGGTTTGCCCCTTGGAGTTTGCTTTTCTGCCGACACACTACCTTCACAGTGTAACGGGTTCTACAGGTTCCCGGAGCAATGCGGAGAAACTCACTTCAGGGGCTCTAAACTTGTACGAAGTGTGTTTCTCCGCATTGCTCCGGGAACCTGTAGAACCCGTTACACTGTGAAGGTAGTGTGTCGGCAGAAAAGCAAACTCCAAGGGGCAAACCCCGGTACTAGTCAAGGTTAATAGAATAAGATAAGGTTGGCTCTTCACATAGGAATGAAAATTCGTGTGACGTACTGCTCTCCAGCCGATTACGTAATTCGCGTGATACATCAGCTTCTCCTTCGATTGGGTCAGATAGAATAGGGATTTTTTTGACAGGAGAGAGGGAAATTTAAACTTTGATCCAACAATTCAGTTTTGAAGCAAGATATGAATCTAAAAGGGTTTTCGTTTTAGATTAAATTGATATTATAGCTTCATATTGATGAATATCTATTGTTAATTTGAAGTAAGAAACCGAAGTAGATCGTCCCAAAGGCAAGAGGAATCCATAGATTGGTTTTAGGAACATATTAATTTCTTTTAGATTAAAAGCAATTTTGATTTGGGAGGGACAATATATTTCTAGCTCCCTTCATGGAAACTGAAAAGAGTTGAAATAAAATACTAAAAGCAATTTATAGACATAATGATTATATTATTAAAGCTTGGCAATATTTTTTCATTATTATTATGTATCATTTTTTAATTTGAAGACCATTCAAATTTTACACTAAAACAGGATCAATGTGACCTCACCTTGGAGATCTTATAAAATGATCATATCGTAACTTTGGGAACACTGATCCAACTTCAAAACTAACCGTTTCAGTTCGAGTTTCTTTCGGCGATCGTATGTGGGAGTCGGCAAGTTGGTGAAGGTTTATACCCAATAAATTATCTCCTTCATGTTTGTCATGTTTAATCAAACTTGAATTCGAAATCAACAGATTATTTGATTTTTTCTTCATGTAATTATCACTTAGAATCTAAGTGATCATTTATTATCATCTGATTATGCGATTGTTTTAACACTGATCAATATGTCTTAGAGATAGATGAGTGTTACTACAATCATAATCAGAATATAAGATACATTAGAATAATAAATTCAGTGAGATCAGATTAATTAGTACCTAATAAACTAACTTTGAATTTTAATAAATTAGTAATAAAGGCGATTAGTAGCGTAATCAATTTTATACAAAAAATACAAAAGAAGAACAATCCAAAAATAGCTCACAATTTGAGGATTTTTTAGTGATCTAAAAATATCGGATTGTAACTAAATACTGCTTTAAAAAACGGTATTTTCTTTGTATTTAGAATTTTCTAAAATACAGATAGTGGGAATTTGTTTAACTTTTAAAATATTGTTACAAATCGATCACTATTGATTTAAGTAATGAACCTCCGTAATTATGCATAGGAATCAGTTTTAAATTTCATAGTTCGTATTTAATACACTATTTGGTAAGCTATAAACTTGTTCTTCAAGTTGCTTATGAGAAGGAAAACAAGATACTCATAATTTAATTCAATGAAAAATTTTAATCAGTTTTAACCCATCAGAAGTTTAAAAATTGAATTCACCCATATAGATCACAAGTATTGATATTTAAATATATGATTTGTTGCTTAGGCAAGTTCACAGGTCTATATTTTCCCTTCCGCGTCTTATATTAATCCCTTCTACGTAAGAAAGTCCCTATAAGAAGCTCCGCGATTTCCCTATGTAACCCTGATTGGTCACTCCTGTCAAAACTTCAACGCCTTCCAGCCGATTACGTCATCCTGGCTGAAAGTAATCGGAGAGCCAGATGAGCCCCCCTGGGTACTAGTATACTCGACAGCAGCGTTTCTTGATCTAATGACGTCACTACGCGGAAGGAGAAACTGAGTAAACAGAAAGCCTGTTGGGTTTCTAGAAGATGTTACAGTACGCAAATCGTGATAAAAAGACACTAATATATATGCATGGGATTAAGAAACTAATAATATTTCTAAATTGACGTTCACTCATAATTCAGACACCGCGACGGGAACTTCTTGTATGTGACGTCATAGGGTCAACTAACGTTGCTGTCTGTACTCGACAGCAACGTTTCTTGAACCCACAACGTCAATACGCGGAAGGAGAAAATGAGTAAACAGAAAGCCTGTTGGGTTGCTAGGAGGAGTTTCAGTACACAAATCGTGATACATACATGGGTTTAACAAAATAATCATGTTTTAAAATTGATGTTCTTTCATTTCATTCAAAATTCAGACACCGCGATGGGAATTACTTTGCTTGTAAGTGATGTCATAGGGTGAACTAACGTATGTTTTACTATTCATATTTAGAACTTAACATTAATCACTAAGGAAACTTTTTTTTTTTGGCGTAGATCCGTAGTTTTCCGCTCTTCATCCGTAATACAGTAGTTTTTACCTAATTTGCATAGAATTTGGAGACTATGATATTGTTAATAGCCAAAATATTTATAAGTTACTAATAACATCTGTATTTTTCGAGTTTTTTTTTCTTAAATTTAGGCAAAAATTTTCCCTGAAATATGGGATAGACATTCAACATCAAGATGTGAGCTGCGCCACACAACTATCTATGTTCTATGAGGACAATCAGAGTTGCTTGTGCTTGATTAAATATTCTAACTAATCGAAAAAAGCACATTGACACAAATCATCATTTTGTCTACGTCGATAAGCCTATTTCGAGTGCAGATATTGTCCAACAGATCTAATGACCAAACCTAATGACCTGACCTATCTAATGGCACCGAAAAGGCATACTTCGAAAATGTCAAATTTTAATACTGCTGTTTTTCATTGTTCTGCTTCACACAAAAATAAATAGATATTTCTGTATCTTACGTTTGATTTATCCGAACGCTTCCAACCTTGCATGGCAATAGTTTCTGCAAACTCTATTCTACAGGAGAAAGACTAATCCATTTTTTCTTTTCAATATAGTAGTTTATTAATCAACACTGTGGCGCCGTACATGTAACACAGGCTGTTACGCTGTGCATTATTTGACGTATTATGCTTTATTTAATTCCATAGTATAAGTTCACATCAATTCAAAAAAATAAGAGATGTATTTTTACATAACACATAAATGTGGCAAAAATAGTCTGTCTAAGTGATACATCATATGAATACACAGAATATTGAAAAGTTTCAAAAGACGCATTGCAGGACGTTTTCCGCCTTAAATATGCACAGCCCCCTTGTGCATTGAAAATGCTCAAAAGAACTATACCTCTACGACCAACTATGAGGCCAAATATTACCTAAGGAGGGGAGGAGTTGCTTATTTTTCCTGACAGGGGTGTATGAGTGATGCTTACGTTAGATGTTACAAACACTGCACATTTTCAAAAATCTTCTTGTTTCTTGCATGTATAAATTCAAAATTCAACCAAAAATAAATTTCACAAAGAAAAAATTGAACAAGGAAATAAATTAAAATGGGACCAACTTAAAAACAATTCTAATCTAATGCAACAAACCGCGTCCGAATCGGTCCAGTAGAACATACCAAAAGGGTCTGGCAAAGATTCAACATTTATATTCGACGAATTGATAACCTCCTCCTTTTTGAAGTCGGTAAAAAAGAATTCCAATCATTTTGACTTCACAAGGAATTTCTGGAATCTAGAGGCACTGCTAAACATTTCGTGCAAAAAAAAGATCAAAGGAGGGGATGAGTTAATTTTCCTGACAAAGGGGATCAAAAATGACCAACAACATGCTTACGTAATATTTGAACGGCCCTTGACGCCACATCCGGTTTACTTTAAATCATTTATGGAGAACACGATTATTTGGATATGTGAAAAATTATTCACTGTACATGCATGCGCGCATCATGAAAACGGATATGTCGTCGTATTTTCCAAAAGCAAAATCAGAGTCGTCGTGGAGGTAAGTTGGTCTGATTGGGCGGACAAAATATGGTTATACAAAGCATTCGAAAAATTTTTGAATAGGATGCTTTTCCAATTGTAATACTACTAGTAAAAAAGCTTCTTACCATGTTTTAATAGAAGTTACAAGTTCTTCAAATGGAGAAATTAAACGCATTTTAATACTCTTGTTTTTATACCTTTTTATTCATAAAAATATGCTGTAACTAATGACTAGAATATTTGACTAGATGACTTGATTAAAAACAATACAAATATTTAGTTTCAAAGATATTTGAAAACTAGGGGCGTTTCAGGATTTCTAGGGGAGGTAGTGTACATGAAGACAAGGGGGGAAAACTAGCAAAAAAACCCCTCGCATATCCAATTCCAGAACGAATCTTTTGTTGTGAAAAGATAAGTTCCAGCGAAATTTATAGTTAAAATTATAATTGTCCCTTGATCAGACTCTTCTAGTATCAAGATGTTTTTTTCTATTGCAGTCTATCTACCTACAACGCATGTCTGTTGTTTTTGAATAGAATAAACAATTTTATGTGATTTTTACATAAAACATTTAATTGGTTTTATGTATAAAATGACGAAATCGAACCATTATATCACTTTCTGCCCAGATATGCGAGGGTTTTTTTGTTGATAATTTCCTCCCGTGATTTTCACCCCTCGAACCCCACTTGCGACCCCCTAACTTCTTCACAACCTTTTTCGGTCCACGCCCCACCAATGCCCCCATGTCCTTTATTTTTTCGAAAATCCTTCTTGAAAAGTAAACAAAACCTGGTGGTCCATGCTTCACTTGGGGGGCAATTTGGTTGAAAATTTTTTAATCCCCCCCCTAAAAATTCATATTGCCCCCCGCGTTGGGAAACACTGCCCTAACCTATACCGATTCTAGATAGTCTTGATGTACCCTACCTCCCCAAGAATTTCTGAAACACCCTGTATATATAATTTGTTCGAATAGTTTTAGGTTATGTCACATTGGATCCTAGAGGTTGTTTTGGGCAAGTAAGCACTGACTTGTTGGACGATTTTCTATTTGGTCCCAAACCAACAGTCATACTGTCACCAACACTCAATACGGTCAACAGTCACATTGTCACCATTGTGAGACACACTGTGGCAAAAGCACAGTCTTATTGTTGTCACCACTGTGTATGTTTTATTTCACCCTTGGTGACAATTTCATTTCTTCTCGTAAAACAGAATGCTTCTATTGGAGCATTTGTAATCACGTGACCCCGCACGTAGCAACAGGAGCGTCACTACCAAGCAGTTCACAGTTAAATGAAAATAACTGGTCGTGACGTCATATGCGAGTGCTTCTATTGGAGGAGCATTTGCAATCACGTGACCCCGCACCTAGCAACAGGTGTGTGTCCACCAGCTAAAAGGGTCGTGACGTTATGTGCGAGTGCTCCTATTGGATCATTTGCAATCACGTGACCTCCTTAGCAACATGTACCTTTGCACCTAGCAACCACCATAGCAACAGATGTGTGTCCACCAGCTAAAAGGGTCGTGACGTCATGTGCGAGTGCTTCTATTGGATCATTTGCAATCACGTGACCTAGCAACCACCTTAGCAACATGTGCCCCCACATCTAGGAACAGGTGTGTGTCCACACGCTAAAAAAAGGATCTATTAGCGTAACTTGTCGGACGATCCTCGAAGAAAGGCGAGTCCTTGGGCCCAAACCACCACGTCGAAGCGAAAGTCACAATGTCAAGATCACATTGTGACAAACCAACAGTCGCATGGTCACCACTGTCAGCCATGAAAGTCATATTGTCGGACACACTGCGACAAACCAACAGTCGCATGGTCACCACTGTCAGCCATGAAAGTCACTATTTACCACTGTCGGACAAGAAAGTCATATTGTGACCACTTTCAGACATGAAAATCACTTTGTCAGCCATGAAAGTGATATTGTGACCACTGTCAGCCATGAAAGTTAGATTGTGACCACTGTCAGCCATGAAAGTCAGATTGTGACCACTTTCAGCCATGAAAGTCAGATTGTGACCACTGTCAACCAAGAAAGTCACATCGTCACCACCGCCAGCCATGAAAGTCACATTGTGGCCACTGTTAGCCTTGAAAGTCATATCGTCACCACCGCCAGCCATGAAAGTCACATTGTGACCACTTACAGACATGAAGTAACATTGTGACCACTGCCAACCATGAAAGTCACATCGTCACCTCCGTCAGCCATGAAAGTCACATTGTGACCACTTTCAGACATGGAGTCACATTGTCAGCCATGACAAGAGAGTCACGTTGTTGTCCCTTCTTCCTTTTCAGGGTGACGAACCTGAGTTGCGGCAGAAATGTCGCAAAAGTGTCATATTGTCACCATTATCAGACACTTTGTGAAAAACCAACAGTCACACTGTCTCTTCGTCCTTTTCAGGGGGATGAAAACTATACCTGAGTTGCGGCAAGAAAGGCTCGCTTTCCGAATGCCCAATAACGGACAGCTGTTGAGTCTCATCTGACTTATTGTCATCCCCTCCTGTTGACCCCAAGCAGGAGACGAAGGAGGAGAACCTGGAGACCCTCTTCCACTCCCCATCCCCTGGGGGAAGGTGTCGGGGGCAGTGGTCGCAGTTGTTGAGACAGGGACAAGAATTGTTGCGCTTCGTCGTTGATTCTGAAGATCTGGAAGTTGTAGGACTGGATCTGCAGGGAAATGAAGGATACAGTAGGGTGGGCCGAAAAAACTCATTTTTTTATTTCCAAGTTTGGATAGTGCGGAAAAGTTGCGAATTCAAAGAAAAGAAAAAAAAATTCAAAATCGGTTAATATCTTCCGTTCGCGCATTGGCCCTAAGTTTGACAAAATATGAAAAAAACTTCCATTTTTTCGAAAATTATTTTAAATTTTTGAATTAATTGTTTTCTTAATGGATGATTCAGAGAGTCTTCCGAACCCTTCCGCGGGTGCTTCGGGGGCGATAACGCTTCAACCACTTTTAGTAAAAATCATTGCTGAATATTTTCATTAAATTTGGGTCCTTGGGGATGGGTTAGGACCTTTTAAAACGGAATTGCGTAAAAAAATAAGTGTAAAAGGTTGCGAAAAATAACCTCTATAATTTTTAACGACTTTTTTGGGTATTTAGGGGGGTAATAGCCCCTTAAACCTATCCATTCGCCACAAATTTTCATAATTTAGAAAGTCTAATCTTTCTTGTCCCCTCGGATGTAGTTCAAAGACTAAAGTAATGCTTTTTGACCCTGAAAATCTAGTTCAAAGTCATTAAGTCATCGAAAAACGTAAAAAAGGGGAGGGGCTGTTCCCCGAAAATCTGAGCCCGATGGAGAAAAACGGGGGTCGGATTCGGATTCAGGGGATCATTTTACATAAGAATCTACTTGTGTTGTGTCAGAAGCATTTTGACCCTATTTTTTTGTCGAGCAGACCAAAAATGCGTGAAAATGTGAAATTTTCAATATTTTGGCAAATTTTGGGGCTTATGCGCGAACGGAAGACATATACTGATCTAAACCAAATTAAAACACATTGATTTTAGGCTCTATTTGAAGACGTTACAAACTAAGAAAACATTTAATTCAAAAATTTAAAAAATTTTTCGAAAAAATGAAGTTTTTTCATATTTTGTCAAACTTTAGGGCCAATGCGCGAACGAAAGATATTAAACGATATTGAAAATTTTTTTTTCTTTTCTTTTTCTATATAATTCGCAACTTTTCCGCACTATCCAAACTTCGAAATAAAAAAATGAGTTTTTTCGGCCCACCCTAGTATACAGTACATGAGTAAGTTATTAAAAAAAATCAAGAGAGAGTTTTTAGGGAGTTAGAGGGGAAAATCCAGGAGATAAAACGTAATTTTCACGAGTTTTAAGGGCTTTTAAAAAAGTAAAGTAAATTTCAGGAGTTGGATAGGAAAAATCCAGGAGAAAAACGTAGCTTTCAAGAGTTTTGAAGGAGTTAGTTTTTACGGAAGTTACAGCCGTATTGACCAACACGAGTTACTCTCGTATTAGGAGAGATATCTCGCATTCGCGAGTTAACGGTATCGACCAGTCCAAAATACCTTAACTCTAGAGTGAAAAACAGCACTGAACTTGACTCCCCAATTTTCCCGAGTTAGTCTCGTTAACAAAAACAAAATGGCCGTCTGGGATATGTTAGCACATGTATAGCAGAAAGGATTAAGGATAATGTGCAAAAGTGTTGTAGACACTTACAAAATACTATTTAATGCTAGAATTTCACACATTCTTTGCCTAAAATTTGTTAAATTTAATTCTGATATCTGAAATCGTTTGTAAACATTGAGTGCCGTGTAATTTTTTGTTCCTCATCATTTTGACTGGTTTAATTGGTATTGTTTAACCAAAAAATATTTATTATAAAATACTAGATGCATTCACGAGTTACTAGGTAAATATTAAGTTTAAAAAATTTATTTGTGTACTTTTTTTGTAGAAAGTTGGTAAACAATAGTTTTT
This sequence comes from Tetragnatha montana, assembly GCA_963680715.1. Classification (NCBI taxonomy): domain Eukaryota; kingdom Metazoa; phylum Arthropoda; class Arachnida; order Araneae; family Tetragnathidae; genus Tetragnatha; species Tetragnatha montana. The sequence goes on along the minus strand of OY796675.1, from coordinate 1,003,404 downwards.
TCTGAATATTTTTAAAGAGAACATTCTGATTAAATTATTAATAAGTTAGAATCAATAATTTTTTAAGATAGTTTTTTTTTCATTGAAATGACCTGTGAGGTATTTGCGGCCTTCTATTGCCTTGTCCATCGTGACGGTCCAATCAGAAACGGGCCTACTACTTTCCTACATTTAGCTCGAGAGTATCTTAATTCGATGCTGGTCAATAAGCTCAAAACTTATTACTAGAGTTAACTTAACTCTAGAGACAACCTACTCTAGAGTTAGCTATAAACTAACTCGAGATGGTCGATACGGGTGTAACACCCGTATCGTTACAGGGTGTTCATAAAATAACTAACCCGATTTTCAGGGAGGGCCTTTTTTTATTAAAATAAAGTAAACTTCAGGAGTTAGAGCAGTGGTTCCTAACTCGGAAAAGTCCGCGGAGTCTAAAATTGGAACCTTCACGGACCACCCTTTGTAGCTTAAAATCCCCATCTTCATAAGCCAGATGAAAATTAATTATCCCCTAAATAAGCATAAGAAATTTACAATATGCTCTGAAATATAACTATATTTTAAGAAAAATTCAGTTACATCTCAGGAGAATTATTAATTTTTGTTGTGATAAACGTAAATCTTCGGGACCCACAAAATTGTGGAGTAGTTTTTTTTCCAGAACACTTAATTGTACTAGTATAGTACTTAATTATAGTAGAAGAAAGTATTGTTATTAATTTAGTGGTGCCTGTTATCCCCGACACAGCCGAAAGTATAATTCAATCATTCAAATTTCTATTCATTATAGGACATCTTTTTTGGTGCGCTTCTGGATCCCTCCACGGACCACTTCCAAGACTCTCACGGAACCTCTGAGTTAGAGTGTTTGTAGAGTTTTTCAGGAGTTAGAGGGAAAATCCAGGAGAAATCACGTAATCTTCAGAAAAAGGGCCTTAAGAAAAAAAAAGTAAACTTGAGGATACGTACCCTGCAGCAGGGCTGATGGGTGGAACCGGAGCGAACCGGATCTTCTTCTGCGACTCGAGCGAGAGGCGGCGACCGTGTCGCAGGGATGACCGCGTGGCTGACCGCAAGACATCGGGGGTGATGGCGGAGGTCTTCTTTTTCTGCAGCAGGGATCGTTTCCGGTAGTCCTCTTGCCCTACCAGGAAGTATGTGGACATTTCGCCTTTGCCCTATGGAGAGAGATCAAATGATTGTAGTTACTGATCAAGATCACATAAATGATTGCATTCACTATACAGGTCAGGCTATAGAACATTTGCAATAACGTGACTCAGACCACGGCTTACTATTAGATACTATATACAGGCTAGCTGAGTACGGAAATCGTTAAAAATCCAGATGGGACAAACTGGCAAAGCATATCCTCAGTGGCGGTGGGTGATATAGAGCATTTTCAATCACATGACTCGGACCTAACAACGGCCTTAGCAACGTTGTTATTCGTCCAAGTGACGTCATGTGCGAATGTTTTTATTTCGCGCCCCTAACAACGGCCCTAGCAACGTTGTTTATTCGTCCAAGTGACGTCATGTGCGAATGCTCTATAGGTAGGACTTGTGGCGATGGGGAAAGTTGTCAGATGGTTTTCATTGTTGAAAACTCGGCTAGCCTCTATAGTACCTAGTAGTAAGCCGTGCTCACACCTAACAACAGCCTTAGCAACAGGCGCGTTGTCCTACAGCATTTAACATTTAAAAAATAACTGGTCGTGAAATGCTTCTGTTGGATGATTTGCAATCACGTGACCCCAACACCTAGCAACAGACGCGTTCTCCTACAGCAGTTAAAAGAAAATAACTGGAGAAATGAGCTGAGCTGAGAGCAAACGGAGGAAGGAGTTCCCAGTGCAATAGAGCATTTACAATCACATGACTCGGACCTAGCAATGGCCTTAGCAACAGGTGCGTTGTCCTACAGCAGTTAACAGTTAAAAGAAAATCAGTCATGCGTGCATGAGCATGCTGCATGTCCCCTGTACATTTCGTCCCAGGGAAACTTAGTCCCCTGGATAGTTGGTTCCCTGGAAACTTCGTCCCCGGGACACCTCATTCCTGGAAAGTTGGTCCAGAGAAATTTCGGTCCCCAATTTAATCGATTAACAGCCGTATCGACCAACACGAGTTACTCTCGTATTAGGAGAGATATCTCGCATTCGCGAGTTAACGGTATCGACCAGTCCAAAATACCTTAACTCTAGAGTGAAAAACAGCACTGAACTTGACTCCCCAATTTTCCAGAGTTAGTCTCGAGTTAACAAAAACAAAATGGCCGTCTGGGATATGTTAGCACACTGTATAGCAGAAAGGATTAAGGATAATGTGCAAAAGTGTTGTAGAAACTTACAAAATACTATTTGATGCTAGAATTTCACATTTTCTTTGCCTAAAATTTGTTTAATTTAATTCTGATATCTGAAATCGTCTGTAAACATTGAGTGCCGTGTAATTTTTTTCCTCATCATTTTGACTGGTTTAATTGGTATTGTTTAACCAAAAAATATTTATTATAAAATACTAGATTTATTGACGAGTTACTAGGTAAATATTAAGTTTAAAAAATTTATTTGTGTACTTTTTTATAGAAAGTTGGTTAACAATAGTCCTTGCTGAATATTTTTAAAGAGAACATTCTGATTAAATTATTAATACGTTAGAATCAAAAATTTTTTAAGATAGTTTTTTTTTCATTGAAATGACCTGTGAGGTATTTGCGGCCTTCTATTGCCTTGTCCATCGTGACGGTCCAATCAGAAACGGGCCTACTACTTTCCTACATTTAGCTCGAGAGTATCTTAATTCGATGCTGGTCAATAAGCTCAAAACTTATTACTAGAGTTAGCTTAACTCTAGAGACAACCTACTCTAGAGTTAGCTATAAACTAACTCGAGATGGTCGATACGGGTGTAAGACAATGTAGGGGTACAAGAAACCAGGGAACCAACTATTCAGGGCACGAGGTGTTTCGGGAGCCAAGTGTCCGGAACGAAAATGGCGTATGATGGCATTTGCAATCACGTGACTCGCACTTATACTTTAGACAGCAACGTTTCCTGACCCTATGACGTCACTAACAATCAAAGTAGTTCCCATCGCGGTGTCTGTGAATGTCGAGTAAAATTTATAAATATGATCAGTTTGTTAAACCAATGTAAGTGTATCCGCTCCACTGTTAGACGATCTTGACTTCAGTGTAATTCGAACCCGATTCGCTCTCTATTTTTCTTTCCTAACTCTATGCACTGATGGGCTTCGATTACAGCGTTAAATGAAAGAGGTAGTCACGAGTTATCATCATGTTTAACAGGGCTGTAACCAGACTTTTGTTTCGGGGGGGGGGTTGACTCAAATACTTTCTGAGGTACCTCCTTACGAGTACTTTTATATGTTAAGTTTTAGGTGACAACACTGGATTGAAATTTTGATGCACTAAATTTCAAAATTGTATAAACAATATGAATACAAAGTAAAAGGGAGGTCTGGGGGTCCTCCCCCAGAAAATTTTTGGAAATTTGCCCCTCAAAAGAGTGTTTTAGCTCACTTCTGAGACCCTTTAGATTACACCCATAGAGCACCACTCATTGTAAGCGGCTGAATTTTCAAGGTAAAAAGAAGGTATATTGTAATAAATGGCGAAATGTTAAGGGGGTTTTTAGGTTCCTACTCCAGAAAATGTTTTGAATTTTTCCCCTAAAAGTGGCATTTTAACTCATTTTGAGACACTTTAGGTTATATTATAGAGGACCACTCCTTGTAAATCACACAAGTTTGAAGGAAAAACCGTATACTTAATAGATTTTAAAATTTCGAGGGGGTTTGGGGGGTCGTCCCCCATAAAAATTTTGGAAATTTTACCCTTAAAAGTAGGGTTTTGACTCATTTTGAGACCCTTTAGGTTATACCCGAAGAGGATATCGCTCCTTGTGAGACATAATTTTCAAGAAAAATAGCAGTATAAAAATTGATGTCAAAATTTCGGGGGGGGGGGGGGGTTGAACCCCTAACCCCCCCCCTTGGATACGGCCCTGATTTTAAGGGGGGGGGTAGTTACCTTGATGCTGATGACTCCTCTTTCTTCAAACTTGTAACCGCCGAGTTTGTCCAGGATGCTTTTGCACGTTTGGCTGCAGTGGATGCGGAGAGCTGCAATGAAGTGAGATGACGCAATCAATCATAAGACATTCAAAAATAAGACGAAAAGACATTGCATGGAAGACAAATTTCGAATGAAAGAGAGGATTTTTTATGTTTAGCGTAATTAGATTTCAACAGAATTACGAGTTTTCTTCCGATTTGTAAAGGGCGAGCGCGCACGGGTGACTTTTGTCACGGTGACAAAGACAAAATTGTTGCCTTGGCTATTGAAACAAGTTCAAGTATCTGTAAAGTGCGCGCACTAGGCGACGTGACAGTTGGCCGATTGCCAAGAATTTCTTCATAGAGATCCAATTTCTTCTTTGAAGTTTGAAGTTTGAAGATTTTCAATCACATGACTTTACCTAACAACGGCCTTAGCAACGTTATTTTTATCCTCCAGTGATATCATGTGCGAATTCTGGTATTGGATACTTCTATGTCCCGCCCCTATCAACAGCCTTAGCAACGTTGTTTTTGTCTTTGTCACCGTGACAAAAGTCGCCCGTGCGCGCTAGCCCTAAGGATATAGGGTGGGTAAAAATGGTAGGTCTAGAGACTTTTAACAGTTTATATTTATAAAAATTAATGTGTTTTGGTATGCAGATTTTTATTGTGGTTCAAGTAAAATCAGCATACCAAAAAACATTATTAAATTTTATAAACATAAATTGCTATAATTCCTAGACCCCTATTATACCCCACCCTACCCTATTACACTCCACTCCGCTCAATGTGATCACTTTTGTCCAAGAGTTAACAATAAGCGATTTCATACTTATAGAAAGTTTCAAACAGTGTAACTAGAAATTTACTTTAAAATCACAACTATATGTAGTCTTAATAAATTGAAAACGATGTAGAGAAACCGGCAAATGCTAGCAGCGTTTTCTATGCTTGGCAACGCAGAACCCAATTTTCAATATAAAACTAATACTACCAGTCAAAAAAATTGCCTTCGCTGTTTTGGAAATTTTTATTTTTGGACTTACCCTACGTAAAAAAAACTATGGGACAGAAAACTACGACATTTTTAACAATTATTGAGAAATGTTTAGAGAATATTTTCAAACAGAAAGCTCATTGATGTGATTATAAGGGGCGTTTGTGGGTACCCGATGATACAATTAACTTTTGTTACGATGTTTATTAAGAATAACTTACGAAGACCCGTCGATTCCATTCGGGAGGCCGTATTCACGGTGTCACCGAACAAGCAGTACCTGGGCATTTTCTGTCCCACCACGCCTGCGCACACTGCTCCTGAAAGAGAACCAGTGAACTGTCAAAATATACACAGGGACCTAAGCATGTTTTGCCCCCCCCCCCTTAGTCAAGGGCAGGCACGGTTCCCACTCAATTTTTCGGAAACAAAATTCCCTGACTTTTCCAGGCTATTATTTACGGCATTCTTCAGACATTTCTTTTTTGCTCTTACAAGGAAACATTCTCTAGGGTGAACTCACAGAATTGGAGGAAAATTTTACAGGGGTTAGTATATGACTCAAAACACCTTCTGTAAAAAAATTAGCTGCTAAATTACAGTAGAAAAGCTGTAAAAAATTATTAAAAATTACCATATTTAACGCCAAATGTAACCCTACTAGGCGAGGATGCTTCCTTTGGCTCTGTGCCAAATGCTAGAATAAAATGGCCACGTTTGAGTTTAAATGATCGAATAAAAAAAAGATTCATCAAATGCAAAAAAGGATTAAAAATGAATTAAAGGAGGAAAATTAAATTAAAGGAAAGGAAATTAATTAAAAAACTGTTGTTTTAATGGATATTCTGAAGTACTTTTAACAAAATATCTCAATTTCACGTTAAATACAAATTTTCACTGTAATATAAAAATATATTATTCCATCTGATAGAAAATTCGCCAAGTCGCCAAGTTCAAAGTTAATTTACTCCTTTCCTAATGAAATTCAGCAGCTAATTTTTTCACAGTAAGTTTCTTTAGCTATCTTCTTATGCCTGTAAAATTTTTATCCAATTCTGTGAGTTCACCCTGAGAACGTTTCCTTGTTAGTATATATTTTCAATCAATGATCCACTCTCTAGAGCCAAAATTGACACCCAAACAGTAAAAATTGTTCATTTTCCAGGTATTCTGTATGATTTTCCAGGTTTTTGGTCAAAATGAGCAATTTTCCCTGACTTTTTAGGTGAAATTAAAATTCCCTGACTTTTCCAGGTATTCCCTAACCAGTGGGAACCCTGTAAGGGGCCATCCATAAATGATGTCACACTTTTTTTTCAACATCTTTGACCCCCCCTCCCCTATGTCACACTTCCTTCCTTGTCCCCCTTACCATCCTTTGTCACGTCACAGACTGCTACCAATAATAAGGTTGGTAAGAATTAGGAACCGGATGGTTTTTTTTGAAGTTTAAGTGCACCCCTCCTTATAAGTTCAAAGTGAACTCTTATTTCGTTGCTATGAATCTTATAATAATGTCATTTAAGCTACATTTTCCAGAAAAAAAAAACGTTTTTGATTTCCAGTGCTTGATGTCACAATTCTTGAAACCTCCTTCCCCCCCTTGTCGCAAAGTGTCACATATTGATGAACCCCCTTCCTCCCCTCTAAGTGTGACGTCATTTATGGACCGCTAAACTAAACCCTTCCTCAAAATAATGAAATGGATAAAAATGTCAAAATATACGCTGTAAAAAAAAAAAAATCTTGTGTTTGTTTTAAGCAGAAAATTGTTAAATTTGCTGCCAGAGAATCCCTGTAATTTTTTTTTCTCACAGACCTTTTCTGTATACATATACCATTACAGGATACATTACTTATTGAATTTCGCATATAAATTAATTTTAAATGTATATTAAGATCAGTTATACTCGACAATAACGTTTCCTGACCCTATGAAGTCACTACGCGGAAGGAGAAACTGCGTACACAGAAAGACTGTTGGGTTGCTATGAGGAGTACAGGTACTCAAATCGAGATTAAAAGACTCTTTATAAAAGTGGTTTAACAAACTAATGATATTTCTAAATTGACGTTCATTCAAAATTCATACACCGCGCTGGGAGTGACGTGTTATAGGGTCAGGAAACGTTGCTGTCTGTACTAGACTGCAACGTTACTTGACCTCGGAGAAACAAAACAAAATAAAGAAAGCAGTTCCCAGTGCGGTGTCTGAATTTTGAGTGAAATTCAATTTAGAAATAGGATTAGTTTGTTAAACCACGGCTTACTAGATACTTATACAGGCTAGCCGAGTTTTAAACAATGAAAACCATTTGACAACTTTTCCCGCTACAAGACCTACCTATATCGCCTTCAACACTGTGGATATGCTTTGCCAGTTGGTCCCATCTGGATTTGCAATGATTTCCGTACTCGGCCAGCCTGTATCTAGTAAGCCGTGGTTAAACCCACGTTTATATATACATAGCGTCTTTTTATCACTATTTGCGTACTCCTCCTAGCAACCCTACTAGCTTTATGTTTACTTCGTTTTCCCTTCCACGTAGGGAAGGGTCAGGAAACATTGCCAACCAAGTATAACAACTTTAAATTTGCAAAAAAAATAAACTAAAACGTTCCGATTCAAATAACTCGCTCGTTAAATTAGCTCCCAAATTAATGGAAATTTGTTGGGAGAGCTAATTTTATTCTATACATAAAAGACACTGTTTGCGTTTAAACAAGGGAATGTTAAGACAAACAGCAGCAGCATTCCAGAGGATAAATATTTGGCGATTCTTTCCTTCGAGCAAACACGCCTAAGGAACTTGTTCTATTTTCTGATGCTGTGCCTTTGCTCATTAGGAGAAATGCATTCCGAAAGTCCTATCTGATTACACCGTGGAAGAATTCCTCCATCGTTTCTAATAGAGACAATGACGCACCGGTAGAATTGATCTTTCCGACATTTTATTTCCTGTACTCTTAACACATGGGCGGATCCCCCAACGTTTTGAGAAAATTCCGCTTTTGTAAGGGAAAATCATGTTTCCCTTAAAAACATTCTTTTGATGATTCTTAAAAATGAAATTCTCACCAGCTCATTTTCAAACTCTTTAGATTCGCGTATAACCATACCCATCTAGAACAAGCAGGCAGGGTAAGACAGGAAAATGTCTGAAATGGGTGGATCAAATTTCACACACAAAAATTTGTCTGAAATATTTCAGACACTTCAAGAGTTTGAAATTCCAATTTTTCAGACAGTTGAAAAGTCTGAGTTTCAGACATGCTTATTAGCAGTGTAGTACAGTAGTGTGTGTCTCTTATCCGGAATTTACCCGTTTTTTATCCGGAATTTGGAAATCCGGAAAGCTCTAAAATCCGGAAACACCAAATTTGACGCCCTAGGCGAAAATAACGGAATCTATACAAACTAAGCAGTACTATACTACTTATATACTGTCTTACCCGAGTGCATGCCAATACGAAGCATGAGGGGGTCCCCGGGGCGGTGCCGTATGCGGAATCGCTTCACAGCGTCCAACAGGTGCAGGGCCATGGAAGCAACTTCGGCCGCGTGCGCGTCTCCGTTGCACCGGATGGGGAGGCCGCTGACCACCATATAGGCGTCCCCGATCGTCTCCACTTTGTACACGTCGTAGTGTTCCAAGATGGCGTCGAAACACGTGTACAGGTCGTTTAGGAAGTCCACCACCTAAAGAAACACACGTTTTTTTATGTCATGTAGACTCAAAATTCCGGATTTCAGGTAGCGGACCCTTTATCCGGAATGCTCCCAAATCCGGAATGCATACAGATTAACCCTTCAGTGCACCAGATTTAACTTCAATTACATTAGCCGGGTTCACAACAGCCATTTTACCGGAGGAAAGACAGAGGAAACCGGGGCCTAACCGCGATCTCATCGCCTATAGTTGCTATCGACAATAGGCGAGCGAGAACACGTTTTTCTCTATGCGAGACCTTCCCAAAACGCGCTTTTGGCCCGACCGCGAACCGGTGGTAGAAAAGGATTTACTGATGCCTCTCGCTTTCGTCTCGAGTACACTTTTGGTGGTCCGTTAAATAGTTCCAAAAAATATAAAACAGCTGTTAATTTCCAAAGCAAGTCCTCAGACATTAATCTAGTACGAAAGTAATGAACATTAGTGTTTATACAAATTTGTAGGATCAGTGTACAATTACTTGTGACGTTTTTCCATACATGGCTCCACTATCACACTAATGAATAAATCAATTTATAAATGGAAGGGCTATACTTTTGAATTTGTTTTCGTTTCTTAATCGTGTTAAAGTTTCTGAATGCATCCCTAAAGTCCCAGCCATAATGAAAAAGTGTCTTCGGATTTAGAAAATGCAAACAAAACACTACACCGCATCACTACTCTTCCCAAAGTAAACCGTGCGCAGACATAGAGAAAGAGTTCTTAAATAAAATACTTTAAAAAGTACAATCGAAGATTTTTAAGCATAACCTCAAAGAATGATAAGGTTAAAAACTAAAAGAAACGTCATAATATAAGGAAATAATAGCAAAAAAACGATACATAGCGTATACGATAATTGCGAAAAGACCTTTACGATTGCTCCGAAGCAGACGCTTCGTAGGCGAGGGAAAAGTGGCCGTAGGCGAGGTTTCGAATGCTTCGCGGTTCGACTATTTGCCGAACTATCGTAATGTGACGTCACGAGCTCGCCTAGACTGGTTTCGTCTACAGGCGATGGGATCGCGGTTAGGCCCCCGGTTCTTCTTCCACCTAGGGAAGAAATCACCTGACTATCAGTTGGAAATTCTCTCTTGGGCAATAGCAGTAGGAAATGTTTTAATTGGATCAACTCTCGTAGACAGCGCTCTCGCTCGCTTGTCACATGATTTTTTCTACTGGTAGGACGAGTGCTCTTGTGAACGGGCTATTCAATTTCCTCACGGGTGGTTTTCGGAGATCCCTTTTCCCCTACTTCTTTAGCTCTTTCTCCGGTTGAATAGGTTGGCTGTTGTGAACGCGGCTTTCATGATATATAGACTAGAAATCCCGGATTAGAGTAACGAACCTTTTATCCGGAATGCCCTCAAATCCGGAACGGTGATTCATAGGAGTGAATCACTCATGATGAACAGTGAATAAGCCTTTTTGCAAAATAGCGATTCACAGGAGTGAATCACTCGGAATGAACAGTAAATCACTCAGGATGAACACAGTAAAAATGAAACAATGTGAATCAGCCTAACTAGCGATTCACAGGAGTGAATAATCACTCAGGACGAACACATAATTAATAAGAGTAAGAGGAAACTAGCGATTCACAGGAGTGATTCCCTCAGGAGGAACAGTGAATCACGCAGGAAGAACACAGTGTGGAAATGAAGCAGTGTGAATCAGCCTAACTAGCGATTCACAGGAGTGAATAATCACTCAGGACGAACACATAATAAGAGTAAGAGGAAACTAAAGCGATTCACAGGAGTGAATCCCTCAGGATGAACACAGTGTGAAATAAGAGTAAAAAAACCCGAGAAAGTAAGTGACCCTGGGAATGAGACTAGCGATTCATTTAGGGGATGGACACAGTGAAAATGAAAGTGTGAATCAGCCTGACTAGCGATTCACAGAAGTGAATCACTCGGGATGAACACAGCCTTAAAAATAATAAAAAAAACTACAAAAAAAACGAGAAACAAGTGACCTGTAGGGGACTGCTCTCTGCCGACATGGTGGTGAATCCGACGATGTCGCTGAAGTAGATGGTGACGCAATGGAAAGACTCCGCCTCCACTTTGTTGCCCTTCTTCAATTGGTCAGCGACGTACCTGGGGGGAGGAGCCAAATTATAGTACACCAAACATACAACGACCATCGAAAACTATACTCGACAGCAACGTTTCTTGAACCCAGTACGTCACAAATGCGGAAGGAGAAACTGCGTAAACACAAAGCCTGTTGGGATACTAGGAGGCGGTACGCAAACCGGGATTGAAAAGCACTATACTAGACAGCAACACCCTATGACGTCACTCACAAACAAAGTAGTTCCCATCGCAGTAGAGCATTCGCACATGACGTCACTGGAGGATAAAAACGAAGTTGCTAAGGCCGTTGTTAGGTTCGGGGGAACCCGTTGCTACAGCGGTTGTTAGGGGCGGAGTCTTTTGTGATTGCAAATGCTCCAATAGAAACATTCGCACATGACGTCACTGAAGGACAAGATCCCGTTACTAAGGCCGTTGTTAGGTCCGCGTCATGTGATTGATGCTCAATGCTCATATACTACTGATAACTAGTAATTATTAACGCAAGAAACAAGAAATTTTCGAAAATGCAGTGTTTGTGACATCTTACGTAAGCATCACTCATACCCCCCCCTTGTCATGCAAAATAAGCAAATAGCAGCCCCCCCTTAGGTGCTTACGTAATATTTGAACGGCCCCTAGAGCAGAATACTACTAATAGTCAGCGTTTGGCTCAGTTAACTTACATAGTTGCAACTAGCTAACTAGAACTAGTTGCCAAACAGTAATAGAGTGTTTTCAGGTGACGTCACAACCGGTTATTTTCTTTTAACTGTGTACCTTCTGTAGGGCTTTTAACTGTTGCTAAGGCCGTTGTTTATCTGTTGCTAAGGCGGTTTTTAGGTATGGGGTCACGTGATTGCAAATGCTCCAATAGAAGAATTCCACGGCCAGTCATTTTATGTTACTGTTAACCTCTGTAGGGCAAAAAACTGTAACATTTTCTGTTGCTAAGGCCATTGTTAGGTCCGAGTCATGTGATTGAAAATGCTCTATAATCATACCCATAAGACACGTGGGCATCTGTTTCAATTTGACCGAATTAAGTTTCCATACAAGAGGCGAGAAAAATAACAGGTTTTTATTCTGCTACTACACAATAAAGCTGAGATCTTTAAAAAAAGAATCAAAATCTTCGAAGATGAGAAAAAAATTAATTCAGCCGACGATGAAATTCGTAGGTATCGAGTGTTGAAGAAAAAAATAACAGCATTCCAATTTAATTACCAAGACGTAAAAAAAGTCTGAAAAGTGGATTAAAATTATTTCGCGGTAAATTGAGTTTTGCTTAATAGCACTAATTGGAAATACACGATCAGAAAAGGTTTTTCATATAGGCCGGGATTTTAGATCTCGAAGTTGTTTTTTCCCTCTATTATTATTGTGAAAAGAATGTTATAAAAACGAAAATAGTGTTGAACGTTTTTAAATATGTTTCATCATGGAAAGTTAATTATGGAAACTTGTGAATTTATTGACGTGGAAAGATTTTTTAGTGTTTGACCGCTTCTTAAAAAATGGCCGGGTATAAAGTATTTACGCAAGACCTAAATGACTTCTAAAATGAATTTATTTCCATTTCATTTTAGTTTTTCTTGAATATACATTACAATTCAGTTCTAACAAAGGTAGACATTGGGATTCCAATAACAAAAAGGTGATTTATTCATTTTGCATTGATTTTATCCAAAACTATAGTTAGGAAATATTCAAACTTTCTTTAAAGAACAATTGTTACATCGTAAGAACTCAACTTCCCTAAAGATAACTTTTAATTTCTCTTTATAAACCAACTTTTGGAAAGGTCATTGTTTTATTTAATTTTTTTGATATTTATTAGATTATTTTAAGTTGGAAACATTTAACTATTAGTGTTTTGGAAGATAATTGTTTTTCATTCAATAATTCATTGAAATTCAATAAAGAATGTTATAAAAACGAAATCAGTTGAATATAAATAATATTTCGTCATGGAAAGTTAATTATGGAAACTTGTGACTTATTGACATGGAAAGATTTTTCAATTTTTGTATGACCGAGGGTTAGTAAAAAATGGCCGGGTATAAAATATTTATTTATTCAAGACCTAAATTACTGCGTCTGAAATGAGCTTCTTGAATTGTACAACTCATTTCAAGAGATCTAAGAAAGGATTCTAATAAAAAGGTGCTGTTTACCAAAGATTGTTATGCAGCATATTTCCGCCCCTGAAGTACATGAAAAATATCTTAAATTTTGCAGGAGATATTAGCATGGGAAAACAGCTCAGGTCTCAAAAAGAAAAAGAACTATTTTCACATTCTAATATCTCCTTGAAGACATTTTTAATGTACTTCAGGAGCGGAAATGTGTTGCATAACAATTTTCTCATTGAGTATTTTTTTTAAACTTTCATATTTTGCCGCTAGGGGCACTGTCAATGGGTGTTCTCCTTACTTTCATGACCCGTTGGTTCCAAATAACAGCCGTTTTGCCTAAGTGGATTTCTCAAAAACTACCGGCCCCAAGGTCTTATTCCTACTGATGGGTACAATAAGCCCACAAAACCATTTGAAAATCTAAGACCCAAAGGTCCAAAAGTGTACTTTTTTGAGTCGTTTTGACGTGGAATGGTGAATCTATTGTCTTTCTATTTGAAACAGCCATCAGTATAACCTCTAAGATGGAAAAACTAAAGCTCAAAGACGAACGAGTATCTACTTGCTTTGGAAGCATTTCATAGAGCAGCGCGTCCGTTTTCTTCTTCTCCTCTATCAGCTGGTCCGTCCGTTCGTCCACCAGCGCCTCCAGGTTGTTGGCGTACTTTTCCATCATGGCCAACATATTGTCGAAGATGTTGGGCTTCCTAGAAAAAAAATTACATAAATTAGAGACCTTTTATACATAGGCACTTGTTATTTCCACGAAAGTAACAACTATACTAGACAGTAACTTAAGTTGACGTCACTAACAAACGAAGTAGTTCCCATCGCGCTCTCTGAATTTTATTGAGTGAATTTAGAAATAGGATAAGCTTGTTATACTCATGTAGCATGTAGGGGAGAGTGGGGTAATAAGGAAAATGCAAAATTCCACAGGATTTTCCCTTAGGGTTACGAAGCTGATTTTTTTACAGAATGTTTATATCATTATCAGCTTTCTTTGAAAAAATAATGAACCTGCTAAGTAAAGGTGAAAGGGATTTTTTTACGTGTGTCTTATTACCCCAAGCGACTGTAACCTTATTACCCCACGAGGGGTAATAAGAAACAAGCCAGTTATTTTACTAATAAAAAACAATTAAAAATCAAATGAGAGAAGTAATATTATTATCTCTAAAGTGTATTTTATAACCATAGTAATTTTCAAAAATTTTCATTGAAAATCTTTAGAGATATATGTTCAGTTAAAAATTAGGCTAACAAAGTTACAAATGAAAGTTTTTAACAACGCTATATTTTTTTATATAACACTTGAAAATCATGACAAAACAAATAAAATGGTGTTTCTCTTATTTAATCTTGTGAGACTAAAAAGTTATTACCCCTCCCCCCCCAAAAAAAAACTCCATTTTTTTCTACAAACTCAGATTTTTAAAGGTCGGTTTCTCTTCCTCTTTATAAACTCAGCGCTACCCTCTTCCTTCAGGTTCGAATGGTTCAAGAGGTTTATGAAGAAATCCTCGAAACTATTCCCCCCGCCCCAATGTGTTTCTATAGTTTTTTTTTTAATTAATTTCTCGGCAACGTGAATATTGAAAACCAACTTAATAATGTACTTTACTCACCTTTATTAACTTAAAACGTAAATTTGATATAAAACCCTCGGTTTTCAGGAAAATGGGGTAATAAGAAACTTAATTCAATTCAATTTTTTAACTTGAAAAATAAATTAAATACAATAAAATAACAACAAAATAAAGTCGAAAATAGTCCAATGATATTTTTCTGTATAAAATACCGATGTTTCTTATTACCCCTTAGTTTTGTTTAAATGGGGTAATAAGAAACGGGCATGTTTAAGAATGATCCTCAATCCTAAATTGAAAAACAAAAAGTACATTTCATAGCTCTTTGAACCCCTAAAAGAGTTGACTAAAAAAAATCGGAAGATAATTTATTTATAAAAACAAGATAACTTGAAATAGTCGAAAAGACGTGACTTTGTATTTTCGGTTTTGTTGATAGAACCAACTTTCAACGACTATATTTCCCTGAAAAATTATCGTAAAACGATAAAATTTTTATGTGATGTAGGGGAGGATTGAAAAATATTGTGTGATTTTTTTCAGATTTTTAGGCTTACACACAAAGCAGTAAAATAAGAAAATCCTTATTACCCCAGATTCTTATTACCCCACTCTCCCCTATAGCGTCTTTTAATCACGATTTGCGTAACGAAACTCCTCCTAGAAACCCAAAAGGCTTTCTGTTCACGCAGTTTCTCCTTCCGCGTAGTGACGTCATAGGGTCAGGAAACGTTGCTGTCGAGTATAGAATAGTCCATAAAAATTATGTTTCGTACATTTCTCCTCGAAAAGAGCGATAGCGACCCAAATGTTACTTGTTACAAAATACCCGACTATCACTTGGATGTTTTAAAATCAATTTTTTTCTAAGACAAATGTAATTACTGCAACAACAGCAAAAAACACAGTTATGTGTTGCTCTGAATAAACTATTGAAACTTAATAAAAAAAACTCAGTTTTCTCTGTGATTTCGGAGTGATAATAAAAATGGTTTGAAGCAGTTGAATTACACTCTCCAACCAGATTGTAACTAAAATATAAGCGTTGTTGCATATTATTGTATGTTGTCGAAGATACGAGGGTTGTTTTTTTTTCAACCTCTGTTTTGGTCTTGAAAAAAAAAGTAGTAGGAATTTCGAAATAATTTTTGTACTGGTAGTTAGATACATCTTTCAGGATCAATTTGCATCTTTACTGCATAAAAATCGGACACTTTTCAATGGGTGTGCAGGTGAAAATCGCAGGAGGGGAAAGCGAAATTCTCTTTGGGTTGGCGGGAAATAAGTTCGAGGAGTGCCATGGTAAATTCGATAACAGAAAAAATGTCCGATTTTTTCCAGATAAGATGCAAATTGATCCTGAAGGATGTACCTAACTACCTGTACAAAAATTATTTCTAAATTCTTACTACTTTTTTTTCAGGAGCAAAACGGAGGTTGAAAAAAACCCCCAACCCTCGTATATTGGGCTTCCTAATAGTAGCGGGGAAAACGCACATAATATAGTACGTCAGAGCGTATTATTTTTCCCCTCGTCAGCGAGGGCAACAACATGGGGGAAAATGCACCAACACAGTGATTTGATACTAAAGCAGCAGTATCTCATACTTAGCAACAGACTAATCTTATGCAATAAAAGTCGTGGCGACGTCGGCTAATGAATATTGGGGACGACCCCCAAGGATTTGGGATTGCTCCCCAGAAGAATTTTACAAAACCATGCTTAACTCTATTCCAAAAATAATCTTTTTCGTTTTAAGCACCCGTTTAATGATTTTAGGGTGGATTTAAATCAACTAATTAACTTTTGTCCCAAGCAGATATATTTTTAACTCCTCTGAGAGAGTATTTCTCACCTTGAAAATTGGAAATACTCTTTAAAAACTAGACAGGAATATTTTCAATCTTTTAATTTTTCACAAAGGTTTAGATTATGCCCTATCGAAATCAACAAATAATATTTTTGTACTCAAAACACCAACTGTCTAACACCCTACAAAATACCCTAATTAACATACTTTTTAAATATGTTTCATACAGCCATAGTAATTTTTTATTGTTTTCTGGAGTTCGTGCGCATCAGCATCGTTCGATGCTGAAGTTCGTGTATTTGCGGTTCGTGATTTGCGTATTGTGGTCTTCGTGTCTCTCTATGTACTTTATGCTATTTCCGTATTTCACTCCTTTTAATTGAATTTCACTCAAGAGTCAAGGAGTATTTTTACTCCTTCAAAAAATCCTAGGAATAACATTGCTCACAGGTATTTCTGCATAAATAACACTATCTTAAAAGTTTGAATATTTAGCGATTCATAAGGGTTTCCTTTAAAAAAATATACAGCACGTCCATTATTAACTATTGTTAATCAATAAGGACGTCCCAATTCCATCTATTTGTATGATGTGAGCGATGACTCCCATTGGTTTTTCCAGATAACTGTTCTTCCAAATATGGGATTGCCAGTCGCTCTGCGAACGTTGATTGGTCCTTCAATCGAACCGGGAAATATGTTGAACTGTACTGGTTGTGCGTGCACCCTACACTGTTAAAAAAACCAGTTCAATATTTCACCAGAATTCTGGTGAAATGTTTGAGATTTTAAGGCTTGCACCAGAATTTCGGTGCGATGCAAAATCGTTGCCACCGAAGAAAATATGGTTTCACCGAGATTACGGTGAAAGATATCAAGGGTTTCGGTGCGGCCTGATTGAACCGAGAATCGAGATTCTTGATCCTCCATCGGCCATTTTGTCGATTTGTTGTCGTGACTCGTGGAAATTGGATTGCTGTGGATTCATTTAAAAAGTAAGTGTTGAGTACTACTATTAAAGTATAGCATGATTTTTATGTTTTTGTTGTTGGCTTAAATTTTATTCTAAGAGATAATTAAATTGGATTTAATAAAAGATAAAAAATTATTCTTAAAGATGCATTAAAACTGTTGTTCTGATTACATTGTAGAAATAAAAGTTTTTGAATACATTTGCTTATGTTAGGATGTTCTGAATGTCAATTTTAATTATTTTAGCTCCAACTAATTTATAAACATATATGCTGCTTATCGATTTATATTTTCTTATATTATTTTCATGTATTGTTCACTTTAGTTTATAACTTCATCACGCTTTAGTTTTTGTAAATATATCCATCCATGTTTCGTTCACCTAATATGGATCGTTGCAATCCCAGGTGATATAGATATTTTTCTTGTTCTATTTGATTTGATTAATTGTAAATAAATTTGTTATTCAAAAAATTTGTTACCAATTCAAATATATTTAATTATGTTGGAAAGATAGAATGTTATGTAAGGAAATTATTGAATTTTTCTTTTTCATCTAAAATATGATATTAAAGTAAACATGAAATTTTATTCATAGAATTCTGATTTGATTTGGTTTGTTGTTTGTATCATTACATTAAAAACATCTCCCTTATCATTTATAAGTTTAAATCTATCCTTTAACTAATTAGTAGCATTTAAATTAGAATTTCATCTTTCTCTGGCATTAGGAACTAATGAAGTATGTAAAATATTTTCACTCGTTATTTAAGTAAGATGATTTAAGTGAAGCATTGAAAGAGTTTCTCGATTTTTATCAAATGCAGTATTCAATGGCTTTCAGTACAAACCCAACTTGTATGTGCTAGTTAATTTTGAAAAAGGATGAGCCTGTTTTTTCGAAAATTGTCCTGTTATTGTGTAAAGGGGAAGAACTACGTTTTGAGTTTCGAACATATCCACTCTCACACAGTGTTTCACATTTTAGGCTACAAGTTGTTTGAAACTAAAGTCATAAATATATTGTCATTTACTGATTTTCTAGACAAGTACCCATTATCAGTTTACAAGTTTAAGAGATATTCTGTTTTAATCCCTAAATACATGATCTTGGATCATTAATTTCTTAGTGTATATACTGTCTATTGGTGTATATATTTATCTTATGTATGTAACTGTTGGAAATTCAAACTGTTCTGATTCTATCCCATGAATAAATTGCTAATTCTTGCTAATTAATAGTTGTTTATGTATATTTTTTAAAACCTATATTGTTATTGTAGCAATAATTTAGGAATGTTCTGTAATTCAAAGTGAGTACAGAACTCAAGTTATTCCTTATAAGAATCTGAAATAGTTAAAATTGTAAAATCTCTTTACATTATTGGTATTTTGATATGGATTTTTTTTAAATAAATCTAATTTCTTCCAAAAAATTGTTGATATTGTTCATGTTTTATATTCATTTTATAAGTTTGAGAAGTTGGTAAAATAAATTTTCTGTTATTATGAAATTGTATTTTTTAATGACATTATAACCTTGTTATCTCAAAAAACCTTTTTATAGTACATAAAAAAATTTACCTTGAAATTGATTATTTTTATATTATTCCTTGTTATCTTAGAGAAAAAAATTGGGTTCCTTTGGTTTAGAGATAATAAGGTTATACTTATACACATAATTTAAAGAAAAAAGTTCATTTTTATAATATAAATCTACATTAGACATAGTCTGACTGCCTGAAAAAAAAATTCAAAAGAACTTCAAACCTAAATGATGTGGCACAAACTCTTTTTCAGCTTATATGAATTACCATAATGAAAATAAATGAAATTTTGTGTAAAAAAATGAGTGTTAAGGAATATGAACAAAATAATTTAAAAAAACTAGTAGGTAAATGCATCCTAATATAATACTAATAAAAACACCTTATTTTCTGTCAATGTAGAGCCGGTGCTTCCGATATTGGCCATCTCGGTTCAAACTTTCACCGTACTACCGGTGCTTCCCATATCGCCTATCTCGGTTCAAACTGTCACCGTATTCCCGGTGCTTCCCGTATCGCCGATTTCGGTTCAAACTTCTACCTATTTCGCGGTGCTAGGATGGGCACCGAAAACCTGGTGCAACTTTTCGCCACATTTCGGTTGCAGCTTTTTTTGAACCACTTTTAGGTGAAAGGTTGAACTTTTTTTCTAACAGTGTACTTACGGCGCCTCGAATTCAAACATTGTTGAAACGCCCGCCAGTTGGAAAGACTGTAGAAATATACTCACATGCCCTTCCTCATGGGCCTGAGCCGTGCCCGCACCTGCTTGAAGTCCGGCCGTTCGTCCGGCTCCTCCGCCCAGCACTCTTGCATGCAGTCCACCAGGCAGTCGAACGCGTCCTCCAGTTTGGACGCGTGGGGACGGAACGGGGGACACTGGTCCCTGCGCATCACGCTCTTGATGATCTCTGAAGAAACAAGGTAGAATCGTCAGTTCACAAAAACCCAACACTGTAAATGCGGGAAGAAAACACAGTAATGGACAATTCTCATTAAAAGCGTTTGGATTTAATTGTGTTGTTAATTGTGTTGTGTGAGAAAAAGATAGTGTTGTGGAGGTGTTGCTATACTCGACAGCAAAGTTTCCTGACGTCATTACGCAGAAGGAGAAACTGCGTAAACACAAAGCCTGTTGGGTTGCTAGGAGGCGTTTCGGTACGTGATAAAAAAATATACGTGGGTGTAAGAAATAACCATATTTTTAAATTGACATTCACTCAAAATTCAGACGCTGCCCTGAGAACTACTTTGTTTGTTAGTGACGTCATACGGTGAACTAACGTTGCTGTCGAGTGTAAAAGCGTTTTGATTGCGTTGTGTGAGAAAAAGTGTTAGAAACAGAAAATGTGTTCGTATGGTTCCAAATTTGAGAACACTTTTAGATTTTAAACATACAGGGTGGTTATGAAATAACATCTACTTAGACTTTGGAAAAAATCTTTGGTTAAAACTCCTCCCGAAAAAAAAGTCTGGTTACGGCCCTAATGGAAGCGCATTACAAAAAAAAAAAAAATCTCCTCCGGAAACTTAAGCTCTCTGCTTTCCCCCATTAGGGATAAATTGGCGGAATCAGCATTGCAAAGGACTCTTGTTTCAGCATGTCGTTACCAGCACGCCAAAAACACGAATCTGCTGTAACGATACAGGGTAAACATGCAAACAGGAGAAATAAAATCCTTAACTATTTGAAAAGGTAAAAGCCTTTAATAAAAAGAGGTATAAGAAAAAAAGAACTATACTCACCAGAAGGCGTTTTCTCCATTTGGCCGTAAGGACCGGAGCGAGCGATAATTTCGTACAAAATGATCCCGAAAGAGTAGACGTCTCCTTTCTGGGTACCCCCTGGAGGTGCGTTCGGGTCCCGTAGAAGCTCCGGAGAACGCCACAGGAGTTCTAGAAAGAAAAAAACCATTCTTCTTAGAACATTTAACTTTCTTACAAATACACTACATATTAAGTAGTTTTTTTCATTTTTTAGCATTGTATAAATTTTCGAACTTTTTCTTTTTTGAGGCCTGAAAAAGTACTATTTTCACTCGCTTATATCTCCGCGAATATTTGAGATATTTTCATGAAATTTTTTTCAGTGTGATTTTTATTATCTTGACAACAATTTTCTAATTGACATTTTTGCTCCATCTCTTTCAGTTTTCGATTTACAAGGGCTAACTTCCAAAGTCCGCCACTGAGGGCGCTGCGGTTGCGCATAGTCACTTTACTATACCGTTACCTTAACTGCATAGCTCTAGCTTGCTTCGCTACCAATTTATTTCCTTTTCACCCTGTATATCCTCACTCAATACATTTTTCATTTTAGGGAGTGTTTCAAAAGTCCCTTCAAAACTAAATTCGAAAAACTTACAAGTTTATTTTTTATTTATTTTATATTTCCCCCATCAAAACGAACCTAAGCAATATAAAACAATGCGTTCCACAAAGGGAGGTTATTCTAGAACAGAAAAATTTCCTTCCGGATGTTGACTTTAGGAGAGGACTGCTGCACCTAAGATTGTCATCCCCCAGCTATTGTCACAGAAGAATAAAAGGTCGTTCACAAAATGGGGTGTTGTTGAATGCCCGAGATCCGTTAATTAGGTTTTTATGCCAAATTCGAGTGTTCCTTTTCTTTTATTGCGGTCCATGCTGCTTTGAAAACGTTGCAGTATTCCTTTATATTTCTTCAGAAATAAAGTGTTTTGATTGCGCCCCTATATCGCGTTGATAGATAAAGTGTCTTTGCTTTGCAAAAAGCTTTGAAAACGTTGCAGTATTCCTTTATTTCTTCGTTTTGAATGAATGAGTTTTTTTTATTACGGTCTATGCTTGTAAAAAGTTACCAAGTTGTTTTCAAAGAGATTTTAAGATTCAGAGCAAAATATAAGGACCTTTGATTGTACTCGACTGCAACGTTTCTTGAACCCAGTACGTCACAAATGCGGAAGGAGAAATCGGTCAACACAAAGCTTGTTGGGTTGCTAGCAGGAGTTTCGGTACGCAAATCGTGATTGAAAAGCACTATATATATATATGTTATGTTATGAAGTGGAGGCGGGTAAAGTGATAAATTTCATTCATAAATTCCACTGAATTTATCACATTGCCCGGTTGATATTAATAATTCCCGGGTTTAACAAAGTAATCCTATTTTTAAATTGACGTTCTTCATTTCACTCAACATTCAGACACCTCGATGGGAACTACTTTGTTTGTAAGTGACGTCGTAGGGTCAACTTAAGTTGCCGTCTAGTATAGTTGACAATTAGAGTTTATTTTTTATAATGTAGTAGAGTATAATTATTCTCGCTTATTTAAAATGGAGACATTATATAAATGTCACAAAAGCAATTTTCACGAAAGCAACAACTCAACTCTAATCTCTATCAGGGGCCTCAGCCGATTTTTTGGGAAAAAAGTAGGAAAAATAGGAGAAAAAAGGAATATTTTCCTAAAAAAATAGGAGAAAATGATTATTTTTCTAATATTAGATCTATAATACAGTAACGGACCCCTCATCCGGCAAGCTTGGGGCCTACATCATCGAATTTTCCGGAGTTTGAAACATTTTCGGAAAAAACGCCCAAAAAGACCACATCTGTCTACTAACACAACTGCGTTTGTATCATAACTAAATTGCGAGCACGCATTTGCGGTACAATCATCATTCCCGTTCTCGAAAAGTTAAGAGAAATAATAAACAATCCCTGACAAATATTCGCAAACGGTTTGAATCTTTGAATTCCCAGTTGTTAGTGAAAAGGTTTTGCTAGGGACCGATAGTACCGAACCGACATCAATCCGAAAACACGAAGAAAGTCCATTGCAAGGGTTAAAAAAAAAGGAATAAAAGGAGCAAAAAGCTGAAAAAAAGGAGATTGACCGTAAAAATAGGAAAAAAGGAGCTAATGTGAAAATAATAGGAAAAACAGGAGCTCTGCGGTCCCTGCTCTATGAAAACGTACTGACCCGTATATTTTATGTGGTAAATGGTATATCGCATGGGCGCCCATATATTTGAATTCAGGAGGGGGCTCAAGAATTTTTTTTTCTATTATCTAGCCAAGCCCGTAACTTAATTCAAGTTTGTTTTTTGAGGGGGGGGGGGTTGGTTCATTTCAAAGGGGCTTCTCACGAGTAATTAATGCGAAAAGTTTTGCATAAAATACTGGAGTTTCAAGCAACAAGAATTATTTGAATCAAAAATGAAATTGTTCATGTTCGAACTGAAAATAATTTTTCGAAAGTAAAATTCAAGGACTTTGCACTAAATTCAAGTAATTTCCAGGGCCTTTGAAACCAAAATTGAAATTCCAGTACTTTTCAAAGATTATCACCCCTGGGAACCCTGCATATTATTATTATAATTTGCGCTTGTTTAAAATGGCGGCGTTATCTTTTATATTTACGAAACAAACTCCGATATATTGGGATCCCTTTGAAGAGATAATGATGTTTCTAAACACACACGAACTCGCCGATTTCGAATGCCTCAGAGGATTCTTCCGAACGAATTCCCTGCAGTATTAATATTGAGGTGCAGTTATTACTACCGACTTCGATTGCCGTTTTAATATTCAGCAGAAGGTTTGAGCATATTTCTATCGTTATCAATTTTGCAAGGAACCCATCTAAGGATTACAGGGCTTCAAACACCACCCGAAATTTCACGAAAAACACAATTTTCAGGAGTTTTAAGGAAAAATAACGCAAATTTCAAGAGTTTTTCAGGAATAACACAGTTTTTTTAGGAGTTTTTAGAGTGTAATTGAAAAAAAAAAAGACACTCACTGGCGCACTGCTTTTCGAAGTCCAAATCGGTAATAAAACTTCGTTTCGCTCAGGGACAGATGTTTTTCAGGAGTTAGGGGGAAAATTCAGGAGAAAAACCGCGATTTTCAAGATTTTTAAGGAAAAATAAGAAAATTTCAGGAATTTTAAGGTAAAATAACGCAAATTTCAGGAGTTACACAGTTTTTAGAGTGTAAATTGAAATTGAAAAAAGACACTCACTGGCGCACTGTTTCTCAAAGTCCGTGCTGTCGTCGTCTTCGGCACCAAACTTGAGCTCGTGCAGTCCGAAGTCGGCAATCTTGACCACCCAGCGACTGTCCACCAGACAGTTGGAGGACTTGAGGTTCCCGTGCGACCGCAACTGGCTTTCGTGGAGGTACGTCATGCCCTGTAAGAAGCAATCGACAGGTTACTTTTCAATCTCACTATCTGCTCTGATGTATAGGGGCCGTCCATAAATGATGTCACACTTTTTTTGCCCATTTTTGACCCCCTCCCCCCCTATGTCACATGTCACGCTTCTCGGTAATAATTTTTTGTAGAATATTCTCCTAGGAGCAACTGAAACTAATTTTTTAGACAAAAAATCTTAGGAAAAATTCTGTTTTTGTTATTTTTGGTTGATTTTCAGTTTTCGAGGATGTGATGTCACAACTTTTGAAACCCCCCCCCTTGTCACAAATTGATTAACGCCCTTCCCCCCTCTGAGCGTGACGTCATTTATGGATGGCCCCTAAGGTGTAAGAGGTAAATATTTAGATGTAAACATAATCCTTTAGAGCAGCGATTCTTAAACTGTGGTCCGCGAGTAATTTTGGGGAACACTCAAGATACCTTTGAGAGTTTTCCAAAGATTTTCGAAATGCGATAAAAAGTTTAAGTTTAAAGGGGCAAATTTCAAAACTTTTCTTGGGGAGGACCCCCGGCTCCCTCTAAATTTTGACTGCTACAAGGAGCTGTTTTTTGGGTGTAACTATAAAAATGTCTCAAAATGAACTAAAACATAACACCCCTTTATGTTATGTTCAAAGTTTCCCTATACTTATGTTCAATGTTTTTCTGGGGGAGACACCCAGACCCCCTTATTATTTGAACTAATTGTAAAATTTTAGCATAGATATGGAATATTATGGGGTACCTTAGGGATAACATTGAGTCAACCACCTGAAACAAATCTGGTTACTGCTCTGGGTGTTCAAAATCTTGGGGGGCCGCGATGTCTGACTGTTATACCACGGCTTACTAGATACTTATACAGGCTAGTCGAGTACGGAAATCATTGCAAATTCAGATGGCAATACTGGACCAACTGGCAAAGCATATTCACAGTGTTGAAGGCGGTGGATGATATAGGTAGGTCTTGTGGCTGGAAAAGTTGTCAAATGGTTTTCATTGTTTAAAACTCGGCTAGCCTGTATAAGTATCTAGTAAGCCGTGGTTATACATAAAGGGGGGATCAAAAGATTAAGAACCACTGCTTTAGAGTATTAAGGTGAAATTTATGTACAAAGGTGGTCACAAAATAACCACCCTACTTTAAAATTCTTTACAGGTGAAACTATATTAGTAAAAAAAAACGTCATGCTTTTTTAAAAAATGTTTTTTTGTTTGGAAAAATCGTAATTATACCGTGATGATTTTCTTTTGTATCTGAAAACTTTTTGGGAAAAAAAAAGTTGACGTGGTGCAAAACTAGGAAAACGTAGCTTGGTTCATTAAGCGTAATGAAATGATTACATACCCTAACAATATCGCCTATTAGCGAAGCGTTAAACATGTTGTCCAATTTCACATCTTCGTTTTCTAGAATATCCTGAAAAGAAAGAATCGTTTTTTGGATTAAAATTAGGCACACGTTATTTCCACGAAAGCAAAAACTCAACTCTATCTAATCTCGCAACTTGTGAAAAATTACAAGTTATAAATTAAAGCAAAATACTCAAAAGTAGCAGCCTGGGATCGACCATTAGGTTACTAGACGCACACTGTATCACGAGGCCATCGGTGCTGATGCCAGGATAGATCAATAACGTAATTTTAAGGGGCGATAGTAAATGAAGACTTTAAAATGAAACATCAGTGTTCAGCTGCAAGTAAAAAAGCTAATAGGATATTGGGATACATTAAAAGAACTTAACTAAAAAAACGAAAAAAACATTAAAAAACATTATTTTGCCATTATAATAGAGGCTTGGTAAGGCCTCATCTCGAATATGCTGTTCAGTTCTGGTCTCCATACTTTAAAAAAGATATAGATTTAGTTGAAAGGGTTCAGCATAGGGCTACTAAATTGGTCAAGGGTATATCTAGTTTTAGTTACGAGGAAAGACTTAAGAAGTTAAATATGTTCACTTTAGAGAAAAGAAGGGCCAGAGGGGATTTGATTCAACTTTTTAAAATGTTAAAACAAGGGGACATAGAGGGACTAGATTTCTGTACGGGTAATAGAACGAGGGGTCACAGTTTAAAATTGAATAAGGCAAGTTTTAAACGGGATTGTAGGAAGCATTATTTTTTTAATAGAGTAGTGAATCGATAGTTAACTCAAGTGGGGTGGACGAGTTTAAAAGAAAAGTAGACGGGAAATCGGGTGGGTTGAATTGAATAGACTGGATCAACCTTGCTGGGCTTTTAGCCTGTAGTTGATCGACTATATTTGTATTTGTATTAATATTTTGAAACACGTAATAACAAACTCTTATAACTGCACATGCGGAAACTGTCGTAGCATTAACCACTCCGTTAAAAATTACACAAAACTTAAACTATCTCCTAAGTGAGGGTTTTTTGTAATCGATTAAAATATGTTTTAGAAATTAATGTTTCTTTTAGTTTCGTGGGGGGGGGGATAACCACCATATATAGAAGTTAAAATCTTTAAAAGAAGATCATGAAAATAAAGGGTGCAATTTAGGAATGAATTTTCCTACTCAAAAAGTAATTAGTAGCAAGAAATAATTTTAATTTACAACAAATTAAAAAAATTGAATGGTTCAAAAAGTCCTTTCGTAAAATGAACTTCCAAATCTAGTTAAATTCTGTAAAAGTAATTATTAAACTCTACGACCAATTTTAATGAAATCCTAATATTACATTCAAATGAAATTAAATGAGGTAAATTGAATAATACGTATTTGCAATCTAGTACTAGTTTCATTTTAACAGATTGAATAAAATTGAATTTATTATAAGTTGCAAGGTATTAATTGAAACCTCCATTGGGCTTAGTTTATACTGATAGAAGAATAAGCTCCAATTTTCGTTCAGTTAGGGGACATCCATAAATTACGTGAGGTGTTTTTTTTTCCCAAAATCTGGACCGCCTCCTCCCCCCTACAACTTTTTAAAAATGATTTTCCTTCCTCAAACTTAAAAACCAAAGAAAATCGTATAATTTCTAAATTAAAAAGTTGACGGGAGATTTTAATCGACCCCCCTCCCCTCTTTTTGACCTCACGTAATTTATGGATGTCCCCTTATTTAATTTGTGACATAAAAACAGTTTCCCTGAGCGTTGAATAATAATAATAATTGGATTTCAACTGTTCAAATAATATCTTAATAATTAAAATTTCATTCCCATAACCAAAAGAGAAATTAGAAACATGACTACGGAGAGGAATCTGATATTTATAAAAAGGATAAAATAAAATCCGAAAAAGTGTTTTTTACGCTCTAAGTAAAAATTAATCTCTAAAGAACGTTTTAAAGATAATAAATAGACGGTGAATCTGAAATTTAATTGCTTTGCATTTAAACCGGTACAATTTTCAGTACTACTTAGAAATGGGATTAAATAGTTATATTAAATGTCACACAACTTTTTATTACCGAATTTTAATTAATGCGTTTCTGCAGTTTTTTCTTCTGAAAAACTGCTTACGATGTATTAAATGTTTCAGATAGATTTCTCACATACAATACAATAGTCTTGTTTTGAGAATAATCATTTAAATATTCGTATTATAACTTTATTCCAATATAAAAGTAATAGATTTTTCCGGTGCTTTTTGAACTAACAAGATATCTACAACACAATTTGCTCCTAATTTTTTTTTAAAAGAACATAACTTTTATATCCTTTTCTATTCAAATTTCAAACTATTTGTTAATTTTTCAGATGAAACGTGAAAATTATGTTACTGCCTCTTTAGAAAACGAAGTAATACCCACATTTCGCAACATTCTACTATAAATTATTTTCTTAAATCTTTATGTAATTATGTATATATATGGAATAATTTTTTTATGGGGTCGTCACAAATAAATTTTTTGAAGTTATTCCCCTATCACCGCATAAAAATAAGTTTAACCTAAATTAAACTTAATAAGTAATTTTTTAACTTAAATAAGTAATTTCAAAATCACCCAAAAATAAATTTTACAAAAAAAAAACTGAACTAGGAAAAAAATGTGAAGAATTATGACTTCTTTGCGGGGGGGGCAGTTTTCTTACGTAATTATGAGAGGGGGGGGGGGTTTGTGGTTTGCTTATCTTTGCAGACAAGGGGGTCAAAAACGACCAAAATCATGCTTATGTAATATTTGAACGGCCTCCTTACCCTTTATTTGAAACACCCTGTGTATGTAGATAAGTTTATGTTCACATTATCACCATCAAGATTCCAGGTGACTATAAACTTTTGCATTAGTTATTTTTTATGTGATAAAAAAGTAAAAATATTTTAATTAAAAAATCAGTTGCATGTAGTCGAGCAGAATAATTCCAAATTCAAAATTGTTCTCAACAAAAAGATGAAATACCCACCTTTAAGCTCCCTCTCGAGCAGTATTCCGTGACGATGCAGATGTTGGGAGGGTCTACACAGGCGCCGATAAAAGAGTTGAGGTTGTCGTGACGCAAATCCCGCATCTTGAACGAAAAATCTTTTAAAACTTGACTCCGCTTGGATAATCAGGGATGAGATTGGCAAGAAAGCAAAAAGTCTGAAAACTGCGCGAACGATCTCTTAAATTGAGAATAAATCGGAAAAACTAATAATAATTAGTTAATATTAAATTGGCTAAATATGAAAATTTACCATATAAAAGAGCCTCAAAAGTCAAGAACATCAACAGCCTTAGTGATAGGGTCAACCACGGCTTACTAGATACTTATACAGGCTAGCCGAGTTTTAAACAATGAAAACCATTTGACAACTTTTCCCGCTACAAGACCTACCTATATCGCCTTCAACACTGTGGATATGCTTTGCCAGTTGGTCCCATCTGGATTTGCAATGATTTCCGTACTCGGCTAGCCTGTATAAGTATCTAGTAAGCCGTGGCTCAACTTAAGTTGATGTCTAGTATAGACATCGATATTTTTCCGTTATATTGTCCAGTCCTACAGCGGAGTACTGATCCGGGGGCAAAATCCCCACAATTGGCGCCTTATTGAAACAACGGGCTGTTACTACTTTTTGGGTTGCTTGCGCAAATCGTGATAAAAAGACACTATACTAGACAGCAACTTAAGTTGGCCCTATGACGTCACTAACAAACAAAGTAGTTTCCATCGCGTTGTCTGAATTTTGTTGAGTGAACGTCAATTTAGAAATATGATTATTTTGTTAAACCCACGAATATATAGTCTTTTTTTATCACGTACCGAAACTCCTTTTACCAACCCAACAGGCTTTCTGATTACCCATTTTCTCCTTCCGCGTACTGGGCTCAGGAAACGTTGCTGTCGAGTATAGACAGCAACGTTTCTTGAACCCGGTACGTCACAAATGCGGAAGGAGAAAATGGGTAAACACAAAGCCTGGTGGGTTGCTAGGAGAAGTACGCAAATCGTGATTAAAAGACGCTATATGGGTTTAACAAAACAATAATATTTTTAAATTGACGTTCACTCAAAATTCAGACACCGCGATGGAAACTACGTTATTTGTTAATGATAGGGTCAACTAACGTTGCTGTCTAGTAGACATCGATATTTTTCCGATGATATATTGCCCACTCCTACAGCGGAGTACTAATCTCCGGGGGCAAAATCCCCAACAATTGGCGCCTTATTGAAACAACGGCTTTCTTCGCAACCTTTGTGTTGCTGACGGGAAATAATTATCAAGACGCCTTAATTGCCCGGATTAAAAGGGCCTTAACGAACTTACGACGTCATCAGACAGAGCGGAGAAAAGCCGCGATTAAGGAATGTTTCCGATTGAATAACTCTGTCGCGTGTTTCTTTGTAGATTCGTTCGGTCCACGGCCGTATCCAAAGTGGGGGTTTTAGGGGTTCGAGCCCCCCCCCCACGGAATTTTTCTACTTTTATCCTTTTGAAATTTCTTCAAATTAAAGGAGGACTCACTACTTATGAGGGTTAAATTTCAAACATTTTTCGGAGGGGGGAAGGGGAATCTCCCTCCAAAATTTTGACGTCTGTTGTAAAGCGTTTTTTTTTCTTTCATATTAATTCTGCCTCTTACAAAAAGTGGGTCTCTTCGGGAAGAGAAATAGTTTTAAAATGAGATAAAACATTTGTTTTAAAGAGGGAAAATTTTTGAAGTAAAATTTATATGACGCATATAGAAATTATTCCTCAGTCCTCCCATGCACATTTAATAGGTCCTATGTAGCTTTTTAGCACATTTTAGGTAAAATTTGCGTTTTAAAGAACTTAATAAAGAAAAGTTGTGAGTAATAAAGTTCCAAGTATCAAAGGGGGGTCTGGGGGGCCGTCCCTAGAAAATGTTTGGTTTCATTATACAACCGGGTGCCACTTGTTTTTTTGGCGTTGCCAACTTGGGCGATAAATCATTTTCTAGCAACCCGGCGGATAAACTGGATAGTTGATTATAATGCCAAGAATAGCGCCAAAAAAAGTCTCCAAGAGTGGCACCCGGATGCGTATTCCCAAACCCCACGTTCGATCGAGACCATTTTGCCAAGGAGGGTGATAAATCGCCATTCTAGTAGAATTTGGCTGCTTTGGCGCAGAACCGGCTGAGGAGCTGCAAACAAACAAACAATATGGCGCCGGCGCCGCTGTTCGAGTTCGAGGAGCGTTTGGTATAAGTTTCAAAGTTTAAATTCAGTTAAATCTAAGTTTCTTCATGTTACTTTTTACAGGAGGGTGTAATTTTGTTTTGATTATACTGCATTTTTTTATCCGAATCTGTTAAATTTTAATTTGATGTCTATGCACTGATAATTATAAAAATTTGCACTTCAAAATAGATTTAAATCAAACTGTTTTTCTATAGCTGAAGTGGGGGACACAGGTGCAGGTGTTAATGAAAAAGGTGCAAAAAATTTTTCAGGACCCAATATTAATATAAACTATTCATTCAGAAATAATTTTTAATTAAAAGTAAATTAAACTGCATTTATAATACTGAGTAATTAAGAGTTCAAGAGTTCTTTGATAATTATTTTCTGTAAAATAAATATTAAAAAATTAATTCAAAAATTTTTCTCAACATATAATTCTATTGTGATATCCTTTTCTTTTAAGAATATTCTCCTAATTTTACATAGTTCTATCAAAATTAGCTTAAATGTCAGCTTTAAAAGGTCCTTCAGTTGGGCAACTTGGTATTACCTTTGCTTTTAACAACTATATGCAAAGAATTTAGGCTCCTCTTTTAATGGTATGAGTATTTTCTCCAGTAAAACTTGCTTGTAATACTTTAAAAAAATATTTTTTATTCACTAAAATTTACTAATTTAAGAAACTTTTTAAATTTTATTTATTTAATTAATTTATTTAATTAAAATTTTGAATTGCGCGTTTATGGAATTTCTAACATTATTGTTTTTAATCAGAAATTATTAATTATGCATCACAAGTAATATTGAATTGTTGTGCTCAATGGAATTTTCCAATTCTTTTTATACATTTCCAAAAGAATTAAATTTTTAATAATAAATAAACTTAAAGCTATATGGTGTTTGTGATTATTAGGTGTGGTATATAAGATAAGAGTAAAAAAGTTAACTGAGTCAAGTCCACATGTGCTCAGTCCTACATTTTATTTGAGTTTGATTTGCCTTAAGTTTTTACTTGATCAATGACTTTATATGAGGTACTCATAGGACAAAAATATTTGGATTTCAAAATATTGTTCGATGTATTTCAAGCTAAATTGAACAATTAATAAAAAAGTTATTGGGGTATGGTATATTCCTGTTTAATTTTTTAATGAATTTTAGAATATACTTATATATTTTCAATAGCTACACTCATGGGAAGTTAGTTAAATGAATAATTTAAAATTAGTATACTATGGAAATTTTATAATAATATTTTTTTCCATTTCTTATAATTATGAGAATAAATATTAAATTGTTCCAGAATTATCAGAAGAAATAAAAACTATCCTTAATTATCGTTAATAATATTTTTGTGAAAGACAGATAAGAAAGCTAAAGGTACAACAGATGGCGCTAATAGTCTTGTGTAGTACATGCTTTGTGAATAAACAAGTTCATTCACTGCTCAGTGAAGTAACGCGAGGTTGCCAGCGCTGCCAAGACCCCCTCGCCAATTGGTCTCGATCGAACGTGGGGTTTGGGAATACGCCGGAAGTATAATAGCACTAAATGTTTATATACTCCCCTGCAAAGGGGGCCTAGGGTTGAACCTCCCTTGAAATTTTGACATAAATTTCTATACTGTTTTTTTCCTTTGAAATTATGTGACTTACAAGGAGCGGTCATGTTCAGGTGTAACCCACAAGGTATAAAAATGAGTCTGAATTTACTTTGAAGGTTAAGGATTCTAAAAGTTTTCTGGAGGGACCCCCACAACATTTTGAAACGTTTTAAGTCCTACTGCTTTTCCTTGAAAAATCAGTGACTTACAAGGAACAGTCCTCATCGGATGTAACCAATAAAAGGGTTCAAAATGAGCCAAAACTACCTTTAGGGGGAGAATTTCTGAAATTTCTTAGAGGAGGACCCCAAACCCCATCGAAATTTTGCCATTTATTTACATTTGACATTGTTTACAAAATTTTTTAAGTAAGAGTTTCAAAATTTAAATCCTATGCGATCTAAAACTTAACGTGTAAAAGTACTCGTAAGGATGTATCTCAGATATATATATCATACCCCCCTGAAAATAAAGTATGGTTAGGGGACATCCATAAATTACGTGAGGTGTTTTATCCAAAATCTGGACCCCCTCCCCCTTACGTGAGATTTACCTACAACTTTTTAAAAACGATTTTCTATCCTATTCATTTGCATTTTGTGCTTCGTAGCATCTAAAACTTTTACATTATTAATGATGTAGGGGGGGGGGGGAAGGACGGCAAACCAACAGCCGCATAATTTTGATTGAGAAAGAGATGGAAAAAGCCAACGGTTCGATCAAACTGATACATCCCTACAGTATTTTATCTGTGTATTCCTTTCTCATACTTAAAACAAAAAGAAAATCGTATAATTTCTAACATAAAAAGTTGACGTGAGATTTGAATCGAACTCCCCTCCCCCCTTGGAGAGATTTTTCCAAACCCCTCCCCCCCCTTTTTGACCTCACGTAATTTATGGATGTCCCTTTACGGCCCCCCCCCCCCAAACCAACAAAACTCCAGCGCAAGCCAAAAATAATCTCATTCATGAAATTTGTAAAGCGAACCGATCACCATTGTATTTATTCAAGTATATTCTCACCTGCAATCTACCATTTTGTCTCTCTAGAGCATTTATTGTAAAGTAAAAGCCCACTTCAAATATTAATCTCCATACTCAAAGGGCCAATAACCAAATTGGCAATTTTGAAATGCACAGCCGAGATCGTATACGACATGAGGACGAAATTTTATACAACCACATTCGAAATTCCACAAAATCGACTGAATATTCCACCATACCGTCCGGAGTTTAGAAAGAATGATTTATTCCCATTAGGTTATTATATAGAGAGAGTATTTTGAAGGAAATGTTTTGGAATCAGAGTTCACTCAAAATGCATCATGGGTTATCTTTCTCTTGAAGATAACTTTCACGTTTCGAACTTCGATTTTATTCCTTTCCGATAGGCAGAAATATTCAACCCTACATCTTTTGCAAAGATGATTTATGCTGTTTCGAAATGCATGTTTTTCGTTAGAGTATTTTGCTTGGAATGGGAATTAACATGCGATTCGGTACTAAAGTTATTTATCTTGCTTGAAGTCTTGCTAATATCTCCTCCAATATTGAAGATATTTTCATTGATTTTTTTTTCTGCGTGTTATTTCATATATTGGCAACAATTTTCTCGTTAATTTTTTGTTCCAACTCTTTGACAAATCGGTGCAAAATCGGTAATTTCGCACGTATAGTCCGCAGACACGATTTTATGTAAAAAAAAAATTTCAAAAATCGTCAGATAGTCCGCGGGCTATACGTCCGAAATTACGTACTTAGTCGATGGTCTTTGTATAGTCGCTAGCGACTAATACTCGATATCATCGTGATAGGGCCGTTGGATTGTTCCCCAACTTCCCCTGTTAGAATCGAATGGAAGGAATCGAACCTCAGGAATCGATTCCGGAATCCAAAGCAAAGCTTGGAATCGATCCCATATGTTAGAATCGAATACAAGAATCGATTCCGGGATCGAATCGAAACCATCACGACTCATCGAGTCCCGGCCTGCTCGTTCTAGATGGCTATTATGAAACAATTCTATAACAACAGAGGGGGGAGTAGAAGTAGAAGTATTTTTAATACCGCTTTTAGCTCCTTCTTCATTCTTCGGGTGATGTCCACACTCCTTTTGCGTAGTCGTTTGATGGCCAGCATTCGCCCCTTGTACACCCCCACAGTGGCGAATATGCTGCTGTAGCGAAAGTCGGCCTCCGCGTTCGAACTCAGGGACACTTGGCTGCTACGGATCATTGGGTTCTGTAGGGCAAACAGACAAGAATGTTATACAGTATATATTATGCAGTCATTTACTTTTGTCCATCATGAGTAGAAGGATAACAATATCCGATATGATACTTTACTCGAGAGCAACGTTTCCTGACCCTATGACGTCACTACGCTTAAGGAGAAAATGAGTAAACACAAAGCCTGTTGGGTTGCTAAGAGGAGTTTTGGTTCGTGATGAAAAGACACCATATACAGGGTGATTCGTAATTACGTGGACAAGCTTTGCAGGAGGGTAGAGGGGACCTAGACAAGCATATTTCGAAAAATCATGGGGGGCGCAGATGCACCGTTAAAAAGCTAGGACCTAATGTAGTGCGATAGCGTTGCAAAAGTACGTTTTGGCAAGGCCCGTGTAACGAAACAAAACATAATAAAATGAAAAAAATTATTGCATGAGGTACAACAGTATCCGTACTACTTACATCATAAATTTGATAGAAATCGGACCACTTGCTAAATCGTGGGGTGAGTTTTAAAACGTGCAATAGTAATCGTTTAGCCAAAGAATGGAGTTCCCTTACATTAGTGTACAGGCATTTAAAAAATGATGATCGGAGAAGGAATTTTCAATGATTATACATTGATCATTGAAACTGTATGATTATTGAAAATTCCTTCCCCTATCATCATTTTCTATATACCATGAAGGGAACTCCATTCTTTAGCTAAAAGATTAATTATTGCACGTTTTAAAACTCACCCCACGGTTTAGCAAGTGCTCCAATTTTTATTAAATTTGTGGTGTAAGTAGTACGGATACTGCTGTTCCTCATGCAATAATTTTTGCATTATATTATCGTTTGTTTCATGAAACGGGAAAACCCCCTTTTGTAACGCCATCGCACTACATTAGGCCCTAGTTCTTTAACGGTGCATATACCTATTCGAAATATGCTCGTCTAGCTCCCCTCTACACCCCTGCGAAGTTTGTCCACGAATCACCCTGTATACGTGATTTTAACCATCACACTTTTCTGTAACGCAAATAGACAAGCATATTAACACAGTGATCACTTTTGTCCAAGAATGATAACAATAATAAGCGATTCACTGATGGGTTCAGGAAACGATGCTGTTGAGTATAGACAGTAACGTTTCCTGACCCTATGACGTCACTATATCAAAGGAAAACTGCGTAAATAGAAAGCCTGTCGGGTTGCTAGGAGAAGTTTCGGTACGCAAATCGTGATAAAATAAAGACGCTATATGGGGTTAACAAACTAATCATATTTATAATTGAACTTCTTCATTTCACTCAAAATTCAGACACCGAGCTAGGAACTACTTCGTTTGTTAGTGACGTCATAGGGTCAGGAAATCGGCCTCCGCGTTCGAGCTCAGGGACACCTGGCTGCTACGGATCATTGGGTTCTGTGGGGCAAACAGACAAGAATATATTATACAGTGATCACTGATCACTTTTGTCAAATTAGCCGCGATCTCAACAGCCATTCTACCCGAGGAAAGGTAGAGAAAACCGGTTCTTCCTCCACCGCTCTCTCTACACAGGGAAGAAATCGCCTGACTATCAGTTGACAATTCTAGTAGCAGTGGAATAGACTACTAGTAGCAGTAGAATTCTAGTAATTGAAAATTAGTTGGATCAACCTCCTGTAGAGGGCGGTCTCGCTCGCTTCCCGTAATGCATTTCTACGAGCTCGCTCGCTTGTCACGTGATTATTTCTACTGGTAGGACGAGTGCTCTTGTGAACGTGCTATTCAATTTCCTCACGGCTGGTTCCCTTTTCCCCTACTTCTTAAGCTCTCTCTCCGGTTGAAAGGGTTGGCTGTTGTGAACGCGGCTTAAGAATGATAACAATATCCGATTGATATACTATAGAAAATCTCAAACAGCGTAACTATACTAGACAGCAACGTTTCCTGACCCTATGACGTCACTACGTGGAAGGAGAAAATGGGTAAACACAAAGCCTGTTGGGTTGCTAGGAGGAGTACGCAAATCGTGATTGAATAGCACTATGATGCTATTTTTAAATTAAAGTTCACTCAAAATTCAGACACCGCAATGGGAATTACTTTGTTTGTTAGTGACGTCATAGGGTCAACTTAAGTTGCCTCCGCCGATACTCCCAAACTTAAAGTTAGTTTTCAAAAATTTAAAAAGTTCAAAAATTTACTGAACGTAAGTTTATTCACTCGCAAATCAACCTACAACAAAAAAAATCTCACATTGGTATTCACTTTGAAAGCAATCATTAATAGGTACTTTATTTACAAAACAATTAATATTCCTTCGCAGAAAAATAAGATGCTAACTTAATGAAACCATATTTTACCTGATAAATAAAATGCAGAATGTATGAAAATAATAATGACACTATTTTAAGATAGCTTATGATACATGTGCCCTATGCTGCTAAATGTTTTTTTTTTAATTAGAAAAACATTTACTGACAACAATGTAGTTTTGAAGTAGAGCATAAAGATAGCTATTTATTAGTAAAAAATATCTTTCCCCATGTTTATCAGAATAAAAATACAGATATCGACATGGCTTTGAAATCACAACTATGCAGTCCTATTAGAGCATTTTCAATCACATGACTCTGACCTAACAACGGCCTTAGCAACAGAAGGTTTACCGTTTTTTGCCCTACAGAGGTTAACAGTTACAGAAAATGACTATAGCCGTGGAATTCTTCTATTGGAGCATTTGCAATCACGTGATCCCATGTACCTAAAAACCGCCTTAGCAACAGATAAACAATGGCCTTAGCAACAGTTAAAAGCCCTACAGAAGGTACACAGTTAAAAGAAAACAACCAGTTGTGACGTCACCTGAAAACACTCTATAAAATGTAACAATTATTCTTTAAAAAAAGAAAGTTTATCTATTCCCTAACAGAGAGCATAAGGATAGCTATTAGTGAAAAATGTCTTTCGCTATGTTTTATCAGAATAAAAAATATAGTAGATATCGATTAGACTGAGGTGCCGTTAAAAGTTCCGGTTTCCCAACGACATGGGAAAAGTTTGGGATCATAAAAAAAGAGAGAAAATCCATAACAAAGGCAATTTCGAAACTTTTCTGATGATCTGTCATTTTTTTTTCTTCCCAACATTGCAAACGTGACATCGCCTGGGGCAAACAATGGGTCCGATACCCGTGCTTTTTGACGGTTTGGCGTTGATCTTGAAACTTTTTTTTTGTAAAAGAATAAGCTGTTTCTGTATGCTTATTCAGCACAATGGGCAATTCCAACATTTTTTTAATTTGATAAATTTGACTATCTAATCTAACAAGGAAACGTTCCCACTCGCAGAAATTGACGAAAATTTTACATGGGATTATACTACTCGACAGCAGCGTTTCCTGAACCCAGTACGTCACGAAGGAGAAATGGGTAGACACAAAGCCTGTATATATATAGTGCTGTCCTTTAAAAACAACCCACTGTTTCATATTTTCTTCATTAAAAGCTTAATAAAAAGGGTAATTAAATCGAACAAAAAACTCTACTAGCGGCTCATCCTCCTTAACATTTTAATGCTAAGCAATTCCAATTATCCATTACAAATTGGCAGCCAATCAAGTAAGAATTTGAAAAAAAAAAACCCACTTTTTCCTAGAAGGACTCTAATTGGCCGACTGAGCTAAAACTTTAATGTTTTATTCTCATAGAAATGGAATAACATAAAAACGCGCGAAAAAATCTTTTTACAAAATCTGTAAATCTGAAGCACATTTTTTGCCAAAAATCTACATTATCTCAGCTTGATTAAAAAATAAGTAAATAAACCGTTCTTTGACCAGTTTTTACATCCCTGACACTCTAAAGGGCATAGAAAGACAGGGTATATGAGATGGTAAAATTATTTTAATTATTTAATTAAAAAATCTCAATGGGTTCTTTTAGGGTACAATTTGGAGTGGGTTGTTTTTAAAGGACAGCACTATAAATGGATTTAACAAACTAATCATATTTTTAAATTGACGTTCACTCAAAATTTAGACACCGCGATGGGAACTGCTTTGTTTTTTTTTGTCCTCCAGGGTCAAGTAACGTTGCAGTTGAGTATAATGTTAAGTTTCCGACTTAGTCATTTAATGCATTAAGCATACATATTTGATTTAAAAAAACAACAACAAATATTTAACTTAATAAACATTAATATGAGAAGTGTGATATTACTTACCCTACATATCCTGGCCACGCTGGTGGTAGGAGTGAATTCGTTGATCTGGATGTCCTTGTAGTCTATCTTCCACAGCAGACTGTCCAACTCCTGCTCGTAAGACCAGTTCCTGCGATGACGAAAGATTAATCATAAGAAAAGAACCTGATTTTTAGTACCTAAAGTGATTTATGAATGCAAGTAAAAACAACGTGTTTATTTGCACAAAATATAATTTAAAAAGGCACTGACCACGAAGGTAACAACTCAACTCCAACTAATCTCGCTACTTCTGAAAAATTACGAGTTAAAAAAAAGCAAAATACTCAATCAAAAGTACCAGCCTGGGATTGAACCGGGGAACATTAGTAGGTTACTATATAGTCTGTTCATTTAGAATTGGCGCCTGAAACAGGATCAAAAACGCTCAATAATGCTTCATCACACAACTTCAGGGACCGATTTTTTTGTAACTACTTCTGTTTCGGCTGCCTTGCAGAAGAAAATGCTTTCAATGA
This sequence comes from Tetragnatha montana, assembly GCA_963680715.1. Taxonomy (NCBI): domain Eukaryota; kingdom Metazoa; phylum Arthropoda; class Arachnida; order Araneae; family Tetragnathidae; genus Tetragnatha; species Tetragnatha montana. The sequence continues at coordinate 964,148 of OY796675.1, read as the reverse complement.
TGATTACAATAGTGACTGCTTCTAATACATTTCGTCTCAGGCGCCAGTTCTAAATGAACAGACTATAAACGCACACTCTACCACTAAGCCATCGGTGCTGATGCCAGGATTGATCAATAACATAATTTTAATGTTATAAAACATGTAATAACGAAACTCCTACTACTGCGTGCGCATGCTTCAACCTTCGTGGAAACAACCACTTCGATTTAAACATTTTAAAGCATTGTTTCGAGAATAAAAATTCGAGCAAATTTGTTTCGAGGATACTTGTATCCTCTTCGTCATTGATAAGATCCTCATCATAAGACCTCATCTTATCACTAATGAAGAGTATCCAAATTTTGAAATTATTTATGCAAGAAACAAGAGATTTTCGAAAATGCAGTGTTTGTAACATCTTCGTAAGCTACCCCCCTTGTCAGAAAAAATAAGCCAATAGCAAACCTTAGGTAACTTAAAAAACTTAGGGGCTTACGTAATATTTAAACGGGCCCTCTAAAATATTAATTATCCATAAAAATTAATAAAATCACATTGATTAAACAAAGCTATTCATTTTGGATAGACTAAAAAAAACGAGCGAAAAAATAGTATACACCATCAAAAAATAATCTCATTAACAATACACATTGAGCTACTTCTTAAAACAAATACATTAGACAGTAAATTATCTATTTGAAAAAGTCATCATACTTTTAAATTTAAAAGTGTAATTAATATTCATTACACTAAGAATAAAGCATTACTTCACAACGAATAGTAACTTAAATAAATGCAAATGAAAGTTGGCTTTTAAATTAAAATTAACTGGAGACATTTTTTGCTTTGTTTGAAAATAAATTTAAAGCCATCTTAACGAGAAATTATTTTCCCCCTGACCTTTTTTTAGGAAGTGAATTATGTTAAAGAGCTACCGCTAATAAATATTTATTTGCTTAGGAACATATCTTATCTAATTAGAATAAGAATAATATAAATAAGCAGTACGTAGCAGCAAAAAAACCCTTATGCTACTCAATTACGGACGCCATTAAATAAAAATCACATTATTTACAGCTTAAAAAATTATAAACTCATTTCTAACTTCCCTCAAATAATCAACAACAAAAAATTTTATTCTAATTTCGAAAACATTAATAAATAATTAACTGTTTCCAACTTAAAATAATCCGAAAAACCAAATAAAATATCTAAAAAAAATTTATTAAAACTAAATGTCTTCAAAAAGTTGGTGTACAAAAAAAAAAAGATTAAAAGCTATCGTTAAGGGAAGTTGGTTAAAGTTCTTACAATAGAGTGTTTTCAGGTAACGTCACAACCGGTTATTTTCTTTTAACTGTGTACCTTCTGTAGGGCTTTTAACTGTTGCTAAGGCCGTTGTTTATCTGTTGCTAAGGCGGTTTTTAGGTATGGGATCACGTGATTGCAAATGCTCCAATAGAAGAATTCCACGGCTAGTCATTTTCTGTAACTGTTAACCTCTGTAGGGCAAAAAACTGTAACATCTTCTTTTGCTAAGGCCGCCGTTGTTAGGTCCGAGTCATGTGATTGAAAATGCTCTATGTAAAAATATTATTTTTCTTTTTAAAAAAGTTGGTTTATTTCCTAACACATTATGCACGCGGATAAAGAGCCACTACTAAATATTTATTTGTTTGTTTCACAACATATCTAATTAGACTTAAAAAGAATATTTCAACGAACGGATGAAAGTAAATAAGGGTAATTCCATGTCAAATCAACCAAATATTGAGTACTACGCCATATTCAGCCACTTTAACCTACAGAATGGGATTTTAAAACAACTCTTTTTGCTATAACTCCTGATCTCATAGCTTCCCCATTGAGCATTCGCACATGACGTCACACTTGACGACGTGAAGGAAAAGAACAACGTTGCTAAGGCTGTTGTTAGGGGCGGGAACTAGAAGTATCCAATAGAAGCATTCGCACATGACGTCACTGGAGGACAAAAACAACATTGCTAAGGCCGTTGTTAAGTCCGAGTCATGTGATTGAAAATGCTCTAGTGTATAATTTTCAGATTATAATCCAGCAAAAAAAAATATGCAGAATTTTGGAAAAAATTCGAAAACACCAGCATTGTTTTCTACTCACCTGTAAGCCACTAGAATTCCTATCAAAAGCACCAGCACGAGTCCTCCAGTTACACCAAATGCAGATTTCCAAACTGAAAAATATACGAACTGTTTGGAATGGAGCACAAAGTGACACCACTGAGTTAAAGCTTTACTGATATTTACTATACCTAGGGTCGGGTGGGGGAAAATGGGTCTAGGGAATTTAACAGTTTGTATTTATAAAAGGCACTGGTTATTTCCACGACAGTAACAACTCAACTCTAACTATACTATAGACTAGACTGCAACGTTTCTTGATCCTATGATGTCAATACGCGGAAGGAGAAACTAAGTAAAGAGAAAGCCTGTAGGGTTGATACGAGGAGTTTCAGTGCGCACATCGTGATAAAAAGACGCTGTACCTGGTGTTTAACAAAATAATCATATTTTTAAATTGAAGTTCCTTATTTCACTCGAAATTCAGACACCGGGAACTACTTTGTTAGTGTCGTCATAGGGTCAAGGAACGTAGTTGTCGAGTATAATCTCGCTACTTCTGAAAAATTACAATTTACATACTAAAAGAAAAGCAATCAAAAGCAGCAACCTGGAATCAAACCGGGGACCATTAGGTTACTAGACGCACACTGTACCACTAGGCCATCGGTGCCAGGATTGCTCAATAACATAAATTTAATGTTATAAAACCGCACCGTAAATAAACTCCTATTACTGAGCATGCTTTAATTTTCATGGAAATAACTACTTAGTTTATAAAATTTAGGTTTTTTTTGGCATGCTGATTTTACTCGAGTCTCAAGTAAAATCAGCATGCAATACGTATTATAAAAACAAACTTTTAAGAATATTTTTTTTAAATACAGATTTAAGGAAGCGCAGCACTTCAGGATAAGATAAAGTACCATTTGAGAGAAGTGCATATCTCCAGCGAACTCTTCGATGGACAATAAAACCTCTTCAATAAATCCCTTCGCAGTTTCAAATCCCCATAAAACACGTAAGGTGTCACTTTCCTCTATAGACCGTGTATTATTTCCATCGCAGGCTATGTAAAACCGAGGCGTTATACTTCACTTACTTGGGCCATTTGACTTTACCCGTTCTTCTTTCTGTAAAGTGGCGGGATAAGTTCTGGCCATCAGAGTGAAATTTATAGCAGATCTCACTGAGTGCGACGTATATGCGGAGTTTACCAATAAAAGTGGAGGCCCTTTTATGTGCATTGGGAAATGGAGTGTATACTAGACAGTACCTTAAGTTGACCCAACGACGTCACTAACAAACAAAGTAGTTCCCATCGCGGTGTCTGAATTTTGAATGAAATGAACTTAAAAATATGATTAGCTTGTTAAACCCATGTGTATATAGTCTTTTCAATCACGATTTGCGTACTTCTCCTAGCAACCCAACAGGCTTTCTGCTTACCCATTTTCTCCTTCCGCGTTTGTGACGTGCTGAGTTCAGTACGCGGATGGAGAAAATGAGTAAACACAAAGCCGGTTGGGTTCCTAGGAGGAGTTTCGGTAGGTGATAAAAAGACACAAAAAAACATTTGTACACTAACTACAAACTACAGGGTGTTTCAGAATTTCTAGGAGGCCTGGACCTATGTGGGGGGCAACCACATTTTGAGAAAGTTGAGGTTCTTCCCCAGAAGAATTTTGATTTTAAAAACCGATATTAGGTCGTCTACAGGGCAGTACAACCATACTTTTGTTTATCGGGAAGGGTTTTGACTCCCAAATTTTTTCCTTAAGGTCTCTCCACCCGAGAAGCAGCAAGATTTCAAGTAAGAAAATAGTTTATAAATAGTGGTAAACATTATTAGAAACTATTTACATTTTGCTTTTGAATTAGCTTTACAATCATGATAAAAAGATGAATACAGTTTAAAATTAAAAATAAGTTAAATTAAAACCGATTTATTAAGGTTAATAAGGTAGATTTTACGTAATTTTTCCCGTGTAAAGAGGTTTTTTTTAAAGGGGGTTGAACCCCCAAAAGATACGGCTGGGGGGTATTGAATATAGAAGGGAGGTACTCACTGGCGCACTTTTCCCCTTGGAACCCACAGGGTGGCTCGTCTCTGGGGGGTGCAGAACCCACCCACTCCACTTCGGACAGGAACTGAAGGACCTGCAAAGAATAATGGTTTAGAACAGTCGTCTTCAAACAATAGTCTTCACACTTTTCATTAGCTATCAAACAGCAGTTTGGGAGCCGACTACATACTCTGTTATTTTCGAGGAAAATTTATATTTCGGGAGGGGCCCAGATATCCTCCTAGAAAATTAATTAATTATCAGGCCCAAAGCTAGATTTTTGCACTTAAAATTATCTCCAAGACCTTCTGTGCATATTTAATACGTTTAATGTACCTTTTTAATAGTTTTTTTCTCATTTTGCTGAACTTAATATGAAAATTAATGTGATTTTGAGTGATTATATTGTGAAGTACAAAAACTCCCACAGAACATTTTTCGAAATTTAATCATTCTGTGATACCCTTAGTCCACATTTCGGGAGATCTTTGATCTTTTTTTTTTTACATTTTAGATCTTTTATTATAGTACATCACATATCCATATTTTTTTTTCGTAGACGGAAAGGTATCCGCGGGCCGTAGTTTGGAGACCACTGAACTATAGGAAGGCTAAAAAAATCTTTTAAAGGGATAGAGAACGAGAGAGAGAGAGAGTGAGAAAAAGAGAGAGAGAGAGAGAGATAGACTACAAGATTGAGCAATTGAAAACGAAATTGCTCATCTCTATTTTTAACCAAACATTATCGTCAGCAGATGATTGAAAACGATATACATACCGGCAGCACGGAGCGGTTCTCGTGCAGTTGGAAGACTCCGACGGGGTAGAGTCCGAACTCTCCGTTCAGCCCCGGCTTCCGGGCTATGAGGGTGTAGTTGCCCTCGGCGTCCCCGTTCTCGTCCATGTACACCATGTACCCCATCGCACCTGTGGAAACGATTAATATGGTTAGTTACATAAAGGGATAATCAAAAACCTCCATCACAATGGACTCACTCAACCCATCTACAGAACCAACACGTGACCTACTTTTACTTTTAGATGTTTACATGATGCGGTGGCGGATCCAGGGGGTGGAAAGTGCCCCCCCCCCTTGGAACCAAACAATCACACATAAAAACGAAAAAAAGTCCCAAAAAGGGCTCAAAATGAGTTAAAACTCTACTTTTACAGGTCTAATTTCAAAATTTTTCTGGGGGAGGACCCCCAACTCCCCAGAGGTACCAAAAGGGGACCTTGAGTGATACTTTTTAGAAAATTCCCAACATTTTGTAGTAGTACAAAGGGAGAATCTTTTACTTTTAGATGTTTATATGATGTTAGGGAGGGGCCATTCATTAATTACGTAAGGATATTTTGGCTATTTTTGCCCCCCCCACCCCCATGTACGGGTACGTAACATTTTTAAAACCCCTCCCCCCTATTCTTACGTAAGATTCCATTTCGTTTTTCAAAATAATAAAATGTTACAAGTTTTTTAAAAAGTAAAGTAAGTAAAAGTAAGTGTAGGTTTTAAAAAAAAAATAAAGCTTCGATAATATACCGAGATCGTCAGCATTTTTAAGTTTTTCTGGGGTTATTCAATAGTAATTTGATATGAATAATTGGAATTTGTTTACATTAACTTGGAAAAAAAATTAAGAAAGGCAGTTATGTTGCACATCAAATCAAAGATAATAAAATTACAAACAAAATGGCACTAATTTCAGGCTTTAAGTTGTATAGTTCTAGAGTTATTAGTTGTTTTAAAATGCCGGAAAAACAACTTTACAAGAGTTATTTTTACTTTAAAAAATTTTTACTACCGAAAGAGGGGTGATAGAAGAATGGAATCTGAAACATTATAACTATAACTATGTTAGATTTTCATAAAAAAAATCAAGAAGGATATGGGAGGGTTTAATCTTTGATTTTTTTTGATATTTTTTAAAAAACAAGCCCTTTTTTTGAAACTTTAAGGCCTGGGGGCACGTGTTATTATTATCCGAATGAGCTTAAATTTTGAATACATTATTATTTTCTATAGTGACACAAAATCAGGGGGCGTCACCAACGGAATTCCCAGAAAAATTTTTACCATACAAATAAGGACCACCCTACTGTACACCTATGAATCTTTAAAATTCAATTTGGTACCGCCTAGTAACTCCTTAGTATTACCTAGTGTTTTATCATTGATATTTTTGTTACAACCCAGACTTGTTAAACAATACCTTTTAAGTATAAAGCAATTGATGAACATTCACACAGTTGGTGGTATACTCACTGAAGTAGGTCCTCTTGGTGATGTAGGATAGCATGGTTCTCCCTTTGGAAGGGTCGTCGCCGTGTAGCAGGCAATCGTTCAGGGCCCTGGCGTACACGTGCACTGCGTCGTACAGATAGGCACCCTCCGCAGGAACCTGTGCAAAGCACACGATAAAATTAAGGCTTCTTCTATATTAAAGTACAGGGTGGGCAAAAAGTCAGTACACTTTTGAAATTATTAATGTCAGTATAAAAAGAGAATCAATGCTTCTTCTATATTGAAGTATACCTGGGATATGACCAGTGTTATTCCTAGGATTTTTTAGGAGGAGTGAAATTCAATTATGAGGAGCCTTCATAATTGGAATACGGAAATAGCATAAACTACATATACAAGAAACACGAAAACCGCAATCAAACTCCCTAAGCTTAAGAATATTGCTTATGCTTAGGGAGTTTGTAAAAAATATAATCTATTCCTCTCCTAAAACGACCAAAAGTAGATCCAATCTTTTCAAATTTTTTTTTTCCGGCTGCGCCATTATGGCCACAAATAATTTATATAAAGTTAAATTTCATAGCTATTTGCAAAGTCTAATTTATTGGAATCACTGCAAAAAAAATTCGGTGGGGCACCGTGCATTTTTTAAGCTAAACCTTTGTAAAAAATTCAAAGAGCGAAAATATACTCCTGTCTATAGTTTTTTTTAAAGAGTATTTCCGATTTTCAAGGAGTGAAATACTCTCAGAGGAGTTAAAAGTATCTCTGGGGGGGAGGCAATGCCTCCTCATATGGGGACATCCATAAATTACGTGAGGTCAAAAAGAGGGGGAGGGGTTTGGAAAAATCTCACCAAGGGGGGAGGGGGCGTGAATTAAAATCTCACGTTAACTTTTTAACCCCTGCCGGATCAACCTAGTACGAGTAAAAATTTTTGTCACTTACACGTTTCATGCCGCCAAGCCTGCTGACGGGGTTTGGGAAGTTGAACGGGGGTAGCTGCATGTACTTGTTCACTTTGACCGTGAAGTCCTCGAATCCCACGGGTGGGGAGCTCACCACACCCAGGTACGACTGGAACGCCTTCTTGGCCACCTCTTCTATCTCGTCGCGAAGCAACCCTGCAAACGATAAAATAATAAGCTTACTTTTTTCAAACAACAACATTTAAAGAAGGATTTTTTATACAGAAAATGCACGTTTGGGGACATCCATAAATTACGTGAAGTCAAAAAGGGGGGAGGGGTACAGCAAAATCTCACTAAGGGGGAGGGGGGTCGATTAAAATCTCCCGTCAACTTTTTAAGTTAGAAATTATACGATTTTCTTTGTCTTTTAAGTATGAGAAAGGAAAATCATTTTTAAAAAGTTGTAGGTAAATCTCTCGTGAGGGGAGGGGGGATCCAGCAAAATCTCACCAAGGGGGGTCCAGATTTTGGGAAAAAACACCTCACGTAATTTATGGATGTCCCCTAAGCTTATATAATAATTCCTCTGTTGTTTTTTTTTCAATCTTAGGCTGGGCGCGCACGAGTGACTAAAGTCACGGCGACCAGGATTACTAGTATCAAAAATATCACTAGAAAACAATAGAGCATTTTCAATCACATGACTTTACCTAACAACGGCCTTAGCAACGTTGTTTTTATCCTCCAGTGATGTCATGTGCGAATGCTTCTATTTCCTGCCCTTAACAACAGCCTTATTAGCAACGTTGTTTTTGTCTTTGTCACCGTGACAAAAGTCGCCCGTGCGCGCTCGCCCTTAGTCTCACACCAAGGTTAGTAGAGAGAGAAGGTTGGTTCCTCCGTGACGTCACTGCAGGGCAAAGGGGGTGCTCTGCCAATGGCAATGCTCGTACAGCTGTGAACCACGGCTGTAATTGGCAGAGCACCCCCTTTGCCCTGCAGTGACGTCACGGAGGAACCAATCTTCTCTCTCTACTAACCTTGGTCTCACACTACATCAATATCTTCAATCAAGATTGAATTCTTTTGAATAGAGGGGGATACGCTGTTAGCTTAGTAAATTCAAAACCTCACATTTTTAAAAATATTTTCAAGTACGCGCGATATTGAAGGAGTGTGACATTTTCAGGAAAACTAAAGACGTGCAAACAAACCCAAATGAAAAAGTTCCTCTCTCGGAGCTTTTAAATAGAACGTTTACATGCGGGCACAGAGCGTGCTTTGTTTGATCGTTTCGCAAGAACTATTGTGTCGTTGGAGCTTTCAGACAAATTGAACCTTAAAAAAATCGTCCTATTCTTTACCTCTTTGAATATATCGTGCTGTCCTTTAAAAACGCAGTTTCTCAGTGTAGTGACGTCATAGGGTCAGGAAACATTTTCCGAACCCAGTACGTCACTACGCGGAAGGAGAAAATGGGAAAACAGAAAGCATGTCGGGTTGTTAGGAGGAGTACGCAAATCGCGATATAAAAAGACAACACATTTGTTTAACAAAATCATCCTATTTTTAAATTCTTCTTTTCGCGATGGGAACTATTTTGTTTGTTAGCGACGTCATAAGGTCGTTGCTGTCTATTGTAGACAAATCAATCAATTATCAATCGGATATTGTTATCACAAATTTTCATTTTCAAATTATTTTTTTTTGGGCCACAAATTTTAGTAAATCATTGACACTCTTATACCCTGTCGGGGGATTTGGGAACAATCTTCCCATCGAAGATAATGAAAAATAGTGCTGCCACCTGTCGGGAGATTTTTGAACTACGATTTACAAAAATTTGTGTCATAAAATTCTTTGCCCTTTAGAGTAGGATGCAAAAAACGGCGTATTTTTTCTTTTTTAGTTCTTGAGTTATTGATTTTTAAAGTCTGACAGTATATAGATTACACAGTACAGCAGTATACAGTATAGATGAGTACAGACCTTTGAAGTACCTGCTAGGGTTCTGCGTTTCGTACTGCTCGATGTCCACTCCTACCACATAGTACTCTCCCTTGTCGAGCAGACCCCTTTTCTCCAAACTGACCATCAGACCCAGGTGTTCGAAGTAGTATCCAAGAACTACGTAGACTGAAACAGAGAATAATTAGATTTTAGTATAGTATATATGCCTTCATAAGCAAAAGTGCACATAAAATATACTGTAGTCTGTGTAAATAGAATTCGCGGTTGACCTTGACATTTATCTCAATGTATTTCTGCTGCGTTGCCATGGTAAAGAATGACGTTCAACCCCTTATTTTATTTACACAGACTATAGACTGCGACGTTAATATTTGATCCTATGACGTCACTACGCGGAAGGAGAAAATGGGTAGACAGAAAGCCTGCTGGGTTCCTATATTACTTGACAGCAACGTTTCCTGACCCTATGACGTCACAAACGCGGAAGGAAAAACAGAGTAAACAGAAGAAAGCCTGTTGGGTTGCTAGGAAGAGTACGCAATTAGTGATAAAAAGGTAGACGCTATATCTAAACATAGGTTTAACAAAGTAACCATATTTTGAAATTGAAGTTCACTCAAAATTCATACACCGCGCTGGGAACTGCTTTCTTTGTTTTCGTTTATTTGACCCTACGACGTCACTAACAAAGAAAGTAGTTCCCACAGCGCAGTGTCTGAATTTTGAGTGAACATCAATTTAAAAATAAGATTATTTTGTTAAACCCATGTATATATAGGGTCTTTTTATCACGATTTGCGTACCGCCTCCTAGCAACCCAACAGGCTTTCTGTGTCCGCAATTTCTACTTCCTCGTCACTGGGTCAGGAAACGTCGCAGTCCAGTGTAGACGTTTCTTGGACCTAAAAATGGAGAAAAGATCGATTCTCGCGGTCCAGTGTCCTCACCCCAGTTTTAAATAGATCTAAACACAGCATTTCATTGAATGGATCTTTTAAATCTCATTTGGAGTTAGAATAATAGAATTTCCAACTTCGAAGAGAGGGACAACGTTACAACAAGATAACGGATTCTCTGGAACATCAAAGAGGGAATAACCTGTGAACTTTTCTACATAGTTCCACATTAAGTCCACTCTCTCACTGTATTTGGTGCTACAGCGTGTTCAAAAGGAAAATCCGTTATGCTCGACAGCAACGTTTACCTACGCGGAAGGAGAAAATGGGTAAACACAAAGCCTGTTGGGTTGCTAGGAGGAGTTTCAGTACGCAGATCGTGATGAAAGACACAATAGTATATACGTGTGTTTAACAAACTAATCATATTTTTAAATTGACGTTTATTCAGACACCGCGATGGGAAGTACTTTGTTAGTGACGTCATAGGTCATAGTGTCAACTAACGTTGATATCTAGTTTAATTTATGTATAGGTTACGGGCAATGTGATAAGTCTGGGCATTATTAATAATTCCCACGCTATTTCGGGCAAAGTGATATATACTTATCGATAAACGCCATTGAATTCATCACTTTGCCCGCTTCCCCAATCTGGGCATTATTAATAATACCCAATTAATCGCTTTGCCCGTAACATACAACAATCCTACCTTTGCATAGAAACCAGAAACGCAATCCCAACTACTACTATTTGAATATATTCCCACGAATTCACAACCCAAAAAATATGGAAAGTATTGTATAATGAATCGGATCCGAACGATATTTTCGTGATATTTCCAATTTTTCAGAGAGTGCTTATTATTATTATAAGAAGGAGAAACGCGGACAAGAAAAGTTTTCGCGGACGAAAACTTTGGAACTAAAGAGTCTGGAATATCTTGAAAATATCTCATTCATGTGTTTTTCTTATTTCGCGTATTTCTTGGCGACGGGAAACTTGAGTTAGATTTTTTCATTGCGAAGCTTTTTTTACCCGTGTTTTATTTCATTCTCATCATATCTTCCTCTTTTTAAGTACTCATTAAAGTAATTTTAACCACATTTTTCAAAATCTTTCGCGCCGCAATTATCACATTGTCTGCTTCTTAACTGTTTTTCTGATGTAAGAAAAACATATACCTACGAATTACTACACGTAATAAACAACGAGTAATAAACGTCCTGATGTGATTAAGGGGGAAAAGTTGTAAATTGCGAACTATATGAGCTGGTTATACTGAAAGTGGCATAAGTCCTTTTTACGTAGTTTTGAGTAATTATGAAGGTTTACTCTAACGGCTCCTGTGTTAATTATATGGAGATAGTTCCTAGCGCGGTGTCTGAATTTTGAGTGAAATGAAGAACGTCAATTTAAAAATATGATAACCCATGTGCAGAGTTGGGCAAAATGTAATCAGATTAAGGATTAATGATTACGATTACAATTGTAATCTGATTACATTTGTAATCTGATTACAAATGTAATCAAGAAATTAATCACATGGAGATTAATGATTACAACTGTAATCTGTAATCTGATTACAGATTACAATATGTAATCTCATAATAAATCTTGATTACTTTTTATGGTTGATAATGTGAAGGCACACAGAATGTTCCACAGAATGTTGGTTCGCGTCTTGCCGGAAATAGTCCAAAACTTACCGGAAGTGGTCCAAAACTTACCGGCAGTGGTCCAAAACTTACCGGCAGTGGTCCAAAACTTACCGGCAGTGGTCCAAAACTTACCGGAAGTGGTCCAAAACTTATCAGAAATGGTTCACAACTTACCGGAAGTGGTCCAAAACTTATCGGAAGTGGTCCAAAAAATACCGGAAGTGAACCATAACTTACCGGAAGTGGCCAGCAACTTACCGGAAGTGGTTCTCAACTAACCGGAAGTGGTTCACAACTTACCGGAAGCGGTCCTAAACTTACCGGAAGTGAGTTGCGAACCACTTCCGGTAAGTTGTAGACCACTTCCGGTAAGTTGTAGACCACTTCCGGTAAGTTGTGACCCACTTCCGGTAGATTAAGGATCACTTCCGGTAAGTTGTGGACCACTTCCGGTTAGCTAAGAACCACTTCCGGTTGCTAAGAACCACTTCCGGTTAGCTAAGAACCACTTCCGGTTGCTAAGAACCACTTCCGGTGAATTGCGGACCACTGTAATTAAGTTGTGTCAATCTGATTTCAAAAGTAATCAGATTACATCAATCAGATTACAAATGTAATCAGATTACTTTCTATCAGATTACAAATTGTAATCAGATTGATGGTTACAAATGTAATCAGATTACAAATGTAATCAGATTGATGATTACAAATGTAATCTGATTACTTCAATCAGATTATTAATCTGATTACAAAAGTAATCTGATTGCGCCCATCTCTGCCCATGTGTAATATAGCGTTTTGTTAGCAAGATTTGCGTACTCCTCCTAGCAACCCAACAGGCTTTCTGTTTACGCAGTTTCTACTTCCACGTAGTGACGTCATATAATCAAGAAACTTTGCAGTCTAGTATAGCCGATTACTACACTAGGTAAAGAAACAGAAGAAATCCAAATCCATGCTTTTTTCCCACAAATTTCGTATTTTTGGACTTATACCACTTTCATCCCGACAAGCTCGTATCACTAATGTTGTTCTTACGAAAGATAATAATTAGAAACAAGTAGATCAGTTATTATACTATGAGGTAGATATTAGGAAGATGGTTTCATAATAGGGAATAATTCTTATTGTAGCAGCACAGAATTCATGTTACTCTCTTGTAAATATTGTTAGTCTAACAAAGTACAAGACTTTTAATCATATACTTTTATCCACTTGTTCTACTTTATAAAGAAATATAAGCAACGTATCAAAAATGTACACAATTAACTGTGACGATTTTTCTACTATCGAAGGAATAGATAACCATCACTTAATTTAATTTAATTTAATAATGTTGCAGAATAAATAGTTACACCGTGTGTATTTTAATAAGATCGAGATTTATTTAATTTGTACTATTTACAGAGAAATGATATAATCTCTGCGGTATATTCATTTTTGGAGGAATATGTAGTGTTAATTAATGAATATGATTTTAGACTTAATGTACACATATTTAACTAATACATATACTATTTCTATTTATAATTTGTGAAAAAAAAATTGAAATTTACTAATATCCCAACCGCGTTATCATAAATCGAAAACAAAATACTTAAAATAAATTAAAAGTGATTAAAGTAGTCACTACTAATTCATGTTCTTCACTGATTCCTTAAACTTACCCTAATCTAATAAAATTAATCAATTAATTATAAAGCTATATACATTTCTTTTACCTAAAAAACATCCCTTTTAATTATCATCCATCAATTTAGAACTAATAAAAACTGATGTTTGATTTTATTTATTTATTTATTCAAACACCACCATACAGAAATAAGATATTGTAAGCAGAATGCGTAATTTAAGCGTAATTTACCTGCGATTCGGTTTTTTTTTTTAGTAAAAGGTATTTCGAATTAAAGTGCTTTATTTGGGGGTATTAATTGAATACTATCTCGTAAATTATCTGGTAAAGTTTATTTAAATTACTACTTAAAGTAAATCTTTAGATTTTGTATAAATGTTCTAGTTCTCTTGATAAATAGCAAGAAAAAAAAAGTAATTTTAGACTCAAAAGTATGTTTATTTACCCCCATAAAATATTTTTGTTACACTGATAAAAGCAATATTTTCCCCATAAAAAAAAGTTAAGTGCCACAGCAAGTAGTTCAAAAATAAGCCTGAAAATAGGTTTGTTTCAAAATTAAATTCATGAAATACGAGAAATTTACTTTATTGACGCTTAGTCTTCAATTCCGAACTTTAACCAAAGAAGTTTTATCAAACAACAATATCCAAAAACATGAACGATGGTTTAAAGAGTTCATTTGAATTAACGAAGTAGTTACTTCCACGACAATTGAAGCATGCGCAGTAATAGGAGTTTGTATTACGTATTGATCAATCCTGGCATCATCACCGATGGCTTAGTGGTAGAGTGTGCGTCTAATAACCTAATGGTACACGGTTCAATTGAGGAGCAAACAATCAAACCGTGCTTTCTCCTTCGGATACAAATTTTCAGGAAACACAAAAAACTAATAACTTAAAAAATAACTAATTTTTAAATATAATGATCGTTTGTTTACCTATATTTCTAGTTTCTAGGAAGATTTGTAGTCATAATTTACCTAAAAACTGAAAATTAATTATTAAAAATGCATTTGAAATTTGGAGAAAGAACGTTTTGACCGAACACTGTGGAGGAAACATGGTTTGATTGTTTCCAACATGGATAAAACACTTTTTGAATGAAAATAAGTTTACACACATTTTATTAAAAATGTTATTTAATGATTTTGTAATTGAATTAGAGCAATATTAACTTAACAATGCCATGTTAACAATATTAACACAAAAATATGATAGTAAAATAATAGCAATAATAACATGAAAATGATAATTTTTTAATAATAGCAATAATAACATGAAATGATATAATTTTTTACTTGAATATTATCAATATTAATATGTGAATTATAAAATGAAGTTAACAAAATAAGGACATGGAAAATATATCTGAAAATTGTAGAGACCCTCTAAATTTTTAATCCAATATCTTCATCCAAACAATCACATACCTCATTGCCTTCTATTAAATTATTGTTTGTAATAATTTCTTTATACCAAATGAAATTGTGTTGATTTTGCCACTCTTCGCCATAAATTAATTTCAAAAGCTTATCAACATCTTTTTTTTCTTTTCAAGTGATATTGCATGACTAACTAGAGGAAGAGGTTGTAAGACTAATCGTTTCACGACAGCAGCATTAATTCCCTTGTTAAGAAGACTTGCTTCTGCTGTTCACTTTTTTCTTCAAATTTGTAGTTTTTGAAGCCTTTGACTTTGACACTTCCTCTACTTTTCTCTTAAACTATTTTTTTTTCAATTTGCTATGATTGGCTGACTCACTGAATCACTGTTTGAATGAAATCCGGCTCTGGAGGAAACACGTTTTGATTGAAACATCAATTTTCTAAGTAGGTTTAAAATAGGATAAAACTTGTTTTCGTTAAAGAAAATAGCATATTTTTGTGCTATTTAATGTGGAGATCAAGAAAATATCACTAACTCATTTTTTTTTTTATTTTGGGAGAAAACACGGTTTGATTGTTTGCTCCTCAATTACTTTTGAGTATTTTGCTTTAATTTAACTTGCAATTTTTCAGAAATAGCGAGATTTGTTAGGGTCGAGTTGTTAATTTCGTGAAAATAACCAGTGCCTTTAATTAAATTGAAATGCAAAGCTATTTAAAAAAAATATCGCGGGTTCTTGTAAAACACATAGTATCATGACCTTTTACGAGGTTTACCATTTTTTTTTAAAAAAATCCGTCTCATCTTTAAATTTAATCTGTTTGCTAAATATGCTCGAATTTAATTGCAGGAGACCCATATAGAACGCCTTTTCAGCATTTGAAATGAAGAACAAAGGGGAGATTCCTGATTTATTTGATTGGGAAATGGTAAAAAAATCCCTCTTTCCTCTCTATTGGGGAAGTTAGCGATTCAAACAGTTGAAAATTAATTTTAAATAAATTACCTTTTACTTCGATTTTTTTTACGCCGCCTCTTAAAATGTACATTATTCACCAATTTGGAGCAAAAACGAACAGAATCGGAAGCTTGGTTCACAGTCGCTATGCTTAAAAATGCATTACATGATGGCAGGGTTTTTCCCAACAATGTCTAATTTGCTTTCACAATACTCGAAGCAACGTTTCCTGACCCTATGACGTCATTACGCGGAAGCAGAAACTGCGCAAACAGAAAGCATGTTGGGTTTCTAGAAGGAGTAAGCAAATCGTGATAAAAAGACGCTATAAATGGGTTCAACAAACTAATCATTTTTAAATTAACGTTCACTCAAAATTCAGACACCTCGCTTGGAACTACTTTGTTTGTTAGTGACGTCATAGGGTCAGGAAACGTGGCTGTCTAGTATAAACGAATGAGAAAACTCAACTTAAATCCCCTCTAAACCTACCATCAACACTATTTCATCGCTCTACCAAAGATTTTTCTGATTTGTGACTAAAGAGT
The DNA here is from genome assembly GCA_963680715.1 of Tetragnatha montana. NCBI lineage: Eukaryota > Metazoa > Arthropoda > Arachnida > Araneae > Tetragnathidae > Tetragnatha > Tetragnatha montana. The sequence goes on along the minus strand of OY796675.1, from coordinate 947,786 downwards.
GTTTTCAGGTGACGTCACAACCGGTTATTTTCTTTTAACTGTATACCTTCTGTAGGGCTTTTAACTGTTGCTAAGGCCGTTGTTTATCTGTTGCTAAGGCGGCTTTTAGGTATGGGGTCACGTGATTGCAAATGCTCCAATAGAAGAATTCCACGGCTAGTCATTTTCTGTAACTGTTAACCTCTGTAGGGCAAAAAACTGTAACATTTTCTTTTGCTAAGGCCGCCGTTGTTAGGTCCGAGTCATGTGATTGAAAATGCTCTATACTAGAATGCAACGTTTCCTGACCCTATGACGTCATTACGTGGAAGCAGACACTGCGCAAACAGAAAGCCCGTTGGGTTGCTAGGAATAGTTTCGGTACACTAATCGTGACAAAAAGACGCTATGTATACATGGGTTTTTAATTAAATAATCATTTTTAAATTGATTCATCATTAAATTGAATTCATCAGACATTGCTCAGGAAACGTTGCTGTCGAGTATTAATGAACGAAAGAACTCTCAACATAATTTCTTCTTCTAAATCTACCATCAAAACTATTTCATCGCTCTACCAAACATTTTTCAGATTTGTGACTAAAAGTTTATTTTTAAAATCCTTCGAACCCGAAAGAGGATTATATACAGGTGACATCGGTCACACATCCTCTGGGGAATGCATTAAATATAAACAAAGCAATTAATTAGAAACACATGCTATACAGATTTAGAGTGCAACCAACACATTTTTCCCTGTCTCTCTATAGAGAATTCTTTTAAGGGGACATCCATAAATTACGTGAGGTGTTTTTTCAAAAATCTGGACCCCCCCCCTCCCGCCCACGTGAGATTTTCTCAACCACTAGTTTTGTTTTATCGGCATAAAAATTACCATCCAGATTGCAAAATTTTGATACAAAAACAAGTTGAAATCGAAAACATGGTTCTAACTTGTAATTATCAAGACTGACTGGCTAATGATTTCCTAGTTTGACTAATCTGAGCATTTTTTCTGAACTTGTGCTAAAAATATTAAAGAAAAAAAAACGTATATTTTCTAAACTAAAAGTTGACCGTGAGATTTTAATTGACTCCCCCCTGGTGAGATTTTCCTGGACCCCCCCCCTTTTTACCTCACGTAATTTATGGATGTCCCCTAATAGAATATAGCGTTTTGGTGTTACTTAAGAATACGGAAACTGAAATAAATATTTATGAACAAGTGTTTAATTAAATAGAATTTCGAGTTTCAGAAAAGAAATCACACGGGTTGAAGCGCATATAATTCCGATTTATGTAGTTTATGATTCTGCATAAAAGTACTTTTTCAGATGATTTTACGAAGGATTAAAGCAAAGAAATATGTATTCAAAATGCGGGTTAGAATGAACGTCAGTCCTAGGATTTTTTTGGAGGAGTGAAATACGGAAGTACCATAAACTACATACATACAGGGTGATTCAGATAAGTGTTTCATAACTTCTGGGGGAGGTAGAGTACATCAAGACGAACAAGAATCGATGTCAGTTAGGGGGTCGCAAGTGGGGTCTAAGGGGTAAAAATCACGGCTGAAAATTAGCAAAAAACCACGCATATCTGGGCAGAAAGAGATACAATTGTTCGATTCCGGCATTTTTTTACATTCAACCAATTCAAATTTTTCATGTAAAAACGAGATGCAAGGGTTTATTCTAATCAAAAACAGACCAATAATTGAATGAGGCATGCGTTGTAGGTAGATTAAAGTTACAATCGTCCTTTGGTCAGACTTTAGTTCTTTACGCCATATAACTCCAAACAACCAACAAAATTCTAGTGTTAAGATGTTTTTGTCGTGACACTTTATACTGCAGTCTATCAACTTACAACGGATGCCTGTTTCATTTATTGGTCTGTTTTTGATTAGAATAAACACTTGCATCTCGTTTTTACATGAAAAATTTGAATTGGTTGAATGTAAAAAAATGCCGGAATCGAACAATTGTATCTCTTTCTGCCCAGATATGCGAGTTTTATTGCCAATTTTCACCCGTGATTTTAACCCCTTAGACCCCACTTGCGACCCCCTAACCTAGATTGATTCTTGTTCGTCTTGATGTACCCTACCTCCCCTAGAAGTTATGAAACACTTATCTGAATCACCCTGTATACAGGGTGGTCCTATCAATCCTATTTCCTCCTATTTTCAATGATCAATGTATGATCATTGAAAATTTCTTCTCCGATCATCATTTTTTTAAATACCATTAAGGGAACTCCATTCTTTGTATAGTGGACTTAGATCAGTTAATGGTTCTATTCCCTTAGTTTACTTCTTTGCTGGACTTACAGGTTCTTTTCCTTAAAAGCCAAGAACCAGTTTAGATAATTAAAAGTGGCAACAGTTTTTATGATTTCTTACTCAGTCAATAATGTGTAGAATGAGAGGAATGGTCGAGTAAGCAGACAAGTAGTCAGTGCTCGTTTTTTTTTGTTGTAACTTATTGAAATAAATTTGTCTCTCAAAGAGATATGTTTGCTTCCTTCTTTGACGACTAAACTTTGGCTAGCAGATTAATATTGCATGTTTTAAAACTCACCCCACGCGGTTCAGCATGTGGTCCAATTTCTATCAAAGTTATGATGTAAGTTGATTTCGGTGCATTTTTTAAGCTATACCGCCCCCTGTTCGCTATCGCTCACCAACCCCCGTAAACTGCTTACGCAGGACCTTTCGGATTGCTTCGCAATTCTCACAAACCCAGCTCACTAAACTTAACCCACTTTGTAAAATATTATTTAAAAAATAGCAGAAGAAACTTCAGCAATCTTTCCAAACATACGTCACATGTCACCTCCATGAATATAAAACTATCTTAAAAGTTTTAATATTTATTAACTCCCCAACTAATCAATAATTTAATCAAAATGTTTTCCTTAAAAAGTATCTATCATGTCTGTTAATAACTATAATTAATCAACATTCTGAAAAGAAAACACCATTTAATCTTTTAAATTCAATATTGTAGCGCCTAGTAACTCGTTATACCTAGTGTTTTATCATTCATATTTTTTTCAACCCAAACTTATTATAAACAATACCAATGAAATCCATTGAAAATAATAAGAGACAAAACCGACATTACACTCAATGCTTACAATTAAATTCGATTATCAGAGTAAAAATTATAAATTTCAGACAAAATGTATGAAATTTTAGTATGAAACAGCAAATCTGTAAGTTTTTAGAATACTTTTATCAGTCTTTGAATGATGTTTAATTTAGGAAGTACTTTTTTAAAACGTGAAAAAATTTGTTTCATCATAAAACATGGCGTCAATTGGTTACATAATTAGTTTGACAGTATTTGCTTTGTAAACGACCTTATCCGTAATCTAAAAAACTGGAAATATTTTAAAATTGAGAATTTTATTTAAAAAACGAACAGCTTTATGCACATCCTCGAAAGAATCCGGACATTTTGATAGCAGAAATGTGTCATTCGGATCAGTAATTAAAAAGTTTTTCTCTGGAAGCCGTTCACCAAAAACTTTTTTTTAGAATAGAGAGAAACTTTTGTGAAGAATTCAAAGAGTGAAAACACTCCTCTCAGAGGAGTTAAAAATATCTCTGCACACAGGGTTGTCGTCCATGCCCCCTCTACTATTCTTCTACCACTACGACTGGCATCAGCCACTGATTGCTCAAATCTAATCATTGTATGGAAAAGGAAGCATAATGAGAGCCAACGCTAATCAAGGGCCTATTCGGTTGCAATCCAAAACTGCTGCTTTATTGAGAAACAATACACCGAACGGAATTTGAATTAAATGAATTGAATGTGTCGCTACTCTTAAATTACTCCTTACACTTCACTTCAGAGCGGTAATATAGAAACTCAATTATTCCTCTTGAAAGTGACACTGGACTGTAAAATCTCGGTTGGGCACATTTGAAAAGGAATTTTTTTAGAACGATGATTCAAGTTAGAAATTCTTTATAAATGGGTTTCTACAAAGGGTAACGAAATTTCAGGCAAACTGTAAATTTATGAATTAAAACCTATGTCGCCAAGAAGCTGAGGTGGTTTTAAACTCATATATATATTGATTTATTTTAAAGCTAAGATTTCCGTCCCCTTTCAAGATTAGAATTAATATGTGCAAGAGTTTTTCTTTTTTCTTCATTAAATTTTGTCTTCATTTAACTAAAACGGAAAACACCTTTTCTATTTTGAGGCCTGAAAAAGTGCTTTTTTCACATGCTAATACATATTATATTCGCTAATATTCACGATGTTTTCATGAAATTTCTTCACAACAATACTCTCATTGAGGTTTTTGCCCCATCTCAATTTCACTTCCATGACCCTTGGAGACGTTGATTCCAGATATAAGCCATATGAAAGGGACTTTTGAAACACCCTGTAGAATTATAGTGTATAGAAATAACACGATTTCTGATTTTATAATTACTTTTTTTAATATATTACCTAACTTAATTTGATTTGAATACTGCTTGAAATAAAAAGTATTTTCTAATGTGGAATTTTTTTTTGTTATTTTCATAGGTCTTTCAAATTGAAGTTAAAAACACACAAAAAAAAACATTTAGAAAATGCTTATACTCGACAGCAACGTTTCCTGACCCTATGACGTCACTAACAAAGTAGTTCCCATCTCGGTGTCTGAATTTTTTCCAAAACTCCTCCTAACAACCCAACATGCCTTCTTTTTACGCAGTTTTTCCTTCCTCGTAGTGACAGGAAACGTTTCTGTCGAGTATATGGGTTAATGTTGCCATAAATTGTATAAAGTAGTCAATATTTAGATAAAAAATTCGATTAATTTATATAAAAGATTTTGACTGCATACTTTAGATTAAAAACTATAAATGAAATCTTATTTCCTTTTTGAAATAGAAACACATCTTAAAGAGTTATATTTTTTCAGTGCATAAAAGACAAGAGATGTTGCAGAAAACGAGCTCCATACAAAATGAATTATTCTCTTTGATGTTTTAAAAAGCTCACAAAATAAATAAAATTATACTAAGAGTCCCATGCTTTTATATGTTCTGTCTTTTTCTTTTCAAAATCTATAACTGTTCTTACATAGCAAAAGTATTGTCACGAAAATCTTTGTAGAAACGTTTCATACGACGAGTTGAATTTGGTATTCGGTGTTTTGAATGATAAATTGAACATGAAATTTCATCCAAGGAACCTTCCTCTTATTATCTTGATAAAATAATTCCACGAGTGTCTTTGATAAATAATGCATCTAGTTTTTATACGGGTAAAATTACTCTGAATTAAATATAGGTATTCCTCGAAAATAGTCTTTGGTTCATGAATTATAAAGTTATCTCATTAAGTATCAATTAAATTAAATATTTTTTGTAGCTTCCAGGAATGGGCTTTTTATTAATATTGCTTGAAAGATTTATTTCATACTGGGAGACAAGTCTAATAAGTCTAATCTTGAGTGTTCTTAGTTTGACACAAAATGTTTTGTTTCAAATCCCAGGGGTTCATCCAGGTTTTTCTGGCAGGGTCCTGTTTTAGGAATTTTTGAAAATGAAGGGCCCATAGTACAACCACAGCCAGTGTTATTCCCAGTATTTTTTTTGGAGGAGTAAAAATACTCCTTGACTTTTTTTAGGAGGAGTGAAATTTCAATCATGAGGAGTGAAATACGGAGATAGCATCAACTACATAAACAGAGACACGAAAACCGCAATCAAACTCTCTAAGCATCAGAACAATGAATGAAAAAAATACTATGGCTGTATGAAAACACAATAAAAAGTATGATAATTAGGGTTAGATTAATAATACTCCTTCTTTGTGAAAAATTCAAAGAGTGAAAATACTCCTGGCAAGTTTTTTAAGGAGTATTTCCGATTTTCAAGGAGTGAAATACCCTTTCAGAGGAGTTAAAAATATCTCTGACCACAGCATTCATAACTTATGTGGAATGGGTCCAAAACTGGCAAATTCCATTCCCAAATGATACAAACACTCCTGAAATCTATTTTCAAACCATTTTTGATCTTTGGAATATTGAGAAGGGCCCTTTTTTGAAGATTAGAATTTCGTGAAGGGTCCTATAACGGACCAATTTTTCTTCTAGATGAACCCCTGAATTGAACCCGATTCTTTAATTTTGAAATACCAGGTAGTTTCAAACGATTCAATAGTCACTGTGCATGTGCACTCCAATATTTTGTGCAACAAAATTAAAATACTATAAAAAGTGTAAGTCATCTAAAACTTATCGTATGAATATGAAAGTATGAATATGTACTCCCTAAGGAGGTACCTCAAAATTAATTTGAAGTCAAAACCCCTCCCGAAACAAAAGTCTGATTACGGCTCTGGTAATAGAGTTTTAAGGTTGATCAATAAATAGCTATATTTTTTTTAAATCTCAGGAAATCCATATCATTCACTTGAAGAATTTAAAATGCAATTGCTACAAACATTTTTCTTCCTGTTATTGATTCTTCGTATAAATCAGAACTGTTCAGTTCGTCTATCACATTAATTTAATTTAATTTCGAACTGTATGATGGTGAAAATCTAATGCTGAATTAATTCACTTCCTAATCGTCTCCAGAGAGAGACTATAACATTTTTTGAGAGAAATATTAATACTCTTAATTAGTTGAAAAGTAATCAATTAAACTCCAATTAATCTAAACGAAAACGTCCTTAGAAATTTAGTCAAACGATTACGCTGGTATCCCTTAGAGACCAACAGTGTTTAAACAAGATTAACAGGTGTCATGTACTACTTAAATTATCTAATCTTTATTCAATGTATGAAATGTTCAAAAATTATTAGGTAATTTCGACATTTAATGAATAAATTAACTCGTTAAATTATAGTAGGGGAGCCCATGATGCTAAATGTGGATTTACTCGAGCGCGTCAGATAATCATAGGGGAGATACCTTGCATGCTTTTGAGTAACTCCACCAAATATAAGCTCTCCATGTTAGTGGGTTTGTTTAGAACAGCCCGTCAAAACTAGTTACATGGACATACTCGAGCGCGTCAGATTGGCTACCAAGACAGTTTACGACTAGTTGAGCCTAGTTTCCTGGCTACTAGTCTATAAACATTTTGTTTCGTACATATTTCTCAAAAAGAGCGATAGCATCTTACCGGTCTTGGCTTTACTTTGCAACTTTGTAACCCTCCCGCTCCCTTACCCACCGCTCAAATCGGCAGATTTTAGAAAATGTACACTTTTTAGCTGGTAACTAACCTACCTTATCATTATCTGACGCGCTCGAGTATGTCCATTTAACTAATTTTTTTTTTACAAATCTGACGGGCTGTTCTAAACTTACCCACCAACATAGAGAGCTTATATTTGGTGGAGTTACTCAAAAGCATGCAAGGTATCCCCCTTATGATTATCTGACGCGCTCGAGTTACTACCAAAAAAAACCTCTGGGCTCCCCTACTATTAGGTGTGAGTTAAAAATGCCATGTTTCGTTCTATACTAGACTGCAACGTTTCCCGATCCCATGACGTCACTAACAAAGTAGTTCACCATCGCGGTGTCTGAATTTCGAGTGAAATATGAAGAAGTTCAATTTAAAAATACGATTATTTTGTTAAACCCATATAGCAGCGTCTTTTCAATCACGATTTGCGTACTCCTAGCAACCCAACAGGCTTTGTGTTTACACAGTTTCTCCTTCCGCATTTGTGACGTACTGGTTTCAAGAAACGTTGCTGTCGAGTATAACTACAGATCTAATGAAAATACCTCACTTTATAAACCAGTTTTCTCCCAACACACCGGGATGAATCTGATACATTGATAATTCACATGTTTTAAATATATTACAGATTGATGAATTATTGCATTGCTACATCACCCAGTCAATTACTTTAATGAAGGTACTACAGCCATTAACACGTGAGTGTCGAAACTGGCCAATTACAGTAAATGCTTTGGCGATTACTCTGGAGTCTGCTTTATCCTTATTAAATTTTGAATCGCATATTATAGGAGCTAATCAACTGTTCCATCATATTGGTAAAGGAAGGTACGCACAAAAAGGATTTGTACAGGGTTCCCACTGGTCACCTGAAAAACTTAGAAAAGTCAGGGAAAATTGCTCATTTCGGCCAAAAACCTGGAAAATCATACAGAATACCTGGAAAATGAACAAATTTTGATGTTTGGGTGTCAAATTTGGCTTTAGAAAGTGAAAAAAAAAATAGACCAATTATTGAAAATATTATATGTTCATAAGAGCAAGAAATATCTGAAAAATGCCGTAAAAGTTAATATCCGTTATTTTAAAAAACTTTGCATTTCCTTTATAATCTCTCTATATATAATGAAGGTGTCCCTGGGTTCCTGGGTTTATCCGGAACAGATTTGGCTCAATTTCTCCAAAACTATCCGTCCGAATCGAACCAATCTTGGTACACATACGTATGGGGACGGGGGAAAGACAATGACATCATTTCCAAATTTCTAAAACCACCCCTTCATCCCCTATAAGGCCTTTTTGTAAAATTCACCTTACTTCTCCGCTAAAGAAGATCTGTTTAACTCGCATTGTTGCAAATAATACAACAAAAACAATTTTAAACATAAAACAAAGTATTTAAAGATAAAACTTGGCTAAAATTGTTTTAAAAAGGTTATTAATAATTTAAAAAATTAAAAACGGCCCTTATAAAAAACTTTATAACAGTATTTTCTTATTAAAAACTTCATTTTCCATGAAACTTTAAGTTGAAATAGAAAGTTTTAAGAATTAGACTGGTTAAAGTAAAGATTACATCATGCAGTTTTTTTAGAAAGTTGATGATAGAAACACTAGATCAATTTGTTATTTAACCTTATAATTTGTTTCTTTGGTGTAGTTTAACGGGATTTTTTTTTCAATTTAAACAGGGGGTATTTACAAATTTTGGGATTTCAAAAGTCTGTAATAATTTTAATGGATTTTTTTCACTTAGAATGGATAATTGGGTAACTGTCGTAATTAAATGTGCAACACCGGAACTGGATGGTTAGGTTAGATTTACACAGTTGGAACCGGGAGGGAAAAGGCAGAGGGAGCACGGTGATGAAAATGCACCGGGAACACCGAGATGAAAAGGCACCGGGGACACCAAGATGAAAAAGGCACCGGGATATGAAAAAATACTGGGAACACCGGGATATGAAAAACTACCAGGATGATTGGTAATTATGGTTACAGAAAATTAGGCATGTAACTTGAGAAAATTTTAATAAATTGATACACTCCACCCGTGCAAGGCCGGGCATATCAGCTAGTATATAATATAAATACAGAGGAAATATTTTAAATCAGTCAGGTTAACATAAAACTCGATTTAACTAATACTTTTACTAAACAAACTCCTTAGCCAGTCAAGTCCCCCCCTTTTTTTTATCTTGCTTTTGTATATATGTGTATATATATATATATGTATATATAAATATATTTTTTTCTTTTGTTTTGTGTTAAGTTAAAAACTCATAAAACCTGGAAATCTGTGAACTCATGGACGAGCTGTGGCTCCTTTGGGATGTATTTACAATTGTCTTTTTTCTTTTTTTTTAATTATGTGTAAGCTATTGTGATTCTTCTTTAAATTTTGTAATTTGTTTTTGTGTTTGTTAATAAATTGATTGATTGATTGATTGAAGTCAGGGAATTTTATTTCTGAAATTGAGTGGGAACCCTGTATAGAGCATTCGCACATGACGTCACTTGGAGGACAAAATCAACGTTGCTAAGGCTGTTGTTAGGGGCGGGACATAGAAGTATCCAATAGCAGCATTCGCACATGATGTCACTGGAGGAATAAAACAACGTTGCTAAGGCCGTTGTTAGGCAGAGTCATGTGATTGAAAATGCTCTATTAGGGGAAAGGAAGGTGAACTAAACAGATTTGGGGCTTCAAAAACTTACTGAGAGAAAATTTATTAAGGGGACGCAGTATTACCCTCAATTTGGTCAAAATTTCGATTCCGAATTCAGACACGCTTTATAATTCCTCTCAATCTTTAATTTAAAAGATATAGATTATCGTTGGATCAGATTCACCCCAGTGGTTTTGGGGAAAACTGGTTTGTGAAAATTACCGACTCAGAATGACATAGGAAGGGGGGGAGCGGGCATGGGAGGTTGTCTTCAGAAGAAACTGAATAGTCCGGCATTTATTACATACGAAACAAATGTAAGAGAACATTTCCACATGACCTAGAATTCTGGTGGCAAATGTAAGAAAGTAATTTCATGGTTTTTACGTAATCGATTCCAGAATTAAACGATTTTGCGGGTTTTAAGCCAATTAAAAGGAACGTTGCTGTCGACTATAAGGGACCAAGGGGCCGTGACTGAAAACCGTTTTTAATTCCGACTTTTTTCCATGTTTTTATGGAATTTTCAAAAGTCTGCTGAAAAAATCTTGCTATAAAAAATCTGTTTGGAAATCTAACCTCAGAAATCGAAATAATCGAACCTAATTAATAATTAGATTATTAATTAGATTAGATTATTAATTAGGCCGACGTACTGGCCTAGTGGTTAGAGCATCTGACTGCGAAGCCGTACGTCCGGGGTTCGAATCCCCGTTTGGCATGGATGTTAGTTTCTGTCCTTGTGTGTGAGGAATGAATGTGGGCCCCCCTGTAAAAAGGGGCTGTGCCTGTGTGTGTGTGGCGTGGTACTTCACCTCCGTGGCTTCGGTCCACAGGTGCCCACTGGGAAGAAAGTACTGATATCGGCAAGACATGGGTTAATGAACTTAGTTCAAATTACCTGCCATTAAAAAAAAAAAGAAAAAAAAAGATTATTAATTAGCAAATAAATTATAAGTGTAGTACCATGGACGAGCTATGAGCTCTTTTGGTACTCATAACTATTTTTTTTTGTATGTATGTCTGTGTTTGTCTCCCCATTTTTGTCTTTTGTTCTTTATGTATCTTTGTGTTAATAAATTCTATTCTATTAATCGATTATTAAATCCATGCTCAGGAATCGATTCCCGGAATCGAAAGCATCGAAAACAATCGATTCTGGAATCAAATCTCAGGAATTGATTCCGGAATCAAAAGAATCGATCCTCAGGAATCAGGATAAGGATAGAATTAAGGGTACTCACTCCTTGCGTTGCGGTATGACTCCTCCACAAGCCTGTCGAACGGATTCTCTCCATACCCATAGTGGTAGGTCTCTTGCCATGTTGCCAGATGCCGGACTTCCACCCCCGCGGCCTCCAGGGTAGCCACTATGGTGCGAGCAACCTCCCGGAAATCCCGATCCTGAGTAGCGGAGTACAGAAAAGCCACTTTCAGCCATCCCAGAGCTAGCAGTAGGGAGGCAACGGATTTGGAGATTTGGGTGTCAGGGGGTCGCGTTCTTGCGAATGTGGGGTAGAGCGTCTTGTCCGAAGTTTCGTGGTGGGCGCAGAACTGTAATGAGAAAGAGTGTTTTTGTCAGTGTTCCGGATTTGGGAGCGCATTCCGGATAAGAGATCCGTTAATCCAATACATTGGATTTTGAGTTGAAAATATATGCAAAGGATAAATGATATCATAGTATATAATACAGGGTAATTCCATGCGTGAGTCCCACTACAAATCAGCTGCATTTTAATCTTAAAATCACACTTGAAGGATTATTATTCCATTAAATAAGATCTACCTTTGCTTATGGTTACTTACTTCTTACTTCTTATTACGAGCATCCGAGGCTGTTTGCCTCGATAGCTCGGTGTCCCTGATAGGCCCTAGTGGCCGATGGCCACCAACGTCTATCCCTAAGGATGTCCCTCATGGACTGGCCAGCCAGTTTAGCGCAACTTCTGCAAACTTCTGCAACTTCTGCTGTTTTTTCAACTTCTGCAAAATTTCTCTAGTTCGAAAATAGTATTCTGTTGGACTTGGGGACTGCAAGGCCTGGATGGATGCTTGCTTATGGTTAGTTCACAAAGAAGGATAGTGCGAGTCACAACTCAGATTTTTCAAAGTACAGAACATCTAGCATAAAATAAATGAAATTTAGAATCTGGTATATGCATAAACTAACCATAAACAAAATCAAAGGTAGGTCTAATGTAATCGAATAATAATCCTTCATGTGCGATTTTAAGATTAAAATGCAGCTGATTTGTAGGGGGACTCACGCATGGAATTAACCTACAATGATAGTAAATAGATTCATATATTTATTCAAATAATAATTATTAACTTTTAAAACATCGATGTGAAAGTGAATCTTGCTTTCCCGTTATTTTGCGCACCAACTGTTTCTGAAAATAACTTTTTTATATAAAGACTAGAGAGCACTCACCAACCCCCGGAACTGCTTCGCAATTCTTTTCAGATCGCGAAGCATACCAATCCAGCACTCCCAGCTGGTCGGCTTAATTAATTCTCTTTTAATACTGAAACTATTCATATCTCTTGCTTATAAATAATTTAATCCAAACTGTTGCTGAAATATTCCTTTCCTAAGCTCACCAATAATAATTTATTCGAAATACAAAACTTAAAAAAAAAAAATGAAAACATTAAATTATTTAAAGAAGACTATTTCCTCTTGTAGAAATCTTTAACTCGTATCAAATACTCTGCCGTAACCTCGAAGTATAATAAAATGAGTATTTGAAAATGATATCCATTTTCTTTTATCATAAAATTTGAGCTCTGAATAGGTTAGTGTCAATCAAATGGAGCAGGGAAAATAAGAACACAATACCCTTTGATGAGATTGACAGTTTAATAATGTCGAGGCACTTCGGAAAAGCCAAAAATGATTTAAATATTCTTTTATTTAGTTTTATGCCTAAATGGTACAGTCGACTCCGCTTAATGTGAGAGTAACAATATCCGATTGATAAAGTACGAAGGTAAAGTAAATTTCAGGAGTTTTTCAGGATGAGTACGAACCCAGAAAGAATCAAAACGTAAGAGAAATAGTGAAGGAAATACCCTTTTTTAGAAATGAAACTCATAGCTTCTACAAGCTTCATAGCAAACTATTCTCATAGCTTCAAAATTAAGAGTTGGGAAAAACTGATGCATTGTCATCCTTATTAGGTGACATGAGTGAACATCATTTCAAAGCTGTCACAAACCACATGAGAATTCCTTAAAAAAACATCAAATTAATTAAGACCGAAAGGAAGAATTGTAAAATTAATTGTTCTTTTAGAGATAGTAGTTTTTTTTGACAGAATTTAATAGAAAGAGATGTAACTCAACTGAAGTCCAATGTTGACTGAGTTCTTACTCTAAAACTTTTAAGTCTTGAGAATTTTTTTATTTTATGTTCTTTTTTTTCTTGTCCATCATTGTTCCATTTAAATTTTTTCCAGATTATTTTTGGGAGTTAACGTTCATTATTAAAGAATACTTAAGAATTAAAGAATCATTATAAAAATAGAAGAGCCAAAATGAAAGATTTGGGAAAAAAAAACTTTTTTGAAGAAATAAATATTTCAGAAAGATAAAACTTTCTTTTTATTGAATGGCGACTTGGGTTGTTAATATCAACGTTTCATTAAGAACTAAGTTTGAAAGTTTTTTTTTCAATATTTGGAGTTTTTTTTTAATTTAAGTTTTCAGTGGTGAAATAATAAATTTAAAGTTAAAAAGAAAAGCCATTGTATATGTAAACTATTAAATTGGTAAGAAAAAGGGATATAGAATTGATTAAGCTAGTTTCATTGTTAAAAAATAAAATAGGGATAAAATAAAGGGATATATATAGAATAAGCTAATCATTGTTGCAATTTGATACGGTCATGTTCAAAAATCCTTCCTTTTAATATTCTGAAAGTTAACTTTTACCTCTAATTCATGCATGCAATTCATTATTGTAACAAAATAGCAAACCCCACACGCACGAAGCTAAAGTGTATTGTATACGGTGAACACAGGGGGGGCCCATCTGGCTCTCATTTTGATTTCATCCAGTGACGTCACTGGATGAAAAAGGCGTGAAAGTTATGACGTAGAGTAGCCAATCAGGATTCATAAGGAAAATCGCGGAGATTTTGCTTACGTGGAAAGGGAGAAAAATAAGACAGGGAAAATATAAACCAGTAGTTTTCTTCTTCTTTTTATGAAAATAAATCCTGAAATTAAATACTAGTAAAATTATAATCTGCATCAAATGATGATTATTTAGTTTTCTAGATAGTAAAAAGAATAAACGATTAAGGCAAGTTTCCCAACAAAGTAGTTTCTTTCTAAAATTAAATACTAAGTTGTCTTGTTGAAGGAGCTCAAAAATTGAAAAACTAAATCCTAAATATACTCACGCTAGAAACAGGACTAGTGAACGGATTATTTTCACTAGTAAATTTATTTTAGTTTATATTCTTGTAAGCGTATTGTTACTGAGTTATTGGCAACAGTGTTTTTTGTAAATCGAAATTGATTTTCAAAATAAAGAGATAGTTAGTTTGAATTTATTTACAAGAAATAATGCCGGATACATCTTGTTTTTAAGTTTTTCGAGTCTATACCCGATGTCTACAACGTAATAGATAGCGCATCATTAAGGGGAAAGATTCCTAACATTGAAAAGTAGTACAGATGAACCTGTTGGACCAAAGATCAAAAATATCCCTCTCTCAAAGAAAAAGTCCCTAATCCATAGTGCCCCTCCCTAAGTCCCACCCGAGTGAAAGGGATTGGCTAATATGACGGCAAAGGAGGAGCTGCAATTGACGTCACTGGATGAAATCTGACGCCCCTTTTGAATTTTTCATCTCTATGTGAAGAGCCAACCTAGTCTTATTCTACTAACCTTGCGGTGAACATGGGAAAATTAACTGAAGATGAGGCACATCAAAAAAAGAAAAAGCTAAATGCCTCACAGCTTTTATAGTTGGTACTGGTTATTTCCACGAAAGTAACATCGAAACTCTACTCTAATATTGCTATTTCTGAAAAATTATCAAGTTAAATAAAAGCATAATACTCAAAAGTAGCAGCCTGGAATCGAACCATTGGGTTACTAGACGCACACTATACCACTAGGCCATCGGTGCCAGAATTGATCAATTCAATAATATAATTTTAATGTTATGAAACACGCATAGTACAAACTCATATTCTTCGTAGAAATAACCACAGCGAAAAGAAAAAGCTAAATGCTTCAAAGCTTTTATAGTTACGACATCGCCCTTTTCAATTCTATAAGCTTCGAAAAGAACTATAGAATAGAGTATTTTAACTCTTCCTTTTGTTTCCTACAGGTAGTTGTGTCGATTTTCAAGCAATCAATATAGTAAGTAATCGATATAGAAGTAACTTTATCAACTCGGGAAACATTTGGGATCTAAACAAAGTGTCAAGATACAGATACACATGCGGTTTCGAGCAGTGTTATTCCTATTATTTTTTTTTTTTTGGAGGAGTAAAAATACTCCTTGACTCTTTTAGGAGGAGTGAAATTGAATTATGAGGAGTGAAATACGGAAATAGCATAAACTACATATACAGAGACAAGAAAACCGCAATCAAACTCCCTAAGCATCAGGACAATAAACGAAAAAAAAATGACTATGGCTGTATGAAAACACAATTAAAAAGTACTATGATAATTAGGGTGCCGTGGCAGGCTTTTGGCAATTGAGGTGTTTGCTGCAAGAAGGGATTAACTATAAAATCCGAATTCATGTCAGAAGTCGCCAC
This sequence comes from Tetragnatha montana, assembly GCA_963680715.1. Classification (NCBI taxonomy): domain Eukaryota; kingdom Metazoa; phylum Arthropoda; class Arachnida; order Araneae; family Tetragnathidae; genus Tetragnatha; species Tetragnatha montana. Next base: position 932,125 of record OY796675.1, on the reverse strand, counting down.
CTTGGCGGCAGCCACAGTGATAGTAGCCAAGGTGGTGTCGTTTTAGGGCTATGCATAACCACTACTGGGTTGGTGAATGTGATCGCCATTTTTTTACCGTAAAACAAAGTTCTAGGATTAGAATAATTTTACCTTTATTGTTTTTTTTTATTCGTTATACTCCTGCATAAAACAAAATTCCATTTTGAGTTTTCGTCTGATCTTATGTCCGATCTGAAAATATTAAAGATTATAACTTTAAGATCATCTTAAGTCTTAAGTAAGTTTGTTAAAATATATAGAATCTAGCTTTAAGAAATGAAATTTTCTTTGTTCTCCCGATTAATTGTGGTAGAAAATTGTACCACGATCCATGGGCGTAGCCAGGTTCCATGTTAGGGGGGGGCAAGGCAAGGATACTTACCTTTGCCCCACGACATGGTCTGAGGTACCCCCATGGGGAGTACTTTTACACGTTAAATTTTAGAGTAATTATACGAAGGGTTTGAGCTTTTGCACTTTGCACACTTAACGTAAATAATAGTGTAATTAATGTGTGCTCTAAGAAAAATGGGGGGGGGGTCTGGGGGTTCTCCCCCAGAAAACTTTTTAAAATTTGCACCTTTAAGTAGTGTTTTAGCTCATTTTTAGACTCTTTGGCCATAACAGAACCACCTCTTGTAACAGTGGGGGTGGGGGGCGATTTTGCTGCTGCCAATAATCGAAATATATATGTTACGGGTAAAGTGATTAATTGGGTATTATTAATAATGTCTAGAGTGGAGGCGGGCAAATTGATAAATTTCATTCATAAATTCCCTTTATTTTCGAGATGATTTTAAGATCCAGCGTTACTGTATAGGTGGTAAAGTTTATTATACTAGGTGGTAAAGTTTGGATTAAAAAAAAATCAGATAGTAAAAACAGGTTTTATATATAATGACGAAATAATTTTTGCATCTTGAGCAATAAGGCCCAAAAATATATAAAGAGAAACAATAGTATATTATCTAAAATTCTTTTAAATTATCTATCCCTCAGAAAATTTTTGGAAATTTTTCACCCTAAGAAAAGGGTTTTAAACTGAGTTTAGTACACGTAAAACCCAAATTTAGACAAACATTTTTAGGTAGAATTTTGATTTAAATGAACTTTTAAGTCTAAAATTAATTTAATAAAAAGACCAAAATTTCGATAACCAGATGGACATCGATTAGCAGAGGAATATGATTTTGAAGTGAGAAAGAAACGCAATATCCGCAAAAATTTCCGATCTATCAGTAAGATTGTAAATTAAACGAAAATCCGTACACTTTACGGACAATTCTTTAAAGTTGGCAAGTATGAATATCCAATTATTTTTATGAAATTTATTGATTATTACAATAAAATACGTAAAACAAATAAGAACTTACTAGAAAACGATGCTCCAATCTGTATTTTTGAACTTACAAATTAAGATTGTATCTCTCTGTTCAAGGCTAAACTCTTTTAACTGCCAATTGAGAAGCAAAACAGAGCTTATATGGAAGCGGTCTCGTGAACACTTTCAATGAAAGGGAGTGAAAACCAACCCCCTAATACACAGGATTGGTTTTGGTCTTCGTAAAATGAACAGCTCATGAAGAGCTCAAGAAGCGTTGGGAATCCTTTATCTTCGATTTATTTATGACCCCCTTTGAGTGGTGGCAATGGAACTAATTGGACGTCCTTTCCATCCCTGAATTCTTTGGTCAAGAAACCTGAAATCGCTGAAATGTTTGTTATCACAACACCACCCCCTTTGAAAACAGGAAGTAAGCCTCGAGGCGGACCAAAAATCTTCCCATAAATCCTTCACGCGTCTCACCATTCATTAACCAAATTTCTGTACCCACCCCACCCCATTCTCTGTTAACGTAAACCTGTCACCCCCACTGTAGTATCTTAAAACAACATTGCAACCGAAGTGGACACATCTGGAAGGGATTCATTTTATTGGGGTGTTTGTTGTTTCCCCTTTGTACGATTCCGAAAAACTGGTTGGCGCGAAACGAACGCTTCGGCCACTACATGATTGCCCCTCGTTTGGGGGGGGGGGCGATCGCCCCAATCGCCCCCCCCCCCGTGGATCCGTGGATCTTTGAATTTGTCGAATATTTTGACTGGCCCGGTCGTTTGGGGAACTAAAAATGCTGAATGAAATGAATTCTGCTTGAATTCTTCCGCCACATCTCACATATAAGCTCGTTTTTTAGGCACATATTCTTTAAAAAAAAATTTCAGAAATGTTTTTCAATTTTACAGAAAAAAATTATTTTGGGGGAAAATTTCTGAAGAGTTAAGATAAATTTAGGGGAGGGGGGCAGCTGCCCCCCCCTGCCTCCCCCTGGCTACGCCCATGCCACGATCAGCATCTGGCCGTGGTTAAACATGGCTGAAATTCTTTGACTCAGATATACAATTCTACAGAGCGTGAAACAGCACCACATTGGCATCCACTTTGGCGACTATCTTGCCATGAATTCGGATTTTAGAGTTAATCCCTTCTTGCAGCAAACACCTCAATTGGCTTTGGCCAGAAGTCGGGTGAAAATGTCTCCGCTGAGAACAGTTGGTATTTTGAGTATAAAAATATTATTTGTTGATTTCGGTGGGGTTAAACTTTGTGAAAAATTCACAGAGTGAAAATACTCCTGGCTACTTCTTTAAAGAGTATTTCCGATTTTCAAGGAGTGAAATACTCTCTCAGAGGAGTTAAAAATATCTCTGGTTTCGAGAAACGTTGCTGTCGAGTATTATAGTGCAAGCACGGCTCCAAGCGGGGGACACTTTTCCAGACCGTCACCTGTACCTTTTGAGGTAAAAAAAACGTCAAAATTTTGGGAATTTTCTAAAAATTATCACTTGAGATCCCCCTTTTGGTACCGCTGGGGGTATGAGGGTCCTCCCCCAGAAAAAGTTTTGGAAATTTGACCTCTAGAAGTAGGGTTTTAACTCATTTTGAGTACTTATGAGTAGTGTTCGGCAACTAGTGATCAAAAAATAGTTAACTACCAACTACTAACTAGTTTGGGAAATTGTAGTTGTAACTAGTAGTTAACTAATTTTTCCCGGGACTAGTTGCAACTAGTAGTTAACTATTTCCCAAAGTAGTTAACTACTAGTTAACTAGTCTATTTAATTTCATAACCTATTTTTTGGCAAAATTCTAATAAATTTTTCTTATCTATGTTACAAAAAACGTTTTTACTTCGCGCAAAAATAATCTTTACTTCTTGTTATGTTATTTGAGTACTCTACCTTTGATAAAAATTTGAAATATCTTTTTAAATTTTAAATAAAAAAATTTTTAAAGTAGTTGAAAATTTGAAAGTAGTTTTAACTAGTAGTTAATTAAAAAAGTAGTTAAACTATTAGTTGAACTACTTTAAACTAAAAGTAGTTAAACTACTAGTTAACTAGTAGTTGATCGGTAGTTAACTACTAGTTGCAACTAGTCCCGGGAAAAATTAGTTAACTGCTAGTTACAACTACAATTTCCCAAACTAGTTAGTAGTTGGTAGTTAACTATTTTTTGACCACTAGTTGCCAAACACTACTCATAAGTACTCAAAATGAGTTCTAGTTAACTAGTGCCGAACACTACTTATGAGTGATTTTTTTGGTCCAACTTTCCAGAATGCCCCCCCCTGGATCCGCCACTGTCTCATATGGTTAGGGCTGTCGACTATAATTAGTTATTGCCACTTATAAAAGTTTGAATAAAACTCCACTACTTGAATAGTACCTGAATAAAATTTTAAACCACACTTTCTCATAAATAAATCATTAGATAAACACACCAAATAAGACAAGTTTTTCTTCCTTATAAACTGGAGGTGGGGTTACTTCATTAGAAAGTTCATTGTTCGTTAATTACAACCACTTGAGAGTTTGGGATTCCTCAAAGCCCCATCGACACTATTCAATGGCAATTCAATTGAAATAAAATCATGAATGCTCCAATTTAAAGGGGAGGGCATGAGATTGAGAATTACCATTTGTAAACAGACTCAGTGAGTGCTTAGACAGTAGAGCCCCGATTATCCGCGAGTGCCACGAAAATAAATTTTTTTGATTTGATTTGATTTTTTTACTTGAATTTTGAAAATTTTAGTGATGTAGAGCAATGGTTTCTGCTGTATTGTACATATCATGTTTTTTTGTACAATAAAGCATAGTTTTTATGCTCAGATATTTTTTTCGTGTCTCATTTTTAGTCTCTTTTCGGGTTATACCCAATTGCGCGGATAATCGGGGCTCTACTGTACTTGGTTGCAATGTTTCTTTACCCTTTGGGACGTCACTGGACGGAAGGAGAAACTGAGTAAACAGAACGCCTGTTGGGTTGTTATACTAGACTGCAACGTTACTTGACCATGGAAAAACACGTAGAATAAATAGCAACTTTTTTTATCCATGATTTACTTCTCCTAGCAACCCAACAGGCTTTCTGATTACTCAGTTTTTCCTCATTTACCCCCCTTAAAATATAGTTAGGTATTCCTAACTCAGATTATCCAATAACATGAATTATTTTATTGATAAGGAACTAATATTTTTCATTCCAAAAAATTAAATTAATTAATTAATTTAATTTTTTGGACACGAGGATTTCTATAAACAGAAAAGTAACAAATATAAATGTGGTTTTATTCAAATTAAAATTATAATTAAATAAATACTTTCAGATGAAATAACATGTTTATGGAAATTGAATATTCAATTTTATTTTACCTTGTCCTAATCTCTATTGTACTATATGATTTTTCATTAAAAATACCCCCTTATAAAAACAAAACCAGTACGATAATCTGACAGGGATTTAATAATTTCCATTACATAATTTAAAATATACACAATTTATTTACTACATAAAACACGAACAGAAAGTAATTTTGCTTTAAACCTCAACTAAAAGATACTAAATCCTTTTAAGGGCGGTTTCAAAATATTTTTAATCACAGAAACCTTACTTTTCCTTAATAAAAGCACATCAGAAGGATTCAGAAGAAAGTAACTTTATAATCACCTAGAAAAACACATGATATCCAAACAAAACTCCTACAAACAATTAGGAATTAAGGATTTTTTTTCTCCTCAGTACCTCCATTTTTCTTTCTTTCCGTGAATTTTCCCTCCTAAGTTCATTTAAGCGGTTTAAAGCTCCTTGGTCAATTACCTCCAGAATTCTAAATATTTCTGAAGGTATCGATTCTGTAATCGATATACCAAGGAATCGAACCCATGATTGAATCGATTCCAGTCGGAATCAAATCTTAGGAATGGCACTTAATTTTTTAACTAATACAGATGGTTATTAACATTTTTTTTTCACTAATTAATTAAGGGTCGTTCAAATATTACGTAAGGAGGGGATGAGTGATGCTTACGTAAGATGTTACAAACACTGCATTTTCAAAAATCTCTTGTTTTTTGCAGAAATAATTTCAAAATTCAAATATGAATTTTACAAAAAAATAATGAACTAGGAGGAAAATATTCAAACATTTTGAGTCCAAAAAGAAAATTTTAACGGTAGGTTAAGCATGGAGCATAATAAATTTCAGGAATCTATTAGGCACTGCTAAACATTTTGTACAAAAAAAAAGAAGAAATTTTCTTACGTATAGTCATGAAGGGGGGTTGCGGTTTGCTGATTAGGCTGACAAGGGGGCCAAAAAGACCAAAAACATGCTTATTATATAGTATTTGAAGTCAAAATGACCAACCAACCAAAAGTTACGGTTCCAATTTGTAAAACTTTTTTTCGATTCTACTACTTACAGTTGACTCCGCTTAAGTGATCACTTTTGTTCAAATGATAACACACAATTATCCGACTGATAACATTAACCGTGATCACAATAAGCGGAGTCAACTGTATTTCGCACTAAGGAATCAATTCCATGTTAGAATCGAACCTCAGGAATCGAATCGAACGGTGTTTTGGATCCCTAATTACTCACCGATCAATTTCGCTCCTCTTTAATTCACCCACAGTTTAAAAAGAAGATTGCTTTCTTTTACAAGCAAAAGTAAACATTAATCGCTTCACAGCAAAGCTTTTTTTAGCGAGTTAATGGTAAGGGGACGTCCATAAATTACGTGAGGTGATTTTTTTTCTAAATTTTGTACACCCCTCCCTCCATGGCCCAGTAGCCAGGTTTCATGTTAGGGGGGGGGGAAGGATACTTACCTTTGCTCTTGATGTTGCGAATACTAGTGACTAGGGGTCGACTCAACATTATTTCCCCATACCCCATGGTGAGTACTTTTAAATTTTAGGGTACTTATATACAAAGGATTTGAACTTTTGCAAACCTAACGTAAAAATATGGGTAATGAATGTGAGCTTAAAAATGCGGGTGTCTGGGGTTTTTTAAAATTCACCCATCAAAGTAGTGCTTTAGCTCATTTTGAGACTCTTTGAGCCGAACAGAACCGATTCTTGTAAGCCACACAATTTTCAAGGAAAATTATGTACTATTGCTTTAATTAAGTTTTCAAAAAAAATTTAACTTATAATTTAGGGGGGGGCAGCTGTCTCACCCTGCCCCCCCTGGCTACGCCCATGCCTCCTTTCCTTTGGTGAGATGCTGTTGGATCCCCTCTCCCCCTTCAAAATTCTCACGTGATAATTTCCCTATAGAGTATTTTCAATCACATGACTCGGACCTAACAACGGCCTTAGCAACAGAAGATGTTACAGTTTTTTGCCCTACAGAGGTTAACAGTTACAGAAAATGACTAGCCGTGGAATTATTCCATTGGGGCATTTGCAATCACGTCACCCCATACTTTAAAACCGCCTTAGCAACAGATAAACAACGGCCTTAGCAACAGTTAAAAGCCCTATAGAAGGTACACAGCTAAAAGAAAGTAACCGGTTGTGACGCCACCTGAAAACACTCTATAGGTAACTTTCAAAAAAATATTTCTTTGATAATATGTTCATATCAAACGTTCACGCGTGAAAAAAAAAATTGATATATCACGTGGATATGGCCACGTTTGTTTCGTCTTATCGACATGCCTGTTACTAGTGATTTTGTACAAAAAAAAGAACTAGGGTAGGGCAGTTTTCTTACGTTAATTATGACAGTGGGGTTTGCAGTTTGCTAATTTTTTCTGACAAAGGGGGTGGGGTCAAAAGTGGCCAAAAAACTTGCTTACGTAATAATTCAACGGCCCCTAATGACTTACTGGCTAATGATTCGCTGTTTTGACTGTAATATGTTCATTTTGTCTAAATTTGTGCAATAAAGATAAAACGTTATTTTCTAAACTAAAATTTGATGTGAGATTGTGATGGCCCTTTTTGGCCTCCCATAATTTATGGACGTCCCCAAACAAAGCTCCGATGCGATATTTGGCTACGACCCCCTAAATTTCAGTTTTAATTTTTGTGGCAGAGGAAGTTATATTTTTACTTGAGAGACCATCACCTTTGGCTTAATGCTGTTTTTCAGTCTTCAATGTGTAAAAAAAGAGGTTAAAAGTTAAAAAGGCACAGTAATTACTAAGTAGTTCCTACAAAAATGTTAAAATTATAAAAAGAAAAAATGTATTTAAAATCATTATAGAAGGATCCTTTCTCTGAAGAACTTCACTTAAATTTGCCTAGCTAGCGGAATTAATGACCTCTATAGTGTTTTAAATTAAAAATATCATAATTTCATTTTAAAATTCACACAAGCGCCGTATGTTTTATACATTTTTAAATTTCTGCATACATTGCTGTTACATAGTCAACAGCAAACGAAAATAACTGTAAACTAGAATGACCATTATGACCTATGCTAGTAAGAAAACATAATAAATACATTTCTTAGAACTTACGCTTTGGTGTATTTCAAAATTATTGTGCTGTAACCTCTTAATATAATATCAAATTCCCCCATCAGAGTATATCGCATATCTGCTCAGCTCAGCCATCTATCTATCATATAGCAATCACTTAATGGCCGAAATCTCTCTAAAGACAAGAAACATAAGATTTCTCATCTTCTGGTTTCCCATTGTTGACCTCTGCGGCATCGTGATTAAAAGGGGATCCCGAAAAAACTAGGTATCTATCTGGTCTCTTCTTTATATTTCTCTTCTCTTTTTTTATCTTTTCTTGGGATGAAGAATGTTTGGTATTTTGCAGGGATGCAGAAAATGTTTTTACTTCCAAGATTTCCCCCAACAAAAATTTCCCCAAAATTAAAAAGTGATAAAGACCTACAAAATTCTAAACTGTCGTCGGTATCAAAAATATGTTACAAAGTTCTTTCTTTAAAATTCCCTTGAATGGTTGAGTTCACCTTTATCTGCATCATTTAATTGATATAAGCTTAAGATTCTCTCGAAAAACTTGCCACCATTACCTTCTTTGATAGCTGTGTGGGCAGTCCTGCCTACCCTGAGCTCAATCTTTTCATGCTCTTCATTTATTTTCTTATCCTTAATTTTTAATGACCTGCTGAAATCACTGCAGCATTTGTGAGCACTATATTTCAGATAATCAATTAAATGGTCTTTGAAATTTCCAAATTTTTGCTTTGATTTTCCTGAATTAATTGTGGCTCCTCAGGTAAGGAAAACTGACCAAATAAACTAGTTTTCCAAATTGATATATCTTTGGTAACATTTTTATGGTTAGCTGAGCAACACAAGAAATGCATTTAATCATTCCTGCTTCTTCAAGAGAAGTTACGCCTTTCATCGTAGCTTCTGAAATTTTATTTCTGTACTGAAATTGAATCCAATAGTATACTTTTCCACAAAATTTCCCCCGACCCTAGATCGCCGGATCGGACATATTCTACATCCCTGGTATTTCGGGATGAAATGTAACTTTTGAGAAAGTGCGAAAAACTATTTTTTTTTCGTCCTTTTTGCAAGGAAGTAGATATTTATCGATTATGTTTCATGTTGGTATAAGAATTGTTACACGCCACCTATTAAATTTTGGGGGTGTTTTTCTTCCAGTTTTCTTCTGATCTACCCACCAAACTTAGTATACATACGTAAAAAAAGACCTACGTTACGAAAATTTGTTGCATTGTTGTTAAAATAGTCTCCATGGAAACGAGAATGTAAAATCAAAAGGTCATCATAATAGAGCATTTTCAATCACATGACTTTACCTAACAACGGCCTTAGCAACGTTGTTTTTATCCTCCAGTGATGTCATGTGCGAATGCTGCTATTGGATACTTCTATGTCCCGCCCCTAACAACAGCTTTAGCAACGTTGATTTTGTCCTCCAAGTGACGTCATGTGCGAATGCTCTATATTGTAGTTTTTATGAAAGTTGGTTAACAAACCAAAACCAATTGAAACCCCTTTTCAACTCCTCTACACCTTGTACTCTACTTACAAAAGCAATACTTAAGCATATATAGTTTTTCGACTCTTATATATGTTTATAGAAAACAAACACGTAACTTCCACAGTACAAAAACTAAGTCTCATTTCTTCCACATATCGCCATCGAATATTTGTTCCAAGAAGAAGAAACATCGAAATAATTTGCTCTCGAGGAAAACCAATTTCTGAAATCTGTTATTATTCTGTGCTGTGAAGTAAAAATACCGGTCTACTACAAAAAGTCCAAACAAACACAACAAGAATGGGAAAACACAAGTTTTCTTCCTGTTGTGAAAACTTTTGAACGAAGTGTTACGTGTTTTTTGCACGAGATATTTTGTCATTTTCGATGTTTTCTTGGTGGAGTGTGGATAATACGGAGAAATATATAATGCTGAGATCAAGAATTAAAATTTAATTTACATTTAAACAGGTTTTTTTTTCATCAAAAGTGGTTATTTTTGAGAAAATTGTTAGTAATATCATAAAATAAAACGCGCAGAAAAAAAATTCTTTGGAAATATCTCCTATATTCGAGGAGATAGTGAAAATAACACTTTTTCTAGCCTCAAAGAAAAAAAATTCCCCGAATTTGCAAGTTTTTCAGTGTTATGTAGTTTTTGTGTTTTTCAGCTAAATATAAACACACATTTTCAGTAAAAATCAAAGAATTTTCCGGAAAGGAATAAAGGATGAAAAATAAGAAACTATAAGCACATTGTTTTCGCGACAGAAAAAGTTCTTATTCGGTTTACGCTAAAAAGGTTTATGAAAAACCCTAATTTCCCCAGACCCCCTTTAATATAAAGCTGTATAAATAATTTACGCACATTTAAGGAATAAGAGGCTATCACTATAAATTTAAGGATTACTCCATGGAAGGATTTGCAAAAAGAAATAAAACTTTTTACATTTTAAATTTTAAGGTATGAAACCATTGAAAGAACTGAACAATGCTTTCAAAACTATTTTAGAAGTATATTTTAAACAGTGTTCCGGCCGGTGAACGGTTATAAGAGCAATAAACGAAAGGTTCTTAAAAATTGAACAAAATTTAATTAAGAAGGTAACGTACTCAAATAACATGAAGTATGAACTATTATCATCATAACTCTCAATGTTTTAAAATTAATTATCGCTGATTCTACTCGTTCATTTTAGCCAAACTGAAGTTTGAAGAAGATCCAATTTAGGTCTAACCCCAAATCAAAATGAAAATATTCGCTTTTGTTATACGAATTCGTTTTGAAGCTTTAATTCAAAACTATTTAAAACGTTAATTTTAGTACCGTTCAAGCCATTTAATGAATTTTTAATCTTCTAGGAATTCTGTAAGACACTTTTGCTCCCCCATTGTATGTACACATTTCCAAATTAATTCTCACGAGGGATCCTCAATTAAAATTCATAATTCGCTAGAACAACTTCTGCTGTCCCCGTATGGGTCAACTTTTATAATTCATCATATCCTCCCCTTTTCCCCCTTGGAATGCCGCTTGATGCGTTCATCATCTGATCCACAGCCCAAACAATCCTAGAAGGTGTCCTGTCTTATTCACTATAGTACGAGTGAAAAATTGTTTCGTTGGCTGCTGGGTTCATTTCATCTAACTTTAACGGAATTTAAATGCAGTAGATTTTATAAAAGTAATTAACTTTTGCCTTGATTCATTTGGGTAAACACAGCTTCATCGGGCTTATTCAGTGCTCCCAGGGACCAATCCAGAATTTTAAACTTAACCCCCATTTTTGTGAAAATTGTAACAGCTTTTTTATTACCTTTTCTAATTATCTTTAACAGGAACTGTAAAATTAATGAAAGTAGCATTAAATTACTTTTTTTCTTCAGTTTTATAGCAATTTAAATAGCTTTACAATCTATTTTTTAACCGCATAAATTTTACTAAACATTGATTGAAGAAATAATTGTGAAGCAGCCTATTTTCAGCATTATTGCAAAGATGTCAATGTTTTGGAAGAATTTTTGTGAAGGTGCCGATAAACGGTACCAAAATAGACCTGTCATTTCATCTAAACTTTAGCGGAATTTTAATGCTGTAGATTTACAAAAGTAATTAACACTTGATTCATTTGGGTAAACACAGCTTTAGTTCATCGGGCATAGCTTCTCAGGATGAAAGTGGAATAAGTCCAAAATATACGACGTCACTACGCGGAAGGAGACATTGCGTAAACAGAAAGGCTGTTGGGTTACTAGGAGGAGTACGCATATCGTGATAAAAAAGACACTATTGGGGTTAACAAACTAATCATACTATTTCTAAATTGACTCAAAATTCAGACACCGCGCGCTGGGAACTAATTTCTTTGTGAGTGACGTCATAGGGTCAACTAACGTTGCTGTATAATATAAAACGCACCATGAAGCGTATGTAACACAAAGAGGATAAGAACGATTTACGTTTAAAACATAACCATGAAAAAGTAGGGGAGAAAATCAACGACGTGAAAACAATTCCTCTCGAAATTATTCCCTCTCAAAGATTATCTGTGTCTTTCTTTAGAAACAAAGAGAAACGCGATCTCCTTTAAGATACGCGCTTTTCAAGAACAGTTTTCTATCGACTTTCACTTATCTCATACACTCAAAGTGGGATCAAATACTAATTCAACGATTTTTTGTACGTTTAGTGAATGATGCTTTTCGCATGAGTACTTTTCTGTTTATTTGGAATATTGATTAAAAAGAAGAGGAATATAGAGATGATGGTGATTACGATTTTACGAGATCAGAGATACTGGAGAACAAAACATTACTAATAATGCCCGCGTATTTCGGGCAAAGTGATTAATACTCATTGATAAAAATAGTATCACATTGCCCGCCTCAACTTCGGGTGTTATTAATAATGCCCGGTTTATCACTTTGACCGTAACATTTATTAAAAAAAAAAAAAATTCCACCAAAAACTGACTGGCGACCCACAGTTGTAGTGGAACTCTGATATATTAAATATTAATATATGCGAAAAATATTAAATATTAGAAAATAATAAAATAAACTATTAATTGGCAGCAGTAAAAGAACATGATGGCGTTGAACCGAGAATGAAATTATAAAAGTTATACCTATACTAGACAGCAACGTTAGTTGACCCTATGACGTCACTAACAAAGCAGTTCCCATCGCGGTGTCTAAATTTTATTGAGTGAATTTAGAAATAGGATTAGTTTGTTAAACCCATATATAGCGTCTTTTTATCACGATTTGTGTACTTCTCCTAGCAACCCAACAGTCTCTCTGTTTTCGCAGTTTCTCCTTAAACATAATGACGTCATAGGGTCAGGAAACGTTACTGTCGAGTATATTATTCAGACAAATTCAAACCAAAAATTGACTGGCGACCCACAGTTGTTGGGGAACTCTGATCTATAGAGAGTAAATATCAAGAAAGTCGGAGTTAATAATAACTTCGGAATTCATAGCACCGCTAGTTAACATTAAAATTACGTTATTTATCAATCCTGGCATTAGCACCGATGGCTTAGTGGTAGAGTGTGCGTCTAGTCTAGTAACCCAATGGTCCCGGTTTCGATTCCTAGCTGCTACTTTTGAGCATTTTGCTTTAATTTAACTTGATCATTTTCCAAAAAATAGCGAGAATAGAGTAGAGACTGAATTTCGGGGGGGGGGGGGGGGAGTAAATATCAAGAAAGTCGAAGTTAATATAAATCACAGCCAATTAATCATCAGAATTCCACCCAGCATCCGAGTTTTCCGCTTCAATAACTTGTCTTCCAATTTATTCGCCCCGATGCGGGAATATGACGATGTGACACAGAGGTGACCACCATGCGATGCGAAAATGAATGGTTCCGACGGATGCGACAAATCGTCACTGACCTGCATTTCTTGGAGGCGCCTCATGAAGAATATCGTCTTTTACGATTATAAATCAGCGGACAGTTCCCGTATGCATATTTCCATTATCTAAATCAGGTTAGAACTTTTATCCAATGCGCATGCGTGTGAACTTGATTTTTGCTGTTTTTTTATGGAAATTTAAATAAAATAATATCTGGAGATAGAACCCACGAACTGCCGCATGCTACGCTAGCGCTCTACCACTGCTCTAGCGGGGCTTACAGTAACGTTAAAACTTTTTCCACCTCATTCCTTCTTTGTGTCCATGCGCATGCGCTTAAAATCGAATTCTAACCTGATGTAGATATTGTAAATAAGCTTCCCGTATTTTTTAAAAATAGAAATAAAGCCATTTTCCCTTTAAAACAAACAGTTCTAATTTATTTCAAAAATCAGCATAAAAAGTTTATAAAAAAATTATTTAATTAAATATTTGAAGATAAAAATAGCTAAATTTGAGTTTCGTCTTTCTTTAGTGCACGGCTTATTATTAATACTCGACAGCAACGTTAGTTGATCCTATGAAGTCACTACGCGGGAGGAGAAAATGGGTAACCAGAAAGCCTGTTGGGTTGCTAGGAGGAGTTTCTGTACGCGATAAAAAAGACGCTATATAGGTATACACGTGAGTTTAACAAACTGATTTCATTTTTAAGTTGAATTTCACTCAAAATTCAAAGACACTCTGCGATGGGAACTACTTTGTTTATCAGTGACGTCATAGTCAGGAAAAGTTCTATACTCGACAGCAACGTTTCTTGAACCCAGTACGTCACTACGCGGAAGGAGAAGCCAAGGGCGGTTCCAGACTAGATTTTCGGGGGGGGGGTGGCATATCAAAGTCGGAGGGTAATACATTCGAAATTTTTAGTGCCTCAGAAAATTTATTGAGGAGTGTTTGCTTTCAAGCAGCTTTTTAGGGGTTTATAGTAACTTAGAGGGTATCCAGGGCCCTTGCCATTGTTTTAGAAAGTGGGGTGGGGGGGGTGAAACATTTTTGTAAGGCCATAATAATACTTGTGTTCGCGAGGTGTTTGGCTCCCAAATTTCCAAGTATAACATAAATAAAATGCGAAACTTTGTTAAAGTTATAAAGGTTTCTTCAGATAATGCTAGCTCGAAAGCAAATGTGGGGGGGGGTCTGGGGGTCCTCCCCCAGAAAATGTTGTGAAATTTGGCTTCAAATAGAAGTTTTTCTACTATAATTTTTATACATTTGGTGTCAATTGGATAACACCTTAAGAAGGTAACTTCTTGTACTCCTAAAAGGAGAGGAGAGAAACAAGTTCAAGGAGAAAACAGTAAAAAAGTAACCATAAGAAATTAATAGGGGGTCTGGGGGGTGCCCCCTAGAAAATTTTTGAAAATTTGCCTCTAAAAATAAAGTTTCAGCTTATTTTAAAAGCATGTAAACCACAGAATTTTCAAGGATGAAATTATAAATAGATGCCCAATTTTGAAAAGGGCCGGGGGTCCTCTTCTGAAAATTTTTGCAAATACGCCCATTTAAACTATAGTATTACCGGTTTGAGAGGGCTTGAGCCCCATCCAATGTTAGCTGAAGGGGGGCTAAGCCCCCCCCCAATATTTTGTGATGTTTGGATATTTTCTGGTTTGGAATCCCCTTCAAGAGCGGTTATTTGAGGAGAGGGTAACCCACAAAAGGTCTCAGAATGTGTTAAAAATTTCTTTTAAGGGTCAAATTTTAAAAATTTTCTTGGGGAGAGCCCCCAAAATTTGGAATTAAGCTGAAATGCTACTTTTAACAGAGAAATTTCTAAAATTTTTCTGGGAGAGATCGCCCAGACCCCCATCTTATTTCGAGCTCGCATTATTACACAAAACTTTTACATTAAATGCACCTCAAAATATTACACCTTGGCGATATTTAAAGGGACATGTAACGAAATTTAATCTATACATCTGATACAAAATTAGGTAATTAGGCACGTAAACCTAATGGTTGTTTCTTTTAATTTTATGTTTTTTAATGTCTTGTACTGGCCCTCCCCCCCCCCAATATTTTATAAAAGTTGGCGCCTATGGATGTCAAAATATTAAAGGGGGGTTTGGGGGTTCTCCCCCAGAAAATTTTTTGAATTTTAACATTAAGAAAGTGTCTTTTAAGCTATTTGTTAGGGTTTCTCGGGGGGGGGGGCCACGGCCTCCAGCCCCCCCCCCCCTGGACCCGCCCCTGGGAGAAGCTGGATAAACACAAAGCATGTTGGGTTGCTAGGAGGAGCACGCCAATTCCTGATAAAAAGACGCTATTATATACGTAGTTCGGGGGGGGGGATGTATGAAGAATTGTGGGATCACCGGTCGCCGTTTCGTCTTTGTTATAGAGTGATTATTATTAATCAAGCGGTGGTATTGGAATACAGCGGCGGTGGGATATGAAAATGGATGGACCGGTGGGATTTACGTTTAGGAAACTATTATTTATTTATTTATTTATTTCACCATACAGACTTACAGTCCATTTACATGGGAAAGGAGAGAAAAAAAAACACAAATACCGAAAATCAGACAATAAAATACAGAAAAACACTCACAAAACACATATTTTAAAATACAAGGAAAAATATTTGAACATCAAAATGCAAATTAATTATTTAAAAAATCACTCTTTAATTTACTAAAATTGTCAAAAAATATGTCACTGTGATCTGGTAGACTATTAATTATTTTAATAAATTGCACAATTGTTTGCCTTTTTAAATAATCTTTTGAATAAAAAGGTTCAATTAAAGGTTATATACAAGTCCTGACCCTATGACGTCACTACGCGGAAGCAGAAAATGAGTAAACACAAAGCCTTTTGGGTTGCTATGAGGAATTTCGGTACGTGATAAAAAGACGCTATACACGAGTTTAACAAACTAAATCCCATTTCTACAAATTGACGTTCCACTCAACAAAATTCAGACACCGAGAACTACCTTGTTTCTTGTTTGTTAGTGACGTCATAGGGACGTTGCTGTCGAGTATAGGGAATGCAACAGGTGCCGGTCGATATCCATTAGGGAGGTACAAAGTCAAAAACGAACCGCTTGACACTATCGTAATCTTTTAGCATTGATTTTACGATGGGGATTAAAGGACTCAAACCAAAAAAAAGGAAACAAGTGCATCGCCTGCGGAAGCACAATGAGCTATCTGTTGAGGATAAAAGTGGTATGAGTTCAAAAATACAAAATTTGAGATTGTTGTGGATTCCTTTTAAGGTTACCTATGCATGTTAAACCCATGAATGAAATAGCGTCTTTTTATTCACGTACCGAAACTCCTCCTAGCAACCCCATCAGGCTTTCTGTTTACTCAGTTTCTGCTTCCGCGATAGTGAAGTCATAGGGTAGAGTAACGTTGCCGTCCGAAGCGAAAGTGAGGCAATTTCAGACAGATTTACTTTGAGAAAAATCTCACCAAAAAAGTATTTGGCGGATTCTGTGTGGTAGACCCTCCATCTAAGATCAAATATTGGCTACCCTAAAAAAATACTCTGTAATCAGCTATGGCGTTGGGGTGCGTTCGAGTCCAGAATGCAATGCAGTAAGGAAAAAACATTTCAGCTGCAATTCTAGCGACTTACATATTATTCCGGATATAGTATCCACATTTAAAACTATACGGCAATGTATTTAAAACTATTAAATTTAGTTTAAATTTATTTTCTAATTAAATTGATGTTAATTTTAATATAATTTTATCTTTCTTTCAATTCTGATAGCTTAGGGGGGGGGGTTTGTTCATGATTTTGACAACTATTCAAGAGGCTTGGAAGTAGCGAGATACATTCTCGCCAAATAAAAAAAACGCGCCAATCGGGAAAGATAGTGAATTTATAAGAAAACTAGTTTATGTGCACTTTCGCTTAGGACGGCAGTATACTAGACAAGACAGCAACGTTTCTTGACCCTCTGACGTCACTATGAAGTTTGTATCGTCCGTTTGAAAAAAAAAAGTCCACAAAATGAAAATTGCCTTTTAGTGCGCAAAGAAAAATTTCCAAGTTTCGCTCTACACATGAGTGAAAAGCGGAGAAAAATAACTACCGGGGGATATAGCCCCTTGAAATTGGCGAAATCGATGCCCATTCATTGTATTTTCTTGTTTAGTTTGAAAATAAAGTTGATTTTTCTTTCATTTCTTATGCTCATCCTAAGCCGAAAAATATATTTTAAACAGTTATAAAATAAACTAAATATATATTACATATGTATGCGCGCACCGTGGAGTAATTAAGTTTCGTCGGAGATGACGTCACATTTTTTTCAAAAAATAAAAATCGTCGTAGAGGTGTAGTACGCTGGACATTTTTTACGTACTCCCCGCAAAAAAAACCAACTGGCTGTGCAGAGTTTGTGAAACAAAAATCTATGAAAAGAAATTCACAACAAAAACAAATTCATATTTTAAATTGATGAAGCCCATCTCCAAATGAAGCGATCCTCTATAAAGTTTTTTTTTCCGTGAGATCGCGTTTCAACGTATAAATCATCTTTCCTCTTTGTCCGAAGCGAAGAATTAAAAAACTGTTGATGATAAATCGCAGAAATGTTTTCGTCGTAACAATTATTATTTATTGCTTTTCAAATAAATCATCAAGAGATGCTCTATTATATGTCGTTTACCGAAATTCATTTTTTTTTCTTTTTCATTATTTAAACACTGAGGGGTCGTCCATAAATTACGTGAGGTGGGTTTTCCGCCCCAAATTTTGGACCTTTCCCACAAATTAAGAAGTAATATTTGATACTTATATAATGCAATGTTTCTTGACCCTGTGACGTCACTGCGCGGAAGGAGAAACTGAGTAAAAAGAAAGACTGTTGGGCTGCTAAGAGCAGTTTTGGTACGCAAATTGTGACCCGAAATTAATATTTATTTTTCATCATAAGATGATTATTCTAATCATTCTTTTTCACACTAAGGGACCGTCCATACATTACGTCAGGTGTTTTTTTTTTCGAAATTTTAAACCTCTACCTCCCCCTCAAATTCTTATGTGAGATTTTCTCTACAACTTTTAAATAAAATAGATTTCTTAATGAGGCATTTTCACGTTTTGAGATTAAATTTTAATTAAAATAGTAGATAAAAAACCCATGAAGAATGACGTTTAAGTGAAGTATTTTCGTGTAGCCTAGTTTCTGAGATATAAATCTTTGAAATTTCGTTTTGGCGGCGAAAACAGAAACACTGTTGTTTACATGCGCTGTGACGTCACATCCAATAGAATCCCGATCATTGAAAAACAGTAAAGTACAAGTTTCGAGTGCGCTGTTTCCTTTTTTTGATCACGTGACTTTCCTAGTGTTTTGGCAAAAATAAAATTGAATTAGAATTTAAAACATACTTTTAAATTTTAAAATCTAATATTTGAGAGTTTTAAACTATAACGTATAAAAAAATCATAGCAAATCCCTCACTAATGCAAACACCATATTTAATAACTAATTCTTAATTTAATTATATATTGCTCGATATCTCTGGCCAACCCCAAAAAACAATGGGTTTGAGTTGTATCCTTTCTACTGAAAAAAATTTCATTGGTTAGGGGGTAAATACGGTGACATCAGCGACTTTTGATACCATTCAATTTTGAAACATTCCACGCCATTTCGGAACTGGATTTGTGTCACAAATCATCAGAAAATAAAGGAGCTTTCGATCGGTTCCGAAAAATCTCCCATCTCTGATGAAACTACTTCACGTGATTTATGAATAGACACGCGAGGATTTTGGAACGTCCAGGGGAAAACTGTATTTGTTTTGGAAAACTGACAACATTTCATTTTCTACCAGGGAACTATCGCTCACCCACTGTAAACTGTGAACATACTTTTGAATCATCAGTTTGAAAAAGGGAATAAGTCAAAAAATATTCTGGGGGAGGACTCCTAGAATGGGTTAACCAACTAATCGTATATCTAAATTGACATTCCCTAAAAATTCAGACACCGCGGTGGGAACTACACTGCAAAAAATAATCGTAAAAAAAACAGAAAAGCTCTGGCAGCAAACGTTGCCGGAGCTTTCCTTTCCACGGAGTTTCTCTGTTGACTGAACTTTTTCTGTATGCTGACGATTGTTTCTCAACTTGAGGGAACTTGTCCATTGGAAATATTCTATTTCTTGAACTACATATTGTCCCTCTACAGACTGGTGTCTCATTTTTTTCCTAACTTAGGAAATTTTAGAGGGTTATATCCCTAAATATTTTCGCAGAAAAAGTCGTTCATACAGAACAAGCTCAGTCAACAGAGAAATTCCGTGGAAAGGAAAGCTCAGGCAACTTTTGCTGCCAGAGCTTTTCTGTTTTTTTACGATTATTTTTTGCAGTGTACTTTAATTGAATTAAAACTATACTCTTCCTATTCATGAATAAACTTGTTGGGAAACTGGTCACTTCCACGAAAGTAACTCTACTCTAATCTCGCTACTTCTGAAAAATTACAAGATAAACACTCAAAGGTAGCAGCCTGGAGTTAGGTTACTAGACGCACACTCTACCACTAGGCCATCGATGCCAGGATTGATCAATAACATAATTTTAATGTTATAAGACAGGTAATAACAAACTCCTACACCTGCTCAATTGTCGTGGAAATTACTTCGAACTTTTCCCTCGAACAATACGCTTTCCATTAACACAATACTAAAAAGTGCCATACAGAGTCTGGTTATTTTCATTTCTTCTTCCTGCACTAATATAAAATCATGATAAAAAAAGAACGATAAAATATTCGCCACAGAAAAAAAAGAACACTCAAAGGAAATGGACACTCACTTCGACCACAGCGGGGAGGGACTCATTAGCTCTATGGAGGGAATATGTTTCTGCGACTCAGTTGGAGAAAAAAAAAGGGGGAGGGGTAAAAGCCAGAGTTCGACATCACTTCCATCTGCGCTAGTAGGGAGTGGCCGAATTAAGTACAACATGTTGTTGGTGGATGGAAGCCCATTTATTTGTGGTGTACTATAATAATGTGTTGTGTATGAGGGGGGGGGGGGTAGGGAATCAGTTTGCTTATACAGGGTGTTTCAAAAGTCCCTTTCACGACTTTTATTTGGAAACGGCGTCTGCTAGGGCACGGCTTACTAGATACTTATACAGGCTAGCCGAGTTTTAAACAATGAAAACCATTTGACAACTTTTCCCACCTATATCACCCACCGCCTTCAACACTGTGGATATACTTTGCCATCACTGGATTTGCAATGATTTCCGTAGTCGGCTAGCCTGTATAAGTATCTAGTAAGCCGTGGCTAGGGTCATGGGCGTAAGGTGGACCCCTAGGACCATGGCGAATCCATTGAGATGACTTACAGCGCCCCTAGCGGCAAAATAAAAAGTTTATTTAGATATAAAGACAAAATTTAATAAAAAAATCAAAAAAATAAATAAAAAATTTTTGAGGCCTTATACAAACTGTAAAACAAACATGGAGCCATTTTGTTCCTTAGAATCTGTAGTTTACGAATCGCGATGGTGGACACTTCGGGTCTGCGACTGGGGATTGCGAGAGGCGCAGAAGTGGAAAATCGACCAGTTTCAATTTTGCGTTATTTGTAGTCAAAATGGTTCCTTTTATTTTTTCAATTCGGTTAAACGCCCCATAACACAAAAGAGGTGAAGGAGGAGTATCCGATCCTAGAGTTTGGAAAGAATCCATTCACCCCAGCCGGGGGAGTAGAAGGATAAAGTCGAATGTAATTATTTTGTTTACCTATTTTCTCTGAGGTTCGTGTTAGTAGTCACAAATAAACGGAATGAAAGGTGTCATTCTTTTCCTTTCCTTTGGGCAAGAAAGAATTGCGATAGTAGAAATCTGGCAACACTCACTAGGGATAGGGAGAGGGGCAGATAAAAAACACGAAAATCAGCAATATCTAATCAAAAACAATTTCTTTTCTGCACCAACTGCGGTTGAAAGTTTTCGAAATTGTCCCCAAAGATGGGCAAAATGCATAAAACCGAATTTCGAACGGTTCTTCTACTTCAAATAGGGTCGAAAAGATGTAGAAAAAAATAAAGGGAAATTCTTAATTTTTAAGTCGTTTAAAAACTTATTTTTCCTCATGAAGGAGCACACATTTCAGGCTAATTTTTACCTTCATACACTTAACAATACGAAATACCATGGTAGATATCTGGTACCTGCGATTAGGGAGGGTGAGAGGGACAGAAAACAATATACCAGTTTTGATACTGTTCGTAGAAGTAGAAATTCATAATTTTCTAATTTGAGTAGAGTCAAATGTGGTGCAAATAAAGGAGACCGATGGTTGACATACAGAACACCCATTTAGAAAAGCGTTCATCACATTGGAAGGTGAAATGGAAGGGTTAAATGGAATTTTAGGAGTTATTTTAAATGTTTTTCGAAAAAACAGTGTCTATTTTAGTGAAATAACGTAGAAATCAATATGAATCGGCCTTATGTACACTGTAGAACTAGAAATGCAACAGTAACTAATTTTCAATCTAGATCGGGGGTAATGCGTGGGGCAGAAAAAAAGTTTAAATTATATTTTATTGAGAAAAAAAGTAATTATTTTTAAAAGCTTTTCAGAACTGAAAAATGTGACTGGGGACGCTCTTTATGCCTATCTTGGGAAGCATAACTCAGCTTTGGGGGTTCGAAGGATGAAATAGAATACAAGGGGGAAATCGTTTATTTTTTGACTAATAGCATGAAATTTTTTGAAAGAGCTAGATTAAACAATGTCAATTTCCCCCTCCCACTCTCTAGAATCGGTCATCCGACAATGGAATTTAAGACCCAAGACAAGGGAAGGTGGGCGGGGCAAAAAAATACGAAACATTTTATTTCAGTTCGTATAATAATCTTATTAAGATTAAATACCCCTAAATTGAGAAAATTATAGCAGATATGAAAGAGACCCATGTTGAAATGTGTTTCCTAGAGGATAGGAGGATAAAATCGATTATTAGGGGGTAATATATTATACTTTTTCACTAAAGAGTTGGAATTTCTCTGAAAACTGCATAAAAAGATTTGATTTTCCCTTTTTACTCCATGGAATATATGACACGTATAGGTGCACTCTGTATTGTGAGACAGGGGAAAAAGGTGAGGGAGCAAAAAAAAATACATATATTCTACTTCTTTTAAATATGATTAAATGTCTTAAATTTAAAAAGAAAATTAGAAAACATATGTTATTCCAATGTCATTAAACGTTTCCTAAAACTTATTTCTTATAATTTAGTACATTGAAAAAAATATATGCATTATAACTATTTTCAAGCAATTTCTAGCTTAACTTAAACTCACAAATTAATAGGATAAATTTCTTCTATTTTGTCCTTATACCCCTCATACAAATGAAGGGACGCTTGAGAAAGTGTGTTTTATGTAGTCTTCTATCATTTTTTTTAAATTTATCATATTTAAAAGAAATAGAATACATATATGTATTTTATCTGCCCCGTATTTCATCTGCCCCGCCCACCTTCCCTTGTCTTGGGTCTTAAATTCCATTGTCGGATGACCGATTCTAGAGAGTGGGAGGGGGAAATTGACATTGTTTAATCTAGCTCTTTCAAAAAATTTCATGCTATTAGTCAAAAAATAAACGATTACCCCTTGTATTCTATTTCATCCTTCGAACCCCCAAAGCTGAGTTATGCTTCCCAAGATAGGCATAAAGAGCGTCCCCAGTCACATTTTTCAGTTCTGAAAAGCTTTTAAAAATAATTACTTTTTTTCTCAATAAAATATAATTTAAACTTTTTTTCTGCCCCACGCATTACCCCCGATCTAGATTGAAAATTAGTTACTGTTGCATTTCTAGTTCTACAGTGTACATAAGGCCGATTCACATTGATTTCTACGTTATTTCACTAAAATAGACACTGTTTTTTCGAAAAACATTTAAAATAACTCCTAAAATTCCATTTAACCCTTCCATTTCACCTTCCAATGTGATGAACGCTTTTCTAAATGGGTGTTCTGTATGTCAACCATCGGTCTCCTTTATTTGCACCACATTTGACTCTACTCAAATTAGAAAATTATGAATTTCTACTTCTACGAACAGTATCAAAACTGGTATATTGTTTTCTGTCCCTCTCACCCTCCCTAATCGCAGGTACCAGATATCTACCATGGTATTTCGTATTGTTAAGTGTATGAAGGTAAAAATTAGCCTGAAATGTGTGCTCCTTCATGAGGAAAAATAAGTTTTTAAACGACTTAAAAATTAAGAATTTCCCTTTATTTTTTTCTACATCTTTTCGACCCTATTTGAAGTAGAAGAACCGTTCGAAATTCGGTTTTATGCATTTTGCCCATCTTTGGGGACAATTTCGAAAACTTTCAACCGCAGTTGGTGCAGAAAAGAAATTGTTTTTGATTAGATATTGCTGATTTTCGTGTTTTTTATCTGCCCCTCTCCCTATCCCTAGTGAGTGTTGCCAGATTTCTACTATCGCAATTCTTTCTTGCCCAAAGGTAAGGAAAAGAATGACACCTTTCATTCCGTTTATTTGTGACTACTAACACGAACCTCAGAGAAAATAGGTAAACAAAATAATTACATTCGACTTTATCCTTCTACTCCCCCGGCTGGGGTGAATGGATTCTTTCCAAACTCTAGGATCGGATACTCCTCCTTCACCTCTTTTGTGTTATGGGGCGTTTAACCGAATTGAAAAAATAAAAGGAACCATTTTGACTACAAATAACGCAAAATTGAAACTGGTCGATTTTCCACTTCTGCGCCTCTCGCAATCCCCAGTCGCAGACCCGAAGTGTCCACCATCGCGATTCGTAAACTACAGATTCTAAGGAACAAAATGGCTCCATGTTTGTTTTACAGTTTGTATAAGGCCTCAAAAATTTTTTATTTATTTTTTTGATTTTTTTATTAAATTTTGTCTTTATATCTAAATAAACCTTTTTATTTTGCCGCTAGGGGCGCTGTAAGTCATCTCAATGGATTCTCCAAGGTCACACTTACCTAGGGGTCCACCTACCTTACGCCCATGACCCTAGCAGACGCTGTTTCCAAATAAAAGTCGTGAAAGGGACTTTAATAACACAAACCAGATGTGAAAAATAATTCTCAAGTATGGGTAATTTCATGTGTGACAAATTTGAATCTTAAAATCAGAACTGAAGGAGGATTATTATTCGATTTGATTAGATCTACCTTTCATGGATTTTTAATGAGATGATGTAATGAATCCCACTCACTACAAATGCAAACCTCGTATATACAAGCCCACAGAAGATCGCATTAAGATCACATCCGAAGGTTGACCTTTGGTTTTACCCGATCTTTGAATTGCCTTTTGCTTATGGTTGGTTTATGTATACAAGCTACTAGATTTTATTTATTTTAAAATATAGTATTTTCTTTTTTTGGCAAAATCTCAGTTGTTACTCCCCGGTAGTGTGAGTCACAACTCCTATTTTGTAAAGAACAAAAAATATATCTCAAAATAAACTATATTTAGTAGCTTATATAAAAAACCAAACCATAAGAGCAAAAGGCGAACCAAAGGTAGATCTAATTTAATCGAATAATAATTCTTCAGTCGTGATTTTAAGCCTTATATCATGTCGTGAAACCTTTTTACTTCTTTCTCCCAAAAAATCTTAAAAATACTAAGCACTAAAAGTTTAGGGAGAATGACCCGTGACAGTTATCATTTCCAATAACTCTCCATTACAAATTTACAGTCAATCAAGTAAGAACTTATAAAAACTAATTACATCTTGTTTGGAAATGCCTTAAAATAATAGTGGAAAGCCATTATTAAAGTTCATGAAACACAATATTCTATTTTCATCAGTACAGATTAAATTTGACGTACTACACAGTGACAAAAACAACGAATTTCTTAAGATCAAATTGAAAGGATTGTTTACATTAACATCTAAACTGCGTATTTTCCTTAATTACTTGCTACATTAATTTCACTTTAATTTTATGCAAAATTAATAAGGTTGCATTATCGGAACGAATAATGCAATTTTCAGGGTACACAGACATAAGTCTAAACAAACACATATGAAAACTTAAGTAAATAAAGATTACATTTATAAACAAACTATTTTTCTTTAAAAATTTCTAACTTACCCTTCTCAAATATAAACAGGCTGATCTTCACGAATCTCAAGTTTTATCAACAAAAAATTCTTCTGTAGAACATAAATAATTAACTGTTGCCAACTTAAAATAATTCGAAAAACAAATAAATACCTTAAAAATGAATTAAAACAAGGCAATGTCCTTTCAAAAAGTTTGTTTACAAGAGTTATCTTTAAGGGACGTTGGTTAGAGTTCTTACAATGTAACAATTGTTCTTTAAAGAAAGTTGGTCAAATTTGCATTGATTTTATTGATAAAGGACAAAGATTTGAGTTAATAATCCCCCAAAAAAATCCTTAATTTTTTTTTAAACGAGTCAAGTTCTCACGAAACACAAGCTAATATTTTCATCAGTACAGATTAAATTTACTTCAGTGATGAAAACAAGATCTTTCTTCCAAGATCAAATTGAAAAGATAGATAGGGCATTTTCAATCACATCACTCGGACCTAACAACGGCCTTAGCAACAGAAGGTTACAGTTTTTTGCCCTGCAGAAGGTTAACAGTTACAGAAAATGACTAGCCGTGGAATTCTTCTATTGGAGCATTTGCAATCACGTGATCCCATACCTAAAAACCGCCTTAGCAACAGATAAACAACAGCCTTAGCAACAGTTAAAAGCCCTACAGAAGGTACACAGTTAAAAGAAAATACCCGGTTTTGACGTCACCTGAAAACACTATGTAACAATTGTTCCTTAAAGAAAGTTGGTCTTATTGATTGGATTTCATTGATAAAGGACAAATATTTAAGTTAATACGTAATCCCCAAAAAAAATCCTTAATTTTTTGATACGAGTAAAGATCACGAAACACAAGACAGTATTTTCGTCCTTACAAATTAAATTTACTTCAGTGATGAGAACAGCGAAGATCAAATTGAAAAGATAAGATAATTACCTATAAACATCTAAACTTACTTCATTTAGCAGATGGAGGAACAACAATGCGAAAATTGATTTAATGATAGTTTCGAAGGGAAGCAATCTTTGATAGATCCCGTTTCCGAAATGACTTAATTAAAAGATTCGCCAATCAAAGCAATTAATATCTCCGGCAATTAAGTACTCGAATTGTACCTTCGAAATCTCTCTTCCTTGGATAGAAACATGGCTCTGGTTATTTCCACGAAAGTAACGACTCTACTCTAATCTCGCTATTTCTGAAAAATTACAAGTTATATGAAAGCAAAATACTCAAAAGTAGCAGCCTGGAATCGAACCGGGGATCAATTAGGTTTGGTTTGGTTACATATATTTTCCGGTATGTGTGCTTGATCTCAAGGATCCGCTTATACACCTTCGTCAAGTAAGACAGACACAACAGAATTTTTACTGACACAAAGAAGGAAATTACACCCAGGGGCGAGGTCAGAATCGAACTGACAACGGAGCAGTGCGCAGACTGCTGGCGTGAAGGGCAGGTGAGCAAACCCAACGGGCCATCCGTCCCCCTATCAATTAGGTTACGGACGCACACTCTACCACTAGGCCTTCGGTGCTGATGCCAGGATTGATCAATAAAAGGCACTGTCTATTTGGCCGGCAAATATACTCTCTAACTATAGTCCTTTTTACCCGCTTCTGATTGGAGCGCCGGGGCTGCTACGTAACCGCGAGACCTACGGCGCATGCGCCAACTGCCGGTTTTGCCGTCCAATATAGACACTTCGTAAAGGGCAATACTGAAAGGCACTGTCTATTTGGCCGGCAAATATACAACTAAACTCTACTCTTATTTCCTCGGACACGGTTCTGATTGGAGATCACACTAAGCGCCGGGACTGCTACGTAACCGAGAGATATACGGCGCATGCGCCAACGGCCGTCCAAATAGACACTTCCATACTCAAAAGTAAAAGCTTGGAATCGAACCGGGGATCAATTAGGTTACGCGAGACGCACACTCTACCACTGGGCCATCGGTGCTGATGCCAAAATTGATCACTAACATAATTTTAACGTTATAAAACACGTAATAAACAAACTCCTATTACTGCGCATGCTTCAACTGTTGTGGAAATAACCACTTCGCTTAGGGCATAAGTGCAGTTTTCCGAGTCAAATTATACCTTCGAAATCTATAAACATTAGCATGTTTCAGAAGTGCACAACATTCTGGGGATGTCAATATTTGCAAATAACCGGTTATTTCTATACTTGAACAGGGTGGAAACAGATACTTAGAAATTTTTTTTTCCTGATTTTCCCCTAATTTCCCCGACTAGGCTTACAGCATTTACCTGAGTTAAGGGAGAAAAGTATTAATTCTCTGTAATTAGAACCATTATGTGTGTAGGTAGAAGATACATTCTAAAAAATCACTTATACTCGTTATTTAACATTAAAAAGTATATTTGAATTAATGCAACTTAATTTTAACCTAGGTGATTTTTTTTTGGCTGAGCCACGCCCTAACCAGACTTGTTTTTTTTTGGAGGGGTGACTCAACATCATGAGCTCTAAGTAAAAATAAGGGGTCTGGGGGTCACCTCTAGAAAAATTTTGCCTCATTTTTACAACATTTAAGTTACATCCGAAGAGAACAGCCCCTTGTAAACCACATAATTTTCAAGAGAAAAAGTTACAAATAAACTTCAAAATTTCAAGGGGAGCCGGAGGTCCTCCCTCATAAATATTTTTTGAAAATTTCCCTTTAAACTAGAGTTTTGTCTCCTTTGCAACCTCATTGGGGAGCACCCAGAGGGAAGCGCTTGTTGTGAGCGGCAGAATTTTGAAAGGAAATATAAGATATAAATGTAAAAATTTTAAAGGGGGGTCTGGGGGTTCTCCCCCAGAAAATTTTTGGAAATTTGCCTCTTAAAGTAGTGTTTCTGCTCATTTTGAGGCCCTTTGGGTTACATCCAAAAAGAACAGTTCCTTGTAAAGCATAGAATTTTCTAGGGGAAAAAAGTTATAAACGTCAAATTTTCAAGGGGGGGGCAGAGATCCTCCCCCAGTAAAATTTTTTGAAAATTCCCCTTTATACCAGACTCCTAGGGGCTTCAAACTCGTTGGTTCCCAAAGGGAACTGCTTCTTGTAAGCGGCAGAATTTTCAAGGGAGACACATTGTATAACAGACATCAAAGGTCAGAAGGGGGTTTGGGGGTTCTCCCCCAGAAAATTTTGAAATTTGACCCTCAAAAGTAGTGCTTTAACTCCTTTTGGGACGTTTTGAGTTAAATCTGATGCTCCTTGTGGAAGTTACAAAATTTTCAAGGTACTCTCAGCAATTTTTCACTTAAGAGTGGAAATCTTGGGGGGGGCAATTGCCCCCCCTGCTCCCCCCTAAATGACGCCCATGGTTCAGGGAGAGGCGTACCGAAACTCCTCCTAGCAACCCAACAGGCTTTGTGTTTACCCATTTTCTCCTTCCGCGTACTGGGTTCAGGAAACGTCAAGTATAAACCGTTGTTGAAAACCAATGTTTCGGACTGAATGACGTCACACGCTTTTTCCTCACTTTCGTATATCTATTTTATACGATGATAGCAATCGAGAATGTAAACTAAAAAGAAATTTATGTTGTTTTTTTTTAAATAAACCCTGTAAAACACTCTAATAATATTTTTTATTAAAAAAGATCATGGGTATATTTTGAGTGATATTCAAGACCTGAGCCAATATTTGCAGGGGGTCTACTTCTCTTGGTAATTTCGAGAAAAATTATAAATTCAAATGAGGCATTATAAGAGCACTTTAATAACACATATTTCGAAGTAATCTTATCCCCAGTGTATGTCTAATTAGGCTTAGTACTTAATAGAAATATTGTCAATCCATTTTTTCT
This sequence comes from Tetragnatha montana, assembly GCA_963680715.1. Classification (NCBI taxonomy): domain Eukaryota; kingdom Metazoa; phylum Arthropoda; class Arachnida; order Araneae; family Tetragnathidae; genus Tetragnatha; species Tetragnatha montana. Next base: position 902,961 of record OY796675.1, on the reverse strand, counting down.
ACAAACTTTGTGTTCAGTAAATATTTAACTTCAATTGTAGGGAATTTAATAAGTTTCCTTTAAAATAAAACCCTGAATATAATATAATAGGATTGATTAAATTAATTAGAAAAAAATATATTCAAAAGTTATTTTAATGCACTTATTGTTTGAAGTTGACTGTAATTTATTTTATAAAATGGGGTTTTTCTTTAAGCAAGAGCATAAAATTGAAAAGCTTTACCTCAATATATATACAGTGGAAGCTCTTATAACGTAATTAATCCGTACCGAGTTTTTTGTCGTTATAAGAGCAAACTTCGAGTGATACACTCGAGTGTAGAATATCACTCGTTTAAAAGTAATAAACTCGTTAAACTAAACTATCAATTTTGATGCTTTTCGGGAAGGTGGACTCGATTCCCTCAAAGATATATTTTTAGTAGATTAGTTTATAAAGTTTGGAGGAAATCTTAACCTGAAAACGATCACCAACCCTCAATCGTCAAAGGCAAAGGGATGGATTATGGAAATTGCAGTTACCCGTAATACGTTTTTTTAATCAACTAACTGAAACCCTTGGTTGTATATTTTACCATTATATCCAAACAGTAGGATACTAGATCGTTGGGATTTAGAACACAGTTCGAATCGCCCAATTGATTTTTCCTCATTTTAAGCAATTATTTATTATTTTATGAATTCTTGATACTTTCAATTTAATGTTATATTACCTTATTTTTTGCTATGAAATTTAAGATCAATATTTTATTTGTGTTTGCTATTAAAGTTTTATTTTGATATTAATTTATTGCGTAGCTTAGCTTCCTTAGAATGTTCAGATGCTTACATAAAACTAAAACGCTAATAATAATAATAAATAAGTCTCAAATCAACAAAGGCATTGGGTAGCGCAAGATTTCGTTTTGGTATTGTAGCCGGTTACCCCGGGCGAAAGCTAGCGAGAAGAAGATGCGATGGTTACTTGGTGCTGGTTTGTCATACTTTGATATTCGTTTATTGGCTAATTCATGTGTGACGCAAACATACCGATTCAGAAAAGTATTCGATAAGCTGAATCGATTCGAAGATTAGTCTTTATAAGAGCACTTTTGTGCTCTTATAGAGACTAATTTTTGGGTCTTTATAAGAGAGGATTTTTATAAGAGCAGGTCGTTATAAGAGCTTCCACTGTAAATAGATAAAATATTTATCTTATTTCCAGTTGCACCTTCTGTTAAAACCCAAAGAGAAATGTACATATAACTCAAAATAAAAAAAAATTAAGATACTAGGGGGCTCCACCCATGTTTTCCTCAAAAATTATCCAGCACGTCTATTAAATAACTATTGTTGATCAACATTCTGGAGAAAAAAACGTACACCAATGAATCTTTTCAATTCAATATTGTTCCGCCTAGTAACTACTCGATAGTATACATAGTGTTTCATCATTCATAATTTTTTAAACCCAGACTTGTTAAACAAGACCTTTTAAGCCATTGAAAATAATAAGAGACAAAACCTACATGACAATCATTGTTTACAATTAATATCGATTAGCAGACTAAAAATTTCAGACAACATGTATTAAATTTTAGTATGAAATAGCATATCTGTAAGTTTTTTGAATACTTATATCAGTCTTTGAATGATATTTAATTTAGAAATTACTTTTTTAAAATGTGAAAAAAAAACTTGTTTCATCTAACAATATCGCGTCAATTGGTCGTTGTGATTGGTTACATACTATAATAAGTTATTTGACAGTATACTTGCTTTGTAACTGCGACCTTATCCGTAATCTATAAAAAAATGTAAATATTTGTTTTTGGAAATTCTAATGGGTTATTGCACATCCTAGAAAGAATCCGAACAGTTTGATACCAAAAATGTGTTAAACTGATCAGTATAATTAAAAAGATTTTCTCTGGAAACCGTTCACCAAAAACTTTTCTTTTAAGATTCTTAAAAATTTTCTGTTGTGATTGTACAAACACGTTATGCGATCTCTAGAATTAATTATAATAATTTTCTTTGAACAAATTACATTATGAAAACTTTTTTTATCTCAATATAAATGCATCTAAATATTTACATAAGTTTATTAGGATATTCAATTAACATTATAAAAGTTGTTTATATGTTTGCTTAACATTGAAGTCAACACTTTATAAGACCCCCTGCTATATTATTCAAAAAAAGATTTTGTGTTCCTAGGAACCATTCATTAATTACGTAAGGGTCCCGAGGGGGAGGGGGGTTGGAAAAATCTTACGTACCCTTACATGGGGGTAGGGGGGGTCAAAAAGCCAAAATCATCCTTACGCAATTAATGAATGGCCCCCTATAGACTTTCTTGGAAGATGGTAAACATGTAGTTGCCAAAAAAAACTGAAACAATTTTATAGTATAAATTAATTAATCCTTCTCAAATGTTTTCCAAAATGTTTGCTTTGAAGGAATTTACTTTAGAGCCTGGTATGTTTCCAAAAAGGAATTCTCTCTACTTTGTAACGAACTTAAAAATAAATAAATTAGACTCCAATGCAAACATAGACTAGCGCTTAGTAAGGCTACACTTTGGTCTGACGTCGAAGGACAAACAGCCAATCAGAACATGGCATTCACGGCAAGAAAATGTGGAGGGATTTTTTTTTGTGAAGGGGAAATTTAGGGATTTGGATAGGGAAAAGTCTGCCTGCTCAAATGTAAACAAGTGTACGGGTTATCTTGAAAAGTTAATTTGTTAATTAGTTTAATTTCAATCATATAGTTTGGTGTAGAAGAACCGTGGGAATTCTAAATTGAGAATGAAAGGTAACATGTAAAATATCTGGATTATTTTTACTATCTGTTTATAAAAATTATCGTATTTTTATTATTAGTTCATTGTACTTTTCATAATTTACTCTTGATTGAAACGCTTTGCTAATAGGATATTTAACAAGTTTAATTTGTTGTATACTAGGTACTACAGCTTGTTTACTATTTCATGTGTAAAAAACCCTCACTGCACTGCAATTTATACAAGTACTTCAAAACACCAGAAAATCATGAATGTTAATTAATTCTTTAATAGTGTAATGTTGATTATTATCAATCTTGCATTGCACTTGTTTTCAGGGGGCTAATTAGCTATTAAAAACATAGGTTAAGCTTGTTTTAAATTATAAGTATTCACCAAATGTTGCCCAATTATTTTTGCTGTCCTCTATTATACTGTTTATTTTTCTCAGTGGTTTGTAATCCTGGTTATATTTGTAATCTTAACTTTCCAAATATCCTGCTCTATACAATATGAGTGTGGCTAACTGCGGGGGATTACCTAATAATTGGCGTTCCACTAATTGTCGCCAAATCATACATAATGCTAAAGCATACAAATATAAAATATAAATGCATACATATATAAAAACTTTTTTGCAACTTCCGTTTATTTTTCAATCTACCCCATCCACTTTACATTTTAAGTTCATTAAGTAATTTTTAAATCAAAAGAGTATTTTCAATATGGCTTCAGAAGATATACTCTGAATATCAATTTCGTTAGAGGTATTTTCAATGTGCACAATTACTGTTTCTTAGTGTTAGTTTTAATTGCAACTGTTATTCAAGTAAAGTTTGTTCAGATAAATTAGCAAGAATATTATTTTGAAGACTTTTGGCCCTCTGACTCACTAATATACTTCATGTATCTTGTTTATCGAGTGGCTGAAATTTGACTTTAAATTAAACTTACCTGAGGGAAGACAGCCGCAGTTAAAAAAACCTTTGCTAGAGCTTGTTTGAATGTACATTTAAAGTTATATTAAATATCACCAAGCTGCTTTGAATGCCAAATATTCAAATATCACCAAATTTTTATAGTTGTCATTGATGATATAAGGAATCCTGGATTTATCACACTGCCCTTTACATACACACAGATAGAAAAATGAGTATTACATTATATTGTCGGCTTACATGAGAAAGAGGCACTAAGTCACTTCTGATTACTTTCAATTTGTTGATTCTCAATCATTTTCTTTTGCACACTATGATATGAATTCACATCAACAAGCCGATTGTATTTCAACTTTCAAAAGATTCACCAAAAGGATTGATGCTTTTCTTCTGTAAGCTGGCAATATGTTTGGTTCCTCCTTGTTTTATGTGATAATTATTTGAATTCTAAGAGAACTTTATTTGTACAAGTTTACTGATTATATTTAAGTAATCAATAACAGCAGTCGGGAGTAGTAATACAAATCATTTGGGAATTAGTTTAATGTGTTTTAAAGTTGAAATATAAATTTTTATTCTTTAGTATTCTATATTACACTCTTAACGTTTCTTTTCAACAGCTGAATGAGCTTGATTCCCGCTGACTTACCCCATTTACCATAAAATCTGTACTTTATTGCAATGCACATTAACTTAACTAATTGATTGATTAATAACTTAATCAATGTTTTCATATATATCAAAATAAAAACATTTTACAATTACATTTGCTTCACCACAAAAGTTTGAAAAAACTTTAAGCGCTAATCGATTAAAGATTCTTAATTAACACTTCCCGATTGACAAAAACAAAAAATATATTTAATAGTTGAGTTATTATTCCTAAAGTGCTACTTATTTATAATTCTAAAGACGTTTTTAAATCTAAAACTTGTGCATGTATGCAGATAAACAAAGTTGTTGATAATTTCACGGGCACCGCCATCTTTTAAAACTGAAATAACTGAGATCCATCTCAGTTTTATCTATTACAAACTTTTTTTGGTTTGAGTGAATTTAGGAACGACCTATCTTTTTCACCATTCTCACCGATTTAACTGGAGGACTTTTGGAACTCTCAGTTCTCATAACTAGTTTTAAGCGTTAAACGAGTTTAAATAAACAAACAAGCCCTGCATTTCTAATCTTAGGTATTAAAAACAGCTTTGCGATATTCAACTGTGACGGTACAAATAACTGAATTCAACCAATAGTCCGTTTCTCAAAAAAGTTTGCTTTATGTTTTACAATATTTTAAAAGAAAATTTTATTTACTTAGGTTGGTTCTACTCAATGCAACACATCTTTGCAGAGGAAAAGAACATGGTTTTGAAGCTGAAATTGGAGAAAGCCTTTTTCAAGATTCTAAACTAAATGGTGCTCTTGTTTGGTGACCACTTACTTAATGTGGCATCAATCAAGAGCGTCTTTTGGTTGCTGTGAACATCGAGAGACATATTCTTCGAATATTTTATAATTTACCTTTTTTTAGTTTTTGATAGCCCTCTTACACTTAAATATAATCACCCCTGCATCTTTAAATATATACTGTCTTTTTACCTATTTGTTTTCTCAAGTGTTAATTGTTAATGGTTCAAGTAATTCATGGTTGTTAAGTTAACCATGAAAAGCACTAATTGTTCTAATTAACACTTGTTTTAGACCGCTTTTTGTCATGGACCATGTTTGAGTTTTCAATATCATGGATCTGGTCTAGCTCTGCTAGACGCTGGAGATTAGTAACAAAAACACAACACTTGTTTTATGTCCCTATGGAAATGGGTAGGGTACTTTAGTTCTACATTGTAACTATTATATTGTAAAATTGGTTTCTGATCCTGGAAGTCAAATGAGAAATTTGTCAAAGTAGCTTATGCAGCTGAATGTAATTTGAAATTTTGATGTAGTGTTATACTTAAGGTTAATTATTATTAAGTTAAGGTATAATAATTATTAAAATAAATTTGAAGAGGCTTGTGTATTTTCTGAATAAAATTTCTATATGGACTTGATACTCGGCACACCGATGTGGCGCATGAGGCTGCAAGCTCAGCCTGCCACTCTCGCTAGTTAAGTCTGCAGCTCCCCAGCTGGGCCAACCTAGGGAGTTTCTCTCTGCTATGGCCATCCTGTGCCAGGTCTGCCTGGGTAATCCTCTCTTTCGTTTTCTGTCAGGTGCCCAGGTCAAAGTGACTCTCGTAGGGTCTGTTAGTTTACAGAAACCGCAAGAAAAAAAAATGTCTGTATTGAAATAGAATAATTAATTTTGTGATTAAATACTTCATTCTCAGCATATGATTTAAATTTGAGTTTTTTTACATTAAGAATTGTGCTTACTTGGCTATAAAAACAAAAACATGATAAAAATTACTACTTTTATACTTTAATTTAGGAATTAAAAGTTTTCCTAATTGCACATGTAAAAAAATTTACTTGAATCAATTAAATTAAATGTTATATTAAAGCAAAATTATCCCTTCATTCATTAAAAACTTAACATTTATATGAATTTCTTACTTAAATTTCCCCTCTTAATTAATTTTATATTAAAATTTAATTAAATGAGAGCATCGTCATCAGCCCTTTTTTATAATCGTGTACAAGTGTTTAATAAAACCCCTCCTTTTCCTTTAAATCCTTGTAACAAAATTGTTTACTCAATTTCCCAGTGAGTGCCACTATCGTTCAGCATCAACGCTCACTCAGGCCTTTCCTTTCTCTACGTTCCCTCCGCAATCCCCAAGGATTTTCCCAAAATATCCCGCCATGTTCTGATTGGCTGTCTGTCCTTCGACGTCAGACCAAAGTGTAGCCTTACTAAGCGCTAGTCAAACATAGTAGTTTCGTAGGGTGTTTTTTTTTTAGCAAATTAGGGGCTTATCACAAATTGTCAAAAAAATCAATTGATGATGATACTGAAGCATTATTCAAAATAAAGTCGACTCAGCTTCATGTGATCACATTTGTCCAAGTTCCGAATGATAACAATATCCTATTGACAATAATAAGCGATTTCATACTTACTATACCAGACAATAACGTTAGTTGACCCTATGACGTCACTAACAAACAAAGTAGTTCCCATCGCGGTGTCTGAATTTTGAGTGAACGCCCATTTAAAATAATGATTATTTTGTTAAGCCCACGTATATATAGTTTTTTTTTATCACGATTTGCGTACTGCCTCCTAGCATCCCAACAGGCTTTCTGTTTACGCAGTGTCTGCTTCCGTTATCTTTCCTCAAGGATCTTAACGACTTTGAACAACGACTCTCGCCCAGTGTGTCCCCAGCCCTTAACACCTACAGGGCATTTAAAATGGCGTACAAAAGAAGATCTCATTGCCCTTTTGGGAAATGTTCCTTCCTATCTGTCATTCCAATCCATTGTTTCCCCACACAATGTAATAGGTTGTATTCAAACTCCCTTCAAATGTCTTTGTTTCAAACAAGAAAATACTTTTTTTAAACTTTTGACACAAAGACCGCTTTGAGAGTTAACCGCGTATTTCTATTATATTCTTTACCTTTCTGTGAAAGGCGATCCTCTTGGGGGCATATAAAACCCCCATCCCACTGTTGGTGTAGTACCGAAACGCGCCAAATTAGTCTTGTTTGGCGATTTGCCGCTAATTTGAAGGGGAAAATAGTATTCAAATGCAATAGCAGCAATTCAATTATTTCCCCACATTTTTAAGCCTAACGGTACAGTCGACTCCGCTTAATGCGATCACGGTTAATGTTATCGAAATTCACTAATCCCGATCAGCTAAACTTACACAGAATTTATCGTTTTATGTGATCATTACATCGCACAATGTTATCAAAATTTGGTGGGAAATCCCGTTTGAAGGCCAATCTTAATACATACAAAATGAGCCATTAATTTAGTAGTGTTGTACGATTCGCTCCCATATCTTTCTTTAAGAATTTTTTTAAGTTCCAAAATATATATAGTGCTGTCCTTTAAAAACAACCCACTCCAAATTGTACCCTAAAAACAACCCATTGAGATTTTTTAATTAAATAATTAAAATAATTTTACCATCTCATATACCCTGTCTTTCTATGCCCTTTAGAGTGTCAGGGGTGTAAAAACTGGTCAAAGAACGGTTTATTTACTTATTTTTTAAACAAGCTGAGAAAATGTAGATTATTTTGACAAAAAATGTGCTTTAGATTTGCAGATTTTGTAAAAATGCATATTATAAAGACTTTAGAGCATTTTTCGCGCGTTTTTATGTTATCCCATTACTATGAGAATAAAATATTAAAAGTTTTAGCTCAGTCGGCCAATTAGAGTCCTTGTAGGAAAAAGTGTTTTTTTTTTTTTTCAAATTCTTACTTAATTGACTGCCAATTTGTAATGGATACTTGGAATTAAGCACTAAAATGTTAGGGAGGATGAGCCGCTAGTACAGTTTTTTGTTCGATTTAATTATCCGTTTTATTAAGCTTTTAATGAAGAAGATATGAAACAGTGGGTTGTTTTTAAAGGACAGCACTATACTTGAAGATAATTTTTAAATACTTCAATATGGACTACAAAGTTGTGATTTTAAAGCAACTGCTTGTTACTTTTTAGTATAGAACCGCTTATTGATATCAATCTGATATTGTTATAAATTCTGATCTTGGACACATGCGATCACATTGAGCGTAGTAGACTGTATTAGTTTACAGAAACCAAACAGGCGGCTTTCTGCTTACGCAGTTTCTGCTTCCGCGACATCATAGGGTCAGAAAACGTTGCTGTCGAGTATAACTTGAAATTCGAAATTCATCGAGGAACGAAAATCCCACCAAAGATAAGTCAGTTTGGCGCGTTTTCGTATTTCACCTGTTGTGGGATTCCTGTGGGAAAAGAAGCCGGGAGCTAGATTTTTGACAAATAAATAAAATTCTTTCTTTCATTACACATGTCAACATGATAAAAAGACAGCAATTGAGCAAACAATACTTTTTTCTTTACGATAATTCTTTTCCCAGTGGTTTCTCTGCTATTGATTCTGTGCCTGAGGGGTATTTGCACACATTTCTCAGGGACACGTGCTGAGATTTCTAGAACATAAGGGTTTTTTTTCCCAAGAGTTTTAAAGGTACGAAAGGGTTTTTTGCGACTCGACAGCAACGTTTCCTGAATCCAGTACGTCACTACGCGGAAGGAGAAACTGTGTAAGCACATAGCCTGTTGGGTTGCTAGGAGGAGTTTCGGTGCGTGCTGAGATTTCTAGAACTTTAGGGTTTATTGAAGAGTTTTAAAGGTGTAAGAAAGAGTTTTTTTGCGCTCCCAGTTTTATACTCGACAGCAACGTTTCTTGAATCCAGTACGTCACTACGCGGAAGGAGAAACTGTGTAAGCACATAGCCTGTTGGGTTGCTAGGAGGAGTTTCGGTGCGTGCTGAGATTTCTAGAACTTTAGGGTTTATTGAAGAGTTTTAAAGGTGTAAGAAAGAGTTTTTTTGCGCTCCCAGTTTTATACTCGACAGCAACGTTTCTTGAATCCAGTACGTCACTACGCGAAAGGAGAAACTGTGTAAGCACATAGCCTGTTGGGTTGCTAGGAGGAGTTTCGGTGCGTGCTGAGATTTCTAGAACTTTAGGGTTTATTGAAGAGTTTTAAAGGTGTAAGAAAGAGTTTTTTTGCGCTCCCAGTTTTATACTCGACAGCAACGTTTCTTGAATCCAGTACGTCACTACGCGGAAGGAGAAACTGTGTAAGCACATAGCCTGTTGGGTTGCTAGGAGGAGTTTCGGTGCGTGCTGAGATTTCTAGAACTTTAGGGTTTATTGAAGAGTTTTAAAGGTGTAAGAAAGAGTTTTTTTGCGCTCCCAGTTTTATACTCGACAGCAACGTTTCTTGAATCCAGTACGTCACTACGCGGAAGGAGAAACTGTGTAAGCACATAGCCTGTTGGGTTGCTAGGAGGAGTTTCGGTGCGTGCTGAGATTTCTAGAACTTTAGGGTTTATTGAAGAGTTTTAAAGGTGTAAGAAAGAGTTTTTTTGCGCTCCCAGTTTTATACTCGACAGCAACGTTTCTTGAATCCAGTACGTCACTACGCGGAAGGAGAAACTGTGTAAGCACATAGCCTGTTGGGTTGCTAGGAGGAGTTTCGGTGCGTGCTGAGATTTCTAGAACTTTAGGGTTTATTGAAGAGTTTTAAAGGTGTAAGAAAGAGTTTTTTTGCGCTCCCAGTTTTATACTCGACAGCAACGTTTCTTGAATCCAGTACGTCACTACGCGAAAGGAGAAACTGTGTAAGCACATAGCCTGTTGGGTTGCTAGGAGGAGTTTCGGTGCGTGCTGAGATTTCTAGAACTTTAGGGTTTATTGAAGAGTTTTAAAGGTGTAAGAAAGAGTTTTTTTGCGCTCCCAGTTTTATACTCGACAGCAACGTTTCTTGAATCCAGTACGTCACTACGCGGAAGGAGAAACTGTGTAAGCACATAGCCTGTTGGGTTGCTAGGAGGAGTTTCGGTGCGTGCTGAGATTTCTAGAACTTTAGGGTTTATTGAAGAGTTTTAAAGGTGTAAGAAAGAGTTTTTTTGCGCTCCCAGTTTTATACTCGACAGCAACGTTTCTTGAATCCAGTACGTCACTACGCGGAAGGAGAAACTGTGTAAGCACATAGCCTGTTGGGTTGCTAGGAGGAGTTTCGGTGCGTGCTGAGATTTCTAGAACTTTAGGGTTTATTGAAGAGTTTTAAAGGTGTAAGAAAGAGTTTTTTTGCGCTCCCAGTTTTATACTCGACAGCAACGTTTCTTGAATCCAGTACGTCACTACGCGGAAGGAGAAACTGTGTAAGCACATAGCCTGTTGGGTTGCTAGGAGGAGTTTCGGTGCGTGCTGAGATTTCTAGAACTTTAGGGTTTATTGAAGAGTTTTAAAGGTGTAAGAAAGAGTTTTTTTGCGCTCCCAGTTTTATACTCGACAGCAACGTTTCTTGAATCCAGTACGTCACTACGCGGAAGGAGAAACTGTGTAAGCACATAGCCTGTTGGGTTGCTAGGAGGAGTTTCGGTGCGTGCTGAGATTTCTAGAACTTTAGGGTTTATTGAAGAGTTTTAAAGGTGTAAGAAAGAGTTTTTTTGCGCTCCCAGTTTTATACTCGACAGCAACGTTTCTTGAATCCAGTACGTCACTACGCGGAAGGAGAAAATGAGTAAACACATAGCTTGTTGGGTTGCTAGGAGGAGTTTCGGTGCGTTCTGAGATTTGTAGAACATTAGATTTTTTTTAAAGAGTTTTAAAGGGAGGAGGTACGAAGGCGTTTTTTGCACTCTAAGTTTTAGTTACAGCGCAACGTTTAAACCCTTGCGTTAACTAAACCTAAACTTGAAATCCTTTTATAAACTGCCTTCCAATGCCAATAAATATTGAAAGTATGGAGGTTTGCACAGGGCCGTATCGGGGCTTTAAAGGGGTTTTAAGATTTAGGGGTTTTAAAGATTCAACCCCCCCCCCGAAATTTTTACATGTTTTTTTTTTACTGTTCATTCTTTTAAGGGACCGTCCAAATATTACGTAAGGAATTCATTAGTCATTTTTGACCCCCTTGTCAGCAAAAATAAACAAACAACTTTCCGACCCGCCCTTTGTTCTTTTTTTTTTGTACAAAAATCTTTCGTAATGCTCAGATTTTTTGAAACTCTCCATGAACACTTAAAATTGCCGATTTTCTTATTGGATAAAAAAATATCATGATACATATCGGCCAACCCTGAAAAAAAACAGTATAAAAATTAGTGTGAAAATTTCGGAAGGGGTTTGAACCCCAACCCCCCCCCCCCTTGTATACGGCCCATAAACTCAAAGATTTTTTTCAGACAGTAAACTTTTAAAGATAAACACTATAAATTTTCCATACACCGAGGTTCGAAAATAACGGAACCTATATACCCACATCCATATATGAGATTTTGAACACCCAGTGATGTAACCAAACTTTTGTTTCAGGGGGGGGGTTGACTCAACGTTATTTCTAAGGTACCCCTCGGAGAGTACAATATGTTTTAAATCACTTAAACGTACTATTTAAATTTAGTTGCACACTATGTTAAAATTTTACAATTATTCTAACAAGTAGAAAGGGAGTCTGGGGGTAAAAAAAAATGCTGTAATAAAAACTGGATTTTCGGGGCTACCCCAGAAAAGTATCACCCTTTCCTCAAAAGAATTAAAATATTGTATTGTTTTTCTAGGCAGTAAACTTTTAAAGATAAACACTATAAATTTCCCCCACACCGAGGTTCCAAACCTCTGCATACCGATAGTTTTTATCTGACAAATATTTGTTTGCCCATAAAATGCATCACGGGTCAGGAATTTTAATTCTCTGCTCCCCATCAGAAATAAAGGATTGGGTTCTTTTCCCCATTCCAAGCACGGACCTAATAAACTTGGCGAACTTTCAAAAGAAGGCATCATAAAATAAAGGAACACTTTCCTTATGGTGTTTTTATTTTACGCATAACGGAATAAGTTCCGGAGAAGAGAAAAAACAAGTGCATTTCTTGCAGATTTTTGCTCCAAGGTGTGTTGTACAAATGGAAGTAACAACTTTTTGATATTCCTTATTATTTCGGAAGCACGAAAGGTTTATTCTTGCGTTGTAAATGTTTTGAAGGGTGCTCCCTCCTCGTATCTTAAGCGTTTTAAAGGGTATTTGAAATGAAAACCTACTTTGGGACACATCAGGGTGTAGTTGGCATATATATATATATGTAAGCTTTTCTCGCGTCTGTCAATTTAGAGTTATGTAAAACTCTGCGAAAGAAAATCTTTTTCAGTTTTTACCAATTCAAGGAGTTTCTTCTAGAGGGAGCAAAATAATGCTGTTTATGGTTTTCAGAGTTGTGAATCGTGATTCGAATAAAAATTAATTTTTAACTAAAAAGAGACCGACTTCAAAAATGCGCCTAAAAGTGAGAAATATTTTTTATCTAAAAAACAACAATACTACTTTTTAACAGAATTTTTGAAGTCGAAACACTTTCAGAATAAATTAACATTCCTCGCTAACATTAAAAAAAGAACACGTTATTAGCATATAACATAAGATAAAAGAAGATTTACAATTAAAGGCACAATATATTATTTTCTGTTTGACGAATGACGAAATGAATGACGAATGACATGACGAAAAGAGTGCAGTTAAGACCTCTCTACTAGTAATATGTATTGTATTTAGAATTACTATCAAACATGTGGTTTGGTCACTTAGGGCGAGCGCGCACGGGCGACTTTTGTCACGGTGACAAAGAAAAAAACAACGTTGCTAAGGCTGTTGTTAGGGGCGGGACATAGAAGCATCCAATAGAAGCATTCGCACATGACATCACTGGAGGATAAAAACAACGTTGCTAAGGCCGTTGTTAGGTAAAGTCATGTGATTGAAAATGCTCTATTGTTTTCTAATGATATTTTTGATACTAGTAATCCTGGTCGCCGTGACTTTAGTCACTCGTGCGCGCCCGGCCTTATTGTGAAAGTGTTTCGACTTCAAAAATTCTGTTAAAAAGTAGTATTGTTGTTTTTTGGATAAAAATTATTTCTCACTTTTAGGCGCATTTTTGAAGTCGGTCTCTTTTTTGTTAAAAATTAATTTATTTCATTCTTTTCTCATAAATTTTGGTAAAAATCAAGTCGCCTGCGGCTCCAGAAATTTCATGCCAAAAGAAAAAAATTTTATCCACCCGACCCACGATGAAGTTTTCTTTTAAAGAAACAGATTCTTCACTTCAGAGTTTTCTAAGGTTCAGTCGGGGACAACTTGAAAACAATTCTAATCTAATGCAACAAACCGCGTCCAAATCGGTCCAGTAGAACATCCCAAAAGGGCCTGGCAAAGATTCAACATTTATATTCGACGAATTGATAACCTCCTCCTTTTTGAAAAAGGTTACGAGTTTGAATTTCACATTTTTCCTGACAAGTAGGGGGATGAGTGATGCTTACGTAAGATGTTACAAACACTGCATTTGCGAAAATCTCTCGCACAAGTAATTTCAAAAATTCACCCAAAAATAAACTTCACAAAAAAACTGAACTATACTGAACCCAGTACGTAGTCACTAGGCGAAAATGGGAATTCATTCTAAGAAATATCAGAATTACATCAGATAAGATTATAAATTTTGTAGACTGGTATTTATAAGAGGTAAAAAGCTAAAATAATGTAAACTATTCGTTATTAAAAAAAGTTCCTTTATAAAAATAGAACCTTAATGTACAAATTTAACTGTGTAATACTTATCTCATAAGAAAAGGACAATTAGTGGTAATTGAAATAAAAAAAAACAGCAATGTAATAATTTTTAATACGAATCCCTCTCATATTTCACATTAAACACATTAGCTAATTAGTTACTTAGAAATTAATTGGGTATACAATCTAAAAGAGCAGGTACTTATAAAAGTTTTTCAACACATATTAGCTAATCCGTTATTTTGAAATTAATCGAGGTTAAAAATTTAAATGTTTTTATATGAACATCGTTTATAAAATCAGTCAATTACTTTTAGACTACTTTAGAGTACAGTAGACTCCGCTTAATTTGATCACTTTTATCCAAGAGTAAAATGGTAAAAATACCCGATTTATGATTTATGATAATAAGCGATTTGACACTATACACTGCAAAAAATAATCGTAAAAAAAAAAAAAAAGAAAGAAACAGAAAAGCTATGGCAGCTAAAGTTGTCAGAGCTTTTCCTTTTCATGGAGTTTTTCTGTTGACTGAACTTTTTTTGTATGCTAACGATTGTTTCGCAACTTGAGGGAACTTATCCATTAGAAATATTCTATTTTTTTTAACTACATATTGTCCCTCTACAGACTGGTGTCTCATTTTTTTTCCTAACTTAGGAAATTTTAGAGGGTTATATCCCTAAATATTTTCGCAGAAAAAGTCGTTCATACAGAACAGGCTCAGTCAACAGAGAAATTCCGTGGAAAGGAAAGCTCTGGCAACTTTTGCTGCCAGAGCTTTTTTTTACGATTATTTTTTGCAGAGTACTAGACAGCAACTTAAGTTGACTCTACGACGTCACTAACAAAGTAGTTCCCATCGCGGTGTCTGAATTTTACTGAGTGAAATGAAGAACGTCAATTTAAAAATAGGATTTTTTTGTTAAACCCATGTATATATATGGTGCTTTTCAATCACGATTTGCGTACCGAAACTCCTCCTGTAGCAACCCAACAGGCTTCGTGTTTACCGATTTCTCCTTCCGCATTTGTGACGTACTGGGTTCAAGAAACGTTGCAGTCTAGTATAAAAAGTTTCAAACAGTGTAACTCGAGTGCTAGCTTTAAAATCACAACTATGTAGTCCTAATTGAAGTATTTTGAAACTTTTACATTCTTAAAAAAACATGTGAGAGTGGAACATGTAACACTACTAAATTAATGACTCATTTTGTATGTATTATTTTGGCCTTGAAACGGGGAAAAAGGAGGGTTTTAGGGATTTCACCATCTTTTGTTAAGCGATACATTTTGCGTTAAGTTAAGTAGGAGTGATCGGGACAGGTAAATTTCGAAAACACATTATCCGATTGATAACATTAACTAGTGTTCAGCAACTAGTGGTCATACAATAGTTAACTACCAACTACTAACTAGTTTGGGAAATAGAGCGTTTTCAGAGGTGACTTCACAACCGGTTATTTTCTTTTAACTGTGTACCTTCTGTAGAGCTTTTAACTGTTGCTAAGGCCGTTGTTTATCTGTTGCTAAGGCGGTTTTTAGGTGTGATTGCAAATGCTCCAATAGAAGAATTTCACGGCTAGTCATTTTCTGTAACTGTTAACCTCTGTAGGGCAAAAAACTGTAACATCTTCTGTTGCTAAGGCTGTTGTTAGGTCCGAGTCATGTGATTGAAAATGCTCTATACTTCGCGCAAAAATTATCTTTATTTCTGGTTATGGTATTTGAGTACTCTACCTTTGATAAAAATATCTTTTTAAATTTTAAATAATTTTTTTAAGCAGTTGAAAATTTGAAAGTAGTTTTAACTAGTAGTTAATTAAAAAAGTAGTTGAACTACTTTAAACTAAAAGTAGTTAAACTACTAGTTGACCGGTAGTTAACTACTAGTTGCAACTAGTTCTAGTTAGTGCCGAACACTAACATTAATCGTGATCACATTAAGCGGAGTCGAGTCTCATTTTTGATTTCGTAATTTTTTTCCCTAGCAAAAATTTTTAATACAATACTCACAATAGAGCATTTTCAATCACGTGTCTCCGATCACGTGATCAAGCTGGCTTGGAGGATAGACAACTTTTCTTTAACATTAGGCTCCCATAGGGAATACGCGCTGCATTTAGTTTTTATAAGAAAAGTTCATTTAAAAAGATTCTTTAGGCTCGGTTAAAGATCGGAACGAAAGAATAATAGTTATTGAAGGTAAGTGCATATGTTTTTGTGTTTTAGTGGTAAGCTAAATTTAGAAAAAGACTTATTACGAGGTGACATGTTTTTGTTTACATTTGTTAGAACAATATGCGAGTCCGATACATCTGTAAAATACTTATAATATGCTACTGAAACTAAAAATTGAATAATTAATAAATAATTAAGAATTTTAAAATATGTTAGTAGCATTGCGAATGGTACTTGCAATTAGAACACTGGCAGAAATGGTTTCAGCAATTAGAACACTGCTAAATATAAAATGTAGTATTATTGAATGACTTATAATATGCAGAGATGCTATTTTAGAGTAAATAAAGGTTACTTTAAAGTAAACTTTGGAGAAAAACATAAAACATCCTTATTTTTCAAAATTCACATCAAAAGTAAACAAATAAACGATGTGCATCCTATAGTTTTCCATCATACTGTCTGTCATCCAAGCCTCTGACGTCACAAGCCTGTGACGTCATGTGCGAATGCTCTATAGCTCTTTTCACCTCCATTGAAAGTTGGTCTTCCTTTGCTAATGACCAACCTTTTCAAAAAGTTCACAAATTCTTAGAAATCGGAGGAACTTACGATTGAGAGAAAAGATAATTTATTCTCTTTAATGAGAAATTTAAAGAAATGAAATTATTTTACCCGCTAAAACTATCTTTCTATCAAATTGTTCTCAGATGGATAATAATTTAGTTTTTTTAATTTAAAAATTGGTGGGGGGGAGTTCAACATTTTCGTTCGGGACCGTTCAAATATTGAGTATAAGCATGTTTTTTTTTTTTTTTTTATTTTTGATACCCCCCCTTGTCAGTAAAGATAAGCAAACTCCCCTAATAATTACGTAAGAAAACTGCCCGGTCTCCCCTATTGATCTATTTTTGTACAAAATAATTAGCAGTGTGCTTAAAAAATTTTGTAAAATTTATGTAGAATTTCTAAATTATTTACGCGAAAATCAAGACCTTTTCTCGAAGCATTATTTCACATTTTAAAATAGTCAGTCCAGCTTCTGTTGCAGTTTTTTTCGTGTGTATTTATTACTTTTGTATATTTTGTCTTTCGTTTTTCTGTAATTGTCTTTGTCCAATAAATTGATTTTCAAAAAAGCAGTGCTTTTAACAACTTTTTCCTCTATTTGATGTGCTTAAATTCAGTTTTGTTGTATTGATTTTTTCTAATTTTATATTGCTCCTTCTATTTTATATGGTATTTGTATCTTAGATTAACTTATTCCATATGTAGTCTGTGTTTTGTCATTGTTTTCCCATGTAATTGGATTTTGTGTCTGTTTGGGTGAAATAAATAAATAAATAAATAAACTTACTTTATACATGCATTGCATACATAGTCAGGAAAAATAAGCAAAGCCCTCTCCCTCTTTAGGGGCCGTTCAAATATTACGTAAGCAAGGTTTTGGTGATTTTTGACTCCCCCTCCTCCTTGTCACCAAAGATAAGCGAACCGCAACCCCCTCTCAGAATTACATAAGAAAACTGCCCACCCCCCCTAAAATCGAAATGCTTGAAAATTTTTCCTAGTTAAACTTTTTTGTAAAATTTACTTTTGGTTGAATTTTGAAATTATTTATGCAAGAAACTGGGGAATATTTAAAATGCATTATTTTATGAAATCATGTGTAACATCTTACGTAAGCATCACTCATACTCCCCCTTGTCAGGAAAAATAAGCTAAGGGCAACCCCCCTTAGGTGATTACGTAATTTTTGAACGGCCCCGTGACGAAAGAAGATATAATCCAATCCAAATTTCAGAAAAAGACGGTGCGAATAATACTATTGATAATTGGATTGAAAAATAATTAATATTATTCGTTTACCTGCATAACAATGAAATGAAAAAGGATTACAAAGGCAGTATTTGCTTATTAATTGCCATTCATTGAAACGCTTGAATAAAAAAGATTTTGTTTGTCTGTAAATATTAAAAATACAATGTTTGAATGTGTGTGTTTGATAATGAACCGTTTTCTTTCACAGCAGAAAATTCTTAGATTTCGAAATTTTATCAGGGAAAATATCGAACTTATGAAGATATATACAAACTTCTCAGGACGAAAGTGATATAAGTAAAATCGACTCCGCTTAATGTGATCACGGTTATCAATCATCAGATATCAATTATTATCATCAATTATCAGTTTATGTTATCGAAAATGACCGGGTCCGATCACTCCTATTTAACTTGACGAAAAATGTATCGTTTAATGTTATCGAAATCTGGTGAAATCATCTAAAAACCTCCTTCCCCCCCCCGTTTGAAGGTCACTTTTAATTAGAGTTCGGCCACTAGTGGTCAAAAAATAGTTAACTACCAACTACTAACTAGTCTGAGAAATTGTATAGTTGTAACTAGTAGTTAACTTTTTTTCCCGGGACTAGTTGCAACTAGTAGTTAACTATTTCCCAAAGTAGTTAACTACTAGTTAACTAGTCTATTTAATTTCATAACCTACTTTTTGGCAAAATTCTAATACATCTTTCTTATCTATATCACAAAAAAACTTTATACTTCGAGCAAAAATGGTCTTTATTTCTGGTTATGGTATTTGAGTACTCTACCTTTGATAAAAATCTTAAAAATATCTTTTTAAATTTTAAATAACATTTTTTTGAAGTAGTTGAAAATTTGAAAGTAGTTTTAACTAGTAGTTGATAAAAAAAGTAGTTAAACTAATAGTTGAACTACTTTAAACTAAAAGTAGTTAAACTACTAGTTAACTACTAGTTGATCGGTAGTTAACTACTAGTTGCAACTAGTTCTAGTGAATACTATAGTTTGTAATAAGTGAATACTATAGTGAATACTATATATATAATAATAGTTCTTTACAATCTTGTGAATATATGAGCTGCTTAGGATGAAAGTGGTATAAGTCTAAAAATACAATATTTGAGAGAAGCGTGGATTTCGATTTCTTTTTTGTTCCTTCTTAACATATACTCGACAGCAACGTTGGTTGACCCTACGACGTCACTAACAAACAAAGGAGTTCCAATCGAGGTGTCTGAATTTAGAGTTAATATGATTATTTTGGTAAACCCATGTAAATATAGTGCTTTTCCATCACAATTTGCGTACTCCTCCTAGCAACCCAACAGGCTTTCTGTTTGCGCTGCTTCTGCTTCCGCGTAGTGTCGTCATAGGGTCAGGAACCATTATACTCACCGAAGTCAAAAGCTCCATCACACAGGGGCAGTCAGAGACCTTTAGTGAACTTTTGTCACGTTCATTCTTACCAACTCACAAGCTTGTTTTCCTGCACACTAACTCAATTGAAGGAATAACTTGTTTTACAGTAACCGAAGAGTATGGCGGTAGAAACGGCATTACTGCGCATGCTTCAACTTTCGTTCCCAAAAAGCCAACAGGTCCCCAATCCCCCCCCCCCCCCCCAAAAAAAAAAAGAAAGATATATTCGGATTGATTTGAAATATGCGCGGATAATTTGTTCGGCAAAGCCCTCCATCGATCCTTCGGCACGACACCCCAGGGAAATCGAAATCGAATTTTGCGTTCTCTTTGGGTAAACGGTGGCAGGTGATGCACCCCCATTTGCAAGTGCCCGGATTTTGTTTCGGATGATGGATCGTTGCATGTAAAATATGATTTTATTATATTGAAAAAATGCTTCGCTACTCGATTTTATAGATCTAGGACCAATCTAGGATTTTAAACTTAACCACAATTTTTGTGAAAAATTTTCACGGCATTTTAATTTTTGTGAAATCTTTTATACTTAATATTTTTAATGAAAACTATAACATTAATGAAAGAAGCCTTAAATTACTTTTTTTCTTCAATTTTATATCAACTTAAATATTCAATTAAATACAAGCTAATTCATATAATTTAATAATAATTTTTGTGAAGGTGCCGGTAAGCGACACCAAAATTGACCTGTATTAGTTCCTGTAGATATTGAAGGGATAGATGTATAGGGGTCGAAAACTATAATATAGTCTCCGGACTATTTTACGTTCGAATTTTTTCTTCAAAAAAATGCATTTGAATCAAGTAAGTAATTTCTGTAAAATACACTTTTCAAGCAATGGTTTTTTAAATTTCATCCTACTCGTAATTACGTTTTTTAACATTTTATTATGATTTCATAATTATTATTGATCATAATTTACGCCAAAGATCTGCATTTTAAGCCAACGAAATTGGCGAATATAACTGTGAATAAACTTGGTTTGAAAACCTTGCACCTCAATTGCATTAAGTGGGCTGAAGTATCAAAATAAAAATTACAGAAGCTTTTCTTTTCTTGGTGACTATCATTTTAACTTTTGTGTATATAAAAATAAAACATTTAACCCATTTCTTTTTTCAAATAGAATTGCGTCGAAAAGGGTTTAGAGTTCCATAAACGAAAATGAAAAAAAACTCTCCTACTTCTCGAGTCGGGTGTTAAGAGAAGTCAAAAGGTAGAAACTGAATTACTACCCAGAAAAAAGAGTTCCAGGGATTGAAACAACAATTTCACATTGTGCGAGAAGGAGAAAAGGAGAAAATCTCCACTTTGCGCTCGGGGAGAGAGGAATTCAGAGATTTGTTCCTTATTATTCTTTCTCTCTATGAATTCGAGGATTTTTGTCTAGAATATTCTCGACTTTTGTTACAAGAAACTCTTTACAGCACGTTACATGACTTTATATCGGGTAATGTAACAAGACATGAATGAAAATAATGTAATAAAAATCTTAGAAAGATTTAACTCACAGTTTAAAAACTTGGACGATAAAAGGTAATTATGTTTTTATATCAGAAATATAAACATCGTTCTGGGAAGATGACCCGGTCATTCTTTACATCTTTCTTTGTATGTTCTGTCAAACAGAAAAGACTACACTCGACAGCAACGTTTCTTGAACCGTCACAAATGCGGAAGGAGAAATCCGTAAACACAAAGCCTGTTGGGTTGTTAAAAGGAGTTCCGGTACGCAAATCGTGATTGAAAAGCACTATATATACGTGGGTTTAACAAAGTAATCATATTTTTGAATTGACGTTCACTCAAAATTCAAAGAGCGCGATGGGAACTACTTTCTTTGTTAGTGACGTCATAGGGTTAACTTAAGTTGCTGTCTAGTATTTCTGAACACTTAACGTATCGTTAAAAGTTTTCTGGTGAAAAATGCTTGAAATTGTTTCATATTTCAGTTCCCCCCTTGTCAGGAAAAATAAGCAAACCCCTCCCCCCCCCTTACATTGCATTTGAACGGCCCCAAAGGGGAGTGATGATCAAAAATTTGGAAAAAAAAAAACACCTCACGTAATTTATGGACATCCCCTTATCTAATAGTTTTTATGTACATCATCAAATTAATTAGAAGCTCGATACCTTGGAAAAAATATATAAGTATTTGAATTCGAAAATAAGAAATACATAAAATGATAGGTTTCCCCCCCCCCCTTGTTTTGCAATTTTTTTTTAAGAAAACCTTTGCATTACAAACTCATTTTGAGGTGGAAAGTCATTATTTTGGTGTAAGAAAAATATTTTTTTTCTTTCAATATCCAAATTATACAGTCATGCGTGAAAAAAAAATAAAGTAATTTAAATTTGAGTTTTTTTTTTAAATTAAGTCCTTGTCAGGTTTTTTTATCGCTATTTACGAAAAAAGCAGTATAAACACTATTAAAGTTGGAAGAAATGCACTTTGAAAAATATTTCTTAATCAATTTTCTCAAATGTGGCAAGATGAAAACACTTAACTGGGGGAAAAGAGCCAAAATGGTAATAAAGAGAAGACTGTACTGTAATGTGGCCGTGTAATTTCATTTTGCATGATATCATTATTTAAAGGAACCAGTCAAATATTATGTAAACACTTAAAGGGGAAGGGGGTTTGCTAGTTGCTTATCTTTCCAGACAAGTAGGGAGTATGAGCGATGCTTACGTAAGGCTCCATTTTCGAAAATCTCCTCTTTTTTGCATAAATAATTTCAAAATTCAACCAAAAATAAGTTTCACAAAAAAAAAAAAAACTGAACTAGGAAAAAAAAATTTCGAAGCATTTCTCACAAGGAAAGTTTTAGCGATAGGTTAAGTGTTTATGGAGAACAATGAATTTCAAAAATCTAAGCATAGCTAAAGATTGTTTTAATGAACAAATTGTTGACATATCATAAAAAAACGCAAAGAAAAGCAATTTCATGAAAATATCTCAAACATTAGAGGAGATAATATTTTGAGAATATCTGAGATATTTATTATACAAATACAAATCCAAATACAGTCGATCAACTACAGGCTAAAAGCCCAGCAAGGTTGATCCAGTTTATTCAATTCAACCCCCCCCCCCGATTTCCAGTATTCGTCTACTTTTCTTTTAAACTCGTCCACCCCACTTGAGTAAACTATCGATTCAGCATTCCATTTATCCACTAAAACTTGCCTTACTCAATTTTAAACTGTGACCCCTCGTTCTATTACCCGTACAGAGTCCCTCTGTGTCCCCTTGTTTTAACATTTTAAAAAGTTGAATCAGATAGTTGAATATTGCTATGACTTGGCACGATATTTTCATCCACTAAGAGACACAAACCGACAATGGCGTACATAGAAATTTATTTCGGGAAAGGCACGAAATTATTCCTCAGAACTTAATAACTTAATTCTTAAAGAACTTGTGAGTCCGAGTAAGAAAGGGGGTGAAATTTTGGAAATAGTATGACTCTAAAAAAACAGGTTTACAACTAGTTTGTGTACACCTAGAATTTTGGACATATATTTTTAGGTAGGATTAGCATAATACACTTAATACAAAAAAAAAAGTTGTAAGTAATAGAGTTCGAAGTACTGAAGGGGGGGGGGTTGGTGTCCTCAATTTTTTTTTTTTTTTAATTTGACACCCTAAAAACAGGGTTTTAACTTGTTTTGGTACACGACGTCTAAATTTCGATGGGGGGGGGCCTTCGCCCACCCTTATATACGCCCCTGAAAACTTCCATTTTTAAATTTAAAAGATAAAAAAATAAGGATCAAAAGAACCACGATACTACGCGATATTGGACGTCCAGTGGAGAAAACTTAACTGCGAAAGAAAAGGATAACCGTGGCAGGATCCATAAAAAAAAACTTCCGGAATTCGTTTTTCTTCAGCTCCATCCCTCACTTCCTTGGCGTGCCATTCGTCTTATTCTTTTAGAAGACAATTTGTTTTTTTTTTTAAGATTTGTTCCTTCTTGGCGACTTGTAAACGCAGTCTCGTTGTGTCAGACGTTTAGGCGGTTTTCCAAAAGGGGATTACTCAGAGCGACTTTGAATAGCAGACGGTCGGTTTTTTTATTGGGGAGGGGGGGGGGGATTATTTCCCAGGAACTTCCTCAAAGTTTTAAATGGCTTGCAACAGAGGTTCTCAAAGTATGGGTCGCAATGTAATGTGATAAATTAAATGGCATTTATCAATCAGTATTAATTATTTGCCCGAAATACGCGGGCGTTATTAATAATGCCCGGATCACATTGCAAGGGTTCAACAAAATAATCATATTTTCAAATTGACTCAAAATTCAGACACCGCGATGGGCACTACTTTGTTTGTTAGTGACGTCATAGGCTCAACTAACGTTTGCTGTCGAGTTTAGACTGCAATTCCCAGCGCGGTGTCTGAATTTTGAATGAATTTAGAAATAGGATTACTTTGCGGTTAAGCCCATATCGCGTCTTTTTTTTTATCACGTACCTAAACTCTTCCTAGAAACCCAACAGGCTTCCCGTTTACTCAGTTTTCCCTTCCACGTAGTGGCGTCGTAGGGTAGGGAAACGTTGCAACCAAGTATTGTATAGAAGTCGTTCTTTCAAAACACAACTTGTAAGTTTCATAATTTCACTACAAATTTTGTAATCAACAAAGCAGCGGGTTTTTTAATGCAGAACCTTTGAATTCAACGAGAGAAACATTGGGCACAGACACAGAACCCAATTAATTTCTCACCCGGAAAATACATTCGAAATCAGTAAGAAAGAAAATAATTCTATTCAACGTAACTCAGAATTTGTTTGTTTGAGGAAGATCAAATGAAGACTTCATTTTTTTAAGGACACCTTTAATTAGATGGTAGAAGTATTCCGACCAAAATAAAAGTATCTCTAAAAATCATAATAAAACTTCAAAGCCGTCGTAATTGGAAAAATCCCCAGGATCTACCAGTTACAGTTGCAGTTTTTCGTCCTCCCAAGTGTTGAAATATGACAATCTTTTATCTTTGAATAACAATCTTGTTATTTTTTTACTCTAACTTAAGAGTAAATGGTTTTTCTAAGCTAAATAAATGATTGCTTTTGACACATATTATTTTGTAACTGGCGAGGGAAAATGTCTCCAAGGCTGTTAATAGAAATGTATCTTTTAGAGACACACGGAAAACTGATTGTTGAGATATTCTTACGAATACGTTATCTTAATAATACGCATTTTAATCGCTTCATAAAATTTCCATCAAATGTAATTATCATTATTAAAACATTCCTTTGGATTTGTAATAAACAGGGGAGGAATATACTCGACAGCAACGTTTCCTGACCCTATGACGTCAGTACGCGGAAGGAGAAACTGAGTAAACAGAAATCTTTATGGGTTGCTAGGAGGCGGTACGCAAAATCGTGATAAAAAAGACGCTATATTGGTTCAACAAGCTAATCCTATTTCTATAAATTGAAAGAAATTCAGACAGCGGCGCACTGGGAACTCCTTTGTTTGTTAGTGACGACAAAGGGTCAACTGACCGTTGCTTTCTAGTATAGTAATAAACAGGGACCTTAGTTCGATACCCGACAACGCATGGTTTTGGCACCAACGGCATCAATTCCTAAATAAAAAGACAATGTTACCTTGAACGCCAAGTACATGTAACAACCTGCATGATTATTTGTCCTAATCCATAATAATGAACAGTATCCCACCTATACGACAGCTAAATGTCTTTTATCTTTTTTCCAGCTTTTGTCCATTTATGCTTTTATTTCCACACTTCATCAATACTTTATTAAGTTATTAATTTCAAATTCTTACGTGTTAAGAAATTGAAAATTTAAAGACAAAATATTTTTTAAGTTCCCCCCCCCCATAAATTTCCGTTGAATAGGTTTTGCGTAGTGAGAGTTCAAAGTGTTCGAAAATAAAAATTTTTAAAATCAGCGGCGGCGGTCACTGTTATTTTTTTTAATGTAGAGAGAAAGTTATGAAGTTACTATAACAAAAATCGCCATTTTTATACTACCTAAGTTAATCGAACGATTAAGTATTAGGATTAACTAGTCTGAAACACAATCTCAACCCAACTATACACGACAGCAACATTTCTAGAACCCAGTACGTCACGAACGCAGAAGGAAGAATAAGTAAACAGAAAGCCTGTTGGGTTGCTAGGAAGAGTTTCAGTTCGCAAATCGTGAATGAAAAGCACTATTTATACATGGGTTTAACAAAATAATCATATTTTTAAACTGACGTACTTCATTTCAATCAAAATTGAGACACCGCGATGGGAACTACTTTGTTTGTTAGTGACGTCATAGGTAGGCTTACCATACGTCCTGGTTTACCCAGGACAGGAAAATTAACTCTGAACTTAATTGTTGTGAATTTTATAATTTAATGAAACCTAACAAAGAATTTTTGAAAAAAGTGATGTCAAGTGAAAAGTACAAATGATTAAATAAAGTATGTTATTTCAGTTTAAATGTTTAATTTTTTTTAGTTTGGGTGTTTATTTAGTTTTTAATCTTTGATGGACCGATAGGTCGACAAAGTGTCCTGGGTTGAGCTCAAGAAAATATGGTAAGCCTAGTCATAGGGTCAACTTAAGTTGCTGTCTAACATAGCATTGAAAGAGTGATATAATCGCATTCTTTTAATATATCTTTCCAATGGTTGGGCCAAAATAACCCCATTTTACGGTACTGAAAACCCGATAAATCTTACTATTCAAAGGACATTCAAATCAACACATTAAGTAACAGGATTAACTAGTCTGAAAGACAATCTGGACCCTAACTATAGACTTAAGAGAATTTCTACCATAGACTGCTTTAACACGAAAATCTTATTAATTAGTTTACATTCAAAGGGACAGGCGAAATAATTTAATGGAATTATCACGCACCTGTGGGTAAATTCAATAAGGGTGTTCTAAGTCTGGGGAGGGGATTAGTTAGCAAAATATTAATCCAAATAGTTAAAATTCAAAAGAGTTATGTAAGGATCCATTTATTAATTACGTAAGGATGATTTTGGCAATTTTTGACCCCCCCCCTACCCACATGTAAGGGTACTTAAGATTTTTCAAACTCCTGCCCCCCCTATTTTTACGTAAGGTTCCATTTCCAGTTTTTCCAAGTTTTATTTTTTATCTTAATTTAATGCTACTCCAATAAGAAAGATACATCTGATATACCTTCATTTTTTTTTACATTAAAGCTTCGAAAATATACCGAGATCTTCAGCATTTTTAAGTTTTTCTGGAGTTATTCAATAGTAATTTAATTAGAATAATTGAATTTGTTTATATTAACTTAAAAATTTTACGTAAGAATGGGTTTGACCCCCCAAGTAAGGGCATGTAGATTTTTCCAACCCCCCTCCCCTTTGGACGCTTACGTAATTAATGAATGGCCCCCCTTAGCAAAATATTAATCCAATAGTTAAAATTCAAAAGAAAATCATTAAATTTTCTAAGCAGTTGTGTAACCTGTTATCTTAAATTGAATAGCTAGTTTGAAACAGGGAATAAGTCCAAAAAAAAATGATAAACTGACTTTTTGTGCTCAAAAACTAATATCTCCAAGCTTTGCTAACACATGAGTGGAAAGAAGGGGAAAATAGCTAATATTCCCTATAGGCGAAATCAGATAACTTATAATTAATTAATAACTAATAATTAGCAAAGCAGAAATATAATTTATGTCTCAATTTAAGTGGTTTTTAAGATTTTTCTTCTTCAGTTGAAATTTCGTAAAGTTGAAAAAGGGAATAAGTCCATCCACTTTTCTAAATTCAAAAGAAAATCATTAAATTTTCTAAGCAGTTGTGTAACCCGTTCACTTATTATTGAATAGCTAGTTTGAAAAAGCTATGTCCAAAAAAAAATGATAAATTGACTTTTTGTGCTCAAAAATATCTCCAAGCTATACATGAGTGGAAGGAGGGTAAATTAACTTATCTTTAGGCTAGCCCCTCGAATTTGTGAAATCGATGCCCATTTATTTAATTTTTAAAAATTTAATTTGGAATTAAAGTTAATTTTTCTTTCTTTTCTTATTCTTTGGACTGTAAACTAAGCCAAAATAAAATTTGCTTTGTATTTAAAAGTGTTTTTAGCTTTTTTTTTGTACCCAGGGAATATTTGACTTCATTTACTTACTCCATTGTTTAGTGCCTTAATAACTCAGTTTCATATTACTATTGAATTTTATTTGTATTAGTATTTCTATCTTTCACTTTTGTACTGTGAACTAAGCAGAAATATAATTTAATTAATTATAAAGTACACTGTATTTGACGTTGAATCCTTTCATAAATCTCTATTTTACCCCATAAATGCTCGCTTATCTTCATGACACCTTCAGAGAATTTACTTTCACTTAATAAATGAAAGTTCCGCTCTGATACAGGAATTTATTTTTTGCCATTCCGCTAAAAGGGAAGTAGTAAATTGTATTGGAGGAACAATTAATTCCAATTAATAAAATAATTAATTAGAAATTTTACCCTTAAAATTAGTGTTTTAATCCATTTTGAGTCCCCGCACGAAGAGGATCTTGTTCTTTGTAAGTTGCAGAATTTTCAAGGGAAAACCGAATGAAAATTGATGTAAATATTTTGGGGGGTTGAAACCCCTATCCTTCGATACGGCTCTGCTATATAACTATACTAGACTGCAACTTTTCTTGAACCCAGTACGTCACTATTCGAAAGGAGAAACTGCGTAAACAGAAACCCTGTTGGGTTGCTAGGAGGAGTTTCGGAATCGTGATAAAAAGACGCTATAAATAC
Organism: Tetragnatha montana; assembly: GCA_963680715.1. Taxonomy (NCBI): domain Eukaryota; kingdom Metazoa; phylum Arthropoda; class Arachnida; order Araneae; family Tetragnathidae; genus Tetragnatha; species Tetragnatha montana. Next base: position 874,771 of record OY796675.1, on the reverse strand, counting down.
ATGGGTTTAACAAAACAATCAAAATTTTAAATTGACGTTCACTCAACAAAATCCAGACACCGCGATGGGAACTACTTTGTTAGTGACGTCATAATGTCAACTAACGTTGCTAGCTGTCTAGTATACCTCCTTAGATCGCATATCAGAATTAAAGTCTATTATACGTACACGTTTTGAAGTACCATGTATTTTATTCTTTTTATAAATCTCTATTTTACCCTATAAATACCATGCTTCATGACACCTTCAGATAATTTAGTTTCACTTAATAAAAAAAACTTCCCGCAGTTAGAGGAATTTTTTTATTGTTTAACAGAAAAGTAATAAATTGTATTGGAGCACCTATTAGAGTTGGAGTTCTTTCGAAATTCCCGTTCTTCCCAGGATTCTTTTAGCCCAGTGTGTCGCACAGCCCTTACAGCGAGAGAATCCAATAATAAAGGAATTGTTCTCCCCAACCTTTCTCAGAAGTACTATTTCCACTTTCTTACTAACGTATTCGAGAAAAACGCTATTAAGATCTTAAAACACACTCTGCGTTACACCATGCCAGGTAAGCATAATACTGGGTGAGAGCTATGAAAAATAATACGAAAGATTATTATCACACGATCTATAAGGGGACAAAACTGTTTTCAGCTTGAAAAACGTTTTTTATCATGGTTTTATGGTGCAAGTGTAGGTTTTGTTTAGACAAGTTTAAAATCTAGCAGAGTTTCTCAAACTGTGGGTTGCGACCCACAGTTTTAAAAGAAATAAAAAAAAAAGTGATTTATGTCATGACAAAAATGAGAAAATCAGTGAAAAATTTTTGAATGTAAAATATGTTTAATATCCAATTTAAAATTATTAAACATGGCTTTTCATTAATTAGTGTTATTTTTGTATTTTACAAAATAACATTCATAATTTTTATGCTATTATTGCAAAAGTGCCCCAAGGTGGGCATTAATGGAGCCTTGGGAAAAAAAGGTTTTTAAATTGAATTTTCCTTAAAAGAGATAATTGGTCAGAAAATTATTTTTATTAGATGCGCAAAGGAGATATTTGATATATTAGCTGTGTTTGAATAAATATAATTGTATAAAAAAATAGACAAATAATTTAGTAAAAAGTGTCCCATGGTGACCCTATATTATGAAGTTCTTTAACACAAAAAAAATTTAAAAAGAGTACTATTTTAAAACTTCCCCTTTGAAAATAACAGCCCAGAGAGAAAATAGTGACCAGAGACATAATACAAGAAATCGATGCATTACAACAATCAAAAACCAGAAAAACTTTTCATCCGTGTTTCATACAATAATTCAAAACTTGTTTTACAAACAAAAAAATCCTATTTGAATAAAACATCCTCTCCAGTTTTGAATGCCATAAAATAAATGGTTTTTGATCTCCTATATCTAGAATGAAAAAGAAAAGAACTATAGATGCGGTCATATTTCATTCATTTTAAAACTTCCCCTTTGAAAATAACAGCCCAGAGAGAAAATAGTGACCAGAGACATAATACAAGAAATCGATGCATTACAACAATCAAAAACCAGAAAAACTTTTCATCCGTGTTTCATACAATAATTCAAAACTTGTTTTACAAACAAAAAAATCCTATTTGAATAAAACATCCTCTCCAGTTTTGAATGCCATAAAATAAATGGTTTTTGATCTCCTATATCTAGAATGAAAAAGAAAAGAACTATAGATGCGGTCATATTTCATTCATTTTAAAACTTCCCCTTTGAAAATAACAGCCCAGAGAGAAAATAGTGACCAGAGACATAATACAAGAAATCGATGCATTACAACAATCAAAAACCAGAAAAACTTTTCATCCGTGTTTCATACAATAATTCAAAACTTGTTTTACAAACAAAAAAATCCTATTTGAATAAAACATCCTCTCCAGTTTTGAATGCCATAAAATAAATGGTTTTTGATCTCCTATATCTAGAATGAAAAAGAAAAGAAATATAGATGCGGTCATATTTCATTCAAAACAGGAATATATCGGCTTACACCAAAAAAGGTAATACAACACCAACCAAGTCACTGTGAGGGCTTTAGCGTGGGATTATATTTTTGCACTATAGGGGCGGTTCAAATATTACCTAAGCAACTATTTTTGGTCCTTTTTAACACACTCCTTTGTCAAGAAAAATGAGCAAACCCCCCCCTCTCACAATGTGGTACTTTCACGTTTATTGATTAAATTTTATTAAAATAGTAGATACGAGCTGTGTCTCCTTTGGGACTGACTTTTTTTCTTTTTTAATTATGTGTAAACTATTGTGATTCTTCTTTAAATTTTGTAAATTTTTGTTTTTGTGTTTGTTAATAAATTGATTGATTGATTGAAAAAAGCCACGAAGAATGACGTTTAAATGAAGTTTCTGAGTTTCCTAGTTTCTGAGATATAAATTTTTGAAATTTCGGTTTGGCGCGAAAACAGAAACACTGTTGTTTATTTACATGCGCTGTGACGTCACATCCAACAGAATCCAGTTTTCCGATCATTGAAAAATGGTAAAAACACTAATTTTGAGAGCGCTGTGACGTCAAATCCCGTTTTTTGATCACGTGACTTTACAAGTGTTTTGGCAAAAATAGGAATTTGTTTACTTAATTTGGAAAATTACGCAAGAATGGGTTTGACTCCCCCCACCCCCAAGTATAAGTGTATGTAGAGATTTTTCCAACCCCCTCCCCCTCGGGACACTTACGTAATTAATGAATGGCCCCTAAGCATCACTCATACTCCCGCTCACGTAATATTTCAACGGCCCCCTAGAATCACAGGTGAAAATCCTCATGCAACACACTGTTGGCAGAAACTAAAAACCAGAACACTAGTCTTAGACTAGTGAATCGTGGAGATGTTTTTTTTTATCCGAACGTGAACTGAGGAGTTTAGAAATAATGGTTTGGCAGTTTAAAAAGAGAAGATAGTGATGGAGAGTTGGAAAAGATTTGGGGGATTTTTGGAGTAGGAGATAGTTTTTTGAATGGAGAATTTATACAGGAGAATTGGGATTTTACAAATAGTTTGTGAGTATTAATAATAATGGAGAATTGCAGCATCACTTAAAATTCAAAGTTTTCAATTTAAACTGATTGAAACTTTTCTCCTGTATTCAAAAATAAGCATAGGTTTTTTCACAAAAATTTCCTTAATTAATTTAGAGACATTTTATTACAGAAAAACGTGAAAGTCTGCCTCTCGGAAATTCGAGAAACGCCATTTCCATGGAAACATACTCCCTGTGAAAACTAGTACAAAAAACAAACACTAGAGCTCAAAGGCTTTCAAAGCGAAATGATTGAACAAGGCACAATATGTTGCAGCTCAGTTACGACGTTAGCAGCTTCGTATTACAACTACAATTCTCTTTTAACTCTCCAATGAATTCAACTAACAAAGAAAATTGGCACTTTCCCTAACTTTTCAGTGTTGTTTTAACGCTAATAATTCAGAAACGAGCTTCAAAAGTTGACCGACACCTGTGAACGACAGCTGCCCTATTATACACTCTGAAGCTGGTAGTAGCTCGCTTATTATTTAGTGTAACCCCAACGCAATATAGCCGTCTGTTCCATTGTCTATTCTATGCAATGGTTGTCAGTTTGCTGTCGGTAGAACATTGCTATCAAGCTCCAATGAATCATGGAAGTGATTCTCTCTTAGTAGAGGAGTCGAGCAGTCGGGAAGAATAGGGTTATAAGGTGTTTAGAATAAAATGGGAAATTTCAATATTTTTGACAATGAGGGAATTGCATAGGTGAGGGATTTGCTTAATTTTACACTTTTTTGATACGTTATAGTTTAAAACTCTCAAATATCAGATTTTAAAGTTCAAAAATATGTTTTAAATAATTCGATTTTATTTTTGCCAAAACACTAGTAAAGTCATGTGATCAAAAAACGGGATTTGACGTCACAGCGCCCTCGAAACTAGTGAAATAAAAGAAATCAGACTTATCATAAAACCAAAACACGCATAAAACTCGTCTGTTTCTCTAGTGAACGGCCAGAAAAAGGAAAAATTAAAACTTTGAATCCTAATAATTCCAAAACCAATTAATATTTTTTTGAAAAACAAAATGCCAATCTTTTTATAAAAAATATTTGTATGTGTCTTTAAAATATTATAGTTTTTTAGTTAAAACTTTGTGAAGAATAGCAGAATGAAGCAAGCTAAGCATACAATAACATAGCGGGTCCAAGCGCTGTGACGTCACACAGCTGCAGCCATAACGAAATTACTGTTTTTCCCTCCAATACTGGAAACGACATTTTAAAAATTAATATCTTGGGGAATAGTTTTCCGATTTCAATAATTTTTACGTCATTTTTCATGGATTTTCATCCTCTATCATAATAAAATTTGAAAAAAAAATGTGCAATTCCCTCATTACAGGGCAGGTTTCTCACTATTAAAAAAAACTTTTTTTGGTGAACGGTTTCCAGAGAAAAACATTTTAGTTACTGATCCGAATGACACATTTTTGGTATCAAAATGTCCGGATTCTTTTGAGAAAGTGCATAAAGCTGTAGGATTTTTTAAAAAAATTCTCAATTTTAAAATACTTCTTTCTTTTCTTTTTTTAGCTCTAAAAAAGGTAGCTCCCTATAGTAGGAAAATTTATCTAGAAAAATTATTCCGAGGCTTCAATCTTTACTTTTGTAAACTCCCTCTATAAATAATCTCAATAAATATTTCCTATTACAGAGACGTTCATAGAATAGAGGAATTCATAGGGGAACATCCGCAAATTACGTGAGGAGCCGCTCAAATCTTACGTCAGCAAGTTTTTAGTCATTTTCGACCCCCCTCTCCTCTCTTGTCAGCAAAAATAAGCATAAGACGCACACTATACCACTAGGCCATCGGTCAACCTTCGTGGCCACTTTGAATCTATACTCGACAGCAACAACCCAGTACGTCACTAATGCGGAAGGAGAAATCGATAAACACAAATCCTGTTGGGTGGCTAGGATGAGTTTCGGTACGCAAATCATGATTGAAAAGAACTATTTACATGGGTTTAACAAAATAATCACAGTTTTAAATTGATGTTCACTCAATAAAATTCAGGCATACCGCGATGTGAACTACTTTGTGTGTTTGTGACGTCGTAGGGTCAACTTAAGTTGCTGTCTAGTATAGAAAAATTATTTTGATATTCCGAGGCTCAATATTTAAGTCACTCTATAAATAATCTCAATAAATATTTCCTATTACGGGGACGTTTCACCGTGTTTGAAAACATATTTGAACAACTCACACATTCAGCGAACGAAAATTGAATTATTCTATCGTTTACTTCGAAATTTTCTTCTTTCATCGCATTACCTTTACCGTCATAAATGGATAGAAATTTATCTATCTTTACCTTTTCCCATTTGATGCTTATAGAAAAGATCTAGGAGGGAGTCAATAGGATAAATTGAATAAAGCTGTTTTTAGCTTGTTACGAAAACAAATTTTGACTCTTGTTTTTAACTAGTTTATGGGGTTTTTTTAGTTTTACTTCTTGAATGTTATACAATATACAGGGTTCACACTCAATTTCAGAAATAAAATTCCCTGACTTTTCCAGGCTATTTACGGCATCTTTCAGATATGTCTTGCTCTTATGAACATGTATCTTCAATAAATGGTCTATTTTTTTCCCACTTTCTAAAGCCAAAATTGAACCGCGAACATTAAAATTTTTTCATTTTCCAGGTATTCTGTATGATTTTCCAGGTTTTTGGCCGAATTGAGCAATTTTCCCCTGACTTTTTAAGTGAAATTAAAATTCACTGTTTTTCCAGGTTTTTTAGGTATTCCCTGACCAGTGGGAACCCTGGTTATATGGAAAAAACAAAATCGAATTTTAAAAATTATTCGAAACACATTTTTAAACTTAAAATTTTTAGAAATTTGCGAGTTTAATAACCAATAACGAATTGAAAAAGTGTAAAAGAATATCAAAAATCCCTCACTCATGCAAACACCTCTCATTAAGAAACACAAATTAATTGAACATTAATTTGAAACCGAAAAGTGAACTCCTTTCATAGCTTCGGCTCAAGAGAATAATAGAGAATAACAGACAGCTATGCGATTTCAATTAATTTCGAGTAGTTTCAACTTTTATGTGCTCCCAGTTTTAATTTCGATGGATAATAATATCGAAACAATGTAAACGGATTTTTTATATGTATGACAATATGCAAATAAATAAATAATAGGAACAAAATTCCCGATTACTTCTACTAAGTTTATTGCAAAATATGTCATTTTATGTGTGATCACTATATCGTTTAATGTTATCAAAACTTGGTGAAATTCTCTATAAACCTACATTTTTTCCCGTTTGAAGACCAATTTCAAAATATACGCATACCAACTGACTATTTGTAACTTAGCAGCTCTTTTTATAAAGGCAAACTCTGAAATTAAATTTTAAAAAATAATTAAGCATCAGAATCAAAAAAAAAATTTGCGACAAAATTTTTTTTCAACCATCTCTACCAAATAAAAAAATAATAAATAATAAAATGCAGGGAATTGTCCATTGATCTATAATTGCAATGAAAAGCTAATTAAGAAATACAAATTAATTTGAAACCATATTAAAGTAAACTTATCTCACCCCTTCAGAGCTCAAGAGAATAATAACAGACAGCTATGCGATTTCAATTAATTTCGAGTAGTTTTTAAGACTAACACAACTTTTATGTGCGCCCAGCTTTAATTTAGTACAAATATTATCACTACCTACTTAAGCTCAATAATTGATGTCTTCACTTCACACTCCTTTGAGAAATTAATTGAGTAAAGAAGTTTTTAAGTGGATTATTTCTCTTCTATTCCACGATCGCTAATTAGCCATGGAAAGCGATTTCGTGTTATGGAGAGAAAACCAATTTAACATTGAACCGATTTCAATACACAAAAACTCTAAAGTGGTTTATTTCGTTAACGAAAGAAACCTATTTGTTATTGCTTCTGACATTCAATTTTCCTTACTAATAAGAAGTTTAACTCTTATAGTAGACCCTACGACGTCACTAAGAAACAAAGTAGTTCCCAGCGAAGTGTCTGAATCTTGAATGAAATGAAGAACGCCAATTTAAAAATATGATTATTTTGTTAAACCCTCTTGCGTCTTTAATCACGATTTGCCTAGCAACCCAACAGGCTTTGTGTGTACCCATTTTCTGCTTCCGCGTAGTGACTTCATAGGGTCAGGAAACGTTGCTGTCGAGTACTATAATTAAACCGAAAGATAGATAAGTTTCAAAAGCCAAGCCAATCCATTGAAACATTTAAAAGCCCCGGGAGATATACTGATAACTTCAAAAATCACTCAGCAATGGAACCTCCACTCATACTATGCTAATAAATACAAACACCGTCGGAGGCATTAAATGTATCGAGAAGCATTCCAGGAAGACAAATATAATCTCATAATAACTGAGATAAACAGATAATAACCCATTCAGTCTTCACGAATCGCTAAGGTTGCGTATTTACATATGCAGCGATATGCGACGCCATGGGGGAAATTTCCTATCATCGCTTTCCCCATCGATTTAGAATCTTGCCCTGCCATTGGATACTGTTACAATTTTAAACACAATGAGCAAAGCGTAGGTATTTTTTAAATTATTAGAATTTAATGGAAAGAAATTTGGATGATTACATAAAAATATTTACAAGAAGAAAAGGATGGATTAAATTCATTACTACTCACATACAACTTCTGAAACACGAATCTCCTTAATTCTCCTATCTACAAATCTATTATAAGTAGTACTGTTTTTCCCTTGAAGATTCTGTGGCTAACGAAGAGGGATCCTCATTTAGTGTCTACTAGAGTGTAAAAATTGAGTTAATTCGAATTTCAAAATTTTTCTATAGAAGGCCTCCTCTCGAAATTCTGCCCTACACTGCTAACTAATATTACACTGGTTTTCCTTCTTCCTACATCCTAGAATAGTATATAAGTAGGCAAATTTCCAAACATTCCTGAATAGGACCCCTCTTGAAAATTTAAAATTTGTGACTTAACCATTTTATAGCAACACCCGTTGTGAGAATAAAATAGGGTTCATCCTCAAATTTAAGAAAAGTTCTTTTGTGACTTATTTCAGGAACTAATAAAGAAAATTTTGCTTAATTAGGAATTTTCAACTATGGGGGCCACATAATTTCTTTTTAAGTATAGACCTCCCTAATACCATCTAATCACTTAAAATGAAAATGTAAGTATGTGTCTAGGGGGAAATATTTTAGGAAGTAGATAATTGTTATCATTCTATTTGAAACACATTGTATATTCTATACAAATGATGACCTAACTAATACGTCATAGCACAGATTCTATTTGAAACGTACTGTATAGGGAAGTTTCCACCAGTCGCGTCGCTCAAACCACTCCATGATGTGAACGCTCCCTTACAGAGATTGGAAAGCGTAATTTTTGGAGCGCGATGAGATTTTATTGAAGAGAAGGCGCAAATTGGAATCCTTCCTCTTGCGTAACTATGAAAGGATTTCAATTAATTCTATCTTCATCGATAGAGGGTTCGAAACTAATCGCCCGGGGAATGTTGTGTTGAAGTTTAACCCTTACGTCATAACCTTGAGTGTAAGCTATCTTTAATTCACTTCCCTTCACTGAATTGTATAATAATATTTTGCAACAATGAGCACTTCTAATACAGATATACTCGACAGCAACGTTTCCTGAACCCAGTACGTCACTACGTGGAAGAAGAAAATGGGTAAACACAAAAAGCATGTTGGGTTGCTAGGAAGAGTTTCGGTACGCAAATGGTGATACACTTTATATACATGGGTTTAACAAAATAATCTTATTTTCAAATTGACGTTCACTCAACAAAATTCAGACACCGCGATGGGAACTACTTTGTTTGTTAGTGACGTCATAGGGTCAGCTGTCTAGTGTAACCAAAATGCATAACATAAAGTCGACTCCGCTTAATGTGATCGCATTTGTCCAAGATCAAAATGACAACAATATCCGACTGATGATAATAATAAGCGGTTCTGTGTAATGAAAAGTGGCAAACACTGAATTTAAATCACAACTTTTTAGCCCCTATCGAAGTATTTGAAACTACTTTCTAGTATGGATGTAACAACCTAAACATTCTTAAAGAAAAATATAGTTAAGGAACATTTTGTAACGAGGGGATTTACCTAAATATTACGTGCTCTCTCAAATAATTAACATTTTTTTATTTATTTTAAATTATACAATCTTTTTCACTCGAAATCAAACAACACATTCTCTTCTAAAAAAACAGAATTCTATTATTAATTTTAACAATTGCCAAAATTAGAAAAGTAAACTTAATTTAAATATTATTTGTTAAAGTCAGTTCACTAGTCTACATTGTTTAAAATTTATATGGTTTACTAGTCCAGTCTCTAACAATATAACACTTTTTGGTTGTATTGTGATTATATTGTATTGCAATTGAGTTGCGATTGTGTTATGTGAAAGAAGATAGTGTTGTAGAAGTGTTGCTAAAAATTAGAGACAGAAAATTCGCCCTCATAGTGTTTCGATCCAAATTTACAGATGCACTGCAAATTTGTGAAACACTTTTGAAACACTAAGTAAACACACTTATAATAAAAAGCGTTTTTGATTGTATTGCGATTGTGTTGTGTGAGAAAAAGTGTTTTAAAAGTGTTGCTAGAGACACTATACTCGACTGCAACGTTTCTTGAAAACCCAATACGTCACAAATGCGGAAGGAGAAATCGGTAAACACGAAGCCTGTTGGGTTGCTAGGAGGAGTTTCGGTACGCAAATCGTGATTGAAAAGCACTATATTTAGAACACCTTCTAGGACAAAACACTTTCCAAACGTATTCAAAACACCATGACAACGCAATACGGTGATAAAGTGTTCTGCATAATAACACAACCGGAGTGTTGTAAATTTCATTATGTTGTTACGTACTGAAGTTTAACCCTTACTTTACAGTTTAAAACCACTGTTTCGGATTGAATGACGTCAGATGCTTTTTTTTGCGCTCTTTTTAAAAGTCAAACTTTGAAATTAAATTAAAAAAGTGAAGTAATTAAAAATGCAGTTGAGAAATTATTGCGCGTATATATTCCTCTTTTGGATATCTCTGTCGAATAAAAGATATAAAATAAAAATGCGGGAATTGGTTGTTTTTCTCATCGTCTTATAGTTTAGTATTATTTCGCTACTTTGTATAAATAAAATAAAATACGTAATTATAATTTAATACTTTTCAGTTAGAAGAATGAAAAATTAATTCATATTTTTTCCATCTGCCTGGATACTGTATGTGTACCATGTGCAAAAGAAACCAAATTATCTGTGGAGTATTTCTGCCCTCCAGTACAGTTGTGGATCCTTCTGATAAATCACCACATTAAGAAATCATGACACTATTTGGAATCCCACCAAGTATTTGATTAAACTTAACAGTAAAGAGAATATACGGGCATTTCTTTCTTGATTTATCGCTATAAATTTATTATTTTGATATGAAATTATTAAATTTTAGTCATTTTATATTTTCCGGTCTAGTTAACCGTATATTAAACTAGACAGCAACTTAAGTTGACCCTATGAAGTCACTAACAAACAAAGTATAATTCCCATCGCGGTGTCTTAATTTTGAGGGAACGTCAATTTTAAAATATGATTAGTTTGTTAAACCCACGTATATATAGTGTCTTTATTTATAATCATTTATTTATTTATAATCAGTCAAAACAAACAGAACAAGAAAAATATCCACATCACCTGGGATCGCAACGATCCATGTAGGTGAACAAAACATGCGTAGAATAAATTACAAAAACTAAAACGTGAAGAAGTTATAAACTATAAAGTGAACAATACATAAAAATAATATAGGAACAGCATAAATATAAGTATAAACAGGGGTGGCAAACAGGGTGTCTTAAATTACGGGTTTAATATCTGTCATAAGGGGGTGGTGCATAAAAAATGAAGATAGTTGAATTATACAATGATACAAAAATTAAGCAAGAAATATTTCAATATTTTCCATAGTAAACAAAAACTCTTTTAATTTCTTTTTAAATACATGTTTGGATGAACTATTTTGTGTTTCTAAAGGTAGTAAATTAAAGAACTTAGGAGCTAAATAAAAGAAATGTTTACAAACTTTACTTTTTTAACACGATTTAAACTCCATTTAGCAACCCAACAGGCTTTGTGTTTACCCATTTTCTCCTTCCGCGTTGTGACGTACTGAGTTCAGAAAACGTTGCTTTCGAGTATAGTTTAGTTACCTCTTTGGTTTTTTTTTCTTTTATAGTTCGAAGTTAAATGTGATTTTTTTTTCATTTTCAGTAGCACTCTTTTCCACTATTAAAAAGTAAATTAAAACAGCATGTCGGTTTAAAATATTTGAAGGTTTATCCCGACCAATAAAATTAAATAAAAAAATAAGTTTCCTTCATATGTATAGTAAATACAGTAGTAAGTTAAATAAGGAGTGTAAACAGAGATAAAATCTCCAAAAGTTTCAGAACGTGGGAGTCCCCCGAGAATATGTTTATAAGAAAACAGAAAATAAACTTTTCGATCACGAATTTTCAACGCAAAGTTCAACAGACGATTTTTACATCCGGGGCCGTTCATATATTACGTAAGCACCCATAGGCGCCGACTCCATAGGGTTTGAGGGGGCTTGAGCCCCCCCCCAATGTTGGCAGAAGGGGGGCTAAGCCCCCCCCCCAATATTTTGTGATGTTTGGATATTTTCTGGTTTGGAATCCCCTTCAAGAGCAGTTTTTTGGGGAAGCAGAGTAACCCAAAAGGTCTCAAAATGAGTAACAAATTTCTTTTAAGGGTCAAATTTTGAAAATTCTTGGGGGAGAACCCCCAAAATTTGGATATAGAGTTATTAACTGTAGGGTTTTTTTTTTCATAAAAATTTGGTGGCTTGTTAGGAGTGACCCTCTTCATTTGTAACCCAATATATCTCAAAATGAGCTGAAATGCTACTTTTAACCGAGAAATTTCTAAAATTTTTATGGGGGAGATCCCCCAGACCCCCCTTCTTATTACGGGCTCACATTGTTACACAAAACTTTTACATTAAATGCACCTCAAAATATTACACATTGGCGATATTGAAAGGGACATTAATGGAATTGATTTTATACATCTGATACAAAATTAGGATATTTTAAATTGTGGCACGTAAACCTCATGGTTGTGTTCCCTTAATTTCATGGGTTTTTTTTGTCTAGTACTGGCCCCCCCCCCCCAATATTTTATAAAAGTCGGCGCCTATGTAAGCACCTGAGGGGGGTTATTTTCAAGGTTATTTGACAAGGGGGAGCATGAGTGATGTTCTGAGTAAGTAGTACGTAAGATGTTGTAAAAACACTTCATTTTCGAAAATGTCTTGTTTCTTGCATAAATAATTTCAAAATTCAACTAAAAATTATTTTTACCAAAAAACGAACTATACTCGACAGCAACGTCAGTTGACCCTATGACGTCACTAACAAACAAAGAAGTTCCCATCGGGGTGTCTGAATTTTGAGTCGATTGAAAAATATGATTATTTTATTAAACCCATAGGTCTTTTTTTTTATCACGTACCGAAACTCCTCCTAGCAACCCAACAGTCTTTCTGTTTACGCAGTTTTCCCTTTCGAGTAGTAAACAAAAACTTAATCTTGGGGGGAAAAAGTAAAACCAAAAGCTAAATAACAGAAACTAGTTCTTTCCTATACTATAATAAACAAGATGACTGTTACTACATGAACCACTAACTCTTTGGCCAAAAAGGATAATTTGGACTAAACGTGAAGGATAACTTAATCTTTCGCTAAGCTTTCTTTCATAGGATAGCCTCCTATATCCTATAGGGGATTTTTTTTTTCCTTTGAGAAAGCTCCGATCTACAAACCTTCCTTACATTCGGTTTGGCCGTCAGGAGAAAAAAAGGGTGAACATAATAGAGAAGAAACTTTCAACAGGTTATGTGGTAAGGGGACATCCATAAATTACGTGAGGTGTTTTTTCCAAAATCTGGACCCCCCCCTCCCCCCACGTGAGATTTTCTCAACCACTAGTTTTGTTTTATCGGCATAAAAATTACCATCGAGATCGCAAAAACACATTGAAATCAATAACATGGTTCTAACTTGTAATTATCACGACTGACTGGCTAATGATTTGCTGTTTTGACTAATCTGAGCATTTTTTCTAAACTTGTGCTTAAAAATATTAAAGAAAAAACGTATATTTTCTAAACTAATAGTTGACGTGAGATTTTAATTGACTCCCCCTCTCCTCTTTTGACCTCACGTAATTTATGGATGTCCCCTAATTTAATAATAGTCGCTGTGGGTGTATGTTTGTCTTTTATAAAAATTTACGGTTTTCTTCCGAACTGCACTAAACTGGGTACACAAATGCGTAAAAAAATCGAGTTCAATGGATACTTCGGGGACGACTTACTAGATACTATACAGGCTAGCCGAGATATGTAATAATTTCCATGTAGATCCATGTAACTAATTTTTTCTTACAAACCTGACGGGCTGTTCTAGACAAACCCCCATACATAGAGAGCTTATATTTGGTGGGGTTACTCAAAAGCATGCAAGGTATCCCCCCTACGATTATCTGACGCGCTCGAGTTAAATCCCCAAAAACACTCTGGGCTCCCCTACTATATCGACTAGTAGTTACACATATATCCTATTTATAACCGAGCAACAATAAAACTTATTTTCGATCGCGAGGGAACTTCAATAGCGAATAAACAAACAAATTAATTCCATCAGAACCTCGTGATCCAAAACGTGTCTCATCTTGACCTTATTAATTCCCCGCCCGTGGGTAGCCAGCAGAGAATTTATAATCATTATTCCTTCTACTAAAGATCACGAGACGAGTGGGCTGAAAATTGGAATAAATTTCTCCTCCCTAGCATGCTTTGCGACACGTGACCTTTTTTGTGAATGGAGGCACGCGAGTTTGTGAATGGGCCCACGTGACGTCGTAGTAAAAATAAAAAATGAATGAAGTTCAAAAGTGAGGGGGCTTTTTTACAACGTGCGTAGTTTGTAATTTCGTCACGAATGGAGGGACACGTGAGCATCAATGAATGAATGAATGAAAAATATAAGAGGTCTTATAGGGCATTTACAGTCACATGACTCGGACCTAGCAATGAAGCTTTGACCTACAGCAGTTAAAAGAAAATAACTGGTCGCGGAATTCTTCTATTGGAGCATTTGCAATCACGTGACCCCACACCTAGCAACCGCCTTAGCAACAGACACTTTGACCTACAGCAGTTAGCATTTAGTCACCTCTGAAAACACTCTATTGAAATCTCATGTTTTGTTGCTTTGTTAAAAAGGGTAAAAAAATACCTCACAATCTTTATTCACAAAATAAAATAGTATCTGTTTCAATGAAAAGTTTGCCCGAGTATTTTTAGTAGGGGGAATATATATAGCTTAAAAAAGGGCCTATCTGGGAACGAATTGCAACATGAGGTTTTTTCGGCTTTACTATACTCGACAGTAAAACGTTTCCTGACCCTTTGACGTCACTACACGGAATCAGAAACTGCGTGAACAGAAAGCCTGTTGGGTTGCTAGGAGGATACGTGATAAAAAAGACGCCATACATACATGGGTTTAACGAAATAATCATATTTTTTTTAAATTGCAGTTCACTCCAAATTCAGACACCGCGCTGGGAACTACTTTGTTTGTTAGTGACGTCATAGGGTCACTTTGTTAGTGACGTCAAACGTTGCTGTCGTGTCGAGCATGAAGTGCTTTGTTAAAAGGGGAAAAAATACACTTAAAAATAAGGACCTTAGTATAACTTTTTAGAAAATAACGACTGACGGATTTAGTTCACACACAATTTCTTTATTTTTCAACACAGAAGCTCGTAAAAACAATCTCATATAAAACTCATCTCTGAATCCAAAACACTTATTAGCAGTATGTATACAATTTCATGCTCTTCAATTCACTTATCCGTCTTTAAAAACCCTGAAGATTTGAAGTTGTAGCATAAAAACAACTTTCTCAACTTCCAAGTTTGCAGAAGTATTTTAATTTTCTTATTTATAAGATAATTATTATTTTCTTATAATATTCAATAATATTAGATAATTTCTTATTAATATTCTTCATGTTTCAAACTAAAAGAAAATCTGCGTGAGTTTATTTTAATTAAAAAAATTCGATTTACAGAATTTAAATTATCAAAACGAATCTAATAAAACATTTGTATCTTTCGTAAATGTATATGATAACTAAGAAAATTAGCAAAACGTCTAGACGAAAAAAGTTAATTATAAGTTAATTTTAAAACTTTTTTTTTTGGTTAATATCTTTTTATTTTCTACTATCATTACAGTTAAAACCTTAAATGGAATGAACAGAAAAATAAGTTGGATGCAACTGATAAGTCTTCAGCTTGATACTTCATTATCTTTGTAACAGTTTTTAGTGAATGATATTTTTGGGGGCGTACAAATATCACATAAGCACCTAAGGGGGAGGTTTTTTTCTGACAAGGGGGGGTATGAGTGATGCTTGTGTAAGATGTTAAAAATACTACATTTTCAAAAATCTCTTGGTTTTTTTTTTTAAATGTAATTTCTAAATTCCACCAAAATAAATTTTACACATAATACGTTTGCTACTTGTTTAGTATTTCATTGCAGTTTTTGCGTTTTTTAGTCATATAAATACAAATTTTAACTAAAAAATCAAAGACACTTGCAAATTTGCGAACTTTTTTTTTTTGAGGCCTATATAAAAGGGCTTTTTTACTTGCTATATGTTTTTTAGCCAACAAATTTCTTATTAAAGTTTTTGTTCTATTTCCTTTATTTTTTTAACTTTCTTATTTCGCCACTAGGGTTGCTGTTGTCATTTGTATTAGGTCGGGCATAGTCTCTTTACTATAGCGTTACCTTACTTGCATAGTTGTAGCTTTCCCCGTTAGCTATTTTCAGGTTAAAGCAGTGTTTCCCAGCGTGGGGCGCACGCCCCCCCGGGGGGCAATATGAATTTCTAGGGGGGCTAATTGAAAATTTTGAATCAAATTGCCCCCCAGGTGGGGCCAGTGGCGGATTCAGGGGGGTGGCACTCTGGAAAGTGCCCCCCTTGGGCCCAAAAAAACACTCATAAGTACCAAAAAATGTCCCAAAATGAGTTAAAACCCTACTTTTACAGTTCAAATTTCAAAATTTTTTCAGGGGAAGGACCCTCATACCCCATAGCTGTACCAAAAGGGGATCTTTTGAGTGATACGTTTTTGAAAATCCCCGGCATTTTGACATTTTTCTCAAAAGGTCTGAAAAAGTGCCCCCCCCCCTTGGAGCCGTGCTGGATCCGCGCCTGGGTGGACCGCCAGATTTTCTTTTCTTTTCAAGAAGGATTTTCGAAAAAGTAAAGGACATGGGGGAGCATGGAAAAATTTAGAAAGGCTTTGGTGGGGCATGGACCATAAAAGGTTGTGAAACACTGGGTTAAAGGGACTTATAACTATGCACCCTGTAAGTACTGGAAAGGACTGACGCTTAGGATGTCTCAAAAAAAAAACCTCGCTCCCCAGGGATTTTCCCATTCCTTTTGGTCCCAAAAGATAGTGTGGGAAGTTTACTCTAGGGTTTTTAACTCTAGGGTTTGCCTGTAGGGCGCCAAAGTTTGAAAAAAATGGAAAAAATTACCTATTTTCAGAATTTTTAAAAAATATATTTCAAGGTTTATATTGTGATAAAACTGATTCAAATGTGTTATTTAAGACTTAATTAGATGGATTATATTTATTTGTGTGTATTAACTGCACCCTATAGGGCCTATAGTTTAAGAGTAAAAAGTACTACTTAGGTTTTTTTAAAAAAGGTGTTTTTTTTAGACACACTACTGACGCTGTATTCCGATATACGTTGCGGTCAAACGGACGATCGAATAACTGAGAATCGAATCAGATCCGCCGGAAGGAAGGAAAAATTACCCTCCCTCCCTGGTATAGAACACCGTTGGCAGAAGATATTTATAACTGCTCCTAGTCGGTCTCAGGAAACTGCCGAGGTCGCGTAAGACAATGAAAGAGATAGATTATCTATATTAAAAAAAAACGTAAAACGAAATGTCGTAAACCTACGAAGACCTAACATGTTATACTTTGTTCCTAAACCCAAAAGGTCAATACTGTGAAAAAATTTTGTTACATAGCCCCTAAGTGTTTCAATAAATTGCCAAAGCCCTTCCAAACATTTATTCAAAAAACAATTAAAGGAATATCTGTCTACTATTGAGAATATTGATGATTTCTTCTGTTCTGTTAAATGTATGTTTTTGTATTGTTTTGCACTCTAGCTATAATAATTTCATGTATTTCTTTTTTCTTTCATTCAAGGGTTTTTTTTTCTTTCTTCTAGTTTACTTTTAAATTTTGTTACACATATTTACGGTCACCTACATGGACCAATAGATCCCAGGTGACCATGTGAACCTGCAATTGAGTTCTTTTTTATTTACAGTTTAATAAAAAAAATGTAACAGTGGCCGTTGAAATTTTTACCTTTTGAACTCCTATACTACAAAAACTATCTTAAATCAAAAACTATATCAGCAACAGTTTTCACGAAAATGAAGGAACGGAAACAGTGACCGCTGATTTTGAAATTTTTATTACGTAAAATAACCCTTTACAGTGAAAGGATTTCTTAAAGTTTGTGCAGAAGATGCAGTTATATAAGCATAAGGCACTTACGATAGAATATTTTTCAGTTATGTCTTTTTAAAATTTAACATTGAGTAACGCTGAAAAACTTAATTGAAAGATTTTAAGAAATAATATAAAACCAATTACTTTTTATATAAAAACCTTCATTTTTTTGTCAATTTCATTACTTACAGTTTAGTATAAAAGTAACTTTCAATAAAATGTTAGAATTAAATTTTCCAATGTCGATGCAAAATTAATGCTGGTAAAATATTGTTTAAATTAGAAAAAGCGGTTTATTTGTTAACAAAGCTTTTCTAATAATTTTTAAAAACCCAGTCCACATGTTGCCAGCAGCTTGTGGCTAAATAACTTATAATAATAATTATGTTAATAATAATAATATAATAATATAATATGTTATAATAATAATATGTTAATAATAATGAACTCAAACAAGATTGTTGACAAGCTGCCAGTTGCAATATGTTATAATGGATTTTCAAAGGCACATCAAAGAAAATATGCAAATGTTACGTATTCGAAGAAACATCTTTTTTTACTTCTTTTTCTATGCATATTTGCAGAAGAAGAAAAATAAACAAACATTGCTTCTCGGAAACGTAGGAACTGTATTTATTTTCCTTACAGGGATCAGTGTTTTGAAGAATATGTATCCTCTTGTAGGAGTACTTTTTTTGTAATAAGAAAATAGTCGAGTTTTTTTTAAAAATATTGAATGCTACTAAAAAGCATAAATTTAACTGAAATTATAAATAAAATACATAATACGAAATAAACATAATATTTTTGGCACTGGTTATTTCTTTCCACGAAAGTAACAACTAAACTCTACTCTAATCTCGCTATTTCTGAAAAATTACAAGTTTAATTAAAGCAAAATACTTCTCTAAAGTAGCAGCCTGGAATCGAACAGGGGCCCATTAGGTTACCAGACGCACACTCTACCACTAGGCCATCGGTGCTGATGCCATAATTGATAAATAACATAATTTTAATGGGGGGTTATAAAACACGTAATAACAAACTCCTATTACTGCTCATACTTCAACCTTCGTGGAAATAACCAATTCCATATTTTTTTTATGAAATTAAAACAGTATTTAAACGCAAGTATAATCTTTCCAGGACTTTCCGAGGCAAATAGCTAAAATAAACAACGAAAATGTATGATTTTAAAGAAATTATTTATAGTAGGGGAGCCCAGAGTGTTTTTGGGTAGTAACTCGAGCGCGTCAGTAATCATAAGGGGGATACCTTGCATGCTTTTGAGTAACTCCACCAAATATAAGCTCTCTATGTAGGGGGGTTTGTCTAGAACAGCCCGTCAGATTTGTAAAAAAAAATTAGTTAAATGGACATACTCGAGCGTGTCAGATAATGATAAGGTAGGTTAGTTACCAGCTAAAAAGAGTACATTTTCTAAAATCTGCCGATTTGAGCGGTGGGTAAGGGAGCGGGAGGGTTGCAAAGTAAAAGCCAAGACCGGTAAGACGCTATCGCTCTTTTTGAGAAAAATGTACGAAACAAAATGTTTATAGACTAGTAGCCAGGAAACTAGGCTCACAACTAGTTGTAAACTGTCTTGGTAGCCAATCTGACGCGCTCGAGTATGTCCATGTAACTACTTTTTTTTTCAAATTTTGACGGGCTGTTCTAAACAAACCCACCAACATAGAGAGCTTATATTTGGTGGTTACTCAAAAGCATGCAAGGTATCTCCCCTATGTTTATCTGACGCGCTCGAGTAAATCCACATTTAGCATCATGGGATCCCCTACTATTAACAATGCCCATTAATTATGATTGCAATGAGCCGTCTTAATACATATCTATCTACTATTAAGAACCAAAGTTAGGAAATATACGCGGTAAAATATTTTGACTTAAATAACAAACTGTGTTCTGGGGCCCTAAAATATTTTCCTGGTCTTGAGTTATTTCCAGTTATTTTTTTATCTCTCACGGAAACTGTTCAAAACTTTGAAAAAAAAACTTTAATACACCATACAATGGAAATTATAAAGAACGTTTCTACAGTATAAAACGAGAACTGCGATCGGATTAAAGAAACTATTTCGAACTAAAAGCGCTATAAAGGGTTTTCCCCCGTTGATACATGTCGGAACTTGTTTGTCACCGAAAACAAGCTTAAATGCTCTCCTATTATATAAAAGAGACATCAAGAAAGATCTGGCTTGATTGCGCAGTTAAAGGAATGCGTCTTTTGCTTAGGCGCCATTAAACATAGAAACAAAATGCTAGAATTGTGGTATTTCCGAGATTAGTTTCTTACACAACGTTTAAAAGAGAGTCTAGACTCTAGAGAGAAAGAGAAAGTCTAGAATTCTAGAGTAAAAGTCAAGAGTTTGTTTATTCTATTTTGAGAAAATTAGTTTGTAATCATAGCAAACAGAAATTATTTATTATACTCGACAGCAACGTTTCCTGACCCTAAGAAGTCACTAATACGAGGAAGGAGAAACTGCGTAACCAGAAAGCATGTTGGGTAGCTAGAAGGAGTTTCGGTACGTCTGGTCTAACACAACTAATTTCGTCTTTTTATCACATACCGAAACTCCTCCTAGCAACCCAACAGGCTTTCTGTTTGCCCATTTTCTCCTTCCGCGTATTAGTGACTTCATAGGGTCAGGAAACGTTGCAGTCTAGTATAGTATTTCATCAAAGAATTAGAAATAGAAAGAATTTAGAAATAGTTCTCCCCGATACATGTCGGAACTTGTTTGTCACCGAAAACAAGCTTAAATGCTCTCCTATATAAAAGAGACTTATACATATACATCAAACGAGATCTTGATTACGCTGTTAAAGGAATGTTCAAGCCCCATTAAACATAGAAAGAAAATGCCGGATACAGTTACACATAAATTGATGGCATTTCCAAGATTCGTTTCGAATAGTCCGTTTCTTACGCAACGTTTAAAAGAACGCATTTATAGAGTAAAAGTCAAGAGTTTTTTTTTTATTTTGAGAAAATAGAAATTAGATATTAATAGTAATTTATGCCGAAGTGTTAGGAATTAGTGGGCATATTTAGGATTAAAAAGCCCGGTGGCGTTTATTATAAAGGGTTAAACTTATTCTAAAAGGAAGTTAGGTACTTCAAGGGACAAGAAAGCATAATTTATTCAAAGAGTAGGAAAAGCGTTTCACCTAGCAGAAGAAATATTCAAGTATATGATCATTACCCTTTAATTTCTGAAGCTTTAGTTAATTTAAATGAATACTGATCCTCCTTATGACCACCTTATCCTAGAGTTGCTAACCAAAACCAAGAACCGGTGTTCTCACTTTCGAAGCACTAGCAAAAATATTCGCATTTCCCCCTCGTAGAGATGATTCCTTTGCAATAGTCGGCTATAAATATTCATTAACGGATGATGGTATTGATTAATTGTTATAAAACATAGAATAGTCGGAGAGTGGAGCGATTTGAGCGTCACAGCATTAAGACCCTGCATTAAGAAACCTTTAAGGCACCATTAAACATAGAAAGAAAATGCCGGTTACAGTTCGACTAGAATTGACGGTATTTCCAAGATTTGTTTCGGATAGTCCGTTTCTTGTACAACTATGGTAAATCAAATGGTAATGGCGTTTAAAAGAGTAAAAGTCAAGATTTTTCTTTTTTTTTCGGTTCTTTAGAATTAACCTGGCTCAAGCTTCTAGCTTTATGGCTCAAAAATATGACTAAGGCGAGACAGGTTTTTCCGTAGTATACCAGGGTTCCCACTCAATTTCAGAAATTCCCTGACTTTTCCAGGTCAATTTTGAAGATTTTTTGGTCAAAAAACTAGTAGTTCATGGCATTTTTCAGATATTTCTTGCTCTTTTGAACACATATTTTCAATAAATGGTATTTTTTTTTACTTTCTAGAGATAAAATTGACACGCAAACATTAAAAAATTGTTCATTTTCCATCAGGTGTTCTGTATGATTTTCCAGGTGTTTGGCCAAAATGAGCAACTTTCCCTGACTTTTTAGGTAATTCCCTGACTTTTCCAGGTATTCCCTGACCCTGTGTATAGCAACCGCCACAACCATACATCTTATACGATAGACGTACAGTACTCCTTACGGCAATAGCATACAAGAAAGAGAGAATCTATAGAGCAACCGCCACAACCATACATCTTATACGATAGACGTACAGTACTCCTTACGGCAATAGCATACAAGAAAGAGAGAATCTATAGAGCAACCGCCACAACCATACATCTTATACGATAGACGTACAGTACTCCTTACGGCAATAGCATACAAGAAAGAGAGAATCTATAGAGCAACCGCCACAACCATACATCTTATACGATAGACGTACAGTACTCCTTACGGCAATAGCATACAAGAAAGAGAGAATCTATAGAGCAACCGCCACAACCATACATCTTATACGATAGACGTACAGTACTCCTTACGGCAATAGCATACAAGAAAGAGAGAATCTATAGAGCAACCGCCACAACCATACATCTTATACGATAGACGTACAGTACTCCTTACTGCAATAGCATACAAGAAAGAGAGAATCTATAGAGCAACCGCCACAACCATACATCTTATACGATAGACGTACAGTACTCCTTACGGCAATAGCATACAAGAAAGAGAGAATCTATAGAGCAACCGCCACAACCATACATCTTATACGATAGACGTACAGTACTCCTTACGGCAATAGCATACAAGAAAGAGAGAATCTATAGAGCAACCGCCACAACCATACATCTTATACGATAGACGTACAGTACTCCTTACGGCAATAGCATACAAGAAAGAGAGAATCTATAGAGCAACCGCCACAACCATACATCTTATACGATAGACGTACAGTACTCCTTACGGCAATAGCATACAAGAAAGAGAGAATCTATAGAGCAACCGCCACAACCATACATCTTATACGATAGACGTACAGTACTCCTTACGGCAATAGCATACAAGAAAGAGAGAATCTATAGAGCAACCGCCACAACCTTATCGTCGCAATAATATAAACCGCCACAATCTTATGGTAGACAGACTATTCCAACTATTTGTCATATGACAAAATACTCACGCCCGGGGACGGCCTCGGGAGCGTTCAGCTCCTGGGACCGTTGCACCGGAAGAGGGACCAACTACCACGTTGCACTAGCCTCGAAGCTCTGCCGCGAAAGCGGGCCACTTCAAGGCGAAGGCGTCTTGCCGACGGAACCCGCCGTTAACAGGGTTTTAGGAAGATTCGAAATACCGGGACGTTCACGGCTGAAAGCAAATAAGAACGGATGCACTGCATTTCTCCGGAAAAGGTGTCATGACTTAAGTTCATGACTAAGTGCATGTGAGATGGCGGATACGACTCACGGTGTGTCGAGAGTTCAGAATGGAGTTCATGGCCTTTGGCCATGATAGATACGTGACTTGGGACGTCGAAAGAGAATACGCTTGGCGTTGTGGGATGTTGACGGACATTTTAAACAATAACTAGGAATTGGATGCGTTGCTTTGTCGGATCAGAGAATGAGGTGAAGCTGGGGCGGTGCTTCTGCAAGGCCAACCGGCTTCGCCGGCTGGACGTGTTCGGGTGTTCCTTCTCGAGGGCGGTACCGCGGAACGGGTTGTTATTGGCAAAGCGCTTAGTTCGTAGCCAGACTCGTGTTCCGCAAATCTCTCTCTGTCTCTCTATGACAAAATATGACCCGTTTTTGACGTCATAAATGACCGTCCACTCGAGTAATTATACTCCAACAACACACAAGAAAGAAAAATGGTACTCACATAAGATATCATGAGAAGATCGAAGCTGGCCGCCATCTTAGCCTCGTGAACGCATGTCTCCTGGGGGCCTATGTAGACGCTCACCCCCTTCGTCCACAGGAGGGCGGTTTGGAATATGCTCGCCGACTCCTCCCCGAACGTCTCTGCGACAGAGAACGACAGGGTGTGGTTGTCACGCAGCGGATGGAACCTATAAGGGCAAAAGTCAATATATTTACACGTATATACTACACTCAAATACACAAATTTGTAAGTACGGATTTTCACGTGCACCGCGCTACGAGCTACGTTTGCGGCTGTTCGCTTACAGCGCTCGGCTCTAATTTGTGTCCACCTTTACGCGACAGCAACGTTTCCTGAACATAGTACGCCACTACGCTGAAGGAAAAACTGAGTAAACAGAAAGCCTGTTGGGTTGGTAGGAGCAACCCCAGGAGTACGCAAATCGTGATAAAAAGGCGCTATATACGTATAGTGACTTTTTATCAATCACGCACCAAAACTCCTCCTAACAATCCAACAGGCTTTGTGTTTAGCCACTTTCTTCTTCCGCGTACTGGGTTACGTTGCTGTCGAGTATAGATTGTTGAGATGAGATTAGTTGATTGGTGAGCGATAGAGAGCAGGGAATTAATTAAAAAAAACCTTAAACAGAGCAAAAAGTGTCTATCACCTGTTGATCTCGTCGACGGCCAGACTGATGGCCCCAGAGACCGTGAGCCCAGGGCGCGGGTACCCCTTGTTCCCTGGCCTCCGCTGAGACCCAGTCAAGTAGCCCATGGTGAAGTCCAGCCCCTGCGTTGCTACGGGCAACAGGAGAAGCAGCAAAAGGACGCTACTTGTTGCCCCCCACATCGTCACAGGTGCAACGGGGGCGAAAAGTCCGTGTTCAATGTGGGCGAAAATTCCATGTTCAATGTGGGCGAAATGTTCTTGTTCAATGTGAGTTCAATGGGGGGAAATAGTCTGTGTTCAATGCGGGAAATAGTCCATGTTCAATGTGGGAATATTCCTTGTTCAATTGGGGAAATAGTCTGTTCAATGGGGAAATAGTCCTTGTTCAATGGGGGAAATAGTCCCTCTTCAATGTGAGTTCAATGGGGGGAAATAGTCTCTGTTCAATGGGGTAAAAGTCCTTTTTCAATGGCAGTTTAATGGGGGGAAAATCCATGTCCAGGCGTTCGATGTGGGAAAAGTTCATGTTTAGGAGTTCTCTTGTGTAGCATTTCTATAAGGGTTCATTGTGTGTCACTTGGATATCTTGTCATCACTCGGGATATCGGATGCTCATTTATGGTATTATTGTCACTTGTGGTTATTGTATCAGACTCCAAACTCCAATGAAAATTTTCCGTAGGACCGTAGTGATTTCCGGAAATCTTAAATCACAAAATTTCCCTCATTCTTCAGGTTTTCTAATTTTTTATGGAGCTTAATTTTTTTCTTCAAAATATTTTTCATGTTTCTCACAGGTATGACGCTAACGATGAATTCACAACACAAGGAGTTTCGATTACCGTGCAGTACAATTTTCGAGAATTGGAGATGATGATGATGCGGAGAGAAAGCTTTTAATGTTACAGGATTTTAAGCAGACCCAGTCATTAGCCACGATATGCTTGTATACTTTTCAGAGCTACGGTAATGCCGTAGTTTTCTAGATGATTTCCGTAATCCGTAGTATGACAACCGTAGAAATTACGCAGAATCCGTAGTTGTTGGATTCTATGTTGTATGTTCAATCATCGTATTATCTATCACTTGTTGTATTGTCTGTTTCCCACGTTTTTTCCATGGGATTTTTTTTCCTTGTAGCTATACTATGTGTAGTTGTATAGCTTTTCCTTGTAGTTATCCTATGTATAGCAGTACTAAGCTTCCAAATATTGAAGAATTTTATGTTCATCAAGTAAGTTTGCTTTATAAATCTACATACATAGTTTGGAATATATTTGCTAGCAATATCATTTGAAACAATATATCAATAGCAATATCATATTTATTTGAAACTTGGAGCTAATTATTTAGTTTTGTTTAATTTAATTTTGGTTTAAGTTTCAGTCCATCAAAAAACGTCATTCTTTATGGTTTATATTTTTAGTATAAAAGTATTGGACAAAAATATTTTAGTCGTTTATACCACGCCTTTTTAAGAATGTTTTTGAATATTTTTTTTTACAAAAGTATCTTTTTTTTAAAATGGCAATTTCAAAGAATTGTAAAGCTTTTACTTTAAAAAAAGTTCCTGTACAAAATAATTTTTAACTAATTCTGTCACCTAAAATAACTTTATGTCATGATGTAAGAAAACGTTTAATGTCAAGAAATGTCATATTAAGCTACTAAACTTAGTTATAATAACACAAATGTCATTAGAGATGTTAAATTCATAGAGAGGCAAAAAAAAATCAATAGAAACTATCTTCACAGTTAATAAATGTGATATTAAGCTATAAAACTTAGTTATAATAACACAAATGTTATTAAGTTCATAGAAAGGCACAAAAATCAATAGAAATTTATAATTACGAAGATTTTGGGACAAATGCCATTAAATTCATAGAGAAGCAAAAAAAAATTCAATAGAAACTCTATTTACAGTTAATAAATATCATATTAAGCTACTTAAGTTATAATTACGAAGATTTTGGGACAAATGCCATTAAATTCATAGAGAAGCAAAAAAAAATTCAATAGAAACTCTATTTACAGTTAATAAATATGATATTAAGCTACTTAAGTTATAATTACGAAGATTTTGGGACAAATGATATTAAATTCATAGAAAGGCACAAAAAAATCAATAGAAATTATCTTTACAGTAAATAAAATAATGTTCTATCGCCTTGTCAACAATAACATTGGATATCAAAATACGAGCTTTTGAAGTTATACTATCATACAGATTTTCATATTATTTTTCTGTTGGTTTACTCCTATTTTTTTGTTACAGTAATTTATTTTCCTATCTATTTTTTAACTAATTTATCTAGTTATTTTGTACCTTGTATTTTCTTTGATTTTTTATGTCCTTTTTTTGTTATTTTATTGATGTGTTTGTTTCTGTTAATAAAATTTGAATAAGATCTAATCGCTACATATAAATTTTAAAAAGTGTTAGCTTACTTGTTTAAGACGATTAACAATGCAAATAAATATACTTTTTAGTAAATAGATCAACTTTTCTTAAAGAACAATTGTTGTTGCATTTTTCTAACCAACTTCCCTAAAGATAACTTTTAATTTCTTAAAATAAACCAACTTTTAAAGAGCGCTACTGTTTTAATTAATTTTTTAGATATTTATTTGTTTTTCAGATTATTTCAAGTTGACAACAGTTAAGTGCTAATGTTCTGGAAAATAATATAGTTTTTGCTGTTGTTAACTTGAGATTTATATGAGGTTAGCTTGTTCATATTTTAGTGAGAAATTATACTTAGATTAGAGTTTAGTTAGTGATACACTATCAAGATAATGATCAATATTTTAAGTACACTTTTAAAAGAGTATCCTTAGTTTAGTTAGTAATATACTATCAAGATACTAATCAAGATATAAGGTACACTTTCAAAAGAGTATCCTTACTTTAGTTAGTACTGATTAAGATTTAAAGTACACTTTTAAAAGAGTATCCTTATTTAATTTAGTAATATACTATTTTAAAATACACTTTTAAAAGAGCGTCTATAGTAAGTAAAGATTACTCAAATATTTTTGAAGATACTTATTACGAATACTTATAAAATACTTATTAAGATACAAAATTAGGAACTTTAAACAAAGGATATACTTTTCCAAATCAACTTCAAGTAATTTGTTATAGATTAATTAACAAAAAAGGACATTTTTCTGAACTTTGCAAAACACTAATCATAAAATAAAAAGTTTTTTGCTTGTCATCAACAAAAAATAATTTTTTTTAAGTTTATCCCTGATGAAAAGAATTTCTTGTCTGTATAAGTATCGGTTTTATCCAAAAACAAAGATCTCAAGTTTTCGTATCTTTGCTTGCTTATTAAATAAAGTAAAAAAGGGTATTTATAGATAAAAAATCATGGTACACTTTTTGAAGCTATCGCACAGAGAGTAATTCAAATTTTAGAATGGAAAATAGGAAAATGTTTTTTCAACTTCCAACACTAAATCGTTAATATAAAAATAAAATTTAATAATTTACTTAGATCAGCGTAATATATGTATTAAATTATTTTTTAAATCTATATCTTCAAGGGGTTTTTTTGTTTCTAAAGAAATATTTAAGGTTCTTATAACGTTAGAAATACCAATTAAATTATATCTTTGTATATTATCGCTTTTAATAAATGTAAAATAATAGTAGCATCCAACAATGATATATATCAGGTATTGATGTGAATTAATGTATATATTTATTCGATATCAATTCAATGTCGATCAATTTTTGTCGTATTACGGGAAAAAAATTTTTGAAATGTGATATTTTAGTCGTTAACAGTCCTTTACATAAACTTTAAATAATAGTTACACCCAACTATGATAGAATTTAATATTGGTCACATATGGAAAAATTCCATAGGATTCAATTTTGTTGAATTACGGAAAGAAATTTTCAAATATGATATTGCAGTCTATGACAATCCTAAACAATAAAGGAAAACTAATAGTTACACCCTACTATGCGATATGATCTCAATATTGGTCACACATTGTAATTCCATAGAAAAATAATTGTTACAGCCAACTATGCAATATATTCCGAGATTTCATTAGTGGTCACAAAAAATTGGTATTCTATAGAATTCGTTCTTGACGAAATACGGAAAGAAATTTTCAAATATAATATAGCACAGTTCTATAATAAAAGTAAAATTATATTTATATCCAAATATGCGATGTATTCCGAGATCTCAATAGCGGTCACACATGTAAAAAAAATTCTTTAGATATAAGTACGGTAAGTAACTTCAAGTAACTATACGTTACCAAGTCGACAAAAATCATATAGTAAACGTAAAATGATAGTTACACCTAACTATTCTATATCGGTCACATATAAATATTCCACGGAATGCATTCTTGATTTTCGAATACGATTTGCAATCAATAAACTCGAAACAACTCACACGTTGATAAATACCACAGAATTCGTTCTAGACGACGTAAAAAATGAAAATTATATCCAACTATGCGATATGTAAGAAGACCTTAATATCGGTCACACGTTGAAAATTACCACAGAATTCGATCATCTCATCGAAACACGGCAATAACAAGTAATTTCCAAATAGAATACTTGCAGACGACAACACAACTATTTCCAAAACTTCTCAACTCCCAAACGAAACTTCTTTTTATCCACAAACTATTCCAAAACACTGGACTTTTCTAAACTTGTGTCAAAACAATATCGGTCACACGTTGAAAATTCTATAGAATTCGTCGAAATACGGAAAATAATTTCCAAATAACAATACTTGCAGACGATAACACACAACTTTTTGCAAAACTTATTTCACGCACAAACTAGTCCAAAAACTGGACTTTTCTCAACCGGTGTCAAAACAATATCGGTCACACGTTGAAAATTCTATAGAATACTTTCTCGTCGATATAAATACGGAAAGTAATTTCCAAATAGAACACTTGCAGACGATAACACACAACTCTTTGCAAAACTTCTTTTTCACCAGAAACTATTCCAAAAACCAGCACGTTAGACTTTTCTCACCGATGTAATTCCATAAAAATTCGTCGAAATACGGAAAGAAATTTACAGTACTGCAGTCGATCACAATTCTATAATACACGTAAAAAGATATCCAACTATGCGATATGATCTCAATAGCACTCACACATGGGGGAAAAATACCATAGAATTCGTTCTCGTCGAAATACGAAAGTAATTTCCAAATAGAATACTTGCAGTCGATAATTATTCCACAATAAACATAAATGACATCCAACTATGCAATGTATTCCAAGATCTCAATATATCGGTCGCACATGGAAAAATACGATAGAATTCGTTTTCAACGAAATACAGAAAATAATTTCCAACTAACGACACTTGCAGACGATAACACAGAATTGTTTTCAAAACTTCTCAATGGAAAACTTCCTTTTCACACACTAACTATTCCAAGAACTGGACTTTTCTCATCAACCGGTGTCAATGCACCCTCTTCCAAAACAAACGTGGTCCTATTGATGGAGAGAGAAAGTTGGTGCTTCCTTCCTCTTCCGTTGCTCAGGGAAACAAGAGTGATGTTGATGCTGCCAGGGGAGCAATCCCTTTGCATCCATGGCGCATGCGCGTATAGAGGTGGAAGGATATAGAGGACGCATGGACGGGTTGTGTTCGGTTTTCGTTGTGCGTTGTCAGGGGCCATTCAATAATTACGTAAGGATGATGATTTTGGCAATTTTTGACCCCCCCCTACCCCCATGTACGGGTAAAATAATAAAATGTTAGAAAAGGATCAGTCACACTAAAACTCTCAGTTTGACGTAAATCAAACATTTTTATTTTTCCTATTTTGGGATTTTTATGTGTTGTGTTCATCCCCAACAACATCAAAAAATGATAGACAAGAAAAATCCTTTAACATGAGAGGGAAAAATCGCTGTAATTCAGGGCCGTAACTATACTTTTGTTTCGGGGGGGGGTGAACTAACCTTTTTTTTTCTGAGGTACCTCCTTACGAAAACTTTTTTTACGTCAAGTTTTGGATGACATGCACATTGTACTATATTAATTTTGGTGAACTTAATTTCAAAATTTTGTTAAACAATGTGAATTTTAAATAAAATCGGAGGGTCTGGGGGTTCTCCCCCAGAAAAATTGTGGAAATTTTACCCTTTAAAGTAGTGTTTTACCTCATTTTAGACCCTTTGGGTTACACCGATCAATGTGAGTCGCACAATTAAAAAAAAAAACTGTATAAAAATTGATGTCCGAATTTCGAGAGGGGTTTGAACCCCTAAAACCACCTCTTTGGATACGGCCCGGAGACCTTTATCTTGACAGCAGCTTCCGTTGAAAATTCGAACTCGATTCGCTGTCCATATTATTCTTTCCCAACTCTATGCCACATCAGTTTAGAAATACGATTATTTTGTTAAACCTATGTACTATATAAGTGCTTTAAATACACCATTTACGTACTCCTCCTAGCAACCCAACATGCTTTGTGTTTACCCATTTTCTCCTTCCGCGTATAGTACTGTGGGTTCAGGAAACGTTGCTATGGAGTACAGACGCCGCTTTGCTCTCTAAATATTCTTTCCTATGATGGCACCCGGGACGAACTTAGAGAGACTGGCGTGGGAAAAAAAATTACGTATTTAAAGATCGTCTGATAGGGTTTTTTTCGAGGCCGGTCTTTAACTTTGTGGGTCTCGTTTGTCGTTGAGATGTCACTAGAGTTTGTTTGTCTTTTTTTTATTTGGAGAGGGGAAACTTGCCAGGAACTTCAGCTTTGCGGAGTTTCTTGTTTTTTTTCTCCTTCGAATGCACTTTAAACCCAGGATTTGAATTTAATAATTCCACTTGATTCAGAAGGGTGACGACTGACATAAATGAAATTAATTTATGGAACAATAAAATTATAAGTTACTAGGGAGCTACCGTAAACTGCTTACGCCTTTTGGATTGCTTCCTCACAAACCACACAGCTCACAGAACTTAACTCACTTTATATAAAAATTAGCACAAAAGATCCAACTTTCCACACATCTCCATGATAAACACTCTAAATACAACAATTTACAACAAAGAAACTTAAGTTGGTTCCGATTATAGCATCGTTGAAACATGCTTTTGAAACTCCTTGTATGTATATAATACCCTACCCCTGAACTTGCTCCCACTAAATTTTTGAACGGCCCCTTAGACAATAGAATAGTCTGAACTGATCAAGGAGTATTTTAACTCCACCAAAAAAATCCTAGGAATAACACTGATCTTACGTAAGCATCACCCCCTTAAGGTGCTTACGTAACATTTGAATGACCCCTTTTAGACAATAGAATAGTCTGAACTGATTTCTCCCGGGGGGAATCGGCTGTGACCCAATATCCGTCTTCAGTATCGAACCGTTTAACTCCAGTTTATATTTTCGATTTTCAGATTGAGATTCAGAACTGATTTTCCCTTAGCTGAATCTCAATTTTGATCCCGTTGCGATTGGTTCAATTTCCCTCCAAAATCAATCAATTGATCTTTCTGGGACCAAAAGGAGTATTTTAACCGGGAAAATACACGATTGATTTGATTTCATAAGTTAACGAGCATTCAGTATAAGTAAATTCACTTACTTATACAGGGTGTATCTGAAATGATGCGACAAACTTTGAGGGGTGATAGTACTCATCACAAGACGAACAAGAATTGGTATAGGAAGGGGGGTCGCAGATACGCCGTTAAAGAGCTAGGACCTAATGTAGTGCGAGTGCGTTTCAAAAGGCCTAATTAGAAGGCCCGTGTGACGAAACAAATCATAATAAAATGAAAAACATCATTGCGTGAGGTACAGGAGTATCCGTACTACTTAAATAAATCCTCAATGTGATAGAAATTGGACCACTTGCTAAACCGTGGGGTGAGTTTTAAAACTTGCAATATTCATCTTTTAGCCAAAGAATGACAATTATATATATAATGACAATACTTATATATATGACAATACAATGACAAGAATGACAATACTTATATATATATAAGCAGACGCTTTATATATATATAGCGTCTTTTTATCACTCACCGAAACTTCTCCACCTAGCAACCCAACAGGCTTTCTGTTTATTCAGTTTCTGCTTCCACATAGTAACTTCACAGGGTGAAGAAACATTACAGCCAAGTATATAACGTCGGATTTATATTCTGTTACATACTAAGAACATGAAGTTTACAAACAGTGTTGAAAATAACTGCGATTCAAAGAAAGAATTTTCAGGCATTAGAAAAAAAATTTTCAATAAATTAAGATGAAGAATAAAGTCAAAATCTATTGCACCTTAGGGAATACTTTAACTTAACGCCGAATAGCTGGAACTCAAAAGACTTAAAAGACTTTGCCTCTAAAGACTTAAATGCAATTTTAATTTACCGAAAAATTTCAATCAAGTCGTAATAAAGTAAGTAGAAGGGGAGGTCATTTAAAATAAAAGAAAGAATATTGTTATTATTAATCCTGTAAAAAGGGGATTACTAAGTGCACGTGAAAATTAATCAAGGTGCATCAGAGTGTTGGGATGGTGAAAGAAAGGTTGTATTAAAAAGAAACTGAAAGGGGACGTCTTTAAATTATTTGGGTGTGAGGAGGCTGAATTTCTAATGAAGAAGATATTTTCGGTAATATTCTTAAAGTCGCTAGAACAGTTGATTTCTGATACATGACAATCTTATTCTCATCTTATGCTGAACATTGCATAAAGTTTTTATAAAAATTCAAGTTGAAATAAACTTAACTTGTAATTATCACGACTGACTGGCATCGACAGCAATGTTTCCTGAATCTATGACGTCACTAACAGAGTAGTTCCCATCGCGGTGTTGAGAGAACGCCAATTTAGAAATATAATTATTTTGTTAAACCACGGCTTACTAGATACTATACAGGCTAGCCGAGTTTTAAACAATGAAAACCATTTGACAACTTTTCCAGCTACAAGACCTACCTATATCACCCACCGCCTTCAACACTGTGGATATGCTTTGCCAGTTGGTCCCATCTGGATTTGCAATGATTTCCGTACTCGGCTAGCCTGTATAAGTATCTAGTAAGCCGTGGTTAAACCCATATAGCAGTGTCTTTTTATCACGTTACTGAAACTCCTCCTGTAGCAACCCAACAGGCTTTCTGTTTATGCAGTTTCTGCTTCCGGGTATTGACGTCACAGGGTCAGGAAACGTTGCTGTCTAGTATATAATTATTATTGGGTGGTTTTGACTATAATCCAGTGCATTTTTCCTAAACATGCGCTAAAAAACATAAAAGAAAAACTTACAATCTTCAAACTAAAAGTTGACGTGAGATTTTGCCGGACCCCCCCCCTTTTTACCTCCACGTAATTTACGGACGTCCCCTAATAAGAAAAAAGCGCTTCTTATAAATCCCGTTGAAGTAATTGAATTGTATTTTTTAAGAGAAAGGGCGAAATTGCGACTTAACAGGAGGGGATTTTTAAATTTAGTCACAACACCTTGGCTTACTTTCCCTGAGAGGAGAAGTTATAAATGTATCGTTTCAAGGGTAAATTTCGATTTTACGAGTAGCGTAATTGTTTCTTATTTATTCGCGTTCTTACGAGACATTTCTTTAAAAAATATATTAGAACGGCTTAAATATTACGTAAGCATGTTTTTGGTCTTTTTTGGCCCCCTATTTTTTTTTGGAATGCCAAGTATCCCCGGGTGTGGGGCTAATGCCATAGACGAGAGCTAATTTTTGGACTAATTTTTCGGTTAATCAAACGCGTATAAAAATTATAAATAGGAAATTTCAGAGTTGGCGAAACGTCCCCGACATCAAATGAACAGTTTCATCCGTTAATTAATGAAATAAATTTACTTATGAGATTATTTTAACTTTAATAAAAGAAATATTTGAACCTAAACGTATCCAATTGTTTGATTATGGGAGCAACTATGAGCTCCCAGCGTCAGAAGGGGGTCTGGGGGTCCTCCCCCAGAGCAATTCGTTAAATTTGACTCTTAAAAACAGGGTTTTAATTTTTTTTAATTTCAACTACAACATCATTTCCTAAGGAAATTCTTGAATTCAAAAACTTGTTACCAAAAACTGACTTCCGACCCAGGGGGGGGGGCCATCTGGCTCTCATTTTGATTTCATCCAGTGACGTCACTGGATGAAAAAGGCGTGAAAGTTATGACGTAGAGTAGCCAATCAGGTTTCATAAGGAAAATTGCGGAGATTTTGCTTACGTGGAAAGGGAGAAAAATAAGATACAGGGAAAATATAAACCAGTAGTTTTCTTCTTCTTTTTATGAAAATAAATCCTAAAATTAAATACAAGTAAAATTATAATCTGCATCAAATGATGATTATTTAGTTTTCTAGATAGTAAAAAGAATAAACGATTAAGGCAAGTTTCCCAACAAAGTAGTTTCTTTCTAAAATTAAATACTGAGTTGTCTTGTTGAAGGAGCTCAAAAATTGAAAAACTAAATATAGTCACGCTGGAAACAGGACAAGTGAACGGAACTTGTACAATTTTATTTTCACTAGTAAATTTATTTTATTTTATATTCTTGTAAGCGTATTGTTACTGAGTTATTGGCAACAGTGTTTTTTGAAATAGAAATTGATTTTCAAAATAAAGAGATAGTTAGTTTGAATTTATTTACAGGAAATAATGCCGGATACATCTTGTTTTTAAGTTTTTCGAGTCTATACCCGATATCTACAACGTAATAGATAGCGCATCATTAAGGGGAGATTCCTAACATTGAAAAGTCGTACAGCTGAACCTGTTGGACCAAAGATCAAATATCCCTCTCTCAAAGAAAAAGTCCCTAATCCATAGTGCCCCTCCCTAAGTCCCACCCGAGTGAAAGGGATTGGCTAATATGACGGCAAAGGAGGAGCTGCAATTGACGTCACTGGATGAAATCTCACGCCCCTTTTGAATTTTTCATCTCTATGTGAAGAGCCAACCTAGTCTTCTTCTACTAACCTTGCTGCCGACCCACAGTTTGAGAACCTCTGAAGTTAAGTATAAAATGTATAGGATGTAGGACAGACATTCCAATGGGTTTCAAATATTTAATTTGATTGCGCGTAGTAATTATCCATATTTTAATGTAAAATGAAAAGTTTTGATTACAGTCACCAGTTCAAGTTTTTGTAAAAGTTCAATAAGGATGATTTTGTATACATGCCTACACATTCGCCCAACTTTAGTGTTCGTTGTTTTATGAAAAGCAGTAATTGATAGTGCTTATTTACCAATTACTATATGAGAACTTTTGTCGTAATTGCCTCTTGATTGAGGCTGATCGTGATCAGTGGCGGATGCAGGATTTGGGGGTTTTTGTTTTTAAAATTTCATAATCCAATTATATCTTCTTGATTATCTTAATATTGAAAAGGTAGTGAATTATCCTGCTCCAACCACTTCATTCAAGTACTTTTCAAGAATTTTCTAGGCCCGTGGGAACCCTGTAACAGTGCAGTTTACGAAAATGCCTCATTCTTATTAAATAAATTTTATCTCCAAGTATTACAGAGTTATAGTACATCAAAAAACAAAAAAAACTATGCCCCTATAGCTTATGAAAATGTAGCCACACACATTTTATGTTCCCCTTACATAAAACTACTGCCATGGAAACGAAATGGAATAAGTCTAATCCTTAAAAGAGGTTACCCGCATAAATAAATACAGGAAGCTTTAAAAATTCCATTTTTCTGTTTGGATTGAAAATAAATTGAAACACGCAAATATGTTATTCATTTAAGTCTAAATCCGTCTGTGTTTATAACGAGAGTTATTTAACCTGCGTATGTTTAGAGGTAAACCTCATTGTTTTTTTATGAGTTTGGTTACAATATGACATTTCAAGATGATTTGGTTTATTTTTAATGGATATATCCAGTGAAGTATTGTATTATGTAAGTTCTTTCCTATACAGAAGGAACTATACTCGATAGCAACGGTTCCAGAACCAAGTTCGCGGAAGGGGAAAATGGGTAAACGCAAAGCCTGTTGGGTTGCTAAAGGAGGAGGACACAAATCGTGATTGAAAAGACGCTGTATATACATGGATTTAACAAACTAATCATATTTCTAAATTCACTCAATAAAATTCAGACACCGCGATGGGAACTACTTTGATCATTAGGGACGTCATAGGGTCAGGAAACGA
This sequence comes from Tetragnatha montana, assembly GCA_963680715.1. Lineage (NCBI taxonomy): Eukaryota > Metazoa > Arthropoda > Arachnida > Araneae > Tetragnathidae > Tetragnatha > Tetragnatha montana. The sequence continues at coordinate 838,336 of OY796675.1, read as the reverse complement.
GTGTAGAAAATGTTTAAAAAAAATAAATAAAACGTAGTACATAACCTCCAAGTTCCAATTTCCCCTTCTCCTTGAATAAAACACAATACGCATTAAGTAATAAGATTATAGTTTTATGTATAGCATGGAATAATTATAATTTTAAACAAAGTTCCCCGCGACCCTGATATATCATTAGTACGCTTGCTAGAAAAATTAAAGAAAACGTATGCTACATAACCATGAAATCCAATCTTCTGCTCTAATAAAACACACAGCATAATCAGTCGTATTAGACTCTCCAGAACACAATCTCCCCATTGCACTTACTTAGACTAATTAGCTTTAAATATTGAATTCTCGAGCTTTCTCCCAATATTTGAAGTTAACTAACTACCCAAAGACATCCTAACTAACTAACTAAGCGAAACTCACAGAAATGGACGAAAATTTTACAGGGGTTAGTAGATGACTCAAAATACGTAGGTACTGTGAAAAAATTAGCTGCGGAATTACTACAGTAAAAAATTCTTTAAAATCATCATTTTTAACGCCAAATGAATAGTTAGTTAGAAGAAGTCCAAAAAATGGCAAATTGTGCGCATAAAATCTCCGCTCTACACGACATGAGTGTAAAGAGGGGAAAAATAACTATCGGCAGATATAGCCCCTTGAATTTGAGAAATCGGTGTCCATTCATTGTATTTTTTGATTAAATTTGTCTTTCTTTTCTTATTCTTTGGCCTGTAAACTTAGCCAAAATAAAATTTGATTTTAATTTAAAAGCCTTTTTTCTTTTTTTTTTAACCAATGAATGTTTGACTCCTTTGATAGCGCCTTATTAATGACGCAGTTTCATAACAATTTTTAATTTTATTCTATTATTTATTATTCGTCTTACTCTTTCTATCTTCCACTTTTGTACTGTGAACTAAGCAGGAATATAATTTAATTTTCTCAATTTAAGTGATTTTTAAGATTTTTGTTCAGCTAAAATTACAGATAATAAAATTCAGAGAATGGATTCGCCAACTCAGAACCCAATTTTCAATATTAATTTACTCCTAATGAAATGCTAATTTTTTCCACTGAAAGTGTTTTGAGTCATCTTCTTCTGCCTGTAAAAGTCCGTTTTTGTGAGTTTAAAGCCTGAGAACGTTTCCTTATTAGGCTACTAACTAATTAGCTTTTAAATATTGAATTCTCAGGGTTTCTCCAAATATTTGAAGTTGACCCAAAGACAACCTATAGACAAGCATTGGCTGATTCAAGCATTACAATAGACCGAGAGATTATTTCTATACAAATAAAATAAATCCCTTTTTTATATTATAACGGTGGAATTCATTTCAGCTCGAATTGAAATGGATGAATTTTTTAAATTAGAACACCATAGACATGTAATTAGATGTACATTTTTAAGCTTCAAACTATACTCGGCAACTCAACGTTTCCTGAACCCAGTACGTCACTACCCGGAAGGAGAAAATGGGTAAACAAAAAGCATGTTGGGTTGCTAGGAGGAGTTTTGGTACGCAAATCGTGATAAAAAGACGCTATATGGGTTTAATAACAAACTAAACTAGCCAAACAGAGCCTAAAGGAGGATTACGGCCACTAAAATAAATTCACTCTCCCCTTTTTGTGGTCATAAATTTTCTGGCTCAATTTTTTTTTTGTAAGGTTAAATTTAGTCAACATCTGTTTTATACTCTTTTCATCGAAGAAGTTTTTCTCAGAAGCATGGAGGAGAAAAAAAACTTCTTCCCGGTCCTCTTAGGTTTTTTCGTCTAAAAAAGAGGCCTTATTCATCTCATTTGCATAATTAGTCTTCAGATGTGTTCATTTAACCTTTGTTTGGGAGTGATGCCACCGGAAGAAATAATTAAAGCTTGCAAAAAATGCAAAAGTAGACCTCATAAACATTGCACCAAACGCAATTACAGGGATCTTTTGAGTCCCTGGTATTATTTAATGCGGTGTTTTTCTGTTGTCAACAAAAAAAACGATCTCATATGCGCTATACTAGACAGCAACTTAAGTTGACCCTATGACGTCACTTTAAAACAAAGTAGTTCCCATCGCGGTGTCTGAATTTTGAGTTAAATGAAGAACGTCAATTTAAAAATATGATTATTTTGTTAAACCCATGTGGATATATAGCGTCTTTTTATCACGATTTGCGTACCGAAACTCCTCCTATAGCAACCCAACAGGCTTTCTGTTTATGCAGTTTTTCCTTCTGCTCATTCATAGGCTTAGGAAATGTTGCTACATACGTCATAGGGTCAAGAAGCATAAGCTAGACTAAAAAATTCCAATAAATAAGATTTGGTGCACGTTACAAAAAATACCCTGCTGATGAAAACTGGGGTCACTAAAACCATAGAAATCAGTTTTACCCGAAGCCAAGGGTGTTAAAAAGTAGTTAACTAGCGAATTCCAACCCAACAATCCTAAAGTTAACAATATACATCCTTGTCAGGGTTAGAAAAAAAACATGTTTTTTTTTTCTTTAAAAAAAAAAGCGTGTTTTTTTTTTTTTTTTGTTTAAAACGTTTTATTTAGTTTTTTTTACCCTCAACACAGAAATTCTACAAAAATCCATGATTTAAAAATAATTAAATCAAGTTTTTAAAATTGAAAATTGATTATCAAAGCTCCCCCTGATATCAGATGGCATCTTGAGCAATTTTTAGCACCTGTTTCTCGAAGCTTGGCTGAAGCAAAATGATTGTTTTGGAACTGCGTTACTATGTCCACAACTTCAGATTTAATATTAAAAATTTTGATACATTTTGCTAAAAGATTTAAAATACGAGCTGAACATTCATAAGTTATTATATTCATATTCCTTTCAGTCCTTTTCAGTTCATTGCATATTTTGACATGAGCAGCATTGATCGTTTAAAAAATATTAAAATCAAACAAAGAACAGGTAAATTATAAAAAAATATGATTTTTTAACAAGTTTATTTGTATTTTTTATTAAACTAGGGGGCCTGCCCCCTGCTCGCTATCGCTCACCAACCCCCGTAACTACTTCGCAGTTCTTTTCAGATCGCTTCGCGATCTTAGCGAGCAGAGCTCGCTTGTTCATCTCAACAATCCAGCACCACCCTCTTGGCTTAATTAATCCTACTTAATTAATTAATCTTAATTAATACCGAAAGTACCTCTCTCTTGCATAAATAATTTAATGTGGATCATTCCTCCAAATTAAGAGAAAAACATGTTGTTGAAATATATTCTTTTCTAGCTCATGAATAATTTAATCGAAATGTTAAAAAAATATCCAGCAAGTCTACTAATAACATAAACCAGTTTGAAGAAAAAAGCATTGTTGAAAATAAAATAAATCAGACTCATCATAAAACACGCTTAAAACTGGTCTGTTTCTCTAGTGAATGGCAAGAAAGAGAAGAAAAAATTAAAACTTTGAATCTTAATAATTCCAAAACTAATTAGATTCTTGAAAAAACAAAAAGCCAATCTTTTTATAAAAAATATTTGTATGTGTCTTTAAAATATCATAGTTCTACTATGATTAGTTTTGCTTTTATAACAAAAAAAAACAGAAAAACCGTCAAAAATTTCGAAACTTTTAAATTTAATTACTCCAAAACTAATTCGAAATTCGAAAAAAGGGCGACGTGGTGCAAAACTGCACATCTAACAGCCATATTCACAGCCATCAGCGTCAGTGTTAAATCCTCGATCAAAGAAGAATTCCACCAATCAGAGTCAACGGAAAGCTACTTTTTCTTTCTTTAACCGCTGGTTAACATCGACGCTGATGGCTATGAATATGGCTATAAGAGTATGTGTCTGCAAAATATCATATTTCTGCTGCTAATAGATTTTTCTGGGGGCGAACTCGCAACAGAAAAAAATAATTTTCGACTTTGACATTAAATAACTCTAGAACTAATTATCTCATCTATTAGCTTTTAGAACGAAAACGATCCTCATACATTTGTCTAGAAATTTTTAAAATTTCACAACTTTCTGTGGAATAGTTTTTGCGTAGTGAGAGTTCAAAGTGTTCAAAAATAAAATTTTCAAAAGCAGCGGCGGCCGCGGCGGCGGTCACTGTTACTTTTTTTTAATATAGAGAGATAACTTTCTAGAAAAAATAAAATAAAACAGTTGGAAGTAAATACTAAGTTTTATATACTAACGCAATCCGTTCATAGAAAAAAGAATTGCTAAAAAAAAGTACATGTGTTTTAAACAATGTTTTTTTTTTTTGCTTTGTTTTAAACATGTTTTAAACAAAGTGTTTTAAACGTAACAACCCTGATCCTTGTAGAAACGTTGATTTCATTTTCCCCATGAGATTGCGCATACCCCCAGGGGTCAATGAACAAACCCACTTGGAGGCTGTTGTGGTATAACGTAAAAGCATCTGAGAGTGGATCATCCAATTAGAATCGCGGCCCTAAAGTGTGGAGATTGGATCATGGGGAGGACTAGTAGATACTGTAAGTACGACAGTGTGATGATTAAATTTGTCATCGTGTTATGTTGGCCGTAAAGAACATCATCACGGAAAAGGATGAAACTGAGGGGGGTTTTTTTTGTTGGTGTTGAATGTTTTATTTTCATTAAAACGTTCTTTCACAGAGACTGAACATCAATTTTAATATTCGTGACTAAAAATTAAATACTAGTAGAATTTTTTTTTGTACTATAGTTTATGGAAATTAAGGATTATATTGTAAAGAAACTGGTAAATTTCCTGTGAAATTAGCACTTTTTCAGGCCTCAGAAAAGGAAAAGTTTGCAAATTTTCAAGTTTTCAGTGTTATCGCATAGTTTTTGCGTATTTTAGTTAAAACCAAAAACCTAGACAAAAATAAGCGGTTATTTTTTGACATCCCTAATACAGATACATTTTCATCATTTCCTCTCAACTCCATTCTAGAACAATAAAATAAAATTCTGCTCTCCTCACTTTCTAATTGAATATAGTCGCTGTTTACTGCTGTTGACGTTTGTTCTGCTGCTGGTACCGCCATCATTCGAAAGAGAGATAGGCTGTGATTATTCGACCGCCCCTATGACCCACTAATTCCCGACGAAATTCGCTCTTTTATTGGAGAAAAATATCGTTCATCAGGTGGTCTGGAGTCAGGGTTGTTGAACTTTTGTTTCGGTGGAATCACAAAGTTATGCTCGATGAAAAACAACACTCAACATGGGGCTTACAGAAGTAAGTTACAAGCTCAAATAAAACAGTACAAAACAACACAATCAAAAAACACTTTCAACAAAATTAACAAATAATGTAAAACTTTTTCCATTCGAAATCATAGCAAAAAGAAGAAAAAGAAACAAAGGGGGTTGTCAGGGGGTTTCCTACGTAATTATGAGGATTGGGGTTAAGGTTTGCTTATCTTTGTTGACAAGGAATTAAAAAATGACAGCAAACACTCTTACGTAATATTTGAACGGCCTCCTACATCTAAACACCTTTAAAATTCGTAATATTCTCCAAGACTTCTCAATCTTTTTTACTTAAAAAAAAATTCGCTTACAGTTAATTTTTCAAAACTCGCCATAAAAACATAGAAGGTAGAATAGATAAAAAAATGCATTATTTATTAGGGGACGTCCATAAATTACGTGAGGTGTTTTTTCCAAATTTTGGACCCCTCCCTCCCCCTTGGTGAGATTCTGCTGGACCCCCACCTCCCGCCCCCCAACGTGAGATTTTCTCAACCACTAGTTTTGTTAAAAATTACCATCCAGATCGCAAAATTTTGATACAAGAACACGTTGAAATCAATAACATGATTCTAACTTGTACGACTTGTCACGACTGACTGGCTAATGATTTGCTGTTTTGACTTATCTAAGCATTTTTTCTGAACTTGTGCTAAATTCGCATATTAAAGAAAAAACGTATATTTTCCAAACTAAAAGTTGACGTGCGAATTTTAATAGACTCCCCCCTCCCCCTGATGAGATTTTCCTGGACCCCCACTCTCCCCTTTTGACCTCACGTAATTTATGGATGTCCCCTTTAAAAAATAATAATCGTAATTTTCTACAAGAGTTCTTAATCTTTTCTCAATCTTTTACCAAAAAAAAAAACTTCGCTACAGTTAATTTTTGAAAACTTGCCATAAAAAAATAAAAGGTAGAATAGAAAAAAATGCATTATTTATTAGCCTCAAGCCACAACTACATTATTATTAACAGAAAGCTGTTTTTTGACCACAAAAAAAAAACAAATCAAATCGAAAACAATTTAGTACCTTTCCCGCTAAAATTAATTCCTTTAGTCAAGGTAAAACATCGTTTATTTTTTTTTTTCATCTCGTGGGGGCAAAAAAAAAGTTACTTTTTCTGTGATGGATGATTAGCTTTTTAAGTTTATTCATTTTTTTTTCAGTAAGGGAAGGAAAAACCATTTATTATAAGTGGCTAAGGGGCCAGGACACACTGTGCGATTGGAATCGCTCGATGTCGTTAAAATCCGTCGTAAAATATTCCAATTTTCTCTCTTCGAATTGCACATCAATCTAGGCTAAAATTTCCCTTAGATATTCTCTAAGACAGTGGTTCCCAAACTATTTTGCTCGTGGAACCCCCCAATTTGTTGCCAATGATCGCTGAACCCTGAATATTTTTTAATCAACAACTTTTCAAAATTTAATATCTGATATTAAATGAAACAAGCCAACTTAATATTAAAAATGTTGTGATAAAGCGAGTTCAAAGAACCATCAGGGGGGTCTGGGGGTCCTCCCCAAAACAATTTAATACATATTTCTGGTAGGATTTGCATTTTGATGAACTTAATAAAAAAAAACACCATTCTTATTTTCTTTAAGGAAATAAAATTTGTCACGCGGAACCCCTAAATTTTTTCATGGAACCCCAAGGTTCCGCGGAACCCACTTTGGGAACCATTGCTCTAAGAAATAATTCTATCATTAGGAGGTCTGTTTTGAAGAATTTTGGGTCCGTTTTTCGGTCCCTTCACAAAGTACTTTAAACCAGTGGTTCTCAACCGGTGGTCCGTGAGAGTCTTGGAAGTGGTCCGGCAAAGCACAAAAAAATCCAAATTTGAGCGAATTAAACGAGATAAGATGGAATTAGTTACTTATTAAGATGGAATTAGTTACTTATTAAGATGGAATTAGTTACTTATTAAGATGGAATTAGTTACTTATTAAGATGGAAGTTAAGTTTACTTTCGGCTGAGTAATCTCTGAGGATTAACAATACTTTGGTGTACCTACTATAAATATTTGTAATTATGAGCTCTGTAAAGAAAAAAATAATAGCATCATAACAAAAGATGTAATTAAAATTTTCTTGAAGTATAAGGCTTAGGGGCGATTGGAATCGCTCCAAGTGGTTAAGATCCTTATCAATAGGGAGTGGAGGGGAGACAGTGGCGTATATAGGAATTTATTTCGGGAGGGGCCCAAAAATTACTCCCCAGCCCCTCTCCCACATATAGCTTTTTAGGTGATAATTTAGGTCCTAAAAACTTAATATAGAAAAAGTTGTTATTAATAAGAATAAAAGTACCAAAGGGGGGTCTGGGGGTCCTCCCCCAGAAAATTTTTGGAAGTTTGACTAAAAAAAACAGGTTTTTAACTAGTTTTGGTACACTAAGTCCGAATTTTAGATGTACATTTTTATGAACTTAATATTTAAAAAGTTATTAAAATAGAGTTTCAAGTACAAAAAAGGATCTGGGGGTTCTTCCCCAGAAAATTTTTGGAACTTTACTCCTAAAAACAGGGTTTTATCTTGTTTTTGGTACACTTAGTCCGAATTTTGGACATATATTTTTCGGTAGAATTTGGATTTTGATGAACTTATTATAATTAAGTTGTTAATAATAAAATTCCAAATACAAAAGGGGGGGTTTGGGGGTCCCCCCCAGAAAATTTTTTGAATTTTGACCCTAAAAGACAGGGTTTTAACTGGTTTTGGTACACCTAGTCCGAATTTCGGGGGGGGGGGGCCAGGGCCCCCTCGCCCCCCCTTATATACGCCACTGAGGGGAGATGAACTAGACCAGGGGTTCTCAAACTTTTCCAACCGCGAGCAGGCTATAGAAATTTGGGGGCACCTCTAAAAAGTTTTTTGTGGTACCCATAAAGTATAGTTTGATTTAGGGGTGTTTGGAATCTATGTTGTTTCCAATCCTTCAGGATCTAGCGGCAGCTAGATCAAATCCATGAGACCATGATCTCTAGCACGGTCAAGCACCAGTAGGGGGCTATTACGGACATCCGCAAGAGCGAGCCCCAAGCAATCGAGGATATGCTCGGGGGAAGCCGGCATCAGATGGCACTTAGTGCACGTCGGGAAGACTTTGCGGCCGCACTCAAAGGTCATGCACTTTATGTGCCCACTGATAAGTCTTGAGACGGCCGTTTGAGCCCGTCTATCAATCTCAAGATCCAATGCTCCTCCTGGTCTTTTCCTACTGAACCAGTGATGGGCGGGAGGGGTGAGCCAAACCTGTCGGTCTCTATTTTTTGTCCTGGAGAAAATCTCTTGAAAAGTAAGGTCGTAGTCGGTAGTTGCCATCATAGAGCATCCTCCTTTAGCCAAAATGTCCGCAACTTCGTTTCCAGGGACGTTGACGTGGGAGGGGATCCACTGAAAGTGGACCTCCCTACGCTTTGCAAGAATTTTAAGCATATTGATTATTTGAATGCTTACGAGGTCATTTACATGACTCCAGTCCTGTAGATGTTGAATCGAGCTGCGGCTATCTGTGAGGATCCATATGTCGCTAGAGTCTGTGGAGTGGAGGATGGATTTTAAACCCTCCTCAATAGCAATTAATTCGCTCCTGAGTACCGAGCAGTTGTCTGGGTTTCGTCTAGAGAGCCTAACAGAAAGATTCTCGATATAAATACCGCTCCCAGTGTGATTTGACTCGTCTTTACTGCCATCGGTATATATTAAAGTAGCATCACTCGGGATACAATTTATAGCCTCGAGAGCCAGTTGTCGTAGATATTCAGGGACATCTAAGTTTTTGTTTGTGTGGGACAGAAGTTCAGAGTGGAAGTGAACTCCGGATAAACCCTCGATCGGGCTGACACAAGGTGTAAGAGATGTATACTCCACCGATTGGGAAATAATATTCATTTTATCGGCCAGACCAAATGGGCTATTCCTTTTCAGTCTCTGGTTGTTGCTCCAGTTAGACAGATATTCAGAGGTCCGGTTCTGATTTTCATAACTTCTTAATTTGTTGAAATATTTTACCAAATTCGAGTTTCTAGCCTGATTGAGAGGTGGAAGATTAGCCTCGTACAGAACTATATCATTTGGGCAGCTATTTCTCAGGCCCGTTATGATGCGTGCCGCGCTCAATTGCACTCTTTCTAAAAGATGGAGGTTAGATGATGAGGCACAGAAGTAAACCGGGTACCCATACTCTAGGATAGGCCTAATAAGCGTAATATATGTTGTCCTGAGTGTTTTGGCATCAGCACCCCAGTCCCTACCAGAGATGTACTTGAGAAGATTCAGTCTCTTGCGGCTCTTGTTGACTAGATTTAGTATGTGCCCGTTGCTCGTGATCTCCTGATCCAAGACGAAGCCCAAGTACTTTGGATGTTTAACGTAGGAAAGAGGCTGGTCCTGAAATATAACCTGGGGGTGATGCGAGTACAGGTGTTTATTGGTGGTAAAGAAACCAACATATGATTTTGAGACATTGAAAGTCAGTTTGTGGTCGTTCGCAAAGTTCCACATATCAATTAACGTAGAGTTTAAGGTTGATTCTATATTTTTCACATCGGGGCCGGAGCACCACAGCGCTATGTCATCAGCGAACATTCCGATATCACACTCTTCAGAGATGGTCCCCTCCACCCCAGCTAAAAACAATGAAAACAGAGTTGGGCTAAGGACGGATCCTTGAGGGACTCCCTGATGCATTCTGTACCAGCTGGAAAAGGTCTCCTTATACTTAACACGAAATCGTCGATCTCTCAAAAAATCAGCAATCCAGGAAAGGGCGCTACCCTTGATTTTAAATTTGTCATGAAGTTTAATTCCATTCTTATTGAATTGAAGTAAGGAATCTATAAGTCAGTGAATCGTTAGGGAAAAATTTTTCGCTTTTTTGAATGAAAAAACTGGCCACATCTAACTACACACATTAATCCCCATTTAAAATGTAGGTGAACCACAATTTGTAAAAGGAATCCTCGAACGAAACATTCTCACGTATAAAACGTTAACTGTTAACCGTCGAGTTCACATGATTTATGATGGCCTTTTCTCTGAATGGAGCTTTTCCCGGAGAAGAGAGGGTACTTTTCAATTACTGGGATAAAAGGGGGTCTCTCTCGACATAGTAAATTACCATCCCCAAACTGTGACTTTTCATTATATCGCGTTTAGATGGAGTTTAAACCAAGTTTCAATCTATTCAGGGAAACCTTGTTTCGCGTGACGTCATCTCAAGACACTCGGGAACTGAAAATTTCGAACCCTCTTTTCGCTATACTGAAAAAACTAACGCTGTACTTTTAATGGACAATTCCTGCATTTGAATACTTTTTTTTTATTCAATAGAGATGGTTGAAAAAGAAATTTTGCCGCAATTTTTTTTTTATTCTGATTGATTATTGATTATTTTTTTATTTAATTTCAAAGTTTGTGCGCTGTGGAGAAGAATACTTTTTAATTACTACGTCTGCAGGAATATAAAGTGTGGAAAAAAACACATGATAAAAAGACTATAAAAACATGGGTTTAACAAAATAATCCTAATTCTTAATTGACTTTCACTCAAAATTCAGACACTGCGATGGGAACTCCTTTGTTTGGTAGTGACGTCATAGGGTCAACTAACGTTGCTGTCTAGTGTAGTATATCTTTATGATATGCTGTGGAGAAGAATAGTTTTCAAATTACTACGTCTGCGATATAAAGGGAAGAAAATCCTTACTACGCGTGACGTCATCACGAGACACCAAAATACAGGGTGGTCATATAAAATAACATACCTTACTTTCAAAATTCTGTTCTACAGACAAAACTATTGGGTAAAACAAATCTTGGAATTTCAAAAAGTGCATTTTGAAGGGATGGGAATTTTTTTCTTAAACTTAAAAAAAAATCAAATAAATAAGTTTGCGAACTTTTCCTGTTCCGAGGTCTGAACAGTATATTCCCGTGCTAATATTTTCTGGAATAAAAAAAAATTCTGCGCGTTTTTTATGACAGTGTAAACCAGCGGTTCCTTAACTTTCCTAAATTACTAAACGCTATTTCTAAGGATTATATTTACTATACGTTGTGTTTTATGTTACTTAAAAGTGGTATTTAAATTATTTTCCACATTATGTTAAATGCACTGGTTATTTCCACAAGAGTAACAACTAAACTTAAACTTAAAAAAAAAAACAGAAATAAGTTTGCAAACTTTTCCTATTTTTTGAAGCCTGAAAAGTGCTATATTCACTTGCTAATATTTCTTCGAATATTTAAGATTTTTTCACGAAATTTCTTCTCCGCGTTTGTTCTGATATTGTAAAAATTTTTTCTCGAAGCAGTAAAAATGGTTTAGTGCCGATTCATCCGTTCTCAACTGATCCGTTAATGAAATATTCTCCCAACTCACCCGGTGAGGGTTATATGAATTCTTATCTTGTGTCAACTCATCCGGTGGGTTCCCAAGTTACCCCAATTGGCTTAAAAGCGCGTTCGACGGCGATTTAATCTCCCTTTAAGCCCCCCAAAAATGTGGATTTTTAAAAATTATAAACAAGGATCCGCACATGGACGTATATAAGGGGGGGGGTTTAAGGGGTCCAGACCCCCCCCCTTAGCCCAAACCTTAACACACATTTTAAAACTAAAAACAAAAAAATTATTGTTGTTTCTATAATTGTAATACATATCAATTGTAGTAGCCAATTGTACAAATCAAAAAATATGCACATTTATCTTACAAAAAAATCATAAATTTGTAAAGTCAGAGACAAGGATTTTATTTTTAACAGTAAAATAAGTTTATTAAACTTAAAATTAAGGAACCTAAAGGTTAAAATCTTAAAAATAAAAGTATTTGATGAACAGTTTTTTCAGCGAAATTGGGTGGTATACCCGACTAAGAGCCAACAAATTTATTTTAACGCCAAACTTAGTTTGTACCGCCAAACAATAACTCACCGGATCAGTTGGGAGTAACAAACCATCATAAATCATCACACCGGATGAGTTGGCACAATTTTTGACAACCGGATCAGTTGACACCGGACGAGTTGGCACATCACCGTAACCTTGACTTTTTTAGGAGGAGTGAAATTCAATTATGAGAAGTGATAGCATTAACAACATATAAAAACACGAAAACCGCAATCAAACTCCCCTATAAGCATCAGAACAATAAAAAAATTACTATGGCTGTATGAAAACACATTTAAAAAGTATGATAATTAGGGTATTTTGTAGGGAGTTGGTGTTTTGAGTAGAAAAATATTATTTGTTGATTTCAGTGGTAGCTAAACCTTTGTGAAAAATTCAAAGAGTGAAAATACTCCTGGCTATAGTTTTTTTAAAGGGGATTTTCAAGGAGTGAAATACTCTCCTAAAAATATCTCTGAAAATATGTATATCTGAATACAAGAATTCAAAGTAAGTAATAGGTACAGTACTGGAAAAAAAAAATCGACTCAGATTTTTTATCTCCGGAACGGCTCGAGATACAAAGACAAATAAGGTACCATTTTTCATCATTTGAAGTACTCTTTAAACAAAAAAAAATTTGAGTCCTTAAGGGGTCGTCTTCATATCGAACGAAGCACCAACTTTCTTTTTTCCAATGGAAGACCTCGAATATTATATTTTATTCTGAAAGATCACCCTCCATAACCCCTAAATACCAAGTTTCACATCTCTGCGTCAAGAAACAGACCCCCCAATAAATTTTAAAATTTGAAACATCCCATGTTAAATTTCCTATATAAACTTTTTTTTGAATCTTCCCTAGTAGGCCAGAATATTTCTGTGCACTCTGCAGGAAACAACTATGGGTTAAACGGTCGCCAACCATCGAGCCAAACTCATATGACTGGTGAAAGTGAGAGAACCATCCCGAGCAACTTGCCGATGCATTAATGAAACTACTAGCAGGGATCAACAAATTACCTTCCATGTTTTTAATTTTATATTCTAGTTTGCTTATAATTTTATATTTGTTGCATTATTTTCTAATTAGCTTTCTACAGTTCTTGAATCGTGACGGATTTGTTGATATTTTCAGTAATGAAGGTTATTTCTCTGCCTTACAGTCTCTTTTTACCAGACTTGTTTGTTCTCGGTGTTTAATTACATCAAATTACACGTAGATTTCCTTATTTCCTTCATGATTTAAATTTTATAACAAAAGAATCTTAATATTGTTCAAATGGGGGGTTCTGAATATTACTTTTTTATTTCACTATTCCGGTTTGTAACCGAAATAATGAAATAAATTATACTATTTATTAAAATGATACTAATAAAAAGCTTGATAAATGTCTTAAGAATTTAGTTCCAAATTTCTTAAATTAAATTAAAAAAAAAAATCAGAATTCAAAACTTTTTACTGCAAAATTAATTAGTTTTATTACTTAAAATGACAGGAATATAATTCTGAAAGTAAGTTGATGAATTGATTTTTAAAAGATAAATAAATTTGAATGATAACGTTCAAAACTTCTATTAAAATACTAAATTATTTTTGTTTAAAAGTTTGTTAAAATATTCTCAATAAAAATTTTTAATTAAAATAAGAATAAAAAATCTTTCAAAGAATGAAAGCACATGGGAAAAGGATGTCATCCGAAAATAGTGTTCTGATTGGTTTCTGAATCATGCTGCCCGAAGGCAGTCGGGGGGGGGGGTGCTCTACGGACGTTTCGCCAACTCATAATTTTCTTACCCCCACTTGTTGGGCCCATACAAATTTCTAAAGTGAAGATTTAACAGGAAACCAGGGGGTAGGAAATTTTAGAGTTGGCGAAACGTCCGTGACACCGTCGGGAGATTCAGGGTGCTGGTCATAAAATAACTACTCTACTTTAAAAATATCTACAGACGAAACTATTAATTAAAGACGAGCTATCAAATAAACGAAAATAATAATAATAAGGAAATATATTTTTTCTGCTCCACACACCTTCCCCTGTGTCAGAATACAGATTCCGCCTATACATGTCATATCGTCGGCACAATGACAAAAACGCAAATCTGCCATGTTAAAGAATAAAAGATTCGTGTTTTTGTCACTGTGCCGACGATATTACATGGAGTTAAAAGGGAAAAACAACTCTTTTTAATACAATTTTCCGAAAAAATTCCCACTCTTTTGAGAAAAAGCAAAATATGTATTACTCCCTAATATTCTATTTCATCCTTCTACCCTCCAATAAACGCTTTTCAAAATGGGTCTCATGCATGGCCGCTATACATTTTTCTCAATTTAGGAATATATAATCTTAATAAGATTATTAATTAAACTAAAATAGAATGTTTCGCATTTTTCAGCGCCGTCCACCTTCCCCAGTCTCGGGTCCCAAATCACACCATCGGTTGACCCATTCTGGGGAGTATGAGAAGGAAAACTGTCATTGTTTAATCTAACTCCTTAAAACCTTTTCACGCCATTATTCAAAAAATAATGTTCTGTTTCATCCTTCCAACTCCCAAAGCTGTGTTATGCTTCTCAAGATAGAAGTCCCGAGTGTCCCCAATCACATTTTTTTATAGTTATGAAAAGCTTATAAACTGGATAATTAATCTTCTCTCAATGAAATATAATTTCAACTTTTTTCTGCCCCACTCATTATCCCCGGTCGATGGTGAAAGATATTTACTTTCACATTTCCAGTTCTATACTATACATGGAACCAACTCACATTAATTTCTATGTTATTTCACTAAAATAGACACTATTTTGTCTAAAAATATTGGAAAGAACTTCAATTATTCCATATAACCCTTCTATCCCACCTTCCAATATAAGGAACGCTTTTCTAAATGAGTGTTCTGCATGTCAACCATCGGTATCCTTTATTTTCACCACATTTGACTCTACTTAGAGCAGAAAATTTTGAATTTCTTCTTCCACTAACAGTATCAAAACTGGAATATTTTTTCTGTCCCTCTCAGCCTCCCTAATCGAAGGTCCCAGATATCTACCATAGTATTTCGTAATGTTAAGTGTATAAAGGGAAAAATTATTTTGAAATGTGTGCTCCTTCATGAAGAAAAATAAGTTTTTAACGGCCTAAAAGTTAAGAATTTGACTTTATTGTTTTCTACACCATTTCGCCCCTATTTGAAATAGAGAACCATTCGAAAATCGGTTTTATGGATTTTTCCCATCTTTGGTGTCAATTTACAAAACATTCAACCGCAGTTTGGTGCCAAAAAGAAATTGTTTTTATTTAGTTATCACAGAATTTCGAGTTTTTTCCTGCCCCTCCCCTATCCCTAATGAGCGTTGCCAGACTTCTACCATCGCAATACTTTCTCGCCTGAGAGTAAGGAAAAGAATGTTACCTCTCATTAAGTTAATTTAAGACTATAAACATGATCCTCAGAGAAAATAAGCATACAAATTTTTACATTCGACTTCATCCTTTCACCCCTTTCACTGGAGGGAACTGATCCTCTCCAAACTCTATATTCTGTTAGTCCTCTCTCACCTCACTTGTATTATGGCGCATTTGAGCAAATTAAATGAATAAAAGGAACCATTTTGACTTTAAAACACAACATCAAAACTCGTAAATTTTCCTCTTCTGAACCTCTTACCATCCCCTGACCAAGACCGGAAGTGTCCATCATTGTAATTCGGAATCTACAGATTCTAAGGAGCAAAATTGTTCCTAATGGTTTCACTAAGCTTCTTCACTAAAAAGCGCACGAAATGTATAGTTAGAAAATCCCCTAAACAAAGCAAACAATTAAACACATAAGTATTTGGAAAAAAAATGCGCCAATTCAAAGATAAGTCGCCAAATGTATTTAAGCCAAATTCAATTTTCAGCTCTGACCGATACAAATCTTTTGCTATCAAGAGATAACTTACTGGATTTTTTCCAAATTTTAAGAATTTTTGGGGGGTCTATTTGTTGACGCAGAGATGTGAAACTTGGTATTTAGGGGTTATGGAGGGTGATCTTTCAGAATAAAATATAATATTTGAGGTCTTCCATAGGAAAAAAGAATGTTGATGCTTCGTTCGATATGAAGACGACCCCTTAAGGACTCTAATTTTTTTTTGTTTAAAGAGTACTTCAAATGATGAAAAATGGTACCTTATTTGTCTTTGTATCTCGAGCCGTTCCAGAGATAAAAAATCTGAGTCGATTTTTTTTTCCAGTACTGTACCTATTTTTCCTCCAGACCTCGATAAAAATTTTAAAAATTAGTCATTAAATTGACCCCAAAGCAAAATTACTTTCCGACCCGTGCTATACAGTTTCCAACATACATATTCGATATGCAGCAGAATATCCGTTTCGACTATATAGACTGCAGAATTAGAATAGCTATATAGGTTATGGTTATGAGGCCCGTTATAAAGGAACACAGTCATGCCATATAGGACGCTGCAGCATATTAAACCCATAGAGTTTAGGACTCTGTCATTGGATTGGAGGTCAAGTAGTTCTATACTAGACTGCAACTTAAGCTGACCCTACGACGTCACTAATAAACAAAGTAGTTCCCATCGCGCTCTCTGAATTTTACTGAGTGAAATTTAGAAATATGATTATTTTGTTAAACTCGTGTATTTATCGTACTTTTCAATCACGGTTTGCGTACCGAAACTCCTCCTATCAACCCAACAGGCTTCGTGTTTACCGATTTCTCCTTCCGCGTTTGTGACGTACTGGGTTCAAGAAACGTTGCAACCAAGTATAGTCATTCTAGTCCCCAAGCTGAATGATGCCCTTATAGAGAATGCCCGATTCAAAACTGAACTCTTCTCCTTTAACAGCTCTGAAAGTGGAGAAGTTTCTTTAATTAATTTCTTATTCGCTTACCCAAAATTTATAAAAATAGAACGCAAATTATTGGATAAACACAAAATTACTTTAATCAAGTTTGAACATTAATTTTAAAGATTTATCTTTATACTGGTGAGCAACAACAACAAATGTATCCTTTTTATAATTCTCTTAACTGTTAATATTATAAAGGATACCTCGTAACTACATATAGAGCATTCGCACATGACGTCACTGTACAGCGGCATGTGCCCTGTATGTGATTATGAGTAGTGTGCCCTCCTACAAAATTGTATATTGAAACACAAATATCATCCTTGTAACACCAAAAAAAAAAAATAGTCTCCAATTTCTCCATTAACAAAATGATCTATCACCTGAAACTTTCACCATTGCAAAAGTCGACTTCTTCTATAGATACCTATCTGTTAGCGGATACAATATAACATTTCTACAAACTATTCTCATTTTTTTCCCCTTCTGATTCCACAAATCGAAAGTACTTTGAGTAAGTACCTCCCCCCCCTCATTTCGAAATGGAACGCCCCTCCTAAAAATCTCCTAAGGGGCCGTTCAAATATTACGGAAGCATGTTTTTGTTCGTTTTTAACTCCAGTTGTCAGCAGCAAACAGCAAATCCCTCTTATAATTTTGCAAGAAAACTGTCCGGACTCTCCTCTCAATTCCCACTCAATTTCAGAAATAAAATTCCCTGACTTTTCCAGGCTATTTACGGCATTTTTCAGATATTTCTTGCTCTTGTGAACACATATTTTCAATAAATGGTCTATTTTTTTCCACTTTCTACAGCCAAAATTGACACCCAAACATTAAATATTGTTCAATTTCCAGGTATTCTGTATGATTATCCAGATTTTTTGGCCAAAATGAGCTATTTGGCCAAAATGAGCTATTTTTCTTGACTATTCCCTGACTTTTTAGGTGAAATTAAAATTCCCTGACTTTTCCAGATTTTTCAGGTATTCCCTGACCAGTGGGAACCCTGGTGTGACATAGGGGAGGGAGGGGGTCAAAAAAAAAAGTGTGACATCATTTATGGATGGCCCCTTAGTTGCTTACGTAATATTTGAACGGCCCCTGAAAAGAAAACTATATGTGACGAACGGGGTTTAAGCGTGGAAATTTCGTCTAAATAGGCGGATTATACAAAAAGATTCAAGTAATGACGTCATTTTAGAG
Source organism: Tetragnatha montana (assembly GCA_963680715.1). Lineage (NCBI taxonomy): Eukaryota > Metazoa > Arthropoda > Arachnida > Araneae > Tetragnathidae > Tetragnatha > Tetragnatha montana. The sequence continues at coordinate 820,151 of OY796675.1, read as the reverse complement.
ATAGGTTTTCTTGAGAATGACTTTCTGAAAAATACCCTGGCGAACATTCATTATTTTTTTCGAGAACGGAAACTGAGTTTTAAATGGGCAACTTATCTTTGGTCATATCAGACAAATACTGTCGGCAAGTTATGCTATTACGTTGGTTACCACAATAAAACTGCTGCCTTCCACTGTGCATCTCTCAACAGCTGTTTACGATGTGAGTGTTTGGACATTACACTACAGCAACGTTTCCTGAACCCACTACGCGGAAGGAGAAAATGGGTAAACACAAAGCCTGTTGGGTTGCTAGGAAGCGGTACGCAAATCGTGATTGAAAAGTACAAAATATAGATGGGTTTAACAAAATAATCATATTTGTAAATTGACTCAAATTTCAGACACCGCGATGGGAACCACGCTTTGTTTGTTAGTGACGTCATAGGGTCAACTAACGTTGCTCTCTAGTATAGTTCATAGGCGTAACAAGGGGGGGGGTTATTGGGGTTGTAACCCCCCCCATAACATCGACTGTTTCTAAAACATGAAAAACTGAAAAATTTTCCCTTCACAAGGGAGGCGGTTCTCAAGGAACTGTTCTTTTAGGAACTAACCCAAAGGGCCTCAAAATGAATTTAAACACTACATTGACACCAATTTTTAAAAAATTTCTGGGGGAGAATCCCCAAACCCCCTTCTAAAATTTTTACGCCTGTTATACTGTGTTTTTCCCTTGAAAGTTAACCCCTTAGATGAATTTTTCCCTTCGGAAGTTTTGCAAAAAAAAAAAATTATATTATACCTATATTATGAGACTTTTCAAAAGGGAGTAATATGTTGGAGGGGTTGACTGGTCGGAGTAACACCCCCCATGGGTCAACTCTAGTTACGCCACTGGTATAGTTAGTTACTCTTATACATTTTTTTACGATTTTCTCATAAATTCGTCTTAGGACTGGAATTCCCATCTTATAAACTGACGATTCAATATATATCAACAAAATTAAAACATTTTACAATGAATATAAAAGACCTCCACAGCCCGGAGCATCCCCCAATCATGGAGAATCAAATCTTGCACAATCCTCAACGAAATATCCCCCATTACAAAAGCTCTCCAAAAAAGAAGAAAAATTCAATCCGTCACGAAAAACTCTGCCCCTCCCTTTTATCAATTCAATCCAATATATCGCCAGGGTTGTCTATCAAATATATTAGCTTCCCCCCTCCCTCTCCCCCGAGGGTATGAAGCCAGACGACTTTTTAATCCAATTCCATCCAGAGGAAAATTGGAATAAATCGTACACAACGAAATAAAATAGAAATCCTGAATAAATGGGGGGGGGGTTACCCGAGTAATATAATTCATTCTCTTTTCTCAAAGTGAGCGGCACACTTAATGGCCGCAATCCGCAGAAAGAGTTGAAAAATGGAATTTATTTTCGTCATGGCCGTAACTATAGACTTTTGTTTCGGGAGAGGTTTTGACTCAACATTTCTAAGGTAACCTTAATCGAGTACATTTATGTGTTATGTTTAAGATCCCATAAACTACAAATTTTGCATTGTGATATTGCCCCAGAAAAATCTGGAAAGTTTGCATCTTGATATAGCCTTTTATACTAGACAGCAACGTTAGTTGACCCTATGACGTCACTAACAAAGATTGAGGTTTCTGTGAATTTTAAGTGAATTTAGAAACAGAATTAGTTTGTTAAACCCATGTATATGTTACGGGCAAAGTGATTAATCGGGAATTATTAATAAGGTCCGAAATGGAAGGCGGGCAAATTTATAAATTTCATTGATAAATGCCATTGAATTTATCACATTGCCCGGGCCTTATTAATAATGCCCAATTTATCACATTGCCCGTAACATATAGAAGTGCCTTATTATCACGATTTGCGTACTCCTCCTAGCAACCCAACAGGCTTTCTGTTTACGCAGTTTCTCCTTCCGGTTCAGGAAACGTTGCTGTCGAGTATAGTTCATCCACAGAAGTGACACACGAAAGCCGCAGAAACATTTTTGAATTGGAAAATGGAATCTATTTTCGTGTTCTTCCCGATACCACTGTTTCAGCTTTTTTTTCTACTGCCAAAAGAAGGGGTCTGAAGTGGGGTGGTAAGAAAAGCATTTGGGCATAGCGCACGTGACTCAGCGGTCGAGAAAGGTTTTTTTGCGTTCGATTTCTATCCCCACTTTTCCCGTTCGGAGCTCCCTAATAGGTCAGGTCGAAGGGGGTCCATTATAAGAAATCGATTTCGCGCATGTTTTAGCCCTCTGATTGAACGTTCCTCTTCTTCATATATGGCTGCTCTTTCTAATATTATAGTACAATATGTCAACGAAAAAAAAATATTTGAAAAGAGGAAATTTTCATTTCGTTATCGTTTCGGTTTTTCTTTTTTTTTAATTCTTAAAAAAATGCATGTCCGAAATTCGGATTAGGTGTACCAAAGCAAGTTAAAACCCTCTTTTTATAGTCAAATTTCAAAAAAAAATCCCCCCCTGATGGTTCTTGGAACTCGCTTAATCACAACTTTTTTAACATTAAGTTGGCTTGTTTCATTTAATATCAGATATTAAATTTTGAAAAGTCGTTACTTATTAAATATTCAGGGTTCCGCCATCATTGGCAACAAATTGGGGGGGGGGGTCCACGAGCAAGATAGTTTGGGAACCACTGGTCTAGAGTTTTTTATTTTGGGTTCGAGATTTTTTTCCCCGACTTTGGAGGAAATATACTTACGATTTTGCAGCAAGATATATATAAAGCAGTTTTTTTTTTGGTCCCGATAAAGACTTCTTGCAGAAATAATATTTCTTTTTTTACAAGCGCAATGAAAATGCATTAGAAAAAATCATGATGATGCAAACATAAGAATACAGACAGATTGGGGTTCTCCAGTACCTGATGTGTCCCCTTACTCCTCAGAATTTAAACTTAATTGTTTGTTTGTTAATTAATTAATTAATAATTCCTTAATTGTTAATTTGGGAAGAAAACTTAATAAATAGCCCTTAGAAACGTAAAGAAAATTTAAGGAGTTTTCAGGAGGTCAGGAGGAACCCTTATAGTATCCCCACTCTTACCCATATCAGATTGTTCAAAGCATCACACTTTTGAATCTATATTTAAGAGGATTATTATTAAAGGATTCCCACCAAAGCTAATTAGACAAGACTTGACAATGACAGTAGATACCGCCGGAAGGTGACAATTTTTTTTTCTAAGGATCCAACACTCTTTGTTTAATCACCATCTTTTTACATCTTCTAAAGCAAAGTTCACCCTCCATTGTTCTATGAAACCACCGAAGCGGTCTTTCGATACAAATCCTCTTTCATATCCCTGATAGGGGGATGTCCATAAATATACGTGAGGTGGGGTTTTTTTCCAAAATACCCTACCCTAATAGCACCAAAGTCACAGTGACGTCACTATAACGTCACTGAGGGTCACCCAAGTCACAGGTCACAGAGTGACTGAAATGCGACTACACAAAGAGGTCACATTGTAACCGCCATCGTGTGAGCACTCAGCAACGTCATTGCGATTCCTCGGGGTGACCCGTCACCCCATGACGTCTCTGTGATTTCACCGTGTGACCGATTAGTGACGACATGTTTTAGTAGGATTATATTGAGGTATTTCTGATTTCAAGGAAAAATTCACTTAAAATAGCCTGAAAAATGCTTTTGAAATTTCAGACTTGAATTAATTGTTCATTTTATTTAATTGTTTTCTAATTTTGGAGAAAAAATACCTGTAATCAGCATTAAAATTTCTGTCTAAAATCGATCTTAATAAATATCTGTAATTAATTAAATCTCCAAAGGGGAGCACGGAAGTGAATCGTGTTAATTTGCAGAAATAACATTATATGGATTACTATATATACAACCCACATCAGTCAGCCGTGAATGGATAGGCGAGCTTAAAAACGTATTCGCTAGATGGCGTATCAAAGCTCTGGACTTAAAATTCATAATTTTTATTTATTTTATTTATTAATATTATGCAAAGATGATTACTTACTGTATTTCCAATTAAAACAAAAAATTAACCACATATCCTGTAATTTATTTTTTTACATTTATTATTGAGCAAAAGTACAGATACCAGGACATCGGAATCGAACCCGGGACAGTTGGATTGCCAAGCGCGTGCGCTAGCCACTGGACCACACCGGCTCCGCTTAGTGTTGTGAAATTATTATACAAAAAGATTTTTACAGTTGAGGCAAAGAAATATGGGGTTTTTATCGAAAAGTCTTGATTATTTAGGGTTAATATTTTAATTGTAAGAACCCTGTTATTCCTTGTGTTCGAAATAATTTTTATAATCTGATGATAATATTCAAAAATGAGCATTTTCATTTTCCCCTCGGGGGCAAGTCTTCATTAGGGGTTGTATACAAATAAACAATTTTGACTTTTGTATTAAGTATCTAAATAAGATTTTAAATGCCAACGTTTATTTCTTTTTATTCTTCATGTCTCTAAAAGCAGTGTTCTTAGTTTTTGTTTTTAAAGTTTCAAGCTTCGTACCGGAGCGTGTATATAAATATCGAAATTGCCAACACTTTAACTCCAATTTCTCTCAAAATAATTGTTATGTTAAGATATCTTTTAGCAAAAACCTTTTTCTTAAAGGTCTCGAAGAGGCCTTTTTTGACCTTTACTTTTGAGTCAAAAGAAAGAAAAAGGCTTCACGCCAGTTTGTCTGGCATGGCACGTGCCTCGTGTAGCGTTTTAGGCCTACCGGCAGCGACTCTACCGGTTTTGCGCATGGGGATGAGGGACCCCCAAGCCCGCTTAGTTAATTTCACACGCCACATTAATGCGATGAGCCGTTCGAAGCTCTTCGAGTTGCACAACATACTAAAATTTCATTCATCAAAATAGGTAGCCAGGTTTTTGAACTGGGATTTTTTCAAGTATTAAAATACACCGGATAGGCTAATTAAGGGACTTCCCTTAGAAATAGGACCATGAAATTTTCATATATTGTTCATGGTGTAAATCTACACATTCTATCAAATTTTCAGGGTCCAATTTTAATTAGGGGGCCGTATACATAATAAATACAATAATAAGCTTGAATAATTTATAAATCCTGAACTAATTCATCGATCCCTTAATGCGATACATATTTTTATTCGTCTAAAGGTCTACTACAACATATGAAAATCTTAACTATTTATCTCAATATTTGGGAAAAATTTCAAGTTAAACGAAAATTCTTTGAACCTAAATTACAAACGCAATATTTATAGATTCCCCTTAAATTTTCCAATTCCTAGAATCATTTTTTATGAGCTTTCTAAATATGTAAAGCATTAAAATCTAACTTTAAAAGTAAACAAACTGAGAACTCAAATCTGGGAAATATTCCAGTTTGATTCGCGTTAAAGATCAGTAGGCTCTATTATGCTTTCAAAAATTCTCAATTACGTCATAATCACCATGGAAACCCGTAATTCTGGAAAAACTTTGCCATAACGGTCCTTTACTCATAAGTAAAATCAAAAAAACAATTTTTAATAATATTTATCGATTTATTAAGCAAAAAGTGGACTTGTGTTTTTTAACAAACCTATAAATTTTTTAATAAGCCTATTAACTTACTAAATTATAGAGGTGTATTTATGAAAATCGGATATGACGCGCATCTCGATGCATATTTTAAGAATCAATCACCTTTTAAACCATTATCAAAAAAATATATAGATTTATTTAAGAATTGTGTGGCTTGTCACAGATACGTCTTCTCAGCGACGTCACAGCGTGACCCTTCGGCCACGCCTGCCCAATATCGATATAAAGCGAGTGCATAGCGCATGCGCCTTCTTCCCCGCCGAGCTGAGAGCTGAGACATGTCTTGTCTTGGCCGAGATAAACAAGAAAACAAGCCGCCATATTGCTGTTGGTTGGTGTTCTGACTCAAGCATAGGATTTTTGATAAGTTATCATTCTCTTTTTGCACGTATTCTTTGAAAATTTACTAACATATTTATTGTAACTTATACTATTTTACCCAAATTAGGAGTTTTTAAATTGTTTTACGTTCATTAAATTCATAAAATTGTACCTCAATGTATCGATCGTATTTCAACGTGTGTTACTCAGGGATGTGATTTTTCCGCGGATCCGCGGAATTCCGCTTTTTGTGACTTTTTGTATTATGTTCCGCTTTTTTAACAATTTTCCTCAAAATACCTCTTTTCCGTGGAAGAAATTTCCACGGACAAAAAAGGTATTTTCATACATATACTTTCGGACGTTTGCCTGTAAAGTTGGCATTTTGACGGCGTGGACGCGGGCAAAAAAACAACTTGACGGACGGTTCACGATCGCGTTTTTCTTACTTGGCGCCAATATCCTTGGCTTTAAATGCTTGTTTTTGAAGAAAGTGTTCACTTTTTTGTAGTTCAAATATTATGTCCAAAATTTAGTTGGAAAATTAAAAAAATTATTGGAGGAATTTCTTGTTTGCAAGAAGGCAAATAGAAATTTATGGTTTGAACTTTAGAGTTTTAATATCAAACAAAGAATTACAAGGTGTGTAGATAATAAGGTATATGAAAATTTTAAGGTAAAATATTATTTAAGCAATATTTAAATTTTTTATCAGAAAAAAAAATCGTACAAATTCTTCCATTCTTTAATTTTGGAAATTTGCAAACTATTATTTAAAGTAAAGTATTTTAAAGTAATTATTCATTTGAAACTAAATAGGATGAAACTTAATATTAACAAATAATAAAAATAAAAAATATAAACTGTCGATTGGGTTAAAAGGATCTAGGTTGATATTTTTTAGTGTTTTAATGCAATTGTATGCATGCAACATACACATTTTAACTTCAAAATATAGTTAGAATTATGTGAAAATACTTATATAAACCTTTTTCCTTACAGGATTGAGATTGTCCATTACTGAAAATACAAGCATTCTTTTTTGTGCTTATAATATTTAATAAATTATTTTATACTTTTTAAAGTGGTTGTATCTTTTAAAATTTTTATGACTGTATCAAAATGTTAATTGTGAGAGTTCAAAGGCAAAAGCTATGAATAGTAAGTGGAGGGGGTTTAAAAGATTTTATTTTTCACTAGTTTAAAAAAGTAGTCAACATTTATTTTTATGTTAAAATTGAAGTTACAGTGCCATATTTTGTTTGTAGAGATGAGTGCATTTCATTAAAAGAGAAGGTATGGCATTTTAATTGCTTAGTTAGTGGAAAAATAATTCAATGCTTGATTGTTAAATGTTTTGAAATGTATAAAAAAATATAATTAAGCAATAAGGGCATGTAATTAAGGAAGGTAATGCAAGAAGAAACAATTATTTCAGTATAATTATAAATTGAAAATACAGCCAATATTAATTCATATTATAAAAAGAAGCTATTTATTAGAGATTGAATACTGACCAAATATAAATTAATTTCTCTATAGAAGCAAATTTCTTGATTTATATAAGGCATCTAATAAACTTTAAAGGAATTTTTATCTTGAGGAAAGGCTTTATTCAGATAACAGAATAACAATTTTTGATTATTTAGTGTTAGAAAAGAAAATACAGCAATAAGGACAAGTAATTAAGGAAGTTAATGCAAGAAGAAACAAATAACAGTTTTTTTTCAGTTATAGCATTGTAGTGTATTGTCAAGGTAGGTACTTTTTATAGAACATTTTAAATATAAATTGGAATTCCAACCAATTATTATTGTTAAAAGCTATTTTTAAATTAAATAGCACACATATACTTTTTAGGATGTTAAATGAATTTTAATTTAAACATAAAACATGTATCTGATTAGTTTATTGGTATCTATTTTGAAAGTGTTGTGACAACTATAAATAATATTTAAAAATAGATATTTATAAAGGCTATCAATTAAGGATTAGTAATTAACAAAGAACCGTTGAGTTATTTCAGTAAGAAATAATCATAGCTGATCATAAAAATCTTGGAATACATTAATTAAAACATTAACAAGGTTCAAATTATCTACTTGACAAGAATTAGAGAAAAATAATAACGCTAAATTAAAATTTTCATATATTTCATAAAATTCTCCATTTAATTTATATAGAATAGTAAAAGAAATAAGGAACTTAATGTGAAGTTACATCGGGGTCACAACGCGACTTGGCAGAATGAGACCACGCTGCGATGTCACATCATGGTCACAATGTGAATGAGAACACGCTGCGATGTCACATCATGGTCACAATGTGAATGAAACCACGCTGTGGTGTCACATCATGGTCACAATGTGATACCGGCACATCGTGACGACGATGCGCCGTTACATGGACGTCACTTACACACAAAGAGGTCACGTTGTGACTTCACAGGGAAGTCACAAGTGGTCACAGATTTTTGGTCACAAGCCCCGGACATTAAGCTGTCACTGCCACTTACTGGTGACTTCACGGTCATGCCCGCGACTCCCAAGTGACAGTCACAAAAAAGTCACAAACTGGTCACGGTGCTATTAGGGTAATAGCACCAAAGTCACAGTGACGTCACTATAACGTCACTGAGGGTCACCCAAGTCACAGGTCACAGAGTGACTGAAATGCGACTACACAAAGAGGTCACATTGTAACCGCCATCGTGTGAGCACTCAGCAACGTCATTGCGATTCCTCGGGGTGACCCGTCACCCCATGACGTCTCTGTGATTTCACCGTGTGACCGATTAGTGACGACATGTTTTAGTAGGATTATATTGAGGTATTTCTGATTTCAAGGAAAAATTCACTTAAAATAGCCTGAAAAATGCTTTTGAAATTTCAGACTTGAATTAATTGTTCATTTTATTTAATTGTTTTCTAATTTTGGAGAAAAAATACCTGTAATCAGCATTAAAATTTCTGTCTAAAATCGATCTTAATAAATATCTGTAATTAATTAAATCTCCAAAGGGGAGCACGGAAGTGAATCGTGTTAATTTGCAGAAATAACATTATATGGATTACTATATATACAACCCACATCAGTCAGCCGTGAATGGATAGGCGAGCTTAAAAACGTATTCGCTAGATGGCGTATCAAAGCTCTGGACTTAAAATTCATAATTTTTATTTATTTTATTTATTAATATTATGCAAAGATGATTACTTACTGTATTTCCAATTAAAACAAAAAATTAACCACATATCCTGTAATTTATTTTTTTACATTTATTATTGAGCAAAAGTACAGATACCAGGACATCGGAATCGAACCCGGGACAGTTGGATTGCCAAGCGCGTGCGCTAGCCACTGGACCACACCGGCTCCGCTTAGTGTTGTGAAATTATTATACAAAAAGATTTTTACAGTTGAGGCAAAGAAATATGGGGTTTTTATCGAAAAGTCTTGATTATTTAGGGTTAATATTTTAATTGTAAGAACCCTGTTATTCCTTGTGTTCGAAATAATTTTTATAATCTGATGATAATATTCAAAAATGAGCATTTTCATTTTCCCCTCGGGGGCAAGTCTTCATTAGGGGTTGTATACAAATAAACAATTTTGACTTTTGTATTAAGTATCTAAATAAGATTTTAAATGCCAACGTTTATTTCTTTTTATTCTTCATGTCTCTAAAAGCAGTGTTCTTAGTTTTTGTTTTTAAAGTTTCAAGCTTCGTACCGGAGCGTGTATATAAATATCGAAATTGCCAACACTTTAACTCCAATTTCTCTCAAAATAATTGTTATGTTAAGATATCTTTTAGCAAAAACCTTTTTCTTAAAGGTCTCGAAGAGGCCTTTTTTGACCTTTACTTTTGAGTCAAAAGAAAGAAAAAGGCTTCACGCCAGTTTGTCTGGCATGGCACGTGCCTCGTGTAGCGTTTTAGGCCTACCGGCAGCGACTCTACCGGTTTTGCGCATGGGGATGAGGGACCCCCAAGCCCGCTTAGTTAATTTCACACGCCACATTAATGCGATGAGCCGTTCGAAGCTCTTCGAGTTGCACAACATACTAAAATTTCATTCATCAAAATAGGTAGCCAGGTTTTTGAACTGGGATTTTTTCAAGTATTAAAATACACCGGATAGGCTAATTAAGGGACTTCCCTTAGAAATAGGACCATGAAATTTTCATATATTGTTCATGGTGTAAATCTACACATTCTATCAAATTTTCAGGGTCCAATTTTAATTAGGGGGCCGTATACATAATAAATACAATAATAAGCTTGAATAATTTATAAATCCTGAACTAATTCATCGATCCCTTAATGCGATACATATTTTTATTCGTCTAAAGGTCTACTACAACATATGAAAATCTTAACTATTTATCTCAATATTTGGGAAAAATTTCAAGTTAAACGAAAATTCTTTGAACCTAAATTACAAACGCAATATTTATAGATTCCCCTTAAATTTTCCAATTCCTAGAATCATTTTTTATGAGCTTTCTAAATATGTAAAGCATTAAAATCTAACTTTAAAAGTAAACAAACTGAGAACTCAAATCTGGGAAATATTCCAGTTTGATTCGCGTTAAAGATCAGTAGGCTCTATTATGCTTTCAAAAATTCTCAATTACGTCATAATCACCATGGAAACCCGTAATTCTGGAAAAACTTTGCCATAACGGTCCTTTACTCATAAGTAAAATCAAAAAAACAATTTTTAATAATATTTATCGATTTATTAAGCAAAAAGTGGACTTGTGTTTTTTAACAAACCTATAAATTTTTTAATAAGCCTATTAACTTACTAAATTATAGAGGTGTATTTATGAAAATCGGATATGACGCGCATCTCGATGCATATTTTAAGAATCAATCACCTTTTAAACCATTATCAAAAAAATATATAGATTTATTTAAGAATTGTGTGGCTTGTCACAGATACGTCTTCTCAGCGACGTCACAGCGTGACCCTTCGGCCACGCCTGCCCAATATCGATATAAAGCGAGTGCATAGCGCATGCGCCTTCTTCCCCGCCGAGCTGAGAGCTGAGACATGTCTTGTCTTGGCCGAGATAAACAAGAAAACAAGCCGCCATATTGCTGTTGGTTGGTGTTCTGACTCAAGCATAGGATTTTTGATAAGTTATCATTCTCTTTTTGCACGTATTCTTTGAAAATTTACTAACATATTTATTGTAACTTATACTATTTTACCCAAATTAGGAGTTTTTAAATTGTTTTACGTTCATTAAATTCATAAAATTGTACCTCAATGTATCGATCGTATTTCAACGTGTGTTACTCAGGGATGTGATTTTTCCGCGGATCCGCGGAATTCCGCTTTTTGTGACTTTTTGTATTATGTTCCGCTTTTTTAACAATTTTCCTCAAAATACCTCTTTTCCGTGGAAGAAATTTCCACGGACAAAAAAGGTATTTTCATACATATACTTTCGGACGTTTGCCTGTAAAGTTGGCATTTTGACGGCGTGGACGCGGGCAAAAAAACAACTTGACGGACGGTTCACGATCGCGTTTTTCTTACTTGGCGCCAATATCCTTGGCTTTAAATGCTTGTTTTTGAAGAAAGTGTTCACTTTTTTGTAGTTCAAATATTATGTCCAAAATTTAGTTGGAAAATTAAAAAAATTATTGGAGGAATTTCTTGTTTGCAAGAAGGCAAATAGAAATTTATGGTTTGAACTTTAGAGTTTTAATATCAAACAAAGAATTACAAGGTGTGTAGATAATAAGGTATATGAAAATTTTAAGGTAAAATATTATTTAAGCAATATTTAAATTTTTTATCAGAAAAAAAAATCGTACAAATTCTTCCATTCTTTAATTTTGGAAATTTGCAAACTATTATTTAAAGTAAAGTATTTTAAAGTAATTATTCATTTGAAACTAAATAGGATGAAACTTAATATTAACAAATAATAAAAATAAAAAATATAAACTGTCGATTGGGTTAAAAGGATCTAGGTTGATATTTTTTAGTGTTTTAATGCAATTGTATGCATGCAACATACACATTTTAACTTCAAAATATAGTTAGAATTATGTGAAAATACTTATATAAACCTTTTTCCTTACAGGATTGAGATTGTCCATTACTGAAAATACAAGCATTCTTTTTTGTGCTTATAATATTTAATAAATTATTTTATACTTTTTAAAGTGGTTGTATCTTTTAAAATTTTTATGACTGTATCAAAATGTTAATTGTGAGAGTTCAAAGGCAAAAGCTATGAATAGTAAGTGGAGGGGGTTTAAAAGATTTTATTTTTCACTAGTTTAAAAAAGTAGTCAACATTTATTTTTATGTTAAAATTGAAGTTACAGTGCCATATTTTGTTTGTAGAGATGAGTGCATTTCATTAAAAGAGAAGGTATGGCATTTTAATTGCTTAGTTAGTGGAAAAATAATTCAATGCTTGATTGTTAAATGTTTTGAAATGTATAAAAAAATATAATTAAGCAATAAGGGCATGTAATTAAGGAAGGTAATGCAAGAAGAAACAATTATTTCAGTATAATTATAAATTGAAAATACAGCCAATATTAATTCATATTATAAAAAGAAGCTATTTATTAGAGATTGAATACTGACCAAATATAAATTAATTTCTCTATAGAAGCAAATTTCTTGATTTATATAAGGCATCTAATAAACTTTAAAGGAATTTTTATCTTGAGGAAAGGCTTTATTCAGATAACAGAATAACAATTTTTGATTATTTAGTGTTAGAAAAGAAAATACAGCAATAAGGACAAGTAATTAAGGAAGTTAATGCAAGAAGAAACAAATAACAGTTTTTTTTCAGTTATAGCATTGTAGTGTATTGTCAAGGTAGGTACTTTTTATAGAACATTTTAAATATAAATTGGAATTCCAACCAATTATTATTGTTAAAAGCTATTTTTAAATTAAATAGCACACATATACTTTTTAGGATGTTAAATGAATTTTAATTTAAACATAAAACATGTATCTGATTAGTTTATTGGTATCTATTTTGAAAGTGTTGTGACAACTATAAATAATATTTAAAAATAGATATTTATAAAGGCTATCAATTAAGGATTAGTAATTAACAAAGAACCGTTGAGTTATTTCAGTAAGAAATAATCATAGCTGATCATAAAAATCTTGGAATACATTAATTAAAACATTAACAAGGTTCAAATTATCTACTTGACAAGAATTAGAGAAAAATAATAACGCTAAATTAAAATTTTCATATATTTCATAAAATTCTCCATTTAATTTATATAGAATAGTAAAAGAAATAAGGAACTTAATGTGAAGTTACATCGGGGTCACAACGCGACTTGGCAGAATGAGACCACGCTGCGATGTCACATCATGGTCACAATGTGAATGAGAACACGCTGCGATGTCACATCATGGTCACAATGTGAATGAAACCACGCTGTGGTGTCACATCATGGTCACAATGTGATACCGGCACATCGTGACGACGATGCGCCGTTACATGGACGTCACTTACACACAAAGAGGTCACGTTGTGACTTCACAGGGAAGTCACAAGTGGTCACAGATTTTTGGTCACAAGCCCCGGACATTAAGCTGTCACTGCCACTTACTGGTGACTTCACGGTCATGCCCGCGACTCCCAAGTGACAGTCACAAAAAAGTCACAAACTGGTCACGGTGCTATTAGGGTAATAGCACCAAAGTCACAGTGACGTCACTATAACGTCACTGAGGGTCACCCAAGTCACAGGTCACAGAGTGACTGAAATGCGACTACACAAAGAGGTCACATTGTAACCGCCATCGTGTGAGCACTCAGCAACGTCATTGCGATTCCTCGGGGTGACCCGTCACCCCATGACGTCTCTGTGATTTCACCGTGTGACCGATTAGTGACGACATGTTTTAGTAGGATTATATTGAGGTATTTCTGATTTCAAGGAAAAATTCACTTAAAATAGCCTGAAAAATGCTTTTGAAATTTCAGACTTGAATTAATTGTTCATTTTATTTAATTGTTTTCTAATTTTGGAGAAAAAATACCTGTAATCAGCATTAAAATTTCTGTCTAAAATCGATCTTAATAAATATCTGTAATTAATTAAATCTCCAAAGGGGAGCACGGAAGTGAATCGTGTTAATTTGCAGAAATAACATTATATGGATTACTATATATACAACCCACATCAGTCAGCCGTGAATGGATAGGCGAGCTTAAAAACGTATTCGCTAGATGGCGTATCAAAGCTCTGGACTTAAAATTCATAATTTTTATTTATTTTATTTATTAATATTATGCAAAGATGATTACTTACTGTATTTCCAATTAAAACAAAAAATTAACCACATATCCTGTAATTTATTTTTTTACATTTATTATTGAGCAAAAGTACAGATACCAGGACATCGGAATCGAACCCGGGACAGTTGGATTGCCAAGCGCGTGCGCTAGCCACTGGACCACACCGGCTCCGCTTAGTGTTGTGAAATTATTATACAAAAAGATTTTTACAGTTGAGGCAAAGAAATATGGGGTTTTTATCGAAAAGTCTTGATTATTTAGGGTTAATATTTTAATTGTAAGAACCCTGTTATTCCTTGTGTTCGAAATAATTTTTATAATCTGATGATAATATTCAAAAATGAGCATTTTCATTTTCCCCTCGGGGGCAAGTCTTCATTAGGGGTTGTATACAAATAAACAATTTTGACTTTTGTATTAAGTATCTAAATAAGATTTTAAATGCCAACGTTTATTTCTTTTTATTCTTCATGTCTCTAAAAGCAGTGTTCTTAGTTTTTGTTTTTAAAGTTTCAAGCTTCGTACCGGAGCGTGTATATAAATATCGAAATTGCCAACACTTTAACTCCAATTTCTCTCAAAATAATTGTTATGTTAAGATATCTTTTAGCAAAAACCTTTTTCTTAAAGGTCTCGAAGAGGCCTTTTTTGACCTTTACTTTTGAGTCAAAAGAAAGAAAAAGGCTTCACGCCAGTTTGTCTGGCATGGCACGTGCCTCGTGTAGCGTTTTAGGCCTACCGGCAGCGACTCTACCGGTTTTGCGCATGGGGATGAGGGACCCCCAAGCCCGCTTAGTTAATTTCACACGCCACATTAATGCGATGAGCCGTTCGAAGCTCTTCGAGTTGCACAACATACTAAAATTTCATTCATCAAAATAGGTAGCCAGGTTTTTGAACTGGGATTTTTTCAAGTATTAAAATACACCGGATAGGCTAATTAAGGGACTTCCCTTAGAAATAGGACCATGAAATTTTCATATATTGTTCATGGTGTAAATCTACACATTCTATCAAATTTTCAGGGTCCAATTTTAATTAGGGGGCCGTATACATAATAAATACAATAATAAGCTTGAATAATTTATAAATCCTGAACTAATTCATCGATCCCTTAATGCGATACATATTTTTATTCGTCTAAAGGTCTACTACAACATATGAAAATCTTAACTATTTATCTCAATATTTGGGAAAAATTTCAAGTTAAACGAAAATTCTTTGAACCTAAATTACAAACGCAATATTTATAGATTCCCCTTAAATTTTCCAATTCCTAGAATCATTTTTTATGAGCTTTCTAAATATGTAAAGCATTAAAATCTAACTTTAAAAGTAAACAAACTGAGAACTCAAATCTGGGAAATATTCCAGTTTGATTCGCGTTAAAGATCAGTAGGCTCTATTATGCTTTCAAAAATTCTCAATTACGTCATAATCACCATGGAAACCCGTAATTCTGGAAAAACTTTGCCATAACGGTCCTTTACTCATAAGTAAAATCAAAAAAACAATTTTTAATAATATTTATCGATTTATTAAGCAAAAAGTGGACTTGTGTTTTTTAACAAACCTATAAATTTTTTAATAAGCCTATTAACTTACTAAATTATAGAGGTGTATTTATGAAAATCGGATATGACGCGCATCTCGATGCATATTTTAAGAATCAATCACCTTTTAAACCATTATCAAAAAAATATATAGATTTATTTAAGAATTGTGTGGCTTGTCACAGATACGTCTTCTCAGCGACGTCACAGCGTGACCCTTCGGCCACGCCTGCCCAATATCGATATAAAGCGAGTGCATAGCGCATGCGCCTTCTTCCCCGCCGAGCTGAGAGCTGAGACATGTCTTGTCTTGGCCGAGATAAACAAGAAAACAAGCCGCCATATTGCTGTTGGTTGGTGTTCTGACTCAAGCATAGGATTTTTGATAAGTTATCATTCTCTTTTTGCACGTATTCTTTGAAAATTTACTAACATATTTATTGTAACTTATACTATTTTACCCAAATTAGGAGTTTTTAAATTGTTTTACGTTCATTAAATTCATAAAATTGTACCTCAATGTATCGATCGTATTTCAACGTGTGTTACTCAGGGATGTGATTTTTCCGCGGATCCGCGGAATTCCGCTTTTTGTGACTTTTTGTATTATGTTCCGCTTTTTTAACAATTTTCCTCAAAATACCTCTTTTCCGTGGAAGAAATTTCCACGGACAAAAAAGGTATTTTCATACATATACTTTCGGACGTTTGCCTGTAAAGTTGGCATTTTGACGGCGTGGACGCGGGCAAAAAAACAACTTGACGGACGGTTCACGATCGCGTTTTTCTTACTTGGCGCCAATATCCTTGGCTTTAAATGCTTGTTTTTGAAGAAAGTGTTCACTTTTTTGTAGTTCAAATATTATGTCCAAAATTTAGTTGGAAAATTAAAAAAATTATTGGAGGAATTTCTTGTTTGCAAGAAGGCAAATAGAAATTTATGGTTTGAACTTTAGAGTTTTAATATCAAACAAAGAATTACAAGGTGTGTAGATAATAAGGTATATGAAAATTTTAAGGTAAAATATTATTTAAGCAATATTTAAATTTTTTATCAGAAAAAAAAATCGTACAAATTCTTCCATTCTTTAATTTTGGAAATTTGCAAACTATTATTTAAAGTAAAGTATTTTAAAGTAATTATTCATTTGAAACTAAATAGGATGAAACTTAATATTAACAAATAATAAAAATAAAAAATATAAACTGTCGATTGGGTTAAAAGGATCTAGGTTGATATTTTTTAGTGTTTTAATGCAATTGTATGCATGCAACATACACATTTTAACTTCAAAATATAGTTAGAATTATGTGAAAATACTTATATAAACCTTTTTCCTTACAGGATTGAGATTGTCCATTACTGAAAATACAAGCATTCTTTTTTGTGCTTATAATATTTAATAAATTATTTTATACTTTTTAAAGTGGTTGTATCTTTTAAAATTTTTATGACTGTATCAAAATGTTAATTGTGAGAGTTCAAAGGCAAAAGCTATGAATAGTAAGTGGAGGGGGTTTAAAAGATTTTATTTTTCACTAGTTTAAAAAAGTAGTCAACATTTATTTTTATGTTAAAATTGAAGTTACAGTGCCATATTTTGTTTGTAGAGATGAGTGCATTTCATTAAAAGAGAAGGTATGGCATTTTAATTGCTTAGTTAGTGGAAAAATAATTCAATGCTTGATTGTTAAATGTTTTGAAATGTATAAAAAAATATAATTAAGCAATAAGGGCATGTAATTAAGGAAGGTAATGCAAGAAGAAACAATTATTTCAGTATAATTATAAATTGAAAATACAGCCAATATTAATTCATATTATAAAAAGAAGCTATTTATTAGAGATTGAATACTGACCAAATATAAATTAATTTCTCTATAGAAGCAAATTTCTTGATTTATATAAGGCATCTAATAAACTTTAAAGGAATTTTTATCTTGAGGAAAGGCTTTATTCAGATAACAGAATAACAATTTTTGATTATTTAGTGTTAGAAAAGAAAATACAGCAATAAGGACAAGTAATTAAGGAAGTTAATGCAAGAAGAAACAAATAACAGTTTTTTTTCAGTTATAGCATTGTAGTGTATTGTCAAGGTAGGTACTTTTTATAGAACATTTTAAATATAAATTGGAATTCCAACCAATTATTATTGTTAAAAGCTATTTTTAAATTAAATAGCACACATATACTTTTTAGGATGTTAAATGAATTTTAATTTAAACATAAAACATGTATCTGATTAGTTTATTGGTATCTATTTTGAAAGTGTTGTGACAACTATAAATAATATTTAAAAATAGATATTTATAAAGGCTATCAATTAAGGATTAGTAATTAACAAAGAACCGTTGAGTTATTTCAGTAAGAAATAATCATAGCTGATCATAAAAATCTTGGAATACATTAATTAAAACATTAACAAGGTTCAAATTATCTACTTGACAAGAATTAGAGAAAAATAATAACGCTAAATTAAAATTTTCATATATTTCATAAAATTCTCCATTTAATTTATATAGAATAGTAAAAGAAATAAGGAACTTAATGTGAAGTTACATCGGGGTCACAACGCGACTTGGCAGAATGAGACCACGCTGCGATGTCACATCATGGTCACAATGTGAATGAGAACACGCTGCGATGTCACATCATGGTCACAATGTGAATGAAACCACGCTGTGGTGTCACATCATGGTCACAATGTGATACCGGCACATCGTGACGACGATGCGCCGTTACATGGACGTCACTTACACACAAAGAGGTCACGTTGTGACTTCACAGGGAAGTCACAAGTGGTCACAGATTTTTGGTCACAAGCCCCGGACATTAAGCTGTCACTGCCACTTACTGGTGACTTCACGGTCATGCCCGCGACTCCCAAGTGACAGTCACAAAAAAGTCACAAACTGGTCACGGTGCTATTAGGGTATGGACCCCTCCCTCCCCCCTTGGTGAGATTTAGAGAGATTTTTCTTTTCTGGACCCCTTCAAATTCTCACGTGCGGTTTTCTCTATAGCTTCAATTTAATAAATTTCTTTGTTCTCTATATAGACAGAATATGCGGTTCAATTCTGGTAAAAAAAAAGACATTGATTTAGTTGAAAGGATTCAGCATTAGGGCTACTATACTACACAGCAACTTAAGTTGACTCTACGACGTCACTCACAAACAAAGTAGTTCCCATCGCGGTGTCTGAATTTTACTGAGTGAATGTCAATTTAAAAATATGGTTATTTTGTTAAACCAATGTATATTTGTAGTGTCTTTTTATCACGATTTGCGTACCGAAACTCCTCCTAGCAACCCAACAGGCTCTCTGTTCACGCAGTTTCTCTTTTTTCTAAGAATCCGACACGCTTTGTTTGAACACCATCTTTTTACATCTTCTAAAGTAAAGTTTAACATCGATTGTTCTAAGGAAACCACCTTTTCATAAAATCCTCTTTCATATCCCCCTGAGTAGGGGGACATACATAAATTACGTGAGGTGGGTTTTTTCCCCAAATTTTGGACCCCTCCTTCCCCCATGGTGAGATTTTTCTGGACCCCCCTCTAACTGCAGTGGCGGATCTACGGGATCCCCCCCCCAAAAAAAAAAATGAAAAGTTTTACACTATATAATATGGAATTTTATGCACCAAATTGAGTTAAAACCGTTATTTTAAGGTGAAAACGAACGATCAAACCCCGATCGAAAACGAAAAATTGACGTGAGATTTTAATTGGCCCACACCCTATTTTAGACCGCACGTAATTTATGGACGTCCCCCTAAAGCGTCTTTCATTTCAACCCTTTCATAACCTGAGAATAAAGCTCTATTCAAACACAACAATGAAATGATAACATTGACAAATATTGACTTTTTTTCTTAGCGGTATGGATATTTTATTTAAAAAGTTGATTTTATACCTTCTTTTAGTTAAATCCGCGTAAAAACATACGAAAGGAAAAATGATTACTACATATATTGTGAATAATATTTGATATTTTGATTACGCCAAATCTCTCAATAATTTTAATAATAATAAATAACAACCCAATAGAGTGTTTTCAGGTGACGTCACAACCGGTTATTTTTTTTTAACTGTGTACCTTCTGTAGGGCTTTTAACTGTTGCTAAGGCGGTTTTTAGGTATGGGATCACGTGATTGCAAATGCTCCAATAGAAGAATTCCACGGCTGGTCATTTTTTTGTAACTGTTAACCGCTGTAGGGCAAAAAACTGTAATCCTTCTGTTGCTAAGGCTGTTGTTAGGTCTGAGTTATGTGATTGAAAATGCTCTATACTAAACAGAGTTGACCCTACGACGTCACTAACAAACAAAGTAGTTCCCGTCGAGGTGTCTGAATTTTATTGAGTGAATGTCAATTTAGAAATACGACTATTATGTCGCAATGTTAGCAAAATGTTACTTTCGTTTTCCTGTATTATTATTGACGCATCTAAATTTACGTTTCAAAAGTCAAAAATGTTTTTTTTTAATAACCATCGATTGAAGTTTTTGAAAACTAATTTTCAGAGTGAGTATATTCAGGGTGATTCGAAATTACGTGGACAAACTTCGCATGGGGGTAGAGGGGACCTAGACAAGCATATTTTGCATGGGAATGGGGGGGGCGCAGATGTACCGCTAAAGAGCTAGGACCTAATGTAGTGCGATGACGTTACAAAAAGCGGTTTTCCCAAAGCTCGTTTAACGAAACAAAACATAATAGCATGAAAAAAATTATTGCATGAGGTACAGCAGTATCCGTACTACTTCCACCATAAATTTGACAAAAATCGGACCACTTGCTAAACCGTGGGGGGAGTTTTAAAGTGCGCAATATTAATATTTTAGCCAAAGAATGGAGTTCCCTTAATGGTGTTTAGAAAAATGATGATCGGGGAAAGAATTTTCAATGATCATACAGTTTCAATGATCAATGTATGATCATTGAAAATTCCTTCCCCGATCATCATTTTTTAAGTATCATTACACTAATGTAAGGGAACTCCATTCTTTGGCTAAAAGATTAATATTGCACGTTTTAAAAGTACCCCCACAGTTTAGCAAGTGGTCCAATTTTTATCAAATTTATCATGTATGTAGTACGGATACTGCTGTACCTCATGCAATAAATTTTTTAATTCTGTTATGTTTTGTTTCGTTAAACGGGCCTTGGGAAAACCGCCTTTTGTAACGCCCTCGCACTACATTAGGTCCTAGCTCTTTAGCGGTACATCTGCGCCCCCTCTAGTTTTTCAAAATATGTTTGTCTGGGTCCCCTCTACCCCCATGCGAAGTTTGTCCACGTAATTTCGAATCACCCTGTATAGACTAAAAGTAGTAAAAAGTAGAAAGTACTACACATGAACCCTCAAACAAGTTTCATACTAGGGTAATTAAACTACAGAACTCGCAACTAATTAAAATTTTTCTTGGGGGGAAAAGTTCTGCTCCTTCTTGGATAAATTGGGGACTTTTCAAATTGTTCATTTACATTTAAATGAGAGAATCTCACCAACTTCTTGGAAAAACACTTCGATTTGTTAAATATTTTGGATATCCGATTTAGGCTCAAAACGTAGGTAAAATATATAAAAAATCTTTATTTCTTGGTGAAGCAAAATTTTTTAAAAACAATATCTAGAAAACAGTGTAATTTTGAATTTAATAATAATAATTTTTTATTTATTTCAATTTGGACGGTACATATGGGAAAATTTGAAAAGAACAAAACATATGAGTCATTTGGGGGTAAAAACCCATTTAGATGACCAAAAAAGTTTTTTTCTGATTTTGATGAAAAAATTGTACAAGGGGATAACGAAACAAGAAAAAAAAACACACAAAAAAAACAATAAAAATAACACACAAAATATATAGAACACAAAACGTACAAGATTTTTTTTATTTTAAATTGAAAAGCAAAATTGGCACCGCAGCTAGGCGTAAAAATTACTATCTTTGCTTCTCTAATTTAAGAAAAAAAAAGTAATTTAAATCTTCAGTTTCAAGAAGAAAATTAAATAATAAGTTCTTGAATTTTTGCTTAAATGGAATGTTTTGTAAATCAAAAGGTAAGGAATTAAATAATTTAGGAGCTAGATAATAAAAATGTTTACGGAAAATTTCTTTTTTAAAACGAGGGATTTGAAATATTTCGTTTGGTCTTCTGGTAGATGTTTCTTTTTTTATGTACACAGATATATTTTTATTATTTTTATTAACTATCTTTAAAAAGTTTATAAAGAGTAGGGGAGAAGGGGGCATCTTACTTTTCAGACGTAATTATATAGTCATGAACTGGTGTGCTTAACAACTAAAATCTACTCTTCAACGTGTATTTGAATCTTTGGTGCGTCTGGATAATTATATTTACATTAATTTTTTTTTTTTGTTTTGCGTGGTGCAAATTAAACCATTTTTAATAAAATAAATGTACTTATGTTATTATAATAAAGTTTAGATTAAAAAAATACGAATATCCATTAATATTTTATAGAAAAGGAAAGAAAATAATTTTTTTTTTGCTTAACCTAAAGATATCCAAAGCGTCAAGTGGGGCACCTTGGGCAAAATCACAAAAATTTTCTGAGGGAGAACCCCCCAGATCCCCCCTTATAGTAATTGGAACTAGGGATTATTCGGAACTTTTTTTTATAATATATTCATCAAGAAGATTAAGATTCAATTGAGAAAATTCTTCCCCCCCCCCCTAAAAAAACCAAATCCTCTGGATCCTGGACTTCTGACGCCTTTATTAAATAGTAAGTACAGTTAACCCAACAATATATGCATGAATATTATATTACTTCCCCTCATAGAGAATTCCAGACAAAACAGCGACACTGATAGATATAAAGCTTTGACAGGCTCCTTTCCTTATATGGGATTAGCTGTCTGAGTTCAGTTGAGTGAGTAATGATTAGATTTCTGAAATTCATTGTTCTTCATGAACACTCAACCTATCGTTAAAGGATTCTCTGTGGAAAAATGCTTAATTTTTTTTTCCTAGTTCAACTTTTTTTTGTGTAATTTATTCTTGATTGAATTTTGAAATTATTTATTTATCCAAGAAACAAGAAAAAATGCAGTTGTTTGTAAGAACTTACGTAAGCATCACTCATCCTCCCCCTCCCCCCTTTTCAGAAAAAAATAAGCAAACCGCAAACCCCCCTCTCATAATTACTACGTAAGAAAATCCCCCCCCCCTTTGTTCTTTTTTTTTTTGAACGAAATCTTTAGTAATGCTTCGATTTCTCCAATTCCCCCATTGTTCTATGAACACAACATATCGTTAAAACTTTCTTTGTAAAAAATGCTAGAAATTTTTTCCTACTTCAATTATTTTTTGTGTAATTTATTCTTGGTTGAATTTTGAAATTTTTTATGCAAGAAACGAGAGATTTTCGAAAAATGCAGTGTTTGTAACATCTTGCATAAGCATCACTCAAACTCCCCCTTTTCATTAAAAATAAAGCAAAGAGCAACAGTTTTAAGGTAAGTTATTAAGGAAAAGTTATTTCTCTATTAAATATTATAGAGACCCCCCCCACTCTTTGGTTTACTATTCAAACCTTTATCAGAATAAGTTCACCTAAAAAAAGTATTATTATTATCAAAAGTATTATTTGAACGGCCCCTCATAGAGAATTGCAGACAAAAATTTCCCCCAAGGGATTTAATAGGGACACCGATATCAAGCTTTATGGGATTAGCTGTCTGGAGTTTAGTTGTCATGCAAATCTCCACATGAAATTCATATTATTATTATGATAGGTTATTTAATATATTTCCATCATGTGAAAGGCAAAATAAACGACATAATTCGAAGAATCGCTTCAAAAAGAGAGAACAGCAAATATATAAATCGCCATTTAGGAAAAGGTCCAAATATTGGCAAATTAACTTTATATGCCACAAAAAAAATCTCCATGAGTGTAAATGAGTGTAAAGAAGGGAAAAAATAACCATCCCTTGTAGACAGATATTAGCCCCTTGTCCATTCATTTTTTGTATTTTTTTATTGAATTTGAAATTTATGTTAATTTTTGTCTTTCTTTTCTTATTATTTGTGCTATGCAATGTGTTGTGTAATGTCATATTATTTGTGCTGTACCTACTAAGTCAAAATAAAATTTTATTTGAATTTGAAAGTTTACCTTTTTCTTTAATGCGTGCCACTTTTTTCCCAACATGCAATGAGTTTGAAATTTTATTCGTAGAATTAATTGGGTATAAGCAAATAAAATATTGCTGAGTTGCGGTATCCATCCATAACCTTGATATCCATATAATAAAGTCCCTACAGTTAATCCTACAGTTTAGGCCACTATCTCTACCCATACCGTCCTCACTTTATTTACTAACAACTGTGGGATTTGTTATGGAACACCTGAGGATCTACGGAGCTATTTATAGTCGTCCCAGGGGATGAGGTTGGTCATATCTACGGAGGGATTATGGGTAAGCGACATTCGGCGAGGGTTAGGTTCGGCAAAATGCTTTTGAAATTACTTGTTGGTAAAGAACAAAATTATTTAGAAAAAAAAATGAAGCGATTTTGAAAGCTATTGGTATTATGAACTTCAATAGAAAAAATTGCATGCTTTTAAATTAGGATTAGGAACAAAATATGCTTTTCAGAAATGCAATGATCCCATGTTAAGTCTATGGCTGTAACGAATACTTGTTTGGGCTTTCAAATCGCTTCATTTTTTAAAATAATTTTTTTCTAACTGTTCTAAAATTTTTTGGTAGATTATAATGAAGAATTACATGCTATGAATAGGATAATTTTTGTTTGGATTTTGTAATTTAGCCGTAATAGGAGGTAGTGCAAATTTGTTGGGTGGACGAATACTTTCTGGAGTGAGTGTAAATGTTGCGAAAACGTCACATTTTTTAGCACCGATTACCACACGCTTTAAAAGTTCTCCATTAAACGTACTATTTCTGACGAAAAAAAAGTGTCTTATCTCATACAACCGCCATTCATTCGTTTCTCCTCAAGAAAGAAAGTGTCTTTGATGAGTGTTGACGAACTCTCACTCTTGGCTTCCTCCCCAGCAGGTAGGATGAAAGACTTCCAAATGAGTCACGTGATGGACTCTATTCCGGTGTTACTATTCGTGGATGCTAAGGATTTTAGTTAGGTTTGTTTTAATTAATGCAGTTAGTTAACACGCTATAAGTGACGCAATGAAAAGGTTGAGAACATATTTTAGGACTAATATTTTGGTTTATTTTATAACAGATTAAATGCAAAATTAATGGATGTAGATTGCACGTATAGCAAATCTCGTAACTCGTGATGTGTTTGATATCAAATCTTGCTTAAAGCATTAATTACAATTTTGTTCTACATTACTAAAGTAAATTAGCAATCTATATTTTTCCCTGATTTTCCCCTACAATATCACAACTTTTGCACAGCAAAAACAGTGTATAAAATTGTAAATCACACTTTGTCTAAGTACTAACAAAACAAAAAAAATTAAATAAAACACGTTTGATCTTTTAAAAAATACTAACACTAAAATTTTTGAAATCGTTCTTTTAGTCAGATTTAAGAGAAATCTTTGGTTAACACATTTTCCAATGCAAAAGAAAATAAGGGGAAATAATCAACCAATGCTTAATCAACCAGGGCTTAAATTGCACCGGAGCGCACCGGAGCGGAGCTCCGGTACTTCTTGGTTTTCAGTAAATATTTACTGATATTTATTCATTAATCAGTAAATATTTGTATAATGCTGAAATAGTAGCGCTCCGGTACTTCTTTGGTTAGAATTTAAGCCCTGTCAACCATAACATATTTCTAACCTTTATGTAAAAAACTAATGATACAATGAACTTTTGCTATTCACAATTTCAAATGAACTGTTAATGATTTTTTCATAAGCCAGTACATAACACCTTAAGTTTACATTTTTTAACTTTGTACAGAAAACAGTATATATTTAAATTTAACCGATCAAATTAAATGGCCCCAAATCAAAATAAATATCGTATAACCAAATCGTATAAGGTTTTATCAAAGATATCTGTTGCCGTCAGTAGTCGAGGATATTTCCTATTTGATTTATGTCCATAAGCGAGTTGCTCAGGATGAAAGTGGTATACTTTCAAATACAAATACAAATACAAATACAAAGACTGACGATGAGCTACAGGCTCAAAGCCCAACAAGGCTGGTCCTATGATTACGAATTCCCCAATTCCCACAGCCAATTGCCTCTTAAACTCAAACACTCCCTTTGAATATACTATATTTTCTGATGGCAACGCGTTCCATATGTCAATTACCCTATTGAAGTACTTCCTTAAATCCCGATTGACATGTGTCTTATTTAGTTTATACCCATGGCCCCTTGTTCCTTGCTGAAGCCCTCCGTATCCCCTTGCTTTACCAACTTGAATAGCTGAATCAAATCCCCCCTCTCTCTTCTTTTTTTACAGTGAATACATGTTGAGCCTGCTCAAACGTTCATTATAATCCAGGTGTGTTATCCCCTTAATTATTTTTGTAGCTTTGTGCTGTACCTTTTCAATTACCTCTATATCCTTCCTCATGTATGGAGCCCAGAATTGTACTGCATATTCAAGATGAGGTCTTACTAATCCCTTGTATAAAGGCAATATTATATTCTTATCCCTTGAAGTTACAGTCCTTTTTATGTACCCCAATAACCTATTTGCCTTTTTACCCGCAGCTGTACATTGATGACCCATTTTAAAGTCCCTATGTATTAATACCCCTAGATCCTTGACTGATTCTCCCTTCTTTATTACCTTTACTCCTTGTAGACAGTACTCAGCTTCACTATTCCTGTAACCCATATGCAGTACTTGGCATTTTCCCAAATTGAAAAACATGCCCCATTTTACAGCCCATTCAGATATCATATCTAGATCACCTTGTAAATTCTCTATCTGTATCTTAGTATCCACCTTCCCCCATATTCAATCAACTATGGAATAACTTGCTATGCTTCTGATTATTATAACAACATAAAACCTCTAAACCACCTTCAAAATAACTCTATATTTTTCGACTATTATACTTTTCATTTTCAATAATAGGTCCGTCTATCAATTACAAACTAGTAACCAGGGCCGGACTGGCTGGTACCAGGCCCCGGTGGCTAAAAATTAAAAGGGCCCCATACATTATCTGTTCCTCCTCCATTCCAATACAACTCAGTGGTAGATCCAGGATTAGGTGTCTTTTTTTTTTTGGGGGGGGGGCTAATGTTTTTTCTAAATTGAATTGAATTATCTTGATAATTTAATAGTAAAAATAATTTTTTTCGAAATTTGATTCTAAAAATAGGGTTTTAACTCGTTTTGGATACCTAATTCGAATTTCGGATATACATTTTAAGGAACTTAAAATATTTTTGATAGACTTTTCATTGTGATGAACTTATAAAAAAGGTTTAAAAAATATAGTTCAAAGTACCAAAGGGTGGGGTCTGGGGGTCCTCCCCCAGAAAATTTCTGAAATTTTGATCCTAAAAACAGGTTTTTTACTCGTTTTGGTACTTTTCCCTTGTAAAACTTTTTACTTTGTAATTTCTTTACTGTATTACGAAGTATCATGATTTGTTCCATTAGTTAGAAAATTAGTTCATATATTAGTTAGTTCATGTTCAAAAATTAGGCAATGTTAAAAAAGAAACAAGCAGTTAAATAAAACAATTATTTAATATTAATATATCTTGATTGCTGTACAAACATTTATCCTAGATATTATTTATAGGTACAAATGAAAGAAAAATATGAACACAACACACATCAATTGTAATAATTAAATTTAATTAATAATTAAATGTTCTAGCTATTTCTGACTATTCATAATAACACATAACTATGACATAACTGACTATTCATTAATGAACTGAACACATAACTGACTATTCATAACACACCAAACATAAGTTTCAACCGCAACATCGCTACAGGCGACCGAAACATCGCATGTTTCCAACCTAGATTGACAACTAAGTTGATCGTTTGTAGTGGCCTTAAAAAAACATAAATTTAAGAGAGGCAGCCTCACATAAAGTTAAATTAAGTGAAAATTTTCCCTTCCATGACAACTGAAAAAAATCAAGAAAGTTCACTCTTCATCAGCAATGTAAAATTAATATAAAATAATTTTGTTAACAAATTATTGAAATTTTGTTTCTGGATACTTTCTTTTATTATGGCATTATTTTATTAGAAAATTGGACCTATCCTCTGCCACACAATCACACCAAGTAAAAGTAAATACTATCACAAACATTCTTACCTTATCAGGTGAAAATAGTGGACTTACATCAGCAGCAAAAGTTTTTGAAAAAAAAAATTGCAAGCGAAACTTAAACTTAAAAGCACACCAACGAAGACACCAAAAATTGCAACAGCACTGCTCTGCCTGCGACGTCAATGTCACTGCCTTTTCCATTCTGCTCCCTTCAAATGACCATCCCCATGGTGTGCACAATTTCGAAGAATGCAAGAAAACAAGGCAAACGACCCTAGGTTCCGTTATCAGATACTCAATATCCTGGAATAGCGCCAAACCCTTTTCTTCGAGACCCCCCTCTTTCCCTCCTTTCACCGAGATGGACCACCGGAATCGTACTGTAATTAGCCAACATGTGTCGTCCAGCATTGGTGTCGGCGACACGGCGGGCCCCTTATCGTCTCGGGGATTGTCTCCGGCTGCCCCCCTCTCGGTGGGCCTGGTCATGAGCGAAGTGAGGGCCTACTGTGTGAGAGCGAAATCAAAGAGAATTCTCACGGGGGCCCCTTGGACCGTCGGGCCCCATTGCTTCTGCCCTCCTCTCGGCTGTCCTCCCATCTTTTGAATTTATTTTTAAAGTATCAAAATTTTGATTTGGGCCCCCTTTTTCATAAGGCCCCCACCTGGGTGGCGATCGCCACCCGGCCACCCGGGCCAGTCCGGCCCTGCTAGTAACTAATCTCTTAGAAACATTCAAGGAAATTATTTTATTCCAAAGTGCAACAAAGAAATTTTTCATAAGTCTCGTGTTTTTTAAGTCCCTTTCTATTTAATAAATTAAACGTAACCCTTAATTCATCTAATAATAGAACTGAATTTAAAAATGGTCTTTTTGATTTTATAGCAAGACATAATAACATCGAGAAATTATTTAATTTAACCAAATAGAGTCAGCGCAGCTTCGTTGCCAAAGCAAATAAATTATAAGTCCTAGTACCATGGACGAGCTATGAGCTCTTTTGGTACTCATAACTATTTATATATTTTTGTATGTATGTCTGTGTTTGTCCCCATTTTTTGTCTTTTGTTCTTTATGCGAGTATTCCTTGTGTTGTATTTTGTAAATCTATTTGTTAATAAATATTCAAAAATACTATGAAGAATAAAAAAAATTAAACTTGAAGTACAAAACTTGAGAAAAAAAAGCATGGATTTGGATTCCTTTTAAGGTCCGTTACCTAGTGTAGAAGTCACACAAGTCAAAAGCTCAATAATTGGCCCCCGTAAGAGCTTTGCCTAAAAAAATGCCATCTCCATAGAAACAACACAGGATATAGAGAAAACCTTCAATTACTAAAATTCTATACGTTCAGTGGACTTTCTATTCTAACCATAGCTCACTTGTAAGTTGGCTTCGTCTTCACAACACCCGAGGGTTAAGAATACAGCCGTTTCAAACTGAATAAATTATCTCTTGACAGCTTAACCCCAACAAGCTCCTTATTATTCAAAGACTTGTAACTACAGCCGTCAGAAGTTAAAGCATTTCGAGAAAGTGCAGTTCAGTTAAAACGAATGAATTTTGCTTAAACTTCCTTTGAAGGGAGAGGGAAACCGCTAATAACATCAGTTAAAGTCAGTATTTTAAGAGATGATTGGTACACGAATTCCACATAAATGTGTAATCATCCAACCCGTGGATTTTAGAACAGTAAACGCCACTTTAGCTGTGTATAAGGCCACGTATAGTCTTAATATCAAAAACTAGAAAAAAAACTAGGAGAAGCTCATTCATTTGATTGGTTTTAATTTTTCCAGCTCGAACCAATCAAATAAGCTTCTCCAACGATCCGATTGCTTTAGGATCCCGAAATTTGCCGAATGGAGATTATAGTTTTTTGATATTAAGGTGTGAGCCTACATGCTAAACAGGGATTCGAACCCTCAGACGTACGGCTTCTGAGTCAGATGCTCTAACCACTTGTCCAGCTCTAGATTTACGAAAATTTCAATAAAACCCTGAATGGACAATTCCCGCATTTTTTAAATACTTTTTTATTCGATAGAAATGGTTGAAAAAGAAATTTTAATTCTGATGCTTATTTAATCTAATTAAATATTTTTTTTTTGACTTTTTAAAGCTGATTATTGAAATATTAGAACCGTTCGTTTAACCGGAAAAAATGGCTTTATTTCTATTTTTATATAAGAAATACGGGAATTGTCCATTCCATTGGTGCTGTCTATAAAAAACCCGACTTCGGAGTCAGATGACTATAGTCCAGTACATAGGCTGAAGACCTAAAGTGAAAAGTCTGAATGAGTCTTCGATAACTAGTATTGAGACAAGGTGATTTTGGACACATACCTCCAACAAGTCCAGCTTGGTCCTCAGTATCCATCGAAGAGAATGGATGCTACCACCTGATGCTATTACAGAGCACAGGGAGCGGTAAATACCTCCTAGTATACACTATAACATCAGCCGATATGGTGGCAGGCAAGGGTTTTCAACCTGAGAAAAGAGACAGGAGGTTAGTTAGAAACTATACTTGGTTGCAAACAGATATTCAAATTTCAAATTAATTTATTTATTGACAAAGAAAGAAGAAATTACAAGTTGAACATATACATAATCTGGAGGAAATAATCCTGTACAGGTATAATAGAATTACAATGAGGTATACAATCATAAAAATACTGACAAAATTAATACTAAGATATTGAAATACGAAATAAAAAAAACGAATAAATGTGTATAAAAAAAGGTGTAATAAGAGTTGGCGATACGGTACGGTGTCGGGGAGTTATCAATTAATTTCAGCCAGTTTAAAAAAAGTTGTTCAATATCAGTAATTGTAAGTAAATATAATTTTAAATGTTTTTTGAAGGTTATACTGTTTTGTATATTAAGTGGTAGGCTATTGAAAAACTTTGGGCCAAGTTTAACATATTTAAACAGACACTATTTTTCACAATACTACAAACATGGAACCCTATTTTCACAATTAATTTAACTCTAACTTCAAATCTACAATATTATGAGTAGATTTTCACAATTTTTACAAAAACAGGACCCAAGTCTGGACCCCTGAAAATACACCTGAAAGCTGAAAGTTTAAAATTTCTTCAAAAAGTGAACCGTCGAAAGGGCCGCGGAGATTCTTCGAAAGTAATTAAAGAATGCGACGACATAAGACGAAAGCAGAATGTTTTTTCATTACCTTTTTCAAATCGAAAATAAAAATCCAAACCTCTGAGCAATGTAAAAACGTAAAACCGAGAACGTGTCTGGTCAATTTTCACACTAATCAAATATAAATTTTCACGCATCTACATTCATATAGCACCAAATATGGCAACGGGGGCATATTTGGGCCTAGTGTTCTAAATTGTCTGAGTCCGCAATCAAAATACTTCTTCAAATATAAATAAGCTTAAAACTTCTTTAAAAAGTACCATCATGCAACAGTCGGCGACGGAGATTCCCCGAAAGTAATTAAAGAACAGGGTGGCAAATATCCCTTCTTAAGAACATCCCCCTCTCTGAATTGGATTCTTCCTAATGGAATTTCCGGTTAACCGAGTTTCAATGACCTCAGCTCTGGATATAAAATAACATTACTTTCTTTAATTTGAAAAAAAAAAATTGATCGAGATTTGATGTTTTTTACGCAGTGAATGTTTTTGAGCAGTGTGTTAAGATTTAATACGGGATTTTTAAAGACAGTTTTAAAATTTTACAGAACTATATACATTAGGGTGTATCGAAAAAACCTCATGAAAAAAAGCCCCCGAAGGTCCCCGTGTTAATCCTATGGAGCGGCAAGAGCCAAAAAGGCCGAAAACCGGTTTTTCGCCCCTCATTTCTACCCTAATCACACGACGAATGTCTTCACTCGAGTTATGGACCCTATATGATCTAGGCTATCCGATAAAACTTGATTAACAGCCTAAATATCTATATTTCGTTGATTGTGGGCTCTTGGAAATACGCGATTTTCAACGAAATTTGAGCACACAAAAAAACGTAATTTAGATATTTAAGCTGTTATTCAAGTTTTTTCGGGTAGCATACGACCCTATATGAAGTAATGAAGTATGCTACCCGAAAAAACTTGAATACAGATTAAATATCTATATTACGTTTTTTTGTGTGCTCAAATTTCGTTGAAAATCGCGTATTTCCAAGAGCCCACAATCAACGAAATATAGATATTTAGGCTGTTAATCAAGTTTTGTCGGATAGCCTAGATCATATAGGGTCCATAACTCGAGTGAAGACATTCGTCGTGTGATTAGGGTAGAAATGAGGGGCGAAAAACCGATTTTCGGCCTTTTTGGCTCTTGCCGCTCCATACGATTAACATGGGAACCTTCGGAGGCTCTGCGGCACCCCTAGATATTATCCGAAAATTCTGAAAATATTCACAGGTACTCTCTGCCACCTTAGACAACTTTTTTTTGCTAAGACTTTATCAAAATAAAAAAAAAGTTTTTTTCCAAACACCCAAATATACATACCATATGTATGAAAAAAAAACTGCAAATAAACAAAACTACTATGGAGCCTTTCAAATATTATTTGTTTATTTGCCATTTGTTTATTTTTCCTGACATGGAGAGAGTATGAGTGATGCTTACGTAAGATATTACCAAACACTGCATTTACGAAAATATCTTGTTTATTGAAAATAATTTCAAAATTCAACTTAAATAAATTTTACGCAAAAAATAGGACAAAATATTAGAACATTTTAAAGGAAAATTTTAACGATAGGTTAAGAGTTCATGGAGCACAATGGAATTTCTGGAAAAAATTTGTTGTACAAAAAAAAACAAAGGGGGGTCGGGCAGTTTTCTTACGTAATTATGAGAAGGGGGGTATTCATTTGGACCAGTAATTCATAAAAAACTTGTTTTCTTAGAATAGAGCATTTTCAATCACATGACTCGGACCTAACAACGGCCTTAGCAACGTTGTTCTTGTCCTCCAGTGACGTCATATGCGAATGCTTCTATTGGATGCTTTTATTTCAACAGCCTTAGCAACGTTGTTTTTGTCCTCCAGATCGTCAAGTGTGACGTCATGTGAGAATGCTCTATAGCAGTGGTTCCCAAAGTGGGTTCCGCGGAACCCTGGGGTTCCACGAAAAAAATTAGGGGTTCCTCGTGACAAATTTTATTTCCTTAAAGAAAATGAGAATGGTGGGTTTTTTTTATATTAAGTTCATCAAAATGCAAATCCAACCAAAAATATGTATTAAATTGTTAAAAATGTATGTCCGAAATTCGGACAGAAAATTCGGAAATTCCCCCAGACCCCCCTGATGGTTCTTCGAACTCTCTTAATCTGAACTTTTTTAACATTAAGTTGTCTTGTTTCATTTAATATCAGATATTAAAAAAGTCGTTGATTAAAAAATATTCAGGGTTCCTCGATCATTGGGAACAAATTGGGGGGTTCCACGAGCAAAATAGTTTGGGAACCACTGCTCTATAGGGAGATTAGATCAAGACACATAATTTTCCACAATACAAATACTATTGTATGGATGGTTAGCAGTCATCAAACTCAGTATAGAGGGCGGTAGTGAAAATGAGTCTTTAAGCACTTCCGGGTTACAATTTGGCATCTTTTCAGAGCGCCAGCAACCGCCAATGTGCGCCAGTGTTTATTATTTACATATGTAAAAACTTATTTTTTGGATATATACTAAGATATTTACTAGATATTTTACATCTATGAGCATATATTTCAAGTTAAATAATCAAGATATCAACTAAATAACCAAAAAAACTCGTGTAACGAAACTACAGAAACAAAACGTAAATACCGCCAAATTGAGCGATAATCGTAAAATCTAGCAACCCATTCGTATTAAAGTTAATCTAATAATATTTTTTGTGATTAAGTTGATGGATAGAAAGCTGAACTAAATTACTAAGCTCATCATTATCCTATGGATGATACTATTTGGAAAACATTTAAAACTGTACTTTAATCAAAAATTATTTGAGGAAATGAGCCTGTTTACGCCTTTTTCCCATAGAAAACATAAGCGGAGGGATACACCGGAACTATCACTAGAGTTAAAAATGTCGGACTGTTTGTTGTTGTTTACATCGGTTAACCGTCCATTGCCCTATACTCGCCCCTTTTTCTGAAAACGTGGCTTTCAAAGCTTATTTCGACATGAGATTCCCTTAGGATGAGGTATTTATGATAAATTATTAATTTACTGCAGTACTGTAGTTATTTCATCTCTTTTATTACTCTAGAAAAACACTTTTTTCATTATACCATGATTATATCTAATCAAATGTGCACAAAACAATAATACACCAATTTCTGTTGCAAAGATTATCACATTATAAATATTAATGCACAGTTAATATTTTCCGAGAAGTTGTAGCACGAATAAAACAAAAAAAAAAGCTTGGGTACCTAATTAAATAGTACTTAAATATACTGGAAAAGACACAGGAACGGCAAATCTCCATAAGGGGGAAAATTGAACAAACATAATAACTATTTTTTTCTTCATTTTCCATTAGATTCTAACAACTAACGATGTTTATTTACTAATTAAAAGCGAAATACGCATTACAACTTATCCTAAGCTATTGCTAAATATCAATTTTCTACTGACTCTTAACAATCGCTATTACAGAGTTCCTCATCATTGAAGAAAATATTATTCCAGTAAGTAGAAAGGTAAGATTGGTTACATAGAACATAATTAGGTTTTTTTTTAATTATCGTTAATAAGTAGAACAAGATAATTGTCTTGGTGAAAAATAATAACGTTCTTAAGTAAATTGTTCATCTTCTAAAGCTATTTGTCATCATTTTGCCCAATTCAGACTCTTGAGTGAAACTTGATAGGGGAAAAGTGTAAGAGTGCTCAGGGCTTTTTTTTACCTCTTTAGGGGGGGGGAAGAATGTTAAAAGGCAGTGGTTATTTCCACGAAAGTAACAACTTAACTCTACTCTAATCTGGCTATTTTTGAAAAATTACAAATTAAATTAAAGCAAAATACTCAAAAGTTGCAGCCTGGAATCGAACAGGGGACCATTAGGTTACTAGTCGCACACTCTACATCTAGGCCATCAGTGCTGATGCTAGGGTTGATCAATAATCATAATATTTCATTTTTTGCTCATTGATTATTGTCAGGGTTTTTAAAGAATAATTTACCTTATACTAGACTACAATGCTACTTGACCTAGCAAACAAAGAAAGTATTTCCCAACGCGATGTCTGAATTTTGAGTGAGCATCAATTTAAAAATATGATTAGCTTGTTAAACCCACGTGTATAACAAAGCTTAAATTCTAAGCCAACACTTTCCTGAATTAAAGATTTATATACTAAGACTAAGATATGAGAGACTAAGAGTAAAAACCCTGTTTTCAAATTTTCAGAAATTATCTGGGGGACGACCCCCACAATTACCTGGAACTCCATTATTTACAAACAACTTTTTATATTAAGTTCATCAAAATGCACACAAATCCTACCAAAAACATTTGTATATAAACATTCAAAAACCGCAAAACCCATGATAAAGTTACAAAAAGTGAAAAAAAAAGATCAAACCCCCCAAAAAATTATCCAAGAATAGTTTTTAAAGCTTCTCAAATCCCTGCAATTTCATCTGGTTCATATACTGTAGAAAAAAAATCCCGTAAAATTTACAATTTATTTTACTACTTGTAAAACAAAAAAACATGGATGAAAATGGTAATTTAATGATATTTTTGAATTTTAGAAAGCGAAGAAGTGTTCTGAAACTACTTTTAGGGTATTTTTCTCCCCTTTAATCCGTCTTTGCGCTAAATAATTAATCAAGTTTGCTCGGAACCAGTTAATACCCCCAAACGCATTTGATCAGATCACATCATATACCTGTGAGATATTACATATACTAGTAACTCATTGTAAATAAATTTAATATAACTAGTAACTCATTATAAATAAATTAACTCTAAAAAACAACTTCTACTATGTTTACCTGTGTTCTGGAGATTTTAATAAATTGCTTATTGCTGGTAACTTCTAGAGATGACAATAAACAGATGTTTTGCTAATAGCCTATTTAATGTATAGGTTTATTTTACACATAAGACAAGTATGTGAAATGGTGTCAGAGTAAACGCAATTCTTCCTTTGTTTAAACTGCATAAAATGGCTACAAATTTACCTATAGTGTCACCTTTTAGCTCAACAGCTAACCCGTCAGAGGCCTGGAGATACTGGAAGCAAGACTTCGAGGATTTTATGGAAGCTATTAAATATACAGAGGAAGACGAAAAAACTAAAACTGCATTATTCCGTCACGTTTGTGGAGAGGAACTAAAGAAGAACTTACGATCGTTTGACTTGAAACCAGAAGATGGAAAAGAGGAGGTAAGCTTGGAACAAATAATCAAAGCATTTGATATTTATTTCTTGGATTACCAAAATGAAGTCTTTGCATCTTTTAAATTTTTGGAAATCAAGCAAGAAAAGGGTGAAACATTTTCAGAATTTTATTCCCGACTTAGAAGTGCTATTGTTGATTGTAACTACGGAACATCGCAGGATAGAATGCTCCGAGATAAAATCATACATGGACTTATAGATAAACCTTTGCAAGAACGCTTAGTTCGAGAAACTTCTAGAAAAGAAAAAACCATCTCTGATGTAATTAGTGAATGTAAAGCGGCAGAACATAGTAGAGCACAAGTCATAGAAATGAATGAAAACAAAACAGTGAATTCTATTGCGAAGACAAAGAATTTGTCTAGACCTAACCAGTTTTCTCAAGGAAATTTCAATAGGGATCTAAAGAAAACTTGCAGAAATTGTGGAACTTCTCATGAGGCAAGAAAATGTCCGGCATATGGATCAAGATGTAATAAGTGTGGGAACAGCAACCACTGGGCAGTAGTTTGTAAAACAAAATTGAAACATAGAGGTCATAGCTCTAGAAAAGTCAATGTGATTGAAGAAAAAGATTCAGATATCATTTACATTGGTGAATTGAAATCACTTGATGAGCTGAGTTCGGAGACATGGGAATCTGTTTGGCTCCAGAAAGTGCATGTGAACAATCATGATGTAGTATTTAAATTAGATACCGGATCACAAGTTAATATTATTCCGAAGAAGGAACTACTGAAATGGGAAGTAAAGCCAATTGTGAGAAAAAGTTATACAAGAGTTATGGATTTCAGTGATAACATTGTCCCTGTCTTAGGTGAGTGTTATTTAAAATGCCAAACTGGTAAAACTGAAAATGAATTTAAGTTTTTAGTCACGACTCTTGATTCCTGTCCTATATTAGGTCTTAATGCCTGTAAAAGTTTGGGTTTGGTACAAAGATTGAATTCTATCAATAAGAATATATCAATCAATAAGAATATAAACTTGGTTGATTCACCCCAAAAAGTTTTAAATGAGTTTTCAGATGTGTTTTCTGGTACTGGTCGCATAAACAAAACCGTGCACATAAAACTGAAACCAAATTCAAACCCTCATGTCGCGGCTCCGCGAAAAATTCCCCTTGCTTTGCATGATAAAGTCAAGGAAGAGCTAGCAAGGATGGTCGAAAATGGTATAATAACCAAGGTAAACGAACCAACAGAATGGGTCAGTAATATGGTTGTAATTAACAAGCCTAATAAATTAAGGATCTGTTTAGACCCCAGACCTTTAAACGAAGCCATTCAGAGACCTCGTTACCAAATACCCACAGCAGATTCCCTCATATCCAAAATGAAGGGTTCCAAAATTTTCACAATTTTGGATGCAAAAAATGGTTTCTGGCAGTTGCCTTTGGCTAAAGAATCTTCATATTTGACAACTTTTACTTCTCCATGGGGAAGATACAGATTTCTTGTCCTGCCTTTTGGATTAAATAATGCTCCGGAGGAATTCCAAAGAGCCATGGATGAAATTTTTGAGAATGAATCACAGATAAATCCCTATTTTGATGATATAGCTTTGGGTTCATCTTCGATTGAAGAACACTGCAAATTGCTGCGTAGAACACTCGAAATTGCAAGAAAAGCAAATTTAAAATTTAATAAAGATAAAACTCAACTTTCGTTATCATCAGAGTTGTTAATGGGAAGGCGTTTACGATCCTTTTTGCCTACCCATCAAGATCGCCTAAAACCTAAATTCGACATAACAGAGGCCCAGAAGTCTTTGAAGAAAAGACAAGTAACCCAAAACAAGTATGCCAACCGACAAGGGAATACCCTCCAAGAGCTCCCTAACTTTGCAAAAGTATGGTTTAGGCATAAAAGCAAAAATCCGTGGAAGCAGGGAACCATTGTATCTGTTGGACCACAGCCTAGATCATATTTGATAAAAACGCCAGAAGGGAATTATTTTCGAAGAAATAGATTTCATATTAAACCGGATAATTCCCAGGAGGAAGACCATACCATCCCAGCTTCAACAGTGGAAGATCTGTATGATACAAGTGGCTCGGAAAGGGAAGTTGAAGAGACGACCGATAGTCCCAGTAGTGAGACAACTGAAGAGACTGCGGGTCCAAATGATAATGATGATGCAGGTCCCAATGATAATGATAATGCACCTGAAGATGGTAGTAAGGAAAAAACACTACTCTCAGAAAGACCAAAAAGAACCATCATAAAACCTGCAAGATATGGATACTAAATTTTCTTTAAAAAAAAAAAAAAAGGGCATGTGAGATATTACATATACTAGTAACTCATTGTAAATAAATTTAATATAACTAGTAACTCATTATAAATAAATTAACTCTAAAAAACAACTTCTACTATGTTTACCTGTGTTCTGGAGATTTTAATAAATTGCTTATTGCTGGTAACTTCTAGAGATGACAATAAACAGATGTTTTGCTAATAGCCTATTTAATGTATAGGTTTATTTTACACATAAGACAAGTATGTGAAAATACCGTCTCAGATATTAATTAGATTACAACAGAGCATTGTATAATATAACGCGTTATCACCACCACGACTTCTTGATAACTTTAAGACACCCCCCCCCACATTAATTTGATTTCAGAAAAGGCGTTCGCATTTATAAATAAATCACTCAGCGCTTTTAGAAGATTAAGAAAATGAAAAATCCACAAGTGTGGGTTTTTCTGGGAAATGACGAGGGGGGACCTCCATACATTACGAGAGGTGTTTTTCCTCCCTCCCCCTTGGTGAGATTTATGCTCGATGAACCCAGTACGTCACAAATGCGGAAGCAGAAATCGGTAAGCACAAAGCCTGTTGGGTTGTTAGGAGGAGTTTCGGTACGCAATTCGTGATTGAAAAGAAGACTCTATAAATACATGGGTTTAACAAAATAATCATGTTTTTCACTCAATAAAATTCAGACACGGCGATGGGAACTACTTTGTTTGTTAGTGACGTCGTAGGGTCAACTTAAGGTGCTGTGAGTGAGATTTCAAATTCTTCACGTGAGATTCTCTGTATAACTTTTAAGTAAATATTTTTTTGATATGTTCTTTACTAGACTTTAAAGTTTCCTAACTCTATGACGTCACTACGCGTAGGGAAAACTGAGTAAACAGAAAGCATGTTGGGTTGCTAGGAGGACACAGTAATAATAATTATTATTAACCAAAATAAAACATTTTTTAACAAACATAAAGAAACATATACACCTATGGGACTCAGGTGTCCCGTTCAGGTGTATACGAAAAAAATTCAAGTGATAATTTTATATTCAAAGAAAAGTAAATAAAGAAAAGTGAAATGAATAAAATTGGCAGTAAAGCTGGATAACAATTTAAAATAAAATTAAATGCTTCAAAGAAGTGCGAAGTATAGATCCATATTGTTAATTAATTAATTCAAATGGTGACAAATAGACGCCTATTTCCTATTTCTAAATTGACGTTCACTCGAAATTCAGACACCGCGATGGGAACTACTTTGTTTGTTAGTGACGTCAGGAAGCGTTGTCGCATTTTTCCTAAAAAGGGTAAAAGAAAAATTACGTATATTCCCTGAACTAAAAGCTGACGTAAGATTTTGCGAGACCCCACCACGTAATTTGTGGACGTCCCCCCAGCGAAACGAGACGAGTGCAACTAAAGTTTGGAGAGGTGAAATTCAAGTCAATCTCCGTTATTTTTGTGAAGAGGGGTTGAAAAGCAGTTCTCTGAACTTCCCCCTTAGAGGTGATAATTGTATACTGTCACTGCTCAGTGGAGATCCCTTTTCAGAACATTTTGTAGTGTTGTTTTCTCACTTGAGAAGGAGGCGTTTGTTTACGTATAGGGATGGGAAAACTTGAGAGAAAACTATACCAGAGTGCAACGTTACTTGACTCTGCTGGAGAAACAACACAAGGAAAAGTTGTTCTGGTGTCTGAATTTTGAGTGAACTTCAATTTAGAACTGTGATTATAGTTTGTTGAACCCTCTTTCTATCACGATTTCCGTTACCGAAACTCCTCCTAGCAACCCAAGGGGCTTTGTGTTTACTCAGTTTTTCCTTCCGCGTTGTGACGTCATAGGGTCAAGAAACCTTCGAGGTGATAACTATATACTGTCATTCCCTTTCCAGATTCATGTCCCTTTTCAGAACATTTTGTAGTGTTGTTTTCTCACTACACTTGAGAGGGAAGTTATCTTCGCAAAGATGTTTTGTTTATGTAAGGAGGGAAAATTTAAGAGAAAACTATACACCAGCGCGAAGTTTGAGTGAACTTCAATTGAGAAATAAGATTAGTTTGTTGTTAAACCCATACCGTCTTTATTTTACAACGATTTAAATTCCTCCTAGCAACCCAAAGGGCTTTGTGTTTACCCATTTTCTCCTTCCGCGTAGTGACGTCATAGGAGGTCATTACGTTTTCTTAAGATCTGTTCAACGTGCTTTAATCGTAGGCTTTAATGTCTGGAGACAAAAAAAAAAAAACTAAAGAAAACTAATAAATTAATGGTATTTTCGCTGACACGGAAATTTCATACCTCCATTCGCCTTACACTCAGAAATCCCTACTAAAGCGAAGATTAAATAGAAAACCCTGGGGGGGAAGGAAATATTTTGTCGGCGAAACGAATTAAACAAATAAAATGAACAGGCAGATGTTTCTAATCCTTTCCTATCCATTGCTTTCATCTTTTAACCCCATATACATAGCTCCATGATTATTTAGTTCGTCATGGAGCTAAAATTGATTCCTCCCTCATTATAAGAAGGTCATGGAGCTAAACGGCAAATTCCAACAAGAAACATCTGCTCATTTTTTTTCTTTTAGTGCAGCTGTCCTTTTTCCACACTAGCCGTTGGGAGAAGATGAAAATAAGATATTTTTTGTGAATCCGTTGGTGGATTATTTATCCAGGTGCCAATGGTAATTCCTAGGATTTTTTTTTGAAGGAGTAAAATTACTCCTTGCCTTTTTTAGGAGGAATGAAATAAAATTATGAGGAGTGAAATACGGAAATAGCATAAACTAAGTATTCAAAGACAAAATTTTTATTAAAAACGCTTACTTTTTAATGGACAAAACGAAACTGAAAAAAAAATGAGGATGCTATTTGTGGTTTCAATCAAGCAAACTCCAATAAAACTATCTAAGCATCAGAACAATAAATAAATAAAAATACTATTGCTATATGAAAACAAACCCACTTAAAAATATGATAATTAGGATGCCGTGGCTGAAGGTTTAAGCTAAACCTTTGTGGAAAAATTCAAAGAGTGAAAATATTCCAGTCTAGTTTTTTAAAGAGTAATTCCTATTTTCAAGGAGTGAAATACTCTCTCAGAGGAGCTATAAAATATCTCTGCCTGGTGCATTATTTTCCAAATTCTTCGGAAACTTGGTGAAAACTCAACTTTTTACGTACGGGTTTTTTGAGGATCCGTTGGGAGACCAGGTGTTTATGATTATTTCAATAAAGCAGCTGTATCATTTCTTGGTAAATTAGGGGAAAACTACGGTATTTCAGCAGCAAAAAACTACGGATCGGCGCCGGGGGAAAAAAAGGAAGTTTCCTTATAGTGAATACCTGAAAGTTGGCTTTCCTTTGCGTTTTGATGCAGGAAAACAACATGTTCTTGACTAAAAAACAATTGGGTTCTTGTTTAAAAACACATCAATGTTTCTGACTGACTTAATTAAAAAGTTTTGTTAAAAACAGTTTTACTGTAGTCGCTCAAATTGGGGAGTTTATAATTCATTTTTTTAAGGCGTCTGTTTTTTTAGCCATGTATCAAGAAACATCT
The DNA here is from genome assembly GCA_963680715.1 of Tetragnatha montana. Taxonomy (NCBI): domain Eukaryota; kingdom Metazoa; phylum Arthropoda; class Arachnida; order Araneae; family Tetragnathidae; genus Tetragnatha; species Tetragnatha montana. The sequence goes on along the minus strand of OY796675.1, from coordinate 777,895 downwards.
CTTTTTTTCTTTTATACTCGACGTTTCTTGAACCGTCAAAAATGCGGAAGGAGAAATCGGTAAACACGAAGCCTGTTGGGTTGTTAAGAGGAGTTTTGATACGCAAATCGTGATCGAAAAGCACTATATATCATATTTTTTTTTAAATTGACGTTTTTCATTTCACTCAAAATTCAGACACCGCGATTGGAACTATTTTGTTTGTAAGTGACGTCGTAGGGTCAACTTAAGTTGCAACCTAGTATAATAGAAAAAAAGTCTATTTAGAAGTCGGGAGAGAAAAAAAATAATCCAAAAATAACTGAACCCAAAAAAGAAAACTCTAGATAAACGGAAAAAATTGATCTAAATCACCGCTAAATTGTTTGAAATTAATTTAACTAAGATGAATAATAAAATCGGTGTTTGATAATGTTGGAATTTTGGAAGGCTGACTATATCTAGAAAGCGCATGTTCTTCATTTATGCGTAGTATATAAAGTAAAATAAGCTTCCTCTACTACCAAACTGCCTTCTGTTTGCTCAGTTTTTCCTTCCTTCCACGTCATATAGGGTCACATTGCAGTCTATACTATCGACAGCAACGCGCGGAAGGAGAAAATGGGTAAACAGAAAGCCGGTTGGGTTGCTATCAGAGGCGGTACGCAAATCGTGATAAAAAGACGCTATATTATATACAATATACATGGGTTTAACGAAAAAAATCATATTTCTCAACTGACGTTCTCTCAAAATTAAGACACCTTAGGAAACGTTGCAGTCCATACTAGACAGCAACTTAAGGTGACACTATGACGTCACTCACAAACAAAGTAGTTACAAGCGAGGTGTCTGAATTTTGAGAGAGTCAATTTAAAAATTTAATTAAATGTGATTATTTTGTTAAACCCATGTTTATCTTCTATCGTTGTATGACTTTTCTATCACGATTTGCGTACCGAAACTCCTCCTAGCAACCCAATAGACTTTCAGTTCACGCAGTATCTGCTTCCACGTACTGGGTTCAAGAAACGTTGCTGTCGAGTATAGTATAATTCTAATAGAAAAAAAGTCTATTTATAGAAGTCGGTGAAAAAAAATATAATCCAAAAAATAACTGAACCCCCCCAAAAAAAACTCTACATGAAACGGAAAAAAAAATTGATCCAAATCACCGCTAAATTGTTTGAAATTAATTTAATTAGGATGAATAGTAGAATCAGTGGTTGTCTTTCTCCCCCTGCTGGGTCGACTGTATCTAGAAAGCGCACATGTAGTTATGCGTAATATGTAAAGTAAAATAAGCTTTCCTATACTGCAAAACTGCCTTCTGTTTGCTCAGTTTTTCCTTCCTTCCGCGTCATTGCACATTGCAGTCTGTACTATCCACAGAGGGAGAAAATGGGTAAACACATAGCCTGTTGGGTTGCTAGGAGGCGGTACGTGATGGAATTAAGACGCTATATGTTACGGGGAATGTGATAAATCCGGGCATTATTAATAATGCCCGGGAAATGTGATAAATTCAGTGGAATTTATGAATGAAATTTATCACTTTGCCCATAACATATACACGGGTTTAACAACGGGTTTTTTTAATTGACGTTCACTCAATAAAATTCAGACACCGCGATGGGAACTATACTTTGTTTGTTAGTGACGTCGTAGGGACAACTTAAGTTGCTGTCTAGTACAGCATAGTTACACTTTCTAAGCGATGGATAACTGTCTAGTATAGCAGGGCCGTATCCAAGGGGGGGGTTTTAGGGGTTCAAACCCCCCCGAAATTTTGACATCAATTTTTATACTGCTATTTTTCTTGAAAATTATGTCTCACAAGGAGCGATATCCTCTTCGGGTATAACCCAAAGGGTCTCAAAATGAGTCAAAACCCTACTTTTAAGGGTAAAATTTCCAAAATTTTTTGGGGGGGAACCCCCAAACCCCCTCGAAATTTTGAAATCTATTAAGTATACGGTTTTTCCTTCAAACTTGTGTGATTTACAAGGATTGGTCCTCTTTAATTTTACCTAATATGTCTCAAAATGAGTTAAAATGCCACTATTAGGGGAAAAATTCAAAAAATTTTCTGGAGTAGGAACCTAAAAACCCCCTTAACATTTCGCCATTTAATACAATATACCTTCTTTTTACCTTGAAAATTCGGCCGCTTACAATGAGTGGTGTTCTATGGGTGTAATCTAAAGGGTCTCAGAAATGAGCTAAAACACTCTTTTGAGGGGCAAATTTCCAAATATTTTCTGGGGGAGGACCCCCAGACCCCCCTTTTACTTCGAATTCATATTGTTTATACAATTTTGAAATGTAGTGCATCAAAATTTCAATCCAGTGTTGTCATCTAAAACTTAACATATAAAAGTACCCGTAAGGGGCCTCAGAAAATATTTGAGTCAAAACCCCCCCCCGAAACAAAAGTCTGGTTACGGCCCTGTAGTATAGTCCTCTCTCTGTTTATTATTTCAACAGCCTCTTAAAACACAGTGGTTCCCTACTCAAAGAAGTCTTAAAATTGGAATTTCTTCACCCTTTGTAGCTTAAATCCAATACTAAAGAAAACTGCAACTGTACCCCTGGGCTCCACATATAGATGGGAAGAACTCCCATTGCGTTAATTAGAGCTAGTTACACTTTCTAAGCGATGGATAACTGTCTAGTATAGTCCTCTCTCTGTTTATTATTTCAACAGCCTCTTAAAACACAGTGGTTCCCTACTCAAAGAAGTCTTAAAATTGGAATCTCTTCACCCTTTGTAGCTAAAAATCCTTATCTTCACAAAATTTCAACAGATGAAAGTCCCTAATTATGCATGGAATTTTATATAATACTCTGAAATCTATTAACTATATTTTTACAAGAAAAACTCAATTACATCTTACACCCTTTGTAGCTTACTAAAGAAAACTGCAATTGTACCCCTGGGCTTCTAGGCTTCCCATATATATGGCAAGAACTCCCATTGCGTTAATTAGAGCTGTAACTCATCAGTGGACAAAAATAAGTAAGTGTCCCCAGAAACGCGATCTGCAAATCGATGCAGCGGAATAGTTAAGAACCCTCCTTCGAACGTAAAATATTCATTCACTCTCGAGCCCGCTTTGTTCTTACCGAGAATGACGTCACAAATTGAAGAGCGACTTTTTTTTGTTGCGAAAAGATTTCTATTATCTATGATCAGTGTGGTCCAACCCGTGGCACTCGAAGAAATATTCGTGGCACTCGGCCTCAAAATTAAATTCGTATTCTAACTAGTATATAGAATATCATTCACATTTCAATTTTTATTTCAGAAAAGTGTTAGAAACCCGGTTTTAGAGTCTAATTTTTTCAAAAAAAAAAATTTCAGAACCCCTGACACCCCTTGGAAGTTATTTTTGGTTTAAAATTCACTTTGGGCATCAGTTAGAAACTTGTGTTAAAATAGAGATTAAATTAGTTATATAATACGTTTTTTTTTATTTCTTGGCACTCCCTCTCTTACACTTAAGTGGCACTCGGCCTCAAAATTAAATTCGTATTCTAACTAGTATATAGAATATCATTCACATTTCAATTTTTATTTCAGAAAAGTGTTAGAAACCCGGTTTTAGAGTCTAATTTTTTCAAAAAAAATTTCAGGGAAGAACCCCTGACACCCCTTGGAAGTTATTTTTGGTTTAAAATTCACTTTGGGCATCAGTTAGAAACTTGTGTTAAAATAGAGATTAAATTAGTTATATAATACGTTTTTTTTATTTCTTGGCACTCCCTCTCTTACACTTAAGTGGCACTCGGCCTCAAAATTAAATTCGTATTCTAACTAGTATATAGAATATCATTCACATTTCAATTTTTATTTCAGAAAAGTGTTAGAAACCCGGTTTTAGAGTCTAATTTTTTCAAAAAAAATTTTAGGGAAGAACCCCTGACACCCCTTGGAAGTTATTTTTGGTTTAAAATTCACTTTGGGCATCAGTTAGAAACTTGTGTTAAAATAGAGATTAAATTAGTTATATAATACGTTTTTTTTATTTCTTGGCACTCCCTCTCTTACACTTAAGTGGCACTCGGCCTCAAAATTAAATTCGTATTCTAACTAGTATATAGAATATCATTCACATTTCAATTTTTATTTCAGAAAAGTGTTAGAAACCCGGTTTTAGAGTCTAATTTTTTCAAAAAAAATTTCAGGGAAGAACCCCTGACACCCCTTGGAAGTTATTTTTGGTTTAAAATTCACTTTGGGCATCAGTTAAAAACTTGTGTTAAAATAGAGATTAAATTAGTTATATAATACGTTTTTTTTATTTCTTGGCACTCCCTCTCTTACACTTAAGTGGCACTCGGCCTCAAAATTAAATTCGTATTCTAACTAGTATATAGAATATCATTCACATTTCAATTTTTATTTCAGAAAAGTGTTAGAAACCCGGTTTTAGAGTCTAATTTTTTCAAAAAAAATTTCAGGGAAGAACCCCTGACACCCCTTGGAAGTTATTTTTGGTTTAAAATTCACTTTGGGCATCAGTTAGAAACTTGTGTTAAAATAGAGATTAAATTAGTTATATAATACGTTTTTTTTATTTCTTGGCACTCCCTCTCTTACACTTAAGTGGCACTCGGCCTCAAAATTAAATTCGTATTCTAACTAGTATATAGAATATCATTCACATTTCAATTTTTATTTCAGAAAAGTGTTAGAAACCCGGTTTTAGAGTCTAATTTTTTCAAAAAATATTTCAGGGAAGAACCCCTGACACCCCTTGGAAGTTATTTTTGGTTTAAAATTCACTTTGGGCATCAGTTAGAAACTTGTGTTAAAATAGAGATTAAATTAGTTATATAATACGTTTTTTTTATTTCTTGGCACTCCCTCTCTTACACTTAAGTGGCACTCGGCCTCAAAATTAAATTCGTATTCTAACTAGTATATAGAATATCATTCACATTTCAATTTTTATTTCAGAAAAGTGTTAGAAACCCGGTTTTAGAGTCTAATTTTTTCAAAAAAAATTTCAGGGAAGAACCCCTGACACCCCTTGGAAGTTATTTTTGGTTTAAAATTCACTTTGGGCATCAGTTAGAAACTTGTGTTAAAATAGAGATTAAATTAGTTATATAATACGTTTTTTTTATTTCTTGGCACTCCCTCTCTTACACTTAAGTGGCACTCGGCCTCAAAATTAAATTCGTATTCTAACTAGTATATAGAATATCATTCACATTTCAATTTTTATTTCAGAAAAGTGTTAGAAACCCGGTTTTAGAGTCTAATTTTTTCAAAAAAAATTTCAGGGAAGAACCCCTGACACCCCTTGGAAGTTATTTTTGGTTTAAAATTCACTTTGGGCATCAGTTAGAAACTTGTGTTAAAATAGAGATTAAATTAGTTATATAATACTTTTTTTTTATTTCTTGGCACTCCCTCTCTTACACTTAAGTGGCACTCGGCCTCAAAATTAAATTCGTATTCTAACTAGTATATAGAATATCATTCACATTTCAATTTTTATTTCAGAAAAGTGTTAGAAACCCGGTTTTAGAGTCTAATTTTTTCAAAAAAAATTTCAGGGAAGAACCCCTGACACCCCTTGGAAGTTATTTTTGGTTTAAAATTCACTTTGGGCATCAGTTAGAAACTTGTGTTAAAATAGAGATTAAATTAGTTATATAATACTTTTTTTTTATTTCTTGGCACTCCCTCTCTTACACTTAAGTGGCACTCGGCCTCAAAATTAAATTCGTATTCTAACTAGTATATAGAATATCATTCACATTTCAATTTTTATTTCAGAAAAGTGTTAGAAACCCGGTTTTAGAGTCTAATTTTTTCAAAAAATATTTCAGGGAAGAACCCCTGACACCCCTTGGAAGTTATTTTTGGTTTAAAATTCACTTTGGGCATCAGTTAGAAACTTGTGTTAAAATAGAGATTAAATTAGTTATATAATACTTTTTTTTTATTTCTTGGCACTCCCTCTCTTACACTTAAGTGGCACTCGGCCTCAAAATTAAATTCGTATTCTAACTAGTATATAGAATATCATTCACATTTCAATTTTTATTTCAGAAAAGTGTTAGAAACCCGGTTTTAGAGTCTAATTTTTTCAAAAAAAATTTCAGGGAAGAACCCCTGACACCCCTTGGAAGTTATTTTTGGTTTAAAATTCACTTTGGGCATCAGTTAGAAACTTGTGTTAAAATAGAGATTAAATTAGTTATATAATACTTTTTTTTTATTTCTTGGCACTCCCTCTCTTACACTTAAGTGGCACTCGGCCTCAAAATTAAATTCGTATTCTAACTAGTATATAGAATATCATTCACATTTCAATTTTTATTTCAGAAAAGTGTTAGAAACCCGGTTTTAGAGTCTAATTTTTTCAAAAAAAATTTCAGGGAAGAACCCCTGACACCCCTTGGAAGTTATTTTTGGTTTAAAATTCACTTTGGGCATCAGTTAGAAACTTGTGTTAAAATAGAGATTAAATTAGTTATATAATACGTTTTTTTTATTTCTTGGCACTCCCTCTCTTACACTTAAGTGGCACTCGGCCTCAAAATTAAATTCGTATTCTAACTAGTATATAGAATATCATTCACATTTCAATTTTTATTTCAGAAAAGTGTTAGAAACCCGGTTTTAGAGTCTAATTTTTTCAAAAAAAATTTTAGGGAAGAACCCCTGACACCCCTTGGAAGTTATTTTTGGTTTAAAATTCACTTTGGGCATCAGTTAGAAACTTGTGTTAAAATAGAGATTAAATTAGTTATATAATACGTTTTTTTTATTTCTTGGCACTCCCTCTCTTACACTTAAGTGGCACTCGGCCTCAAAATTAAATTCGTATTCTAACTAGTATATAGAATATCATTCACATTTCAATTTTTATTTCAGAAAAGTGTTAGAAACCCGGTTTTAGAGTCTAATTTTTTCAAAAAAAATTTCAGGGAAGAACCCCTGACACCCCTTGGAAGTTATTTTTGGTTTAAAATTCACTTTGGGCATCAGTTAGAAACTTGTGTTAAAATAGAGATTAAATTAGTTATATAATACGTTTTTTTTATTTCTTGGCACTCCCTCTCTTACACTTAAGTGGCACTCGGCCTCAAAATTAAATTCGTATTCTAACTAGTATATAGAATATCATTCACATTTCAATTTTTATTTCAGAAAAGTGTTAGAAACCCGGTTTTAGAGTCTAATTTTTTCAAAAAAAATTTCAGGGAAGAACCCCTGACACCCCTTGGAAGTTATTTTTGGTTTAAAATTCACTTTGGGCATCAGTTAGAAACTTGTGTTAAAATAGAGATTAAATTAGTTATATAATACGTTTTTTTTATTTCTTGGCACTCCCTCTCTTACACTTAAGTGGCACTCGCGGGAAGTAAAGGTTGGACCACCCTGATCTATGTATTAGGAAATCCTCTACTGAAGAATCAATAGTTAAGTAGTAAAACATTTGTTACGCTTTAATGTTATCAACAATTAACATCAATGTTATCAATTGGATATAATGTTATCAAAATTGAATACTTGGCTGGAAAAACGTTGCATGTAGCGAAAGTTCAATTTTCAGGAGAGGGAATTTTGTGAAAAAAGTAATTGAAACGGCAAACTAAATAGCAACATACCCCTAAAAACAGGATTTTGACTAGTTTTGGTACACTTAAGCCCGAATTTTGGATGTACATTTTTATGAACTTAATGTTTGAAAAGTTATTAAAATAGAGTTCCAAGTACAAAAGGGGATCTGGGGGCCCTTCCCCAGAAAATTTTTAGAACTTTACCCCTAAAAACAGGATTTTAACTTGTTTTTGGTACACTTAGTCCAAATTTTGGACATATATTTTTCGGTAGGATTTCGATTTTGATGAACTTAAAGTCGTTAATAATAAAATTCCAAGTACGAAAGGGGGGTCTGGGGAAATTTTTTTGAAATTTGACCCTAAAATACAGGGTGTTTTAACTTGTTTTGGTACACCTAGTTCGAATGTCGGGGGGCCCCCTTATATACGCCACTGGATAGAGCGCTAGAGGGTACCTTAGAAATAACGTCAACTACCCCCTCGAAACAAAAGTCTGGTTACGGTCCTGGGTGTTCAAAATCTTGGGGGGGGGCAATCTGGCTACTCTACATAAAGAGGGACGATCGAAAGTTTAAGAACCACTGCTCTAAATTACAAAACGACACACACACACACACACACACGTACGTTTTCTAGTTGACGAAGTTGTCGATACAGCCGATCTGAGGACCGATGCTATTTCTAATGTTAGCTAAATTAATTTTAAACAATTTGTGGTGGTTTTGATGATGTTTTTTTTCCATTTCTCATCTTGAGTTTATTTTTTTCCTGGTATCCCAGGTGTTGTGCCCTTAGTATAGAGTGTTTTCAGATGACGTCACGACCAGCTATTTTCTTTTAACTGTTAACCTATTGTAGGGCTTTTAACTGTTGCTTAGGCGGTTGCTAGGTAACGAGGTATCTGTTGCTAAGGCGGTTTTCCGCCCAACTAGCTTCTACCATGTCTCAATACCGCTACAGGATTTGCGGCATGATTCGGCGAAAATCATTAAACGCTATTGAAAGTACTAATGGTAATAATCGACCAAATGTAAAATTAAAATTTTACGCTTTTACAACGACCTTATCATCTTGACAGTTAAGACACACACAAACGTAGACTTACAAATAAATAAGCAAATGTGCAGAATATAGGGGGAAATTCAGGCAGCTGTGGGATAATTTTTGCCCAAGTTAGAAAGAAAACAAATACAGTTGTCATTAGCTGCTAAATATTTTGTAAAACTTCTTCGGATAACAAATATTTAAACTCATTAAAGAGTTGGAAGAAATTAAGTAACAAAGTTGAAGTGAGAAAAAGATCTACGCTGAGAAAAAAGTCATCTTTGTGAAGGGTTCCGTTCAAAATCCCGACAGTCAGAATCCCGACAGATCAGGTTCCCGACGACGAAATCCCGACAGGGTCAGAATCCCGACAGATGAAAATCCCGACTGGGTCAAAATCCCGACAGGTCAAAATCCCGACAGATCAAAATCCCGACAGATCAAAATCCCAACTGGGTCAGAATCCCGACAAGGTCAAAATCCCGACAGGTCAAAATCCCGACAGGGTCAGAATCCCGACAAGTCAAAATCCCGACAGGGTCAGAATCCCGACAGGTCAAAATCCCGACAGGTCGAAATCCCGACAGGGTCAGAATCCCGACAGGTCAAAATCCCGACAGGGTCAGAATCCCGACAGGTCAAAATCCCGACAGGTCGAAATCCCGATAGAGTCAGAATCCCGACAGTGTAATGTCACTCTTGAGCCGTGAGAGCATGAATTATTGAATTTTTTTGAAATTTTAAATTTTTTAAAATTGATAAAAAACTGGTTTAATACTACACTTCTGCGCGTGCAAGACTTTTTTCTGGGGGTTTTTCAGTGCTGATTACAGATATTTCATCAAAACTGACGTTTGAAAGATTTTAAAATTTAAAATTTTTTAAAATTGATTAAAAAATGGTTTAATACTACACTCCTGCGCGTGCAAGACTTTTTTCTGGGCTGTTTTTCCAGTGCTGATTACAGATATTTCATCAAAATTGACGATTGAAAGATTTTAAAATTTTAAACCAATTTTTAATCAATTTTAAAAAATTTAAAATTTTAAAATCTTTTAAACGTCAGTTTTGATGAAATATCTGTAATCAGCGCTGAAAAATTGACCAGAAAATTGTCTTGCACGCGCAGGAGTGTAGTATTAAACAGTGTTTAATCAATTTTAAAAAATTTTAAATTTTAAAATCTTTCAAACGTCAGTTTTGATGAAATATCTGTAATCAACACTGAAAAAAGCCTAGAAAAAAGTCTTGCACGTGCAGAAGTGTAGTATTAAACCATTTTTTAATCAATTTTAAAAAATTTAAAATTTTAAAATCTTTCAAACCACAGTATTGAAGAAACATCTGTAGTCAGCACTGAAAAGCTGCCTAGAAAAAAGTCTTGCACGCGCAGGAGTGTAGTATTAAACCATTTTTTAATCAATTTTAAAAAATTTAAAATTTTAAAATCTTTCAAACCACAGTATTGAAGAAACATCTGTAGTCAGCACTGAAAAGCTGCCTAGAAAAAAGTCTTGCATGCGCAAGAGTGTAGTATTAAACCAGTTTTTAATCAATTTTAAAAAATTTAAAATTTCAAAAAAATTCAATAATTCATGCTCTCACGGCTCAAGAGTGACATTACACTGTCGGGATTTTGACCGGTCGGGATTTCGACCTGTCGGGATTCTGACCCTGTCGGGATTTCAACCTGTCGGGATTATGACCCTGTCGGGATTTCGACCTGTCGGGATTATGACCCTGTCGGGATTTTGACCCTGTCGGGATTTTGAACTGTCGGGATTCTGACCCTGTCGGGATTATGAACTGTCGGGATTATGAACTGTCGGGATTTCGACCGTCGGGAACCTGATCTGTCGGGATTCTGAGTGTCGGGATTTTGACCCACACCCCTTTGTGAATACCTGAAAGTTTGCTTTTCAGTTGATATGCAGGAAAAACAACGTATCCGTCTTAAAAGTTGTGTTGTTTTTCAGAAAAAATAGTTAACAAAACTAATATTTCAAGACCAGAGGCACCTTGAGCTAGGGTTATATGTATTTAAGAAAGACTAAAATAGGGTATAATATTATTTAATCTTAATTTAAATATAATTAAAAACTATTTTACAATAAAACGTCTTTTTGGGGAAATTTTGGACGAAACGAAGTGTGTTTTGGGGAAATATTAATTAAGAAAAGAACAAAAATATGTGAGATTGGTGTACCTATAGGGCCACATTTTTTTCAATTCCCAATAAATGAGCCAAAAACGTCTTATACTGCGAAACTAATTATGAACTAAAACATCAGAATACTAATTACTTAACTCTTTTGATTATTAAAAATACATCAACAAGGATGTTAAGCGAAAAAGAAGGAGTTTTTTTAATCTGGATATGGCCCAAGGTAAGGGAAAGTGTGGGGATGAATTGGACAACTTAATTTTCTTAACTCCACTTTACATTTTTGATACTTCACCCAGCCAGAAGATAGTATTAGCCTATTCAACAAATTGCGTTCATTAATATAAGCTTCCAATCTTGTTTAAATTGGACTACTCAATGTGTTTTCACATTTATAAAAAGTAAATTTTACTTCTATAAGAATCTATTAAAAAATAATTAAACTATAAAGCTAAATATTTCACTGTGTGATGAAAATATACTTTTATTAGTGTAGTTTACAATTTAAATGGAGAAAATTCATGTTTATTTCCTTAGCCTACTTTTAGTTGTTTTTTTTAAATAAGTGGGTATGGGGATGAATGGGACAGTTCCATCATCCCTTTTCATTTCCATGGCTTTCCATCCATAGCTTGAGATATTCGACTAATTTTATTAATTTCTTATAAGGCAACTAAAATGGGTTGCAAACATGTTTCAGCACTTATTTGCAAATATTCAAGTATGTGCAAATAATTGCAAATTTCATCTAAAATATTTTATAACAAGGTTGGTTTTTATATGCTCTTCATAAGAAATACCATTTGTCATTTTATGAATTTCTTATCTTAGTAAACTGTTAAAATACATGAATTCATAAAAACTTTTCATGTACGAGGGTTATTTCATTTTTAACCTCCGTTTTGCTCCTGGAAAAAAAAGTAATCGGAATTTCGAAATAACTTTTGTACTGGTAGTTAGGTACAGTACTGGAAAAAAAAATCGACTCAGATTTTTTATCTCCGGAACGGCTCGAGATACAAAGACAAATAAGGTACCATTTTTCATCATTTGAAGTACTCTTTAAACAAAAAAAAATTTGAGTCCTTAAGGGGTCGTCTTCATATCGAACGAAGCACCAACTTTCTTTTTTCCAATGGAAGACCTCGAATATTATATTTTATTCTGAAAGATCACCCTCCATAACCCCTAAATACCAAGTTTCACATCTCTGCGTCAAGAAACAGACCCCCCAATAAATTTTAAAATTTGAAACATCCCATGTTAAATTTCCTATATAAACTTTTTTTTGAATCTTCCCTAGTAGGCCAGAATATTTCTGTGCACTCTGCAGGAAACAACTATGGGTTAAACGGTCGCCAACCATCGAGCCAAACTCATATGACTGGTGAAAGTGAGAGAACCATCCCGAGCAACTTGCCGATGCATTAATGAAACTACTAGCAGGGATCAACAAATTACCTTCCATGTTTTTAATTTTATATTCTAGTTTGCTTATAATTTTATATTTGTTGCATTATTTTCTAATTAGCTTTCTACAGTTCTTGAATCGTGACGGATTTGTTGATATTTTCAGTAATGAAGGTTATTTCTCTGCCTTACAGTCTCTTTTTACCAGACTTGTTTGTTCTCGGTGTTTAATTACATCAAATTACACGTAGATTTCCTTATTTCCTTCATGATTTAAATTTTATAACAAAAGAATCTTAATATTGTTCAAATGGGGGGTTCTGAATATTACTTTTTTATTTCACTATTCCGGTTTGTAACCGAAATAATGAAATAAATTATACTATTTATTAAAATGATACTAATAAAAAGCTTGATAAATGTCTTAAGAATTTAGTTCCAAATTTCTTAAATTAAATTAAAAAAAAAAATCAGAATTCAAAACTTTTTACTGCAAAATTAATTAGTTTTATTACTTAAAATGACAGGAATATAATTCTGAAAGTAAGTTGATGAATTGATTTTTAAAAGATAAATAAATTTGAATGATAACGTTCAAAACTTCTATTAAAATACTAAATTATTTTTGTTTAAAAGTTTGTTAAAATATTCTCAATAAAAATTTTTAATTAAAATAAGAATAAAAAATCTTTCAAAGAATGAAAGCACATGGGAAAAGGATGTCATCCGAAAATAGTGTTCTGATTGGTTTCTGAATCATGCTGCCCGAAGGCAGTCGGGGGGGGGTGCTCTACGGACGTTTCGCCAACTCATAATTTTCTTACCCCCACTTGTTGGGCCCATACAAATTTCTAAAGTGAAGATTTAACAGGAAACCAGGGGGTAGGAAATTTTAGAGTTGGCGAAACGTCCGTGACACCGTCGGGAGATTCAGGGTGCTGGTCATAAAATAACTACTCTACTTTAAAAATATCTACAGACGAAACTATTAATTAAAGACGAGCTATCAAATAAACGAAAATAATAATAATAAGGAAATATATTTTTTCTGCTCCACACACCTTCCCCTGTGTCAGAATACAGATTCCGCCTATACATGTCATATCGTCGGCACAATGACAAAAACGCAAATCTGCCATGTTAAAGAATAAAAGATTCGTGTTTTTGTCACTGTGCCGACGATATTACATGGAGTTAAAAGGGAAAAACAACTCTTTTTAATACAATTTTCCGAAAAAATTCCCACTCTTTTGAGAAAAAGCAAAATATGTATTACTCCCTAATATTCTATTTCATCCTTCTACCCTCCAATAAACGCTTTTCAAAATGGGTCTCATGCATGGCCGCTATACATTTTTCTCAATTTAGGAATATATAATCTTAATAAGATTATTAATTAAACTAAAATAGAATGTTTCGCATTTTTCAGCGCCGTCCACCTTCCCCAGTCTCGGGTCCCAAATCACACCATCGGTTGACCCATTCTGGGGAGTATGAGAAGGAAAACTGTCATTGTTTAATCTAACTCCTTAAAACCTTTTCACGCCATTATTCAAAAAATAATGTTCTGTTTCATCCTTCCAACTCCCAAAGCTGTGTTATGCTTCTCAAGATAGAAGTCCCGAGTGTCCCCAATCACATTTTTTTATAGTTATGAAAAGCTTATAAACTGGATAATTAATCTTCTCTCAATGAAATATAATTTCAACTTTTTTCTGCCCCACTCATTATCCCCGGTCGATGGTGAAAGATATTTACTTTCACATTTCCAGTTCTATACTATACATGGAACCAACTCACATTAATTTCTATGTTATTTCACTAAAATAGACACTATTTTGTCTAAAAATATTGGAAAGAACTTCAATTATTCCATATAACCCTTCTATCCCACCTTCCAATATAAGGAACGCTTTTCTAAATGAGTGTTCTGCATGTCAACCATCGGTATCCTTTATTTTCACCACATTTGACTCTACTTAGAGCAGAAAATTTTGAATTTCTTCTTCCACTAACAGTATCAAAACTGGAATATTTTTTCTGTCCCTCTCAGCCTCCCTAATCGAAGGTCCCAGATATCTACCATAGTATTTCGTAATGTTAAGTGTATAAAGGGAAAAATTATTTTGAAATGTGTGCTCCTTCATGAAGAAAAATAAGTTTTTAACGGCCTAAAAGTTAAGAATTTGACTTTATTGTTTTCTACACCATTTCGCCCCTATTTGAAATAGAGAACCATTCGAAAATCGGTTTTATGGATTTTTCCCATCTTTGGTGTCAATTTACAAAACATTCAACCGCAGTTTGGTGCCAAAAAGAAATTGTTTTTATTTAGTTATCACAGAATTTCGAGTTTTTTCCTGCCCCTCCCCTATCCCTAATGAGCGTTGCCAGACTTCTACCATCGCAATACTTTCTCGCCTGAGAGTAAGGAAAAGAATGTTACCTCTCATTAAGTTAATTTAAGACTATAAACATGATCCTCAGAGAAAATAAGCATACAAATTTTTACATTCGACTTCATCCTTTCACCCCTTTCACTGGAGGGAACTGATCCTCTCCAAACTCTATATTCTGTTAGTCCTCTCTCACCTCACTTGTATTATGGCGCATTTGAGCAAATTAAATGAATAAAAGGAACCATTTTGACTTTAAAACACAACATCAAAACTCGTAAATTTTCCTCTTCTGAACCTCTTACCATCCCCTGACCAAGACCGGAAGTGTCCATCATTGTAATTCGGAATCTACAGATTCTAAGGAGCAAAATTGTTCCTAATGGTTTCACTAAGCTTCTTCACTAAAAAGCGCACGAAATGTATAGTTAGAAAATCCCCTAAACAAAGCAAACAATTAAACACATAAGTATTTGGAAAAAAAATGCGCCAATTCAAAGATAAGTCGCCAAATGTATTTAAGCCAAATTCAATTTTCAGCTCTGACCGATACAAATCTTTTGCTATCAAGAGATAACTTACTGGATTTTTTCCAAATTTTAAGAATTTTTGGGGGGTCTATTTGTTGACGCAGAGATGTGAAACTTGGTATTTAGGGGTTATGGAGGGTGATCTTTCAGAATAAAATATAATATTTGAGGTCTTCCATAGGAAAAAAGAATGTTGATGCTTCGTTCGATATGAAGACGACCCCTTAAGGACTCTAATTTTTTTTTGTTTAAAGAGTACTTCAAATGATGAAAAATGGTGCCTTATTTGTCTTTGTATCTCGAGCCGTTCCAGAGATAAAAAATCTGAGTCGATTTTTTTTTCCAGTACTGTACATGCCTCAGGATCAATTTGCATCTTATCTGGAAAAAAATCGGACATTGTTTTCTATTAGTTATCGAATTTACCAGCACGGCCAAACCATTGAGAATTTCGCTTTCCCCTCCTGCGATTTTAGAAAAAATGTCCGATTTTTTATTTTCCAGATACGATGCAAATTGATCCTGAGGCATGTACCTAACTACCAGTAAAAAAATTATTTCGAAATTCCGATTACTTTTTTTTCCAGGAGCAAAACTGAGGTTAAAAATGAAACAACCCTCGTAGTTTATAAAGCAGTGATTCCCAACTCAAAGAAGACTTCTAAGTCTAAAATTGGAATCTCCACGGACCACCCTTAGTAGCTTAAAATTCTTATCTTCACAAAATTTCAAGATGAATGTTTACTATCCCTGATAAAGCATAGAATTTTATAAAATGTTATGAAATCTAACTATATTTTAAGAAAAGCGTAATTACATCTCACGAAAATAATTAGTAATTTTTGTTGTGAGATAAGTAAATCTTCGAAACCCACAAAATTTGATTTGGTCTAACTTTTTTATTCCAAACTGAGGTTAAAAATGAAACAACCCTCGTAGTTTATAAAGCAGTGATTCCCAACTCAAAGAAGACCTCTAAGTCTAAAATTGGAATCTCCACGGACCACCCTTAGTAGCTTAAAATTCTTATCTTCACAAAATTTCAAGATGAATGTTTACTATCCCTGATAAAGCATAGAATTTTATAAAATGTTATGAAATCTAACTATATTTTAAGAAAAGCGTAATTACATCTCACGAAAATAATTAGTAATTTTTGTTGTGAGATAAGTAAATCTTCGAAACCCACAAAATTTGATTTGGTCTAACTTTTTTATTCCAAACTCCTCAATTCATTTTAAATATTTTTAGTACAAGAATTTTTTTTTTTTTTATTAATTTAGTGGTGACTATTATCCTCACTGATTCAACAGTTGCCGAAAGTATAATTCTATCTTTTCTTGTTCAATTCATTCAAATTTCAATTATTTATAGGATTTTTTTTGTGTGCTCCCAGGTCTCTCCACGGACCACTTCCAAGACTCTCACGGACCACCTATTGGGAACCACTGTTATAAAGGATGGCTAATTGATTTCAATATTTGGTTTCAAACTTGTCACTGGATTGAAAAATGTTTAAAAAACTTTCGCAATATAATTAGTGAAAATGTGAAAATTGTCCCCATTTATCCCTCCCTACTCTTCCCTACAATTTGTAGTTATACCCAGGGCCACAGCATTAAAGTTTAAAATTACTCTGAAACCAATAGACAGTAGAACTATGATACCACAGTAGAACTATGATATTTTAAAGACACATAGAAATAATTTTTATAAAAAGATTGGCTTTTTGTTTTTTCAAAAATTCTAATTAGTTTTAGAATTATTAAGATTCAAAGTTTCAATTTTTTCTTCTCTTTCTGGCCGTTCACTAGAGAAACAGACGAGTTTTATGCGTGTTTCATGATGAGTCTGATTTTTTTTATTTTCAACAATGCTTTTTTCTACAAAGTGGTTGATGGTTATTAGTAGACTTGCTGAATATTTTGTTAACATTTCAATTAAATTATTGATAAGCAAGAGAGGTATTTTCGGTATTACAAGAGGCTTAATTAAGCCGAGAAAAGGCTTCTGCTGGATTGTTAAGATGAACAAGCGAGCTCTGCTCGCTAAGATAGCGAAGCGATCTGAGAAGAACTGCGAAGCAGTTAAGAGTGTTGGTGAGCGATAGCTCACTATGTGGGATTTCTTTTATTTTCAATTTAAGTTAGGAAAGTAATATTTCAGCAATAGTTTTTTTCGGGATGAATTGGATTAAATTATTTATCAGCAAGAGTGATATGTAGTTTCGGTTGTAAAGGAGCATTAATTAAGCCGACCAGCGGGGTGATTGGTAAGATGGAACAAGCGAGCTTTGCTCGCTGAGATCGCAAAGCGATCTAAAAAGAACTGCGAAGTAGTTCCGGGGGTTGGTGAGCGATAGCGAGCAGGGGGCAGGCCCCCTAGTAAATGAAAAAAAAATAACCAATATTTGGTAAATTTCCAACATTGTTGTAAAAAATGCTAATTCTGGATAAATATTCAGTAACTAGAACACATTTAGGCTTTGGTGACCCTAAAATTACATTTTCTTTCTTTTCTCTAACTTAAAAGTACCATGTTTATCATCATAGAATCATGTTAGTATTGAAAAAATTCTGTTAAAAAATAATTCTATATAAATTATATTCCATGAAATTTATAAATTTAAAAATAACTAATAAATTCTAAAAATTTAGCCCTAGGTACAAAATTTGCCAATTTTGCAATAACAACGAATTAAACAAATAAATGTCTTATTAATTCTATAAAACAAAATGTAGTTGAAACTTCTTAACTGTTTCATTTAGTTCCTCCTATCTTAAGAAACAATATTGTGACTATTAAAATGTAATGAAAAGCATTGGACTGACTTTTGAATAAAAGAACTTCAAAATGTAACTTTAGACATGCCCTAGGTACAAAATTTGCCAATTTTGCAATAACAACGAATTAAACAAATAAATGTCTTATTAATTCTATAAAACAAAATGTAGTTGAAACTTCTTAACTGTTTCATTTAGTTCCTCCTATCTTAAGAAACAATATTGTGACTATTAAAATGTAATGAAAAGCATTGGACTGACTTTTGAATAAAAGAACTTCAAAATGTAACTTTAGACATGCCCTAGGTACAAAATTTGCCAATTTTGCAATAACAACGAATTAAACAAATAAATGTCTTATTAATTCTATAAAACAAAATGTAGTTGAAACTTCTTAACTGTTTCATTTAGTTCCTCCTATCTTAAGAAACAATATTGTGACTATTAAAATGTAATGAAAAGCATTGGACTGACTTTTGAATAAAAGAACTTCAAAATGTAACTTTAGACATGCCCTAGGTACAAAATTTGCCAATTTTGCAATAACAACGAATTAAACAAATAAATGTCTTATTAATTCTATAAAACAAAATGTAGTTGAAACTTCTTAACTGTTTCATTTAGTTCCTCCTATCTTAAGAAACAATATTGTGACTATTAAAATGTAATGAAAAGCATTGGACTGACTTTTGAATAAAAGAACTTCAAAATGTAACTTTAGACATGCCCTAGGTACAAAATTTGCCAATTTTGCAATAACAACGAATTAAACAAATAAATGTCTTATTAATTCTATAAAACAAAATGTAGTTGAAACTTCTTAACTGTTTCATTTAGTTCCTCCTATCTTAAGAAACAATATTGTGACTATTAAAATGTAATGAAAAGCATTGGACTGACTTTTGAATAAAAGAACTTCAAAATGTAACTTTAGACATGCCCTAGGTACAAAATTTGCCAATTTTGCAATAACAACGAATTAAACAAATAAATGTCTTATTAATTCTATAAAACAAAATGTAGTTGAAACTTCTTAACTGTTTCATTTAGTTCCTCCTATCTTAAGAAACAATATTGTGACTATTAAAATGTAATGAAAAGCATTGGACTGACTTTTGAATAAAAGAACTTCAAAATGTAACTTTAGACATGCCCTAGGTACAAAATTTGCCAATTTTGCAATAACAACGAATTAAACAAATAAATGTCTTATTAATTCTATAAAACAAAATGTAGTTGAAACTTCTTAACTGTTTCATTTAGTTCCTCCTATCTTAAGAAACAATATTGTGACTATTAAAATGTAATGAAAAGCATTGGACTGACTTTTGAATAAAAGAACTTCAAAATGTAACTTTAGACATGCCCTAGGTACAAAATTTGCCAATTTTGCAATAACAACGAATTAAACAAATAAATGTCTTATTAATTCTATAAAACAAAATGTAGTTGAAACTTCTTAACTGTTTCATTTAGTTCCTCCTATCTTAAGAAACAATATTGTGACTATTAAAATGTAATGAAAAGCATTGGACTGACTTTTGAATAAAAGAACTTCAAAATGTAACTTTAGACATGCCCTAGGTACAAAATTTGCCAATTTTGCAATAACAACGAATTAAACAAATAAATGTCTTATTAATTCTATAAAACAAAATGTAGTTGAAACTTCTTAACTGTTTCATTTAGTTCCTCCTATCTTAAGAAACAATATTGTGACTATTAAAATGTAATGAAAAGCATTGGACTGACTTTTGAATAAAAGAACTTCAAAATGTAACTTTAGACATGCCCTAGGTACAAAATTTGCCAATTTTGCAATAACAACGAATTAAACAAATAAATGTCTTATTAATTCTATAAAACAAAATGTAGTTGAAACTTCTTAACTGTTTCATTTAGTTCCTCCTATCTTAAGAAACAATATTGTGACTATTAAAATGTAATGAAAAGCATTGGACTGACTTTTGAATAAAAGAACTTCAAAATGTAACTTTAGACATGCCCTAGGTACAAAATTTGCCAATTTTGCAATAACAACGAATTAAACAAATAAATGTCTTATTAATTCCATAAAACAAAATGTAGTTGAAACTTCTTAACTGTTTCATTTAGTTCCTCCTATCTTAAGAAACAATATTGTGACTATTAAAATGTAATGAAAAGCATTGGACTGACTTTTGAATAAAAGAACTTCAAAATGTAACTTTAGACATGCCCTAGGTACAAAATTTGCCAATTTTGCAATAACAACGAATTAAACAAATAAATGTCTTATTAATTCTATAAAACAAAATGTAGTTGAAACTTCTTAACTGTTTCATTTAGTTCCTCCTATCTTAAGAAACAATATTGTGACTATTAAAATGTAATGAAAAGCATTGGACTGACTTTTGAATAAAAGAACTTCAAAATGTAACTTTAGACATGCCCTAGGTACAAAATTTGCCAATTTTGCAATAACAACGAATTAAACAAATAAATGTCTTATTAATTCCATAAAACAAAATGTAGTTGAAACTTCTTAACTGTTTCATTTAGTTCCTCCTATCTTAAGAAACAATATTGTGACTATTAAAATGTAATGAAAAGCATTGGACTGACTTTTGAATAAAAGAACTTCAAAATGTAACTTTAGACATGCCCTAGGTACAAAATTTGCCAATTTTGCAATAACAACGAATTAAACAAATAAATGTCTTATTAATTCTATAAAACAAAATGTAGTTGAAACTTCTTAACTGTTTCATTTAGTTCCTCCTATCTTAAGAAACAATATTGTGACTATTAAAATGTAATGAAAAGCATTGGACTGACTTTTGAATAAAAGAACTTCAAAATGTAACTTTAGACATGCCCTAGGTACAAAATTTGCCAATTTTGCAATAACAACGAATTAAACAAATAAATGTCTTATTAATTCTATAAAACAAAATGTAGTTGAAACTTCTTAACTGTTTCATTTAGTTCCTCCTATCTTAAGAAACAATATTGTGACTATTAAAATGTAATGAAAAGCATTGGACTGACTTTTGAATAAAAGAACTTCAAAATGTAACTTTAGACATGCCCTAGGTACAAAATTTGCCAATTTTGCAATAACAACGAATTAAACAAATAAATGTCTTATTAATTCCATAAAACAAAATGTAGTTGAAACTTCTTAACTGTTTCATTTAGTTCCTCCTATCTTAAGAAACAATATTGTGACTATTAAAATGTAATGAAAAGCATTGGACTGACTTTTGAATAAAAGAACTTCAAAATGTAACTTTAGACATGCCCTAGGTACAAAATTTGCCAATTTTGCAATAACAACGAATTAAACAAATAAATGTCTTATTAATTCCATAAAACAAAATGTAGTTGAAACTTCTTAACTGTTTCATTTAGTTCCTCCTATCTTAAGAAACAATATTGTGACTATTAAAATGTAATGAAAAGCATTGGACTGACTTTTGAATAAAAGAACTTCAAAATGTAACTTTAGACATGCCCTAGGTACAAAATTTGCCAATTTTGCAATAACAACGAATTAAACAAATAAATGTCTTATTAATTCTATAAAACAAAATGTAGTTGAAACTTCTTAACTGTTTCATTTAGTTCCTCCTATCTTAAGAAACAATATTGTGACTATTAAAATGTAATGAAAAGCATTGGACTGACTTTTGAATAAAAGAACTTCAAAATGTAACTTTAGACATGCCCTAGGTACAAAATTTGCCAATTTTGCAATAACAACGAATTAAACAAATAAATGTCTTATTAATTCTATAAAACAAAATGTAGTTGAAACTTCTTAACTGTTTCATTTAGTTCCTCCTATCTTAAGAAACAATATTGTGACTATTAAAATGTAATGAAAAGCATTGGACTGACTTTTGAATAAAAGAACTTCAAAATGTAACTTTAGACATGCCCTAGGTACAAAATTTGCCAATTTTGCAATAACAACGAATTAAACAAATAAATGTCTTATTAATTCCATAAAACAAAATGTAGTTGAAACTTCTTAACTGTTTCATTTAGTTCCTCCTATCTTAAGAAACAATATTGTGACTATTAAAATGTAATGAAAAGCATTGGACTGACTTTTGAATAAAAGAACTTCAAAATGTAACTTTAGACATGCCCTAGGTACAAAATTTGCCAATTTTGCAATAACAACGAATTAAACAAATAAATGTCTTATTAATTCTATAAAACAAAATGTAGTTGAAACTTCTTAACTGTTTCATTTAGTTCCTCCTATCTTAAGAAACAATATTGTGACTATTAAAATGTAATGAAAAGCATTGGACTGACTTTTGAATAAAAGAACTTCAAAATGTAACTTTAGACATGCCCTAGGTACAAAATTTGCCAATTTTGCAATAACAACGAATTAAACAAATAAATGTCTTATTAATTCTATAAAACAAAATGTAGTTGAAACTTCTTAACTGTTTCATTTAGTTCCTCCTATCTTAAGAAACAATATTGTGACTATTAAAATGTAATGAAAAGCATTGGACTGACTTTTGAATAAAAGAACTTCAAAATGTAACTTTAGACATGCCCTAGGTACAAAATTTGCCAATTTTGCAATAACAACGAATTAAACAAATAAATGTCTTATTAATTCCATAAAACAAAATGTAGTTGAAACTTCTTAACTGTTTCATTTAGTTCCTCCTATCTTAAGAAACAATATTGTGACTATTAAAATGTAATGAAAAGCATTGGACTGACTTTTGAATAAAAGAACTTCAAAATGTAACTTTAGACATGCCCTAGGTACAAAATTTGCCAATTTTGCAATAACAACGAATTAAACAAATAAATGTCTTATTAATTCTATAAAACAAAATGTAGTTGAAACTTCTTAACTGTTTCATTTAGTTCCTCCTATCTTAAGAAACAATATTGTGACTATTAAAATGTAATGAAAAGCATTGGACTGACTTTTGAATAAAAGAACTTCAAAATGTAACTTTAGACATGCCCTAGGTACAAAATTTGCCAATTTTGCAATAACAACGAATTAAACAAATAAATGTCTTATTAATTCTATAAAACAAAATGTAGTTGAAACTTCTTAACTGTTTCATTTAGTTCCTCCTATCTTAAGAAACAATATTGTGACTATTAAAATGTAATGAAAAGCATTGGACTGACTTTTGAATAAAAGAACTTCAAAATGTAACTTTAGACATGCCCTAGGTACAAAATTTGCCAATTTTGCAATAACAACGAATTAAACAAATAAATGTCTTATTAATTCCATAAAACAAAATGTAGTTGAAACTTCTTAACTGTTTCATTTAGTTCCTCCTATCTTAAGAAACAATATTGTGACTATTAAAATGTAATGAAAAGCATTGGACTGACTTTTGAATAAAAGAACTTCAAAATGTAACTTTAGACATGCCCTAGGTACAAAATTTGCCAATTTTGCAATAACAACGAATTAAACAAATAAATGTCTTATTAATTCTATAAAACAAAATGTAGTTGAAACTTCTTAACTGTTTCATTTAGTTCCTCCTATCTTAAGAAACAATATTGTGACTATTAAAATGTAATGAAAAGCATTGGACTGACTTTTGAATAAAAGAACTTCAAAATGTAACTTTAGACATGCCCTAGGTACAAAATTTGCCAATTTTGCAATAACAACGAATTAAACAAATAAATGTCTTATTAATTCTATAAAACAAAATGTAGTTGAAACTTCTTAACTGTTTCATTTAGTTCCTCCTATCTTAAGAAACAATATTGTGACTATTAAAATGTAATGAAAAGCATTGGACTGACTTTTGAATAAAAGAACTTCAAAATGTAACTTTAGACATGCCCTAGGTACAAAATTTGCCAATTTTGCAATAACAACGAATTAAACAAATAAATGTCTTATTAATTCTATAAAACAAAATGTAGTTGAAACTTCTTAACTGTTTCATTTAGTTCCTCCTATCTTAAGAAACAATATTGTGACTATTAAAATGTAATGAAAAGCATTGGACTGACTTTTGAATAAAAGAACTTCAAAATGTAACTTTAGACATGCCCTAGGTACAAAATTTGCCAATTTTGCAATAACAACGAATTAAACAAATAAATGTCTTATTAATTCTATAAAACAAAATGTAGTTGAAACTTCTTAACTGTTTCATTTAGTTCCTCCTATCTTAAGAAACAATATTGTGACTATTAAAATGTAATGAAAAGCATTGGACTGACTTTTGAATAAAAGAACTTCAAAATGTAACTTTAGACATGCCCTAGGTACAAAATTTGCCAATTTTGCAATAACAACGAATTAAACAAATAAATGTCTTATTAATTCTATAAAACAAAATGTAGTTGAAACTTCTTAACTGTTTCATTTAGTTCCTCCTATCTTAAGAAACAATATTGTGACTATTAAAATGTAATGAAAAGCATTGGACTGACTTTTGAATAAAAGAACTTCAAAATGTAACTTTAGACATGCCCTAGGTACAAAATTTGCCAATTTTGCAATAACAACGAATTAAACAAATAAATGTCTTATTAATTCTATAAAACAAAATGTAGTTGAAACTTCTTAACTGTTTCATTTAGTTCCTCCTATCTTAAGAAACAATATTGTGACTATTAAAATGTAATGAAAAGCATTGGACTGACTTTTGAATAAAAGAACTTCAAAATGTAACTTTAGACATGCCCTAGGTACAAAATTTGCCAATTTTGCAATAACAACGAATTAAACAAATAAATGTCTTATTAATTCTATAAAACAAAATGTAGTTGAAACTTCTTAACTGTTTCATTTAGTTCCTCCTATCTTAAGAAACAATATTGTGACTATTAAAATGTAATGAAAAGCATTGGACTGACTTTTGAATAAAAGAACTTCAAAATGTAACTTTAGACATGCCCTAGGTACAAAATTTGCCAATTTTGCAATAACAACGAATTAAACAAATAAATGTCTTATTAATTCTATAAAACAAAATGTAGTTGAAACTTCTTAACTGTTTCATTTAGTTCCTCCTATCTTAAGAAACAATATTGTGACTATTAAAATGTAATGAAAAGCATTGGACTGACTTTTGAATAAAAGAACTTCAAAATGTAACTTTAGACATGCCCTAGGTACAAAATTTGCCAATTTTGCAATAACAACGAATTAAACAAATAAATGTCTTATTAATTCTATAAAACAAAATGTAGTTGAAACTTCTTAACTGTTTCATTTAGTTCCTCCTATCTTAAGAAACAATATTGTGACTATTAAAATGTAATGAAAAGCATTGGACTGACTTTTGAATAAAAGAACTTCAAAATGTAACTTTAGACATGCCCTAGGTACAAAATTTGCCAATTTTGCAATAACAACGAATTAAACAAATAAATGTCTTATTAATTCTATAAAACAAAATGTAGTTGAAACTTCTTAACTGTTTCATTTAGTTCCTCCTATCTTAAGAAACAATATTGTGACTATTAAAATGTAATGAAAAGCATTGGACTGACTTTTGAATAAAAGAACTTCAAAATGTAACTTTAGACATGCCCTAGGTACAAAATTTGCCAATTTTGCAATAACAACGAATTAAACAAATAAATGTCTTATTAATTCTATAAAACAAAATGTAGTTGAAACTTCTTAACTGTTTCATTTAGTTCCTCCTATCTTAAGAAACAATATTGTGACTATTAAAATGTAATGAAAAGCATTGGACTGACTTTTGAATAAAAGAACTTCAAAATGTAACTTTAGACATGCCCTAGGTACAAAATTTGCCAATTTTGCAATAACAACGAATTAAACAAATAAATGTCTTATTAATTCTATAAAACAAAATGTAGTTGAAACTTCTTAACTGTTTCATTTAGTTCCTCCTATCTTAAGAAACAATATTGTGACTATTAAAATGTAATGAAAAGCATTGGACTGACTTTTGAATAAAAGAACTTCAAAATGTAACTTTAGACATGCCCTAGGTACAAAATTTGCCAATTTTGCAATAACAACGAATTAAACAAATAAATGTCTTATTAATTCTATAAAACAAAATGTAGTTGAAACTTCTTAACTGTTTCATTTAGTTCCTCCTATCTTAAGAAACAATATTGTGACTATTAAAATGTAATGAAAAGCATTGGACTGACTTTTGAATAAAAGAACTTCAAAATGTAACTTTAGACATGCCCTAGGTACAAAATTTGCCAATTTTGCAATAACAACGAATTAAACAAATAAATGTCTTATTAATTCTATAAAACAAAATGTAGTTGAAACTTCTTAACTGTTTCATTTAGTTCCTCCTATCTTAAGAAACAATATTGTGACTATTAAAATGTAATGAAAAGCATTGGACTGACTTTTGAATAAAAGAACTTCAAAATGTAACTTTAGACATGCCCTAGGTACAAAATTTGCCAATTTTGCAATAACAACGAATTAAACAAATAAATGTCTTATTAATTCTATAAAACAAAATGTAGTTGAAACTTCTTAACTGTTTCATTTAGTTCCTCCTATCTTAAGAAACAATATTGTGACTATTAAAATGTAATGAAAAGCATTGGACTGACTTTTGAATAAAAGAACTTCAAAATGTAACTTTAGACATGCCCTAGGTACAAAATTTGCCAATTTTGCAATAACAACGAATTAAACAAATAAATGTCTTATTAATTCTATAAAACAAAATGTAGTTGAAACTTCTTAACTGTTTCATTTAGTTCCTCCTATCTTAAGAAACAATATTGTGACTATTAAAATGTAATGAAAAGCATTGGACTGACTTTTGAATAAAAGAACTTCAAAATGTAACTTTAGACATGCCCTAGGTACAAAATTTGCCAATTTTGCAATAACAACGAATTAAACAAATAAATGTCTTATTAATTCTATAAAACAAAATGTAGTTGAAACTTCTTAACTGTTTCATTTAGTTCCTCCTATCTTAAGAAACAATATTGTGACTATTAAAATGTAATGAAAAGCATTGGACTGACTTTTGAATAAAAGAACTTCAAAATGTAACTTTAGACATGCCCTAGGTACAAAATTTGCCAATTTTGCAATAACAACGAATTAAACAAATAAATGTCTTATTAATTCTATAAAACAAAATGTAGTTGAAACTTCTTAACTGTTTCATTTAGTTCCTCCTATCTTAAGAAACAATATTGTGACTATTAAAATGTAATGAAAAGCATTGGACTGACTTTTGAATAAAAGAACTTCAAAATGTAACTTTAGACATGCCCTAGGTACAAAATTTGCCAATTTTGCAATAACAACGAATTAAACAAATAAATGTCTTATTAATTCTATAAAACAAAATGTAGTTGAAACTTCTTAACTGTTTCATTTAGTTCCTCCTATCTTAAGAAACAATATTGTGACTATTAAAATGTAATGAAAAGCATTGGACTGACTTTTGAATAAAAGAACTTCAAAATGTAACTTTAGACATGTAGAAGATAAAATATTTTAACCAATAACTACAGCCCTCCTCACTGGTTTCAAAAATAGTTGCTAACAAGCAACAAAACTAAAAACCAGGGTTTTCAAACCGCCCACAAACCCTAAAAAACCCACTTAAAAACACCCAATAAAACCTAGCCAAAAGGGGTTTTTTTTGGGGAGGGGTTAAAAATTGGGTAAAATATCATTAAAAAACCAGCATAATCAAGTCTTTTGATAATGCAAATCTCTTACAATATTAGTATTTAAAGAAAAAACTCAGATTATCACAAAAAATATTGGGCAAGGTAAATGAAAAGGGCAAAAATTCAACAGTAAAATAAACAAAGTTTTGTACTTTTTAACCGTAGGGAAATAAAAATATGATAAAACCTTTAGTTTATTCCCAAGCAACACAACCTGCCCAATTGATATAAAATACTAAATCATAATCATATAGATGTATTCTTGACAATTACAATGGTAAGTACAGCACTTATAAGGGTTTTCATTTAATACGTTTTTAAATTTGTTTTGCTAGGTTTTGTTAACTTAATATGTATATATTTTTTAAAAATTATAAAATATTAACAGAAAAACAACACACTTATCTTTGCATTGTAACATGCATTTACTTGATGTGGTAAAAAGTTATTATATTAAATTCTTTGTAATTGCCCAAAGTTACAGCATATATAAAATCCCTACATGTGATTACTCTGACAAGAAAATGGCTTAAAAATATTTTTTAAAAATTTTTCGATGGCTACTCAATTATCGAGTATTATGCATAGACACAGAAAATTAAATAGAAAGAAAAGAAAATTTTAAAAACCAAAAAAAAAAATATAATATACGACCGCTGAGCCACGTCGTCAGGGATGCAGAACTTGTCATATTCTATTCTATTAAATATTATAGGGTCTTTCTTCTATTCAATTTTCTGTAAAGTATTCTATTTTTGTGTAAAGCAGCTTTTAGCGCTGATACGTAATATAATTTACTTATATAATTTTCAGGAAAATGTTTGATAGTCAGTCATGCATAGACACAATATTTAAAAATTGGTGCAAAAACTTTTACAAAAATAATTAAGTACAACAAAAAAAAACCAGGTTCAATTCCGTTAGAAGTCCCCGCTAAATATCGCCCGGTTCTTTTAGACAATAAAATGTAGAAATGTTCATAAATAATTTCAAACTCCTGAACTAAAATGTTTGATTAGATCAATAACTTTCAGTTTATTAATAAGTCAGAATTTTTTTTTGATATTTGGATATATATTTAGCGATTTGGATATTGGCGATATTTAGCAGGGACTCTAACGGAATTGTACCAAATATTATGAAAGCGAATCTCCCATACATGTGATTACTCTGACAATAAATTGGCTTGAAAATATTTTTAAAAAATTTCGAGTCTATGCTACTCAATTATCGAATACCTATGCAAAGACACAATATTTACAAATTGGTACAAAAAAATAATTACAAAAAAAAAAACTCAAGAGGTAATAAACATAAGCAAACAAGATAATATAGAAGCACACGCGCATGCCGACTTTTAGAATTTTGCAGAAAATCTTTTCAAATAATTTAAATTTTTGGTATAAATAAATTGATTTTCTCTTACACTGTTGTTGCTTATGAAGCTAGCATTATTACAGTATTTAGGTAAAGAATGGGAATATGTTTTTAAGTCAAAATTCAAAAGACTAGGGGCATTTGATTAGTTTTCAGAAAATAATTTAAATTTTTGGTATAAATAAATTGATTTTCTCTTACACTGTCGTTGCTTATGAAGCTAGCATTATTACAGTATTTAGGTAAAGAATGGGACTGTCAATATGTTTTTAAGTCAAAATTCAAAAGACTAGGGGCATTTGATTAGTTTGCAGAAAATATTTGAAGGAATTTTTGTGCGCAGAGAGTTTTTTGTTTTATCCAACTAAGTCAAATAATTTAGAAAATAATAAAGGAACAATACCAGGGACTAATACAGGTCAATATTGGTACTACCGTTTATCGGCACCTTCACAAAAAATATAACAAAAACGGTACCTTCACAAAAATCATTATTAAATTATATGAATTGCTTATATTTATAAGTTGCTATAAAACTGAAGAAAAAAGTAATTTAAAGCTACTTTCATTAATTTTATAGTTTCCATTAAAATATTAATCATATAATTATAAAAAATTTCACAAAAATTAAAAAGCTGTTACTATTTTTCTCAAAAATTAAAATGCCATGAGCATTTTCACAAATATGGGGGTTAAGTTTAAAATCCTGGATTGGTCCCTGAATATGAATCGAGAACCAGCCAAGCGAATTGGCGGATATCCACCAATTGGCCGAGGAATCACAGGTATGAAATTCAGGAAGAAAAAAAATTATGAAAGATAGAAACTTACCCCAAAAATAAGGTAATCCATGATGGTGATATCCACTGATGAAATTTAGTCCACTGATGACTGAGTTATAAACTCCAACGGCGGCGGCAACATAGTTCACTAGAATCTATCAGCTTGCCATATCCAAATCACTGTATAGGCACAACAATAATAATCCAGTTCAAAGTTCAAATACACAACGATGGAACATAGTAAGTCAAAATAATTCCGTTGTTCTTGGAAGTCCTGTATAATTAAGTCCGCCACAACGGTGTTGATGCTAATCCAAGAAGTACCATGGGTAGTATTCCATGACTGAAGAAACACATGAGCCATAAACTCCAACGGCAAATAAACAGTTCACAAAAGCAGCTATGAGCTTGCTAATTTCCACTGCAGAAGGCACCAATACTATTGTTCAACATGAGCACAAAATAAGAATAACATAGGCTTAAAGTTCAGAGTTAATTCTCCCAGGTTCAAAT
Organism: Tetragnatha montana; assembly: GCA_963680715.1. Classification (NCBI taxonomy): domain Eukaryota; kingdom Metazoa; phylum Arthropoda; class Arachnida; order Araneae; family Tetragnathidae; genus Tetragnatha; species Tetragnatha montana. The sequence continues at coordinate 747,676 of OY796675.1, read as the reverse complement.
CAACGACAACCAGAGTTCCATGGGTTCAACGCGACGATAATACAGATGAATAGTTCACTATAACAGTGACGTAAAGTCCACCAACAAAACGCCAGAATAAAGTCCAACTGAACTCCAAAAATTAATGTCCACAAAACACTTTTAAAGCTATCGTAAAAATCAACAACGAAACAGCAACCGAGAAATACCACGTTCCATAATTAAATGGCGACTCCGAAATTAAAATCGGCGGTCTTCAAATCAAAGCTGATTGGCCAGGAGTTTTAATTGGAAGAAAATAATTTTTTCGCCTGACAGCCGTTGCTATGGGCAACCAGAAGGATAAAGGGAGGGGTTTTTTTATTTAAAGGGGCCCACAGACGAGCAACTTGGTCGTCAACCCGGTTGTCAACCAAGTTGATGCTTTTCCCACAGACGGCCAACCTGGTCGTCAACCATAATGTAAACAATGAAGAAAAAAATAATCAGATTGTAACAAATTAATTTATTTTAGTACTTTAAATGCAAAATTATATTTTATTTAATTATTCTCTCGTGCTAGAATTATATTTTTTTAACTTTTAATGCTTAGTTTCTTTTATTTTCTTAATAACATGTTCCGATTAAGCTCCGCCCATCAAGTTGACGATCAGATCATCAATTTGAAATTTCAACCATCAACTTCCCTACAGACGGCCAACTTGGTTGCAAACTTCGCAAATTGACAACCCGGTTGACGACCAAGTTGCTCGTCTGTGGGGCAGCAGATGTGGATTCGGTGGCGATTGGAAATATTTTAATTTATTCGTTCTTTTTTCGTGGCCGTTTGTTGTATTAATAGATTGAATATAGTTTCATTTCCATCACATTCAGTAGTTCACTACAGCATTGTGCAGATGTTTATAACTGCTGAAATCGCGTTTTCTCAGGCTCCAGTATTCATTGTAGTGTTAGGGTTTAATGATTTTATAACAGAACATTTTTTTAAATTTAACCTTTTAAAACAGGGTCAAATTCATTTTCAAGGTACATGATTACACAATTTCGAAAAAAAAATTATACAATTTGGGGGGGAGGGCTTGCCTATTATTATTTTAATGCCTATTATTATTTGCGCATTAATTGAAGATAGTTTCATTTTCATTACATTCAGTTTATTTACAACATTAGATGAAATCGTATTTACTCAGCATTAGGATTTAATGAATTTATAACAGAAATATGAATAGAAAATTTTTTGAAATTTAACGTTTCGTTTTCAAATTCATTTTCAGGGTTACATGATTGAAGCCGTTCAATTTGAATTTTCTTAAAATATAGTAATATTTCAGAGCATTCTATAAAATTTCAAAGCTTAATTAGGGATAATAAACTTTTATCTTGCAATTTTGGGAAGATAAGGTTTTGGTTTATCTTAACTTAATGCTACTCCAATAAAAAAGATTCATCTGATGTCTACCTTCATTTTTTTTAAATTAAAACTTGGATAATATACCGTCAGCGGGGTTATTGATAGTAATTTGATTAGAATAATTGGAATTTGTTAACTTGGAAAATCTTACGTAAGAATGGGTTTGACCCCCCCATGTAGAGATTTTTCCAACCCCCCTCGGGACCCTTACGTAATTAATGAATGGCCCCTAAGGCCCATGATACAAAGCCGTATTTCAATTTCATCAGTGTACATGAAAATTTCACTTGTTGAAACCACAAAATCTGCAGATGACATATGAATAAGAATCAGTTTCAATGCCCCAGTAACCGCAACTCAAGAACACCTGTTAAATAGCTCTGGCTTTAAACTCTCTCAAGGAACTCCCGTTGTTGACAGATTTTGGAGAAAAAAAAAAGATTTGTTCTACTCCAACGAGGAAAGGGGAAAAACTTGCATTAAGGGAACACACTGGGCGACTAGAGTAGCTCGAAGTCATTTAGATCCTTATATCAAACGAAGGGAAGAAAGAAAGGGACTTGAGGGACTATGACGTCAGTACGCTGGAAATGGGTAAACACAAAGCCTGTTGGGTTGCTAGGAGGAGTACGCAAATCGTGATTGAAAAGCATTCTATATACATGGGTTCAACCACGGCTTACTAGATACTACAGAGGCGAGTTTTGAACAATGCAAACCATTTGACAACTTTTCCCACAAGTCCTACCTATATCACCCACCGCCACTGAGGATATGCTTTGCCAGTTTGTCCCATCTGGATTTTTAATGTACTCGGCTAGCCTCTATAGTATCTAGTAAGCCGTGGTATAGGAGCATCTAGGTTTTGCAACCTTCTATCTCCATCCTACTGTATTACTTTATTTATGTAAATCTTTAAGTTAAAAAAAATCGTTTGATAGAAGGAACTTATCTACTTCAAGCGATTCTATTCGTCCAGTGTGTTCCAAAGTTCTTTTCGCAAGGATGACTGCATTGAAGCTTTCTTTGTGACAAATTAGATCGGCTGGAGGGATGAGACGACAACCCATCGCAAATTGGCTCTCGGGAGCTGACACCGTGGCCTTCTAAGCACGCGGTAACCATGGAGACGCCTCCCTGCGCACTTGTCATTTGTTGGCTTTCACTCATATACCGCGGCGAATTTAACTTCGACATCGATACAGTGACGGATTCAGGGGGATGTCACTCTGGACAGTAGGGTGTTTCGAAAGTCTATGGTAAAAAATTTTTTTTTTGAATTTCCCAGATGCCCCCCCCCCTCAAGTTGTTACAAATACTAAAACATTATTACCTGCAAATTTTCAGGTCTCTAGGACGATTTTTGACCCCCGCGCCCTTCAAAAGTAGGTTTCCCATGTTAAAGTATAGGGAAAATATTGAAAATTTCGTAATTTTTGGTTCTTTTCAATTTTACGAGCCTGAACGCAGTCAATATCAAATTAAAACCTATACATCATCTTTGGGACATCATTGCCTCAAGATCCTATCGGAAAAATATTCCATGGCACCTATTGGGGGGTAGTTACACGGGGGTGAAAAGCGAGCTTTCACCGAAAAACGAGGATGCTTGCCGCGGGTGCTGGTTATGCTCGCCGGCGTTTGCGGAGGGACCTGGATAAAAGCCTATTTAAGTGTTTATTGAACCTTTTTCCTAAGGTACCTGGTCATTTGGAACCCATCTGGCGGGAGTTGTGTCTGGACCCTCCATGAGAGGCCTTCATCCAGCTCCCGCCGCAAGCGCCGGCAAGCATCCTCGTTTTTCGGTGAAAGCTCGCTTTTCACCCCCGTGTAACTACCCCCCAGTAGGTGTCATGGAATATTTTTCCGATAGGATCTTGAGGCAATGACGTCCCAAAGATGATGTATAGGTTTTAATTCGATATTGACTGCGTTCAGGCTCGTGAAATTGAAAAGAACCAAAAAGGACGATATTTTCAATATTTTCCCTTACTTTAACATGGGAAACCTACTTTTGAAGGGCGCGGGGGTCAAAAATCGTCCTAGAGACCTGAAAATTTGCAGGTAATAATGTTTTAGTATTTGTAACAACTTGAGGGGGGGGGCATCTGGGAAATTCAAAAAAAAAATTTTTTGAAACACCCTACTGGACAGTGACCCCCCCTTGCACCCAAAAAATCACTCAATACGTAATTTGTGGGAATTACCGTCACCACTAAATTAATAACGATTCTTTCTTCTACTGAAAATATATTTAAGTGAATTGAGGAGTTCGGAATGTGATTGAGTTTTTCTTGTTAAAATATAGTTAATAGATTTCAGAGCATTATATAAAATTCCATGCATAATTAGGGACATTCATCTGTTGCAGTTTTCTTTAGTATTGGATTTAAGCTACAAAGGGTGAAGAGATTCCAATTTTAAGACTTCTTTGAGTAGGGAACCACTGTGTTTTAAGAGGCTGTTGAAATAATAAACAGAGAGAGGACTATACTAGACAGTTATCCATCGCTTAGAAAGTGTAACTAGCTCTAATTAACGCAATGGGAGTTCTTCCCATCTATATGTGGAGCCCAGGGGTACAGTTGCAGTTTTCTTTAGTATTGGATTTAAGCTACAAAGGGTGAAGAGATTCCAATTTTAAGACTTCTTTGAGTAGGGAACCACTGTGTTTTAAGAGGCTGTTGAAATAATAAACAGAGAGAGGACTATACTAGACAGTTATCCATCGCTTAGAAAGTGTAACTAGCTCTAATTAACGCAATGGGAGTTCTTCCCATCTATATGTGGAGCCCAGGGGTACAGTTGCAGTTTTCTTTAGTATTGGATTTAAGCTACAAAGGGTGAAGAAATTCCAATTTTAAGACTTCTTTGAGTAGGGAACCACTGTGTTTTAAGAGGCTGTTGAAATAATAAACAGACAGAGGACTATACTAGACAGTTATCCATCGCTTAGAAAGTGTAACTAGCTCTAATTAACGCAATGGGAGTTCTTCCCATCTATATGTGGAGCCCAGGGGTACAGTTGCAGTTTTCTTTAGTATTGGATTTAAGCTACAAAGGGTGAAGAGATTCCAATTTTAAGACTTCTTTGAGTAGGGAACCACTGTGTTTTAAGAGGCTGTTGAAATAATAAACAGAGAGAGGACTATACTAGACAGTTATCCATCGCTTAGAAAGTGTAACTAGCTCTAATTAACGCAATGGGAGTTCTTCCCATCTATATGTGGAGCCCAGGGGTACAGTTGCAGTTTTCTTTAGTATTGGATTTAAGCTACAAAGGGTGAAGAGATTCCAATTTTAAGACTTCTTTGAGTAGGGAACCACTGTGTTTTAAGAGGCTGTTGAAATAATAAACAGAGAGAGGACTATACTAGACTGCAACGTTGGTTGACCCTATGACGTCACTAACAAAGTATAGTTCCCATCACGATGTCTGAATTTTATTGAGTGAACGTCAATTTAAAAATAAGGTTATTTTATTAAACCCTTGTATATATAGCGTGTTTGAGTGTTAGTGTCGATTAACCTGTTTTTGAACGCTTATTTAAACTGTATTAACTGTCTTCTGTTAACTTCTTATCTCCATAATCGTAATCGTAACTTGTTAGTCTGAGATTGTATTATGCTCTGTTTTAAGTTTTTAATAAAGATGTGAACTTGACTGGACGCCTTTTCCTTTTCGTGTGAACCTATGACTTACATCGAAACCTAGGCATACTGCTAGTTCCCCCTTTCCAAGCGTCTTTATTTTATCACGTACCGCCTCCTAGAAACTCAACAGTCTTTCTGTTTACCCATTTTCTCCTTCCGCGCATTGACGTTGCTGTCGATTGTACAGACTGCAATGTGACCCCCGCAGCTTACCGGGAGTGGTCCGCAACTTCTGGGGAATGGTCCGCAACTTCTCCCGAAAGGTGCGCATCTTCTCGTGAATGCTCCGCAACTCATCGGGAGTGGTCCGGAACTTCTCGGGAGTGGTCCGCAACTTCTCAGCAGTGGACCTCAACATACTGGAAGCGGCCATGAACTCCCACTCCCGAGATGTTGCGGACTACTCCCGAGAAGATGCGGAGCACTTCCGACAAGTTAAAGATCACTCCGGAAAAGTTTCGGACCACTCCTGACAAGTTCAGAACCACTCCGGATAAGTTGCGGACCACTCCCGAGAAGATGCGGACCACTCCCGACAAGTTAGGGACCACTCCGGAGAAGTTGCGGACCACTCCCGAGAAGTTTCGGACCACTCCCTAGAAGATGCGGACCACTCCCGACAAGTTCAGAACCACTCCGGAGAAGTTGTGGACCACTCCCTAGAAGATGCGGACCACTCCCGACAAGTTAGGGACCACTCCGGAGAAGTTGCGGACCACTCCCGAAAAGTTGCGGACCATTCCCGAGAAGATGCGGACCACTCCCGACAAGTTAAGGACCACTCCAGAGAAGTGGCGTACCACTCCCGAGAAGTTTCGGACCACTCCCGAGATGTTGCGGACCACTCCCGAGAAGTGGCGGTGCATTCCCAACACTTGCTTCACTCTTAATTCTGCAGACAAAAACTGCAGTTTTAAGTCTGCAGACACAAACTGCAGTTTTTGTCTGCAGAATTAAAACTGAAGCAATTTTGCAGCAAAAGTGAAGCAATTTTGCAGCAAAAGTGGAGAAAATGAAACACTAGGGCCGCAACTTTTTGGGAATGCACCGCCACTTCTCGGGAGTGGTCCGCAACTTCTCGGGAGTGGTTCTGATCTTGTCGGGCGTGGTCCGCAACTTCTTCGGAGTGGTTCGCAACTTCTCCGGAGTGGTCCACAACTTCTCTGGAGTGATCCTTAACTTATCGAGAGTGGTCCGCATCTTCTAGGGACTGGTCCGCAACTTCTCCGGAGTGATCCCTAACTTGTCAGGAGTGGTTCGAAACTTCTCCGGAGTGATCCTTAACTTGTCGGAAGTGCTCCGCATCTTCTCGGGAGTGGTCCGCAACATCTCGGGAGTGGGAGTTCATGGCCCGGTAAGTTGCGGACCATTTTCGAGAAGTAGAGGTCCATTCCCGAGAAGTTGCGGACCACTCCCGGTAAGTTGCGGACCATTCCCGAGAAGTAGAGGTCCATTCCCAAGAAGCTGCGGACCATTCCCGAGAAGTTGCGGACAATTCCCGAGAAGCTGCGGTCCACTCCCGAGAAATTGCGGACCATTCCCAAAAAGTTGCGGACCTAGTGTTTCATTTTCTCCACTTTTTCTGCAAAAAAGGTTCACTTTTAATTCTGCAGACAAAAACTGCAGTTTTGATTCTGCAGACCAAGTGCATCAATTTCCTTCAATTTGTCTGCAAAATTGCTTTATTTTTGCTGCAAAATTGCTTCAGTTTTAATTCTGCAGACATAAACTGCAGTTTGTGTCTGCAGAACACCAGTAGTTTAGTTAGATCTTTTTACTTAGGTGGTGTTACTACTCCGACAAATCCGACAAATGTAGCTTAACGGGTTCCCAAAGACATCGTACGAAAAAAAAATCTTTTATTCTGAGTTAGGGGCTGAACTTAAATGTATTTAAAAAGTGGCTTAAAATTGGTTCAAAATGAAAAAAGAAATACACCCACACAGGAATGTCTATTTTGTATGCTGAGACATTGCTTCGATGAGAAAAATTTTTTATTAAAAATAGTATCTTTAAAACTTTAATAGTTATTAAAAGTTGGGTAACTTTATGAAAAAATAGATTTAAATAATCGAGGCGATCGGCCAAAATAGTGCTACCATCTATTATTATTAATAAAATCCACAGCTCGGATTCCAGAGTCTTTTGGGTGTAGAAAAATCGTAATTCCTTTAATAAAAAATCTTAACGACTCCATTTTTTATATAAACTTAAAATCACGATAAAAAAACCAGGGTCGGCAAAGTTAACGGAATGAGACTGGATATTCCTTTTCTTTAACGTTCACGAAATAATTTTTGAATTTATTTACCGTAATTTTTATTAATTTGAACGGAATTCGTTCAGCAATTTCTTTAACTTAAATCACAGAACAATCAGAAGTTTTTGTAACGTAATTCCGAGAACGAAATACACTCTATGTACTTATTTTATGAGAACGAAATTTTATGTCAACGCGGTACCGTAAATTGAACCTGAAACCGTAATCGAACCTACTCCAGTCTTTAAAAGGACTGGAATAGACACCAACAGAGCTATTCCAGTCCGTCCAGAGCTACTCCAGTCTTCGAAAGGACTGGAATAGACACCAACAGAGCTATTCCAGTCCGTCCAGAGCTACTCCAGTCTTCGAAAGGACTGGAATAGCCACCAACAGAGCTATTCCAGTCCTTCCCGAGCTACTCCAGTCTTCGAAAGGACTGGAATAGCGACCAACAGAGCTATTCCAGTCCTTCCCGAGCTACTCCAGTCTTTCCCGAGCTACTCCAGTCTTCGAAAGGACTGGAATAGCCACCAACAGAGCTATTCCAGTCCTTCCCGAGCTACTCCAGTCTTCGAAAGGACTGGAATAGCCACCAACAGAGCTATTCCAGTCCTTCCCGAGCTACTCCAGTCTTCGAAAGGACTGGAATAGCCACCAACAGAGCTATTCCAGTCCGTCCAGAGCTACTCCAGTCTTCGAAAGGACTGGAATAGCGACCAACAGAGCTATTCCAGTCCTTCCCGAGCTACTCCAGTCTTTCCCGAGCTACTCCAGTCTTCGAAAGGACTGGAATAGCCACCAACAGAGCTATTCCAATCCGTCCAGAGCTACTCCAGTCTTCGAAAGGACTGGAATAGCCACCAACAGAGCTATTCCAGTCCTTTCCGAGCTACTCCAGTCTTCGAAAGGACTAGAATAGCCACAAACAAATAGCGGAGTAGCTCTTAGAAATTCCAGTTTACTGGAAAACAGAAATCCAGAAGTACAGAAATACAGAAATCCAGTTTACTGGAGTTAGTCTTTAAAAGGACTGGAATAGGCACCAACAGAGCTATTCCAGTCCTTCCCGAGCTACTCCAGTCTTCGAGAGGACTGGAATAGACACCAACAGAGCTATTCCAGTCCGTCCAGAGCTACTCCAGTCTTCGAAAGGACTGGAATAGACACCAACAGAGCTATTCCAGTCCGTCCAGAGCTACTCCAGTCTTCGAAAGGACTGGAATAGCCACCAACAGAGCTATTCCAGTCCTTCCCGAGCTACTCCAGTCTTCGAAAGGACTGGAATAGCCACCAACAGAGCTATTCCAGTCCTTCCCGAGCTACTCCAGTCTTCGAAAGGACTGGAATAGCCACCAACAGAGCTATTCCAGTCCGTCCAGAGCTACTCCAGTCTTCGAAAGGACTGGAATAGCGACCAACAGAGCTATTCCAGTCCTTCCCGAGCTACTCCAGTCTTTCCCGAGCTACTCCAGTCTTCGAAAGGACTGGAATAGCCACCAACAGAGCTATTCCAGTCCTTCCCGAGCTACTCCAGTCTTCGAAAGGACTGGAATAGCCACCAACAGAGCTATTCCAGTCCTTCCCGAGCTACTCCAGTCTTCGAAAGGACTGGAATAGCCACCAACAGAGCTATTCCAGTCCATCCAGAGCTACTCCAGTCTTCGAAAGGACTGGAATAGCGACCAACAGAGCTATTCCAGTCCTTCCCGAGCTACTCCAGTCTTTCCCGAGCTACTCCAGTCTTCGAAAGGACTGGAATAGCCACCAACAGAGCTATTCCAATCCGTCCAGAGCTACTCCAGTCTTCGAAAGGACTGGAATAGCCACCAACAGAGCTATTCCAGTCCTTTCCGAGCTACTCCAGTCTTCGAAAGGACTAGAATAGCCACAAACAAATAGCGGAGTAGCTCTTAGAAATTCCAGTTTACTGGAAAACAGAAATCCAGAAGTACAGAAATACAGAAATCCAGTTTACTGGAGTTAGTCTTTAAAAGGACTGGAATAGGCACCAACAGAGCTATTCCAGTCCTTCCCGAGCTACTCCAGTCTTCGAAAGGACTGGAATAGACACCAACAGAGCTATTCCAGTCCGTCCAGAGCTACTCCAGTCTTCGAAAGGACTGGAATAGACACCAACAGAGCTATTCCAGTCCGTCGAGAGCTACTCCAGTCTTCAAAAGGACTGGAATAGACACCAACAGAGCTATTCCAGTCCTTCCCGAGCTACTCCAGTCTTCGAAAGGACTGGAATAGACACCAACAGAGCTATTCCAGTCCGTCCAGAGCTACTCCAGTCTTCGAAAGGACTGGAATAGCCACCAACAGAGCTATTCCAGTCCTTCCCGAGCTACTCCAGTCTTTCCCGAGCTACTCCAGTCTTCGAAAGGACTGGAATAGCCACCAACAGAGCTATTCCAGTCCGTCCAGAGCTACTCCAGTCTTCGAAAGGACTGGAATAGCCACCAACAGAGCTATTCCAGTCCTTCCCGAGCTACTCCAGTCTTCGAAAGGACTGGAATAGCCACCAACAGAGCTATTCCAGTCCTTCCCGAGCTACTCCAGTCTTCAAAAGGACTGGAATAGACACCAACAGAGCTATTCCAGTCCGTCCAGAGCTACTCCAGTCTTCGAAAGGACTGGAATAGACACCAACAGAGCTATTCCAGTCCTTCCCGAGCTACTCCAGTCTTCGAAAGGACTGGAATAGACACCAACAGAGCTATTCCAGTCCGTCCAGAGCTACTCCAGTCTTCGAAAGGACTGGAATAGCGACCAACAGAGCTATTCCAGTCCTTCCCGAGCTACTCCAGTCTTTCCCGAGCTACTCCAGTCTTCGAAAGGACTGGAATAGCCACCAACAGAGCTATTCCAGTCCTTCCCGAGCTACTCCAGTCTTCGAAAGGACTGGAATAGCCACCAACAGAGCTATTCCAGTCCTTCCCGAGCTACTCCAGTCTTCGAAAGGACTGGAATAGCCACCAACAGAGCTATTCCAGTCCGTCCAGAGCTACTCCAGTCTTCGAAAGGACTGGAATAGCGACCAACAGAGCTATTCCAGTCCTTCCCGAGCTACTCCAGTCTTTCCCGAGCTACTCCAGTCTTCGAAAGGACTGGAATAGCCACCAACAGAGCTATTCCAATCCGTCCAGAGCTACTCCAGTCTTCGAAAGGACTGGAATAGCCACCAACAGAGCTATTCCAGTCCTTTCCGAGCTACTCCAGTCTTCGAAAGGACTAGAATAGCCACCAACAGAGCTATTCCAGTCCTTCCCGAGCTACTCCAGTCTTCGAAAGGACTGGAATAGCCACCAACAGAGCTATTCCAGTCCGTCCAGAGCTACTCCAGTCTTCGAAAGGACTGGAATAGCGACCAACAGAGCTATTCCAGTCCTTCCCGAGCTACTCCAGTCTTTCCCGAGCTACTCCAGTCTTCGAAAGGACTGGAATAGCCACCAACAGAGCTATTCCAGTCCTTCCCGAGCTACTCCAGTCTTCGAAAGGACTGGAATAGCCACCAACAGAGCTATTCCAGTCCTTCCCGAGCTACTCCAGTCTTCGAAAGGACTGGAATAGCCACCAACAGAGCTATTCCAGTCCGTCCAGAGCTACTCCAGTCTTCGAAAGGACTGGAATAGCGACCAACAGAGCTATTCCAGTCCTTCCCGAGCTACTCCAGTCTTTCCCGAGCTACTCCAGTCTTCGAAAGGACTGGAATAGCCACCAACAGAGCTATTCCAATCCGTCCAGAGCTACTCCAGTCTTCGAAAGGACTGGAATAGCCACCAACAGAGCTATTCCAGTCCTTTCCGAGCTACTCCAGTCTTCGAAAGGACTAGAATAGCCACAAACAAATAGCGGAGTAGCTCTTAGAAATTCCAGTTTACTGGAAAACAGAAATCCAGAAGTACAGAAATACAGAAATCCAGTTTACTGGAGTTAGTCTTTAAAAGGACTGGAATAGGCACCAACAGAGCTATTCCAGTCCTTCCCGAGCTACTCCAGTCTTCGAAAGGACTGGAATAGACACCAACAGAGCTATTCCAGTCCGTCCAGAGCTACTCCAGTCTTCGAAAGGACTGGAATAGACACCAACAGAGCTATTCCAGTCCGTCGAGAGCTACTCCAGTCTTCAAAAGGACTGGAATAGACACCAACAGAGCTATTCCAGTCCTTCCCGAGCTACTTCAGTCTTCGAAAGGACTGGAATAGACACCAACAGAGCTATTCCAGTCCGTCCAGAGCTACTCCAGTCTTCGAAAGGACTTTAATAGCCACCAACAGAGCTATTCCAGTCCTTCCCGAGCTACTCCAGTCTTTCCCGAGCTACTCCAGTCTTCGAAAGGACTGGAATAGCCACCAACAGAGCTATTCCAGTCCGTCCAGAGCTACTCCAGTCTTCGAAAGGACTGGAATAGCCACCAACAGAGCTATTCCAGTCCTTCCCGAGCTACTCCAGTCTTCGAAAGGACTGGAATAGCCACCAACAGAGCTATTCCAGTCCTTCCCGAGCTACTCCAGTCTTCAAAAGGACTGGAATAGACACCAACAGAGCTATTCCAGTCCGTCCAGAGCTACTCCAGTCTTCGAAAGGACTGGAATAGACACCAACAGAGCTATTCCAGTCCTTCCCGAGCTACTCCAGTCTTCGAAAGGACTGGAATAGACACCAACAGAGCTATTCCAGTCCGTCCAGAGCTACTCCAGTCTTCGAAAGGACTGGAATAGCCACCAACAGAGCTATTCCAGTCCGTCCAGAGCTACTCCAGTCTTCGAAAGGACTGGAATAGCCACCAACAGAGCTATTCCAGTCCTTCCCGAGCTACTCCAGTCTTCGAAAGGACTGGAATAGCCACCAACAGAGCTATTCCAGTCCTTCCCGAGCTACTCCAGTCTTCAAAAGGACTGGAATAGACACCAACAGAGCTATTCCAGTCCGTCCAGAGCTACTCCAGTCTTCGAAAGGACTGGAATAGACACCAACAGAGCTATTCCAGTCCTTCCCGAGCTACTCCAGTCTTCGAAAGGACTGGAATAGACACCAACAGAGCTATTCCAGTCCGTCCAGAGCTACTCCAGTCTTCGAAAGGACTGGAATAGCGACCAACAGAGCTATTCCAGTCCTTCCCGAGCTACTCCAGTCTTTCCCGAGCTACTCCAGTCTTCGAAAGGACTGGAATAGCCACCAACAGAGCTATTCCAGTCCTTCCCGAGCTACTCCAGTCTTCGAAAGGACTGGAATAGCCACCAACAGAGCTATTCCAGTCCTTCCCGAGCTACTCCAGTCTTCGAAAGGACTGGAATAGCCACCAACAGAGCTATTCCAGTCCGTCCAGAGCTACTCCAGTCTTCGAAAGGACTGGAATAGCGACCAACAGAGCTATTCCAGTCCTTCCCGAGCTACTCCAGTCTTTCCCGAGCTACTCCAGTCTTCGAAAGGACTGGAATAGCCACCAACAGAGCTATTCCAATCCGTCCAGAGCTACTCCAGTCTTCGAAAGGACTGGAATAGCCACCAACAGAGCTATTCCAGTCCTTTCCGAGCTACTCCAGTCTTCGAAAGGACTAGAATAGCCACCAACAGAGCTATTCCAGTCCTTCCCGAGCTACTCCAGTCTTCGAAAGGACTGGAATAGCCACCAACAGAGCTATTCCAGTCCGTCCAGAGCTACTCCAGTCTTCGAAAGGACTGGAATAGCGACCAACAGAGCTATTCCAGTCCTTCCCGAGCTACTCCAGTCTTTCCCGAGCTACTCCAGTCTTCGAAAGGACTGGAATAGCCACCAACAGAGCTATTCCAGTCCTTCCCGAGCTACTCCAGTCTTCGAAAGGACTGGAATAGCCACCAACAGAGCTATTCCAGTCCTTCCCGAGCTACTCCAGTCTTTCCCGAGCTACTCCAGTCTTCGAAAGGACTGGAATAGCCACCAACAGAGCTATTCCAATCCGTCCAGAGCTACTCCAGTCTTCGAAAGGACTGGAATAGCCACCAACAGAGCTATTCCAGTCCTTTCCGAGCTACTCCAGTCTTCGAAAGGACTAGAATAGCCACAAACAAATAGCGGAGTAGCTCTTAGAAATTCCAGTTTACTGGAAAACAGAAATCCAGAAGTACAGAAATACAGAAATCCAGTTTACTGGAGTTAGTCTTTAAAAGGACTGGAATAGGCACCAACAGAGCTATTCCAGTCCTTCCCGAGCTACTCCAGTCTTCGAAAGGACTGGAATAGACACCAACAGAGCTATTCCAGTCCGTCCAGAGCTACTCCAGTCTTCGAAAGGACTGGAATAGACACCAACAGAGCTATTCCAGTCCGTCGAGAGCTACTCCAGTCTTCAAAAGGACTGGAATAGACACCATCAGAGCTATTCCAGTCCTTCCCGAGCTACTTCAGTCTTCGAAAGGACTGGAATAGACACCAACAGAGCTATTCCAGTCCGGCCAGAGCTACTCCAGTCTTCGAAAGGACTTTAATAGCCACCAACAGAGCTATTCCAGTCCTTCCCGAGCTACTCCAGTCTTTCCCGAGCTACTCCAGTCTTCGAAAGGACTGGAATAGCCACCAACAGAGCTATTCCAGTCCGTCCAGAGCTACTCCAGTCTTCGAAAGGACTGGAATAGCCACCAACAGAGCTATTCCAGTCCTTCCCGAGCTACTCCAGTCTTCGAAAGGACTGGAATAGCCACCAACAGAGCTATTCCAGTCCTTCCCGAGCTACTCCAGTCTTCAAAAGGACTGGAATAGACACCACCAGAGCTATTCCAGTCCGTCCAGAGCTACTCCAGTCTTCGAAAGGACTGGAATAGACACCAACAGAGCTATTCCAGTCCTTCCCGAGCTACTCCAGTCTTCGAAAGGACTGGAATAGACACCAACAGAGCTATTCCAGTCCGTCCAGAGCTACTCCAGTCTTCGAAAGGACTGGAATAGACACCAACAGAGCTATTCCAGTCCGTCCAGAGCTACTCCAGTCTTCGAAAGGACTGGAATAGCCACCAACAGAGCTATTCCAGTCCTTCCCGAGCTACTCCAGTCTTCGAAAGGACTGGAATAGCCACCAACAGAGCTATTCCAGTCCTTCCCGAGCTACTCCAGTCTTCGAAAGGACTGGAATAGCCACCAACAGAGCTATTCCAGTCCGTCCAGAGCTACTCCAGTCTTCGAAAGGACTGGAATAGCGACCAACAGAGCTATTCCAGTCCTTCCCGAGCTACTCCAGTCTTTCCCGAGCTACTCCAGTCTTCGAAAGGACTGGAATAGCCACCAACAGAGCTATTCCAGTCCTTCCCGAGCTACTCCAGTCTTCGAAAGGACTGGAATAGCCACCAACAGAGCTACTCCAGTCTTTCCCGAGCTACTCCAGTCTTCGAAAGGACTGGAATAGCCACCAACAGAGCTATTCCAATCCGTCCAGAGCTACTCCAGTCTTCGAAAGGACTGGAATAGCCACCAACAGAGCTATTCCAGTCCTTTCCGAGCTACTCCAGTCTTCGAAAGGACTAGAATAGCCACAAACAAATAGCGGAGTAGCTCTTAGAAATTCCAGTTTACTGGAAAACAGAAATCCAGAAGTACAGAAATACAGAAATCCAGTTTACTGGAGTTAGTCTTTAAAAGGACTGGAATAGGCACCAACAGAGCTATTCCAGTCCTTCCCGAGCTACTCCAGTCTTCGAAAGGACTGGAATAGACACCAACAGAGCTATTCCAGTCCGTCCAGAGCTACTCCAGTCTTCGAAAGGACTGGAATAGCCACCAACAGAGCTATTCCAATCCGTCGAGAGCTACTCCAGTCTTCAAAAGGACTGGAATAGACACCAACAGAGCTATTCCAGTCCTTCCCGAGCTACTCCAGTCTTCGAAAGGACTGGAATAGACACCAACAGAGCTATTCCAGTCCGTCCAGAGCTACTCCAGTCTTCGAAAGGACTGGAATAGCCACCAACAGAGCTATTCCAGTCCTTCCCGAGCTACTCCAGTCTTTCCCGAGCTACTCCAGTCTTCGAAAGGACTGGAATAGCCACCAACAGAGCTATTCCAGTCCGTCCAGAGCTACTCCAGTCTTCGAAAGGACTGGAATAGCCACCAACAGAGCTATTCCAGTCCTTCCCGAGCTACTCCAGTCTTCGAAAGGACTGGAATAGCCACCAACAGAGCTATTCCAGTCCTTCCCGAGCTACTCCAGTCTTCAAAAGGACTGGAATAGACACCAACAGAGCTATTCCAGTCCGTCCAGAGCTACTCCAGTCTTCGAAAGGACTGGAATAGACACCAACAGAGCTATTCCAGTCCGTCCAGAGCTACTCCAGTCTTCAAAAGGACTGGAATAGACACCAACAGAGCTATTCCAGTCCTTCCCGAGCTACTCCAGTCTTCGAAAGGACTGGAATAGACACCAACAGAGCTATTCCAGTCCGTCCAGAGCTACTCCAGTCTTCGAAAGGACTGGAATAGCCACCAACAGAGCTATTCCAGTCCTTCCCGAGCTACTCCAGTCTTTCCCGAGCTACTCCAGTCTTCGAAAGGACTGGAATAGCCACCAACAGAGCTATTCCAGTCCGTCCAGAGCTACTCCAGTCTTCGAAAGGACTGGAATAGCCACCAACAGAGCTATTCCAGTCCTTCCCGAGCTACTCCAGTCTTCGAAAGGACTGGAATAGCCACCAACAGAGCTATTCCAGTCCGTCCAGAGCTACTCCAGTCTTCGAAAGGACTGGAATAGCCACCAACAGAGCTATTCCAGTCCTTCCCGAGCTACTCCAGTCTTCGAAAGGACTGGAATAGCCACCAACAGAGCTATTCCAGTCCGTCCAGAGCTACTCCAGTCTTCGAAAGGACTGGAATAGCCACCAACAGAGCTATTCCAGTCCTTCCCGAGCTACTCCAGTCTTCGAAAGGACTGGAACAGCCACCAACAGAGCTATTCCAGTCCGTCCAGAGCTACTCCAGTCTTCGAAAGAACTGGAATAGCCACCAACAGAGCTATTCCAGTCCTTCCCGAGCTACTCCAGTCTTTAAAAGGACTGGAATAGACACCAACATAGCTATTCCAGTCCGTCCAGAGCTACTCCAGTCTTCGAATGGAGTGGAATAGACACCAACAGAGCTATTCCAGTCCTTCCCGAGCTACTCCAGTCTTCGAAAGGACTGGAATAGACACCAACAGAGCTATTCCAGTCCGTCCAGAGCTACTCCAGTCTTCGAAAGGACTGGAATAGACACCAACAGAGCTATTCCAGTCCTTCCCGAGCTACTCCAGTCTTCGAAAGGACTGGAATGGACACCAACAGAGCTATTCCAGTTCTTCCCGAGCTACTCCAGTCTTCGAAAGGACTGGAATAGGCACCAACAGAGCTATTCCAGTCCTTCCCGAGCTACTCCAGTGTTCGAAAGAACTGGAATAGCCACCAACAGAGCTATTCCAGTCCGTCCAGAGCTACTGCAGTCTTCGAAAGGACTGGAATAGCCACCAACAGAGCTATTAAAGTCCGTCCAGAGCTACTCCAGTCTTCGAAAGGACTGGAATATCCACCAACAGAGCTATTCCAGTCCTTCCCGAGCTACTCCAGTCTTCGAAAGGACTGGAATAGCCACCAACAGAGCTATTCCAGTCCTTCCCGAGCTACTCCAGTCTTTCCCGAGCTACTCCAGTCTTCGAAAGGACTGGAATAGCCACCAACAGAGCTATTCCAGTCCGTCCAGAGCTACTCCAGTCTTCGAAAGGACTGGAATAGCCACCAACAGAGCTATTCCAGTCCTTCCCGAGCTACTCCAGTCTTCGAAAGGACTGGAATAGCCACCAACAGAGCTATTCCAGTCCTTCCCGAGCTACTCCAGTCTTCAAAAGGACTGGAATAGACACCAACAGAGCTATTCCAGTCCGTCCAGAGCTACTCCAGTCTTCGAAAGGACTGGAATAGACACCAACAGAGCTATTCCAGTCCTTCCCGAGCTACTCCAGTCTTCGAAAGGACTGGAATAGACACCAACAGAGCTATTCCAGTCCGTCCAGAGCTACTCCAGTCTTCGAAAGGACTGGAATAGACACCAACAGAGCTATTCCAGTCCGTCCAGAGCTACTCCAGTCTTCGAAAGGACTGGAATAGCCACCAACAGAGCTATTCCAGTCCTTCCCGAGCTACTCCAGTCTTCGAAAGGACTGGAATAGCCACCAACAGAGCTATTCCAGTCCTTCCCGAGCTACTCCAGTCTTCGAAAGGACTGGAATAGCCAACAACAGAGCTATTCCAGTCCGTCCAGAGCTACTCCAGTCTTCGAAAGGACTGGAATAGCGACCAACAGAGCTATTCCAGTCCTTCCCGAGCTACTCCAGTCTTTCCCGAGCTACTCCAGTCTTCGAAAGGACTGGAATAGCCACCAACAGAGCTATTCCAGTCCTTCCCGAGCTACTCCAGTCTTCGAAAGGACTGGAATAGCCACCAACAGAGCTACTCCAGTCTTTCCCGAGCTACTCCAGTCTTCGAAAGGACTGGAATAGCCACCAACAGAGCTATTCCAATCCGTCCAGAGCTACTCCAGTCTTCGAAAGGACTGGAATAGCCACCAACAGAGCTATTCCAGTCCTTTCCGAGCTACTCCAGTCTTCGAAAGGACTAGAATAGCCACAAACAAATAGCGGAGTAGCTCTTAGAAATTCCAGTTTACTGGAAAACAGAAATCCAGAAGTACAGAAATACAGAAATCCAGTTTACTGGAGTTAGTCTTTAAAAGGACTGGAATAGGCACCAACAGAGCTATTCCAGTCCTTCCCGAGCTACTCCAGTCTTCGAAAGGACTGGAATAGACACCAACAGAGCTATTCCAGTCCGTCCAGAGCTACTCCAGTCTTCAAAAGGACTGGAATTGACACCAACAGAGCTATTCCAGTCCTTCCCGAGCTACTCCAGTCTTCGAAAGGACTGGAATAGACACCAACAGAGCTATTCCAGTCCGTCCAGAGCTACTCCAGTCTTCGAAAGGACTGGAATAGCCACCAACAGAGCTATTCCAGTCCTTCCCGAGCTACTCCAGTCTTTCCCGAGCTACTCCAGTCTTCGAAAGGACTGGAATAGCCACCAACAGAGCTATTCCAGTCCGTCCAGAGCTACTCCAGTCTTCGAAAGGACTGGAATAGCCACCAACAGAGCTATTCCAGTCCTTCCCGAGCTACTCCAGTCTTCGAAAGGACTGGAATAGCCACCAACAGAGCTATTCCAGTCCTTCCCGAGCTACTCCAGTCTTCAAAAGGACTGGAATAGACACCAACAGAGCTATTCCAGTCCGTCCAGAGCTACTCCAGTCTTCGAAAGGACTGGAATAGACACCAACAGAGCTATTCCAGTCCGTCCAGAGCTACTCCAGTCTTCAAAAGGACTGGAATAGACACCAACAGAGCTATTCCAGTCCTTCCCGAGCTACTCCAGTCTTCGAAAGGACTGGAATAGACACCAACAGAGCTATTCCAGTCCGTCCAGAGCTACTCCAGTCTTCGAAAGGACTGGAATAGCCACCAACAGAGCTATTCCAGTCCTTCCCGAGCTACTCCAGTCTTTCCCGAGCTACTCCAGTCTTCGAAAGGACTGGAATAGCCACCAACAGAGCTATTCCAGTCCGTCCAGAGCTACTCCAGTCTTCGAAAGGACTGGAATAGCCACCAACAGAGCTATTCCAGTCCTTCCCGAGCTACTCCAGTCTTCGAAAGGACTGGAATAGCCACCAACAGAGCTATTCCAGTCCGTCCAGAGCTACTCCAGTCTTCGAAAGGACTGGAATAGCCACCAACAGAGCTATTCCAGTCCTTCCCGAGCTACTCCAGTCTTCGAAAGGACTGGAATAGCCACCAACAGAGCTATTCCAGTCCGTCCAGAGCTACTCCAGTCTTCGAAAGGACTGGAATAGCCACCAACAGAGCTATTCCAGTCCTTCCCGAGCTACTCCAGTCTTCGAAAGGACTGGAACAGCCACCAACAGAGCTATTCCAGTCCGTCCAGAGCTACTCCAGTCTTCGAAAGAACTGGAATAGCCACCAACAGAGCTATTCCAGTCCTTCCCGAGCTACTCCAGTCTTTAAAAGGACTGGAATAGACACCAACATAGCTATTCCAGTCCGTCCAGAGCTACTCCAGTCTTCGAATGGAGTGGAATAGACACCAACAGAGCTATTCCAGTCCTTCCCGAGCTACTCCAGTCTTCGAAAGGACTGGAATAGACACCAACAGAGCTATTCCAGTCCGTCCAGAGCTACTCCAGTCTTCGAAAGGACTGGAATAGACACCAACAGAGCTATTCCAGTCCTTCCCGAGCTACTCCAGTCTTCGAAAGGACTGGAATGGACACCAACAGAGCTATTCCAGTTCTTCCCGAGCTACTCCAGTCTTCGAAAGGACTGGAATAGGCACCAACAGAGCTATTCCAGTCCTTCCCGAGCTACTCCAGTGTTCGAAAGAACTGGAATAGCCACCAACAGAGCTATTCCAGTCCGTCCAGAGCTACTGCAGTCTTCGAAAGGACTGGAATAGCCACCAACAGAGCTATTAAAGTCCGTCCAGAGCTACTCCAGTCTTCGAAAGGACTGGAATATCCACCAACAGAGCTATTCCAGTCCTTCCCGAGCTACTCCAGTCTTCGAAAGGACTAGAATAGCCACAAACAAATAGCGGAGTAGCTCTTAGAAATTCCAGTTTACTGGAAAACAGAAATCCAGAAGTACAGAAATACAGAAATCCAGTTTACTGGAGTTAGTCTTTAAAAGGACTGGAATAGGCACCAACAGAGCTATTCCAGTCCTTCCCGAGCTACTCCAGTCTTCGAAAGGACTGGAATAGACACCAACAGAGCTATTCCAGTCCGTCCAGAGCTACTCCAGTCTTCGAAAGGACTGGAATAGCGGAATAGCCACCAACAGAGCTATTCCAGTCCGTCGAGAGCTACTCCAGTCTTCAAAAGGACTGGAATAGCCACCAACAGAGCTATTCCAGTCCTTCCCGAGCTTCTCCAGTCTTTCCCGAGCTACTCCAGTCTTCGAAAGGACTGGAATAGCCACCAACAGAGCTATTCCAGTCCTTCCCGAGCTACTCCAGTCTTCGAAAGGACTGGAATAGCCACCAACAGAGCTATTCCAGTCCTTCCCGAGCTACTCCAGTCTTCAAAAGGACTGGAATAGACACCAACAGAGCTATTCCAGTCCGTCCAGAGCTACTCCAGTCTTCGAAAGGACTGGAATAGACACCAACAGAGCTATTCCAGTCCGTCCAGAGCTACTCCAGTCTTCAAAAGGACTGGAATAGACACCAACAGAGCTATTCCAGTCCTTCCCGAGCTACTCCAGTCTTCGAAAGGACTGGAATAGACACCAACAGAGCTATTCCAGTCCGTCCAGAGCTACTCCAGTCTTCGAAAGGACTGGAATAGCCACCAACAGAGCTATTCCAGTCCTTCCCGAGCTACTCCAGTCTTTCCCGAGCTACTCCAGTCTTCGAAAGGACTGGAATAGCCACCAACAGAGCTATTCCAGTCCGTCCAGAGCTACTCCAGTCTTCGAAAGGACTGGAATAGCCACCAACAGAGCTATTCCAGTCCTTCCCGAGCTACTCCAGTCTTCGAAAGGACTGGAATAGCCACCAACAGAGCTATTCCAGTCCGTCCAGAGCTACTCCAGTCTTCGAAAGGACTGGAATAGCCACCAACAGAGCTATTCCAGTCCTTCCCGAGCTACTCCAGTCTTCGAAAGGACTGGAATAGCCACCAACAGAGCTATTCCAGTCCGTCCAGAGCTACTCCAGTCTTCGAAAGGACTGGAATAGCCACCAACAGAGCTATTCCAGTCCTTCCCGAGCTACTCCAGTCTTCGAAAGGACTGGAACAGCCACCAACAGAGCTATTCCAGTCCGTCCAGAGCTACTCCAGTCTTCGAAAGAACTGGAATAGCCACCAACAGAGCTATTCCAGTCCTTCCCGAGCTACTCCAGTCTTTAAAAGGACTGGAATAGACACCAACATAGCTATTCCAGTCCGTCCAGAGCTACTCCAGTCTTCGAATGGAGTGGAATAGACACCAACAGAGCTATTCCAGTCCTTCCCGAGCTACTCCAGTCTTCGAAAGGACTGGAATAGACACCAACAGAGCTATTCCAGTCCGTCCAGAGCTACTCCAGTCTTCGAAAGGACTGGAATAGACACCAACAGAGCTATTCCAGTCCTTCCCGAGCTACTCCAGTCTTCGAAAGGACTGGAATGGACACCAACAGAGCTATTCCAGTTCTTCCCGAGCTACTCCAGTCTTCGAAAGGACTGGAATAGGCACCAACAGAGCTATTCCAGTCCTTCCCGAGCTACTCCAGTGTTCGAAAGAACTGGAATAGCCACCAACAGAGCTATTCCAGTCCGTCCAGAGCTACTGCAGTCTTCGAAAGGACTGGAATAGCCACCAACAGAGCTATTAAAGTCCGTCCAGAGCTACTCCAGTCTTCGAAAGGACTGGAATATCCACCAACAGAGCTATTCCAGTCCTTCCCGAGCTACTCCAGTCTTCGAAAGGACTAGAATAGCCACAAACAAATAGCGGAGTAGCTCTTAGAAATTCCAGTTTACTGGAAAACAGAAATCCAGAAGTACAGAAATACAGAAATCCAGTTTACTGGAGTTAGTCTTTAAAAGGACTGGAATAGGCACCAACAGAGCTATTCCAGTCCTTCCCGAGCTACTCCAGTCTTCGAAAGGACTGGAATAGACACCAACAGAGCTATTCCAGTCCGTCCAGAGCTACTCCAGTCTTCGAAAGGACTGGAATAGCGGAATAGCCACCAACAGAGCTATTCCAGTCCGTCGAGAGCTACTCCAGTCTTCAAAAGGACTGGAATAGCCACCAACAGAGCTATTCCAGTCCTTCCCGAGCTTCTCCAGTCTTTCCCGAGCTACTCCAGTCTTCGAAAGGACTGGAATAGCCACCAACAGAGCTATTCCAGTCCGTCCAGAGCTACTCCAGTCTTCGAAAGGACTGGAATAGCCACCAACAGAGCTATTCCAGTCCTTCCCGAGCTACTCCAGTCTTCGAAAGGACTGGAATAGCCACCAACAGAGCTATTCCAGTCCGTCCAGAGCTACTCCAGTCTTCGAAAGGACTTGAATAGCCACCAACAGAGCTATTCCAGTCCTTCCCGAGCTACTCCAGTCTTCGAAAGGACTGGAACAGCCACGAACAGAGCTATTCCAGTCCGTCCAGAGCTACTCCAGTCTTCGAAAGAACTGGAATAGCCACCAACAGAGCTATTCCAGTCCTTCCCGAGCTACTCCAGTCTTTAAAAGGACTGGAATAGACACCAACATAGCTATTCCAGTCCGTCCAGAGCTACTCCAGTCTTCGAATGGAGTGGAATAGACACCAACAGAGCTATTCCAGTCCTTCCCGAGCTACTCCAGTCTTCGAAAGGAGTGGAATAGACACCAACAGAGCTATTCCAGTCCGTCCAGAGCTACTCCAGTCTTCGAAAGGACTGGAATATCCACCAACAGAGCTATTCCAGTCCGTCGAGAGCTACTCCAGTCTTCGAAAGGACTGGAATAGACACCAACAGAGCTATTCCAGTCCTTCCCGAGCTACTCCAGTCTTCGAAAGGACTGGAATGGACACCAACAGAGCTATTCCAGTTCTTCCCGAGCTACTCCAGTCTTCGAAAGGACTGGAATAGGCACCAACAGAGCTATTCCAGTCCTTCCCGAGCTACTCCAGTGTTCGAAAGAACTGGAATAGCCACCAACAGAGCTATTCCAGTCCGTCCAGAGCTACTGCAGTCTTCGAAAGGACTGGAATAGCCACCAACAGAGCTATTCCAGTCCTTCCCGAGCTACTCCAGTCTTCGAAAGGACTAGAATAGCCACAAACAAATAGCGGAGTAGCTCTTAGAAATTCCAGTTTACTGGAAAACAGAAATCCAGAAGTACAGAAATACAGAAATCCAGTTTACTGGAGTTAGTCTTTAAAAGGACTGGAATAGGCACCAACAGAGCTATTCCTGTCCGTCGAGAGCTAATCCAGTCTTCGAAAGGACTGGAATAGACACCAACAGAGCTATTCCAGTCCTTCCCGAGCTACTCCAGTCTTCGAAAGGACTGGAATAGACACCAACAGAGCTATTCCAGTCCGTCCAGAGCTACTCCAGTCTTCGAAAGGACTGGAATAGCCACCAACAGAGCTATTCCAGTCCTTCCCGAGCTACTCCAGTCTTCGAAAGGACTGAAATAGCCACCAACAGAGCTATTCCAGTCCTTCCCAAGCTACTCCAGTCTTCGAAAGGAGTGGAATAGACACCAAAAGAGCTATTCCAGTCCGTCCAGAGCTACTCCAGTCTTCGAAAGGACTGGAAGAGACACCAACAGAGCTATTCCAGTCCGTCCAGAGCTACTCCAGTCTTCGAAAGGACTGGAATAGACACCAACAGAGCTATTCCAGTCCGTCCAGAGCTACTCCAGTCTTCGAAAGGACTGGAATAGACACCAACAGAGCTATTCCAGTCCTTCCCGAGCTACTCCAGTCTTCGAAAGGACTGGAAGAGACACCAACAGAGCTATTCCAGTCCGTCCAGAGCTACTCCAGTCTTCGAAAGGACTGGAATAGACACTAACAGAGCTATTCCAGTCCGTCCAGAGCTACTCCAGTCTTCGAAAGGACTGGAATAGCCACCAACAGAGCTATTCCAGTCCTTCCCGAGCTACTCCAGTCTTTCCCGAGCTACTCCAGTCTTCGAAAGGACTGGAATAGCCACCAACAGAGCTATTCCAGTCCGTCCAGAGCTACTCCAGTCTTCGAAAGGACTGGAATAGCCACCAACAGAGCTATTCCAGTCCTTCCCGAGCTACTCCAGTCTTCGAAAGGACTGGAATAGCCACCAACAGAGCTATTCCAGTCCGTCCAGAGCTACTCCAGTCTTCGAAAGGACTGGAATAGCCACCAACAGAGCTATTCCAGTCCTTCCCGAGCTACTCCAGTCTTCGAAAGGACTGGAATAGCCACCAACAGAGCTATTCCAGTCCGTCCAGAGCTACTCCAGTCTTCGAAAGGACTTGAATAGCCACCAACAGAGCTATTCCAGTCCTTCCCGAGCTACTCCAGTCTTCGAAAGGACTGGAACAGCCACCAACAGAGCTATTCCAGTCCGTCCAGAGCTACTCCAGTCTTCGAAAGAACTGGAATAGCCACCAACAGAGCTATTCCAGTCCTTCCCGAGCTACTCCAGTCTTTAAAAGGACTGGAATAGACACCAACATAGCTATTCCAGTCCGTCCAGAGCTACTCCAGTCTTCGAATGGAGTGGAATAGACACCAACAGAGCTATTCCAGTCCTTCCCGAGCTACTCCAGTCTTCGAAAGGAGTGGAATAGACACCAACAGAGCTATTCCAGTCCGTCCAGAGCTACTCCAGTCTTCGAAAGGACTGGAATATCCACCAACAGAGGTATTCCAGTCCGTCGAGAGCTACTCCAGTCTTCGAAAGGACTGGAATAGACACCAACAGAGCTATTCCAGTCCTTCCCGAGCTACTCCAGTCTTCGAAAGGACTGGAATGGACACCAACAGAGCTATTCCAGTCCGTCCAGAGCTACTCCAGTCTTCGAAAGGACTGGAATAGGCACCAACAGAGCTATTCCAGTCCTTCCCGAGCTACTCCAGTCTTCGAAAGGACTGGAATGGACACCAACAGAGCTATTCCAGTCCGTCCAGAGCTACTCCAGTCTTCGAAAGGACTGGAATAGGCACCAACAGAGCTATTCCAGTCCTTCCCGAGCTACTCCAGTGTTCGAAAGGACTGGAATAGCCACCAACAGAGCTATTCCAGTCCGTCCAGAGCTACTCCAGTCTTCGAAAGGACTGGAATAGCCACCAACAGAGCTATTCCAGTCCTTCCCGAGCTACTCCAGTCTTTAAAAGGAGAGGAATAGCCACCAACAGAGCTATTCCAGTCCTTCCCGAGCTACTCCAGTCTTCGAAAGGAGTGGAATAGACACCAACAGAGCTATTCCAGTCCTTCCCGAGCTACTCCAGTCTTCGAAAGGAGTAGAATAGACACCAACAGAGCTATTCCAGTCCGTCCAGAGCTACTCCAGTCTTCGAAAGGACTGGAATGGACACCAACAGAGCTATTCCAGTCCTTCCCGAGCTACTCCAGTCTTCGAAAGGACTGGAATAGACACCAACATAGCTATTCCAGTCCGTCCAGAGCTACTCCAGTCTTTAAAAGGACTGGAATAGCCACCAACAGAGCTATTCCAGTCCTTCCCGAGCTACTCCAGTCGTTAAAAGGACTGGAATAGACAGCAACATAGCTATTCCAGTCCGTCCAGAGCTACTCCAGTCTTCGAAAGGACTGGAATAAACACAAACAGGGCTATTAGGCAGAGTAGCTCGGGAAGGACTGGAATAGCTCTGTTGGTGGCTATTCCAGTCCTTTTAAAGACTGGAGTAGCTCGGGAAGGACTGGAATAGCTCTGTTGGTGGCTATTCCAGTCCTTTGGAAGACTGGAGTAGCTTGTTCGACCGACATACTCCAGTCAACGTTGTAGGCGCTGCAAACACCTAGCAACCTCTGTGTCAATATCTTTCGGGGTTTTTTTTAATTAAATCCTGTAAAAACCAATGGAAATGAAACGAGAATAATTTTTATTTTATTTCGGTCACTATCACAAAATAAATTTTTAATATTTAAGTAAAATACCAAAAAAGGCCTCTATGTTTTAAGTCTTTTTTGTCAAATAACGAATCAAAGTGAAGGAAAGATTTGAAGTGTGTTTACAGTTTTGTATGTAAACGGCGAATAGATATCTATTTAAACTAGTGTTAATTTATATTAATATGTTTTGAGTACAACTTTAAAAATGGCAAGAGAAAAGTAAGTTTGATAACTTTCTTTATTCCTATTCAGTTATACTTTCCAATCATTGAATTTTACTTAATTTCGATAACGTCAGTTAGATAGCTGTTGGCCTATCCGGTTTTAGAATTCTTTCTTTCTATATTTACTGAAAACATTTATGCATTTATTCGTTGAGATGTCAAATATGGTCTCTTTCTCAACATTTATTCGTTGTTCATGGTCGTGTAGTACAATGATTAAAAACGTGAAAAATGGTTGAAAAGAAGTTTTCAGCATGCAGACAGAGATAATAACATTCCGACAGCATGTAGGCTTTAATGGTTAAATCTGAGACTGGGTTTGGATTGGCGACATTTTTGTGACCAACTTGATTCTGATTCTTATGGTGTGATTAAATTGGGTAAATTCTAAGAAGCCGAGCCTGGGTGACATTTTTGGCGAAATTTGGTGTTGCCAATGCCGTTTATTGGCGAGTAAGCAATTCAATTTCTATAGAACTGGGGTGCCAGAATTCAATATTTTATTGTAGTCAAATGGGGTAAGAAATTTGGAACTGGGTTTGGATTGGCGATATTTTTGTGACCAACTTTATTTGGTAGTTACGTTTTATCCCGTCGACCATTCAGCGGCATGGTAATAGTAAAGTCAATGGGATCTGATAACGTTTTCAGATTCAGCGTCACGGTCGACGGTATAATATGTTAGTACCCTTTATTTTGATACTTACTATGGGGCTGTTAAATTGACTAAAAATACATATATATACTGGAAAAGCTTTAGAAAGAGTCCTCCAGTCGCCATGTGTAACCTCAGCAACATGCTTACTAAGTGTAATTGACATGGGCGCCCATACATAAGGGCTTGCACCGGAAAAGTTGCGTAAAATTAAATTGAGATAAGTACGCTTGAAATTTTGCGGCTCGGAGCGATCATATTTTAGAAGTTACCCAAATGAGTTAAAACACTACTTTTAAGAATAAAATTTTGAAACTTTCTCTGGGGAGGAGTCTTAGACACCCCTTTTTACTTGAAACTCCAGTATTTTTTTACAAAATATTTTGCATTAAGAACTCGTGAGGGGTCCCTATGAAATAACTATCAACCAACCCCCTTAAAAAGGAAGTTGGCGGGCTTGAATTGCTTGGGCTTGACTGGCTAACTGGGAAAAAATTTTCTTGGGTCTCATTTCTAGTATCAATTAATTGATATTATTATTAGAGCCTAAAATAATAGTAGGTACTACAATTCCGTTAGAGTCCCTACTAAATATCGCCCGGTTCTATAGTAGTAGAAATATTCATAAATTATTTCAAACTCCTGAATTAAAATGTTTAATCAGATCAATAACCATTCAGTATATTAATAAAAGTCAGAAAAATTTGTTGATATATATCATGTGTCCAAAAGAACCGGGCGATGTATAGCGGTTTGTCCAAAGCTGGTTTGTGTGCCAAAAGAGAAAAATTGAAACCCAGCAATTCATTTTGCAAAACTAATTACTCCTTTCTTTCCGATATCCAATAGTTTTTAACTGAAAGGTCTGCCCGTGAGTGTTAATATTACATTACCTAGTAAATTAATTTTTAAATTAAAAGCGAGAACAAAAGAAAAATCGTGAAGTTAAAAGCAGTTAAGGATCAGCTGGAATAAGAGTCCTCCATTTGGCGATCTCCAACTACACACTATAACTAATCGTGATGTACCGCCAACTTGGCGACCGCAATGTAAGTCGCCAAATGGAGGACTCTTATTCCAGCTGTGCCGCAGTTAATATTTAAACTAAAACAATCGGACTTTTAGCTTTTGTTTCCTGATTGGGGATCTTGGGAATTAGAAGCCAAAGGACCCCCTCTACTTAAATAAGGGAAAATTGAGATGCCCTCAAAAAAAATTTGTATTCAGCCAATTTATTGTCAGAGTAATCACGTGTATGATGTATCAATATTATATCAAGTAGGATTTTCTAACTCTATTTGACTTTTCTTTCTCCATTTGTAAGCATCGCAGGAGGATTAGTTACTTAAAATTACTGATTAAAATTTTTCGGGGAATTAAAATTGCATTTTTGTCTGTTGAGGCAATAATTAATTATCTATATTTTGAGTAATTTAGTTCCAGCTATTCGCGTTAATAAGGTGTTCCCTGAGCAGTCACTAAGGTGCTCTAGATTTTAACTTTATTCTTCGTCATAATTTATTGGACATTTTCTTATTGAAGACGAGCTATGTGTCAAAAAGTAAAATTTTTCCGTATTTGACCATTTTAAGTTTGTTTCTCCTTGAAGAAGAGTACTATTTTTAACTTATGTGTACGTGGTAATTTATATTTATGTGTGTGTTCATGAGATTTGATTTCATGAAATAGATACCTCTTAAAAACATCGGCATAGCTTCGATAAGAGTCCTCCAGCTGCATGTTTACCCATAAGCTCAAATGATGACAACACTTACGCATATTGCTGTGGTTACACATGGCAGCTGTATAGGACTCTTATCGAAGCTGTGCCAAAACACCTATACAGACCCCTGATGTTGCTGTGGTCTTACTAAATCTGTTCCAATTTGTCTCCCACTCTCCCTAATATATGAATCAAACTATTTTTTCAAATATTTACTAGAGACTTTTACTAGAAATATTTACTTTAGATTTTTAAACTCAGAGAGAAACCGATCCCAATAAAACACCAGCTTTGCAACATAGGTACTGATCGACTTGTCACAAAAACTATATCATTATAAGACTCAGAACTGGCCATTACAAGGGCATGAAAATGGACAGAGAGGGCATTAGAACATACAGAAATTGTGACAACTGCCCAGACACACAGCTAACCCCGACTCACATTTTTGCCTGATGCCTAGCCATTAGTGAGGAAGATGGGGATAGGATATTGCCATTTGCTGTGGAGCTGTATGACGAGGAAATTGAAAAGATCGCCGTCATCAATGCCCATGGCAACATTTGATATAATTGTCTAGCAATTTGTATATGTAGTATTTCATCATAGACACGACAAAAAAAACTAGTGTATTGAAATATTTTTATTACATTCTATCTTAATTCCTAAATTTGACTTTTCTCTCCACAGGCATCGCAGGAGGTCTCGCAGCAGGTCTCGTGGGGGCAGCTCCTCTGGGGGCAGTGTCGAGCGCAGCAGCCGATCGCGCAGGAGCCGCAGCCGCGAGAGGAGACGCAGGAGCAGCCGAGACAGGCGATCGCGCACCCCGGAGAGATTTAGGAGATCGCGATCCAGGGACAACAGGAGGAGGTGAGAATAATGCTTTTCTATTGATCGATCGAACGAGATTCAAGCAGTTGAAATGTCTGTAATTTAGGGAAGACTTGTACTACACTATTGGCTCGCTAACCCCCACGCAGACTGCTTCGCTGTTTGCTTAGGGTCGCTTCGTGATTGTTACAACCCCCAGTATGCTGCGCTTACAGACGACAAATTAACTTTGTGGAAACTATCGCTAATCCTTTGTTGTCAAAACAAAGTTTCGGAGAGACTGTGTTGAGAATCGCGCCTATTGTTGTCAAAAAGTTCTGGAGAGTGTTGAGTTATTTTCCAATGATTTCGTTGGCTGCTGGGACACGCCTTTTTTTTGTTTTCTGATCATTTCATTGGCTGCTGTGACGCGCCCCTTTTTGTTTTCCGGCGATTTCATTGGCTGCACCGACATGACAACTGATTTTCAGGTAGAGGGAAGAAATATCCAGTATTGTATTTTGTGTGTGTTGTGTACATAAGGAGCCCCACTGTGCCAGACAGCCCTTTGTAAAGAAGGGCTTGATCGAAGCTAATGTAGGGAAGCCCAAAGAATTGGTTTCTAGGGACAGCAAACACCAGACATCGTCCCAGAAACTGGATTGGCGTTTCTTCTTTACTATAAAGAGAGAGTAGTATAGAAGAGTATAGTCTGTATTTTCTTGAGCAAGTGTTTTTCATCACATCTTTCATTTTCTTGTTCTTTCCTTCCAGGTCCCGCAGCCGTTCCCACGATCGCAGCAACCGCAGGAGACGTTCCAGATCGCGCGGGAGGAGGTCCAGATCTCGGGATCGCAAGGACAGGAGGAGGGACGAGAGAAAGAAGGACAAGGACAGAAAGGAGGACGACGGCAGCAAGAACAGCCCAGATCTGGGGGAGATCAAGTTCGACATGCTGGACAAGGTTTGAGTGGAAATTTTTTCGGCACAGCTGGAATAAGAGTCCTCCATCTGGTGACTTGCAATGCGGTTGCCAAGTTAGCGTAACGGAAGTTAGCGGTACGATTAGTTATAGTCTACAGTTGGCGGTATAGTTGGCGATCGCCAAATGGAGGACTCTTATTCCAGCTGATCCGTTTTTTCTTTGTCTTTCTTGTACAGTCGACTCCGCTTATTGTGATCACGGTCAGTGTTATCACAACGAGGAATTTGCGTGTGCGAGGTTTTTATGTAAATCGTGAACTTCCTGATGGATTTTGGGTTTCATTATACAACCGGGTTCCACTTGTTTTTTTGGCGTTGCTAACTTGGGCGATAAATCCTTTTCTAGTAACTCGGCGGATATACTGGGTAGTGGTAGTGGATTATAATGCCAAGAATAGTGCCAAAAAGGTCGCCAAGAAGAGTGGCACCCGGTCATATAATAGCACCTGATTATAGAGCGTTGAATTCGAAAATATGGTCGAAATTTTCCAATAGCTGAAAGAGAATTAAATATTTTTTTGATTTAAAAAATCGATAAAAACACACGCGACTTGATGCTCAATATTACGTCACAGTTCATACAAGGTTCCCACTGGTCAGGGAATACCTGTAAAAGTCATTAGGGAATCTTAATTTCACCTAAAAGGTCAGGGGAAATTGCTCATTTTGGCCAGAAACCTGGAAAATGAACAATTTTTAATGTTTGCGTGTCAATTTTGGGAGAGTTAAACAGACCATTTATTGAAAATATATGTTCACAAGAGCAAGAAATATCCGAAAAATGCCATAAATGGCTAGTTTTTGGACCAAAAAAAAAATCTTCCTGTAATACTTACTGAACTGAAGCTTAATACATAATCATACAAAATGAGTAATTTGTTAAAATTGGGCTTCCAACAGGAAAAAAAGAGGTTTTTGAGGGATTTCACCAAATTTTGATCACATAAAACAATATACCTTTTGCATTAATTTAAGTAGGAGTGATCGGGACCAGTCAATTTCGATAACATTAACCATGTTCACATTATACAAACGGCGCCGACTGTAATAGCTGGTTAATTAGATTAAAAAATGATAGAGAAGACTCCTCCCATTTGAGTTCATTGCTGTTGTTAATAGGAAGCTCAGAACAAGCAACTGGAGCTGGAGATGCAGAAGCGGAGAGAGCGGATCGAGAAGTGGAGGGCAGAGCGAAAGAAGAAGGAGATAAACCTCTCGACCGCCAACGTGCAGGTTCCCTCGGTCAAGAAGTGGACCCTGGAGGACGACGATGACGATGCCCTGCCCCCCCCTGGGCCCCCCTCGGAGGAGGATGAAGAAGGAGAGAAGAAGGAGGAGGAAGTGAAGGAAGAAGTGAAGGAGGAAGAAGGGGAAAAGAAGATGGAAGTGGAGGAGGAAGATGAGGTGGATCCGTTGGATGCCTTTATGCAGGTATGAGGCATTTGGGGTGCCTTTTTTTTGTGTGTGTGTTTGCTTTAAAGCAAACGACTTTTGAAAGTTTTTTCGGTACTTACGTTTTATCCCGTCGACCATTCAGCGGCACAGTAATAGTAAAGTCAATGGGATCTGATAACGTTTTCGGATTCAGTCGACAGTATAATACGTAAGTACCGTTTTTTCCTGTTCTGATTAAAGTCTTAAAATATTATAATACAGAATTATTAGGTGGGTTCTGTAAAGTTTGAACTTGGTGACAAAGGTTTCGTGAGGGTTGGGAAATGCTGCTTTAGTTGCGGTATAAGCTTTGCCGCCAATAAAAAGTAAATAAATAAAGTAATACCGCCAGTTGAAAATCTTTTGACATCTCTCAATATTGTGGCGATTGTAATGGGAACACAGATTTTTTCACTCAATTTCAAGGGTGACGGTAATTCCTAAGCGATCAAACGTCTTGTGCAAAATCTGCGTGGCTATCATTCCTGGCTTTGTACTTCTTCTCAGAGTTTTGATGTTTTTCTCTTGGTGGTATAAGTTCTTTGCTCATGTAATCATAAGTTCTTTTGTTAAAATGCTCATTTTCAATCACATGACTCTGCCTAACAACAGCCTTAGCAACGTTGATTTTGTCCTCCAAGTGACATCATGTGCGAATGCTCTATGAATGTTTTTGAAACAGCTGTTTAAAAGGTTGGTTTACTTTAAGAAATTGAAAGTTACCTTTTGGGAAGTTGGTGGTTAGAGTCCTTAAAATGTAACAATTGTTTATTAAAAAAGTTGATCTAATTTTTATATTGGCCTTTATTTGTTCCTGCTGCATAAATTATCAAAAAGTTTTTAAAGATTACATTTTAATAAGCGTATCTTAGATCTAATTTCAATCATAAGTATGTTTTTCAAAGTATTCATTTAATTTTGTTACTGCTGTTTTTCATTTTAATTCCCTTTTTCTCTCCAGGGTATTCAAGAAGAAGTTAAGCAATTGCACCACAGTAATGTAAGAGACACAGATGTAAGTTTCATCACAAATTGTTGTTCTTTATCTTTCTCTCTTTCAATTATTATTGTAAATTTGTAACATCCAAAACTTTCAGGCATTAAAGTGGTAATTTATACTTTGGTACATTCAATTATGAATATCTTTACTTTGCAATATTCCAATACTTAATTAAAGGATGACTACCAATGTTACCTAATTTTATTTAAGTTCTAAAGTGTTTTGTTCTGTTGATCAAATAAATGAATGGGGGGAAAACTAAGTCGGAAACGTACTGTCATGGGAAGTCAAAATAGATTAATTGACTTGAATCACATAATGTCTAATACCTTTTATTTTTGATAAAGTGAATTTTAGAGAGTATTAAATCATTTAATAACTTTTGAAAAGTAGTCTGAAGTTACATTAGTCGCAATGGAATGACCCTTTATTATTTCTCCGAGTTCTAAAATGCTTTCTTCTGCATCTTTTAGGAAAAGTCTGGAAACAAAGTTACAGTTATAGTCGGTATGGCAAAGAAGAAAGACGCCAAATCCAAAGGTGAACTCATGGAGCAAGATCAAGATGGTTTGGAGGTTAGTTTTAATTATATGCACTCAAAATTTTAAATTAATTATTTAAATTTATTTTAAATTTAAATAATTTTAAAGAGCCGGAAATTTTTTAGGGTTTTCCTCACATTTTTCAATTTTTTACGTAACTACTTTATAGCTTTGTTTTAAGCTGGATCAACATAGATAGAATTAATGGTCATAATATCAGGTTTATTTTGAATCTAAATTCATTTAAAAATACGCAAGCATTATTCTCTAGAAATCTTGTGGTAAAAATTTTATGCAAATTAAAAAGTTACTTTATTATGCAAGGCTATTTACTTGTCAATTTACTTTTAAAAATGCTTTTTTCCCCTTTTTCCCCTCTATTTAAAACTACTTTTTCAAAGTTTAAATAATATCATACATAATAGACAACTGATGCAATATTTTAAATTTATTATAGTGTTAAATTATCAACTTATGTTTTTCTAATGTTACCTTTAGAAATGTTTTATAGAAAGTAGTTGCAAGGCTATTACTATTCAAAAGTAAATTTTCTTAAGTTTGGCTTCTAAGTTAAAGTTAAAAAATACAGATTATGTTTTGCAGAGAATTTTATATCTTAAAGTGTCAGCTATAATATAGTATTATTAAAAGGAGGGTAAACTGAATATGGTGGTCTGACATTTTTCAGTAAATGATCAAGTATTGTATCTTGGACCTATAATAATTTTTTTTTTATATTCGATGATTTTTAGGGTAAAGGTGACTGGGGCTAGTTTTCCAACCTAAATGAATTTTGCTTCCTTACATTTTATTTTTACTTATTTTTGGGTAAGCAAAATTTCATTATGTTCCTCGTTCCTACAAAATGTAGCATTCAATTTTCATCATCATTGTTAGTTTTTTTTTACAAAAATATCTGATCTAATTAGTCATTTAATAAAGGGGGTTGGAAAATTTGCCCCAGTGGAAAACTAGCCCCGGTCTCCCCTACCCTAAAAATCATCAAATATCACTTTTAAATGTTAACACTTTATGTAATGTTATGTTTTGTAATGCCTTAACACTTTTAAATGTTTTTTTCTACTATGCTTCTTAAAACCTTAACTGTCGGATACCAGTCTCTAAAAACTCTTTAAAGGACCCGTACTCCTAGCTCTCAATATACTCATGTAGTGTAGAATACAAAACTCAGTTAAAACTCAATAAATAATAATTAAATAACTTTAATTACACCTATTTACAATAAGAATACCTACAACTACGAAAACTCAAATACTACTCAAAAGAAAACAAATTAGAAGAACACAATAATTAAATAGTTGCCACACACACAGAATTTTCAAACGTTAAAAAGTTACTAGTAAAATTAAAATATACTCTCATTCTTACACTAACACCCCATTCTTGTCATATCAGTACTCTTCTGAAGAAGAAGCCGAAGATCTGCAATCGGCAATGTCCAACCTGCAGGCCAACAAAGCCAAGAAGCTGTTGACAGTGACTAAAGAAGATGTCACCTACCAGCCCTTCCGCAAGAACTTTTACATGGAAGTCCCTGAGCTGGCCAAAATGACGCATGAGGGTGAGATTTTTAACTCCTTGAAGTGTTTCTGTTCTTATGGTGCAAGTAAATTGCACTAGCGGATCCAGGGGGGCTAAATTAACTCCAAAATGTAAAAGTTATGTGAACTTTACACTAGATCAGGGTTTCTCAAATTTTTTAACATCACGACCCACTTTTTCTGAACAAAATCTAACACGACCCACCTCATCTTAAGTTAATGTTCCCATGCCCCCTTGCACTTTGTGCGTGTGGGGTTTGCTCACCAAATATACAGAGGGCTCATTGTACAAACATAAAAGGTTGCTGTTTTGAGACCCGTTCATCCTATCCTACTAACTACGCAAAGTTTATACAGCATCCCTAAAGCACGCCAAAGATAATCTAAAGTAAATTTGAATTGAGAGTGATTTAGTAGAAAATTATTTGTTCTTCTTGTTTGTTCTTATGATAAATGTTCTGCCAAACAAAACATGTTAGAATTTTACTTTCAATATCAACAACAATTACAAATTAAAGTGGGATTTTGCTTATTGTGGATAAAAATTTGTAATGTAATGTTTAACTCATCAAGACTTGTAAAATTTACAGATGTGTCAGTAGATTTTAAAGACTAATAAAAAATCTAAACTTCTCATCATTAACTAACTGCTACTGTGCATGTTACATGTTGAGTATATGGTTATGTTAAGCTAGTAGAATTGTATTGTTTAACTCGTCAAGACTTGTAAAACTTACAGATGTGTCAATAGATTTCAAAGACTAATAAAAAATCTAAACTTCTCATCATTAACTAACTGCTACTGTGCATGTTACATGTTGAGTATATGGTTATGTTAAGCTAGTAGAATTGTATTGTTTAACTCGTCAAGACTTGTAAAACTTACAGATGTGTCAATAGATTTCAAAGACTAATAAAAAATCTAAACTTCTCATCATTAACTAACTGCTACTGTGCATGTTACATGTTGAGTATATGGTTATGTTAAGCTAGTAGAATTGTATTGTTTAACTCGTCAAGACTTGTAAAACTTACAGATGTGTCAATAGATTTCAAAGACTAATAAAAAATCTAAACTTCTCATCATTAACTAACTGCTACTGTGCATGTTACATGTTGAGTATATGGTTATGTTAAGCTAGTAGAATTGTATTGTTTAACTCGTCAAGACTTGTAAAACTTACAGATGTGTCAATAGATTTCAAAGACTAATAAAAAATCTAAACTTCTCATCATTAACTAACTGCTACTGTGCATGTTACATGTTGAGTATATGGTTATGTTAAGCTAGTAGAATTGTATTGTTTAACTCGTCAAGACTTGTAAAACTTACAGATGTGTCAATAGATTTCAAAGACTAATAAAAAATCCCTAACTGCATCAGCATTAACTAATAGCTGCATCATTTCAGAGGTTGAAGCTCTCAGAAACGAACTGGAAGGCATCAAAGTGAAAGGCAAAGGTTGCCCCAAACCAATAAAGAACTGGGCCCAGTGCGGAGTCAGCAAAAAGGTTCTGGAGCTTTTGAAAAGGTAAGTCCTTCGATTGTAGATGAGAGTGCTTTTGTTAAAGCATTGTTACTAACTGTTAACATTGTTGCTTATTGAAATTTTTATTATTTAAATCGAATAAATCTTATTTTTAAAATTTCGTTTAAATAAAAAAAATTCTGAGATTGTATTTTTAATTCAAGCTGATGTACAGTACTGGAAAAAAAAATCGACTCAGATTTTTTATCTCTGGAACGGCTCGAGATACAAAGACAAATAAGGTACCATTTTTCATCATTTTAAGTACTCTTTAAACAAAAAAAAATTCGAGTCCTTAAGGGGTCGTCTTCATATCGAACGAAGCACCAACTTTCTTTTTTCCTATGGAAGGCCTCAAATATTATATTTTATTCTGAAAGATCACCCTCCATAACCCCTAAATACCAAGTTTCATATCTCTGCGTCAACAAATAGACCCCCCAAAAATTCTTAAAATTTGGAAAAAATCCAGTAAGTTATCTCTTGATAGCAAAAGATTTGTATCGGTCAGAGCTCAAAATTGAATTTGGCTTAAATACATTTGGCGACTTATCTCTGAATTGGCGCATTTTTTTCAAATATTTATGTGTTTTTAATTGTTTGCTTTGTTTAGGGGATTTTCTAACTATACATTTCGTGCGCTTTTTAGTGAAGAAGCTTAGTGAAACCATTAGGAACAATTTTGCTCCTTAGAATCTGTAGATTCCGAATTACAATGATGGACACTTCCGGTCTGGGTCTGGGGATGGTAAGAGGCTCAGAAGAGGAAAATTTACCAGTTTTGATGTTGTGTTTTAAAGTCAAAATGGTTCCTTTTATTCATTTAATTTGCTCAAATGCGCCATAATACAAGAGAGGTGAGAGAGGACTAACAGAATATAGAGTTTGGAAAGGATCAGTTCCCTCCAGTCAAAGGGGTGAAAGGATGAAGTCGAATGCAAAAATTTGTATGCTTTTTTTCTCTGAGGATCATGTTTATAGTCTTAAATTAACTTAATGAGAGGTAACATTCTTTTCCTTACTCTCAGGCGAGAAAGTATTGCGATGGTAGAAGTCTGGCAACGCTCACTAGGGATAGGGGAGGGGCAGGAAAAAACTCGAAATTCTGTGATAACTAAATAAAAACAATTTCTTTTTGGCACCAAACTGCGGTTGAATGTTTTGTAAATTGACACCAAAGATGGGAAAAATCCATAAAACCGATTTTCGAATGGTTCTCTATTTCAAATAGGGGCGAAATGGTGTAGAAAACAATTAAGTCAAATTCTTAACTTTTAGGCCGTTAAAAACTTATTTTTCTTCATGAAGGAGCACACATTTCAAACTAATTTTTCTCTTTATACACTTAACATTACGAAATACTATGGTAGATATCTGGGACCTGCGATTAGGGAGGTTGAGAGGGACAGAAAAAATATTCCAGTTTTGATACTGTTAGTGGAAGAAGAAATTCAAAATTTTCTGCTTTTAGTAGAGTCAAATGTGGTGCTAATAAAGGAGACCGATGGTTGACATGCAGAACACTCATTTAGAAAAGCGTTCCTTACATTGGAAGGTGGGATAGAAGGGTTATATGGAATAATTGAAGTTCTTTCCAATATTTTTAGACAAAATAGTGTCTATTTTAGTGAAATAACATAGAAATCAATGTGAATTGGTTCCATGTATAGTATAGAACTGGAAATGTGAAAGTAAATATCTTTCACCATCGACCGGGGATAATGAGTGGGGCAGAAAAAAGTTGAAATTATATTTTATTGAGAGAAAGAGTAATTATCCAGTTTATAAGCTTTTCAGAACTAAAAAAAAATGTGATTGGGGACACTCGGGACTTCTATCTTGAGAAGCATACCTCAGCTTTGGAAGTTGGAAGGATGAAACAGAACATTATTTTTTGAATAATGGCATGAAAAGGTTTTAAGGAGTTAGATTAAACAATGACAGTTTTCCTTCTCATACTCCCCAGAATGGGTCAACCGATTGTGTGATTTGGGACCCGAGACTGGGGAAGGTGGACGGCGCAGAAAAATGCGGAACATTCTATTTTAGTTTAATTAATAATCTTATTAAGATTATATATTCCTAAATTGAGAAAAATGTATAGCGGCCATGCATGAGACCCATTTTGAAAAGCGTTTATTGGAGGGTAGAAGGATGAAATAGAATACTATTAGGGAGTAATACATATTTTGCTTTTTCTCAAAACAGTGGGAATTTTTTCGGAAAATTGTATTAAAAAGAGTTGTTTTTCCCTTTTAACTAACTCCATGTAATATGACATGTATAGGCGG
Organism: Tetragnatha montana; assembly: GCA_963680715.1. NCBI lineage: Eukaryota > Metazoa > Arthropoda > Arachnida > Araneae > Tetragnathidae > Tetragnatha > Tetragnatha montana. The sequence goes on along the minus strand of OY796675.1, from coordinate 708,954 downwards.
AATCTGTATTCTGACTTAGGGGAAGGTGTGTGGAGCAGAAAAAAAATATTTCCTTATTATTTTTTTCGTCTATTTGATAGTTCGTCTTTAATTAATAGTTTCGTCTGTAGATATTTTTAAAGTAGAGTAGTTATTTTATGACCACCCTGAATCTCCCGACGGTGTCACGGACGTTTCGCCAGCTCTAAAATTTCCTACCCCCTGCTTTCCTGTAAAATCTTCACTTTAGAAATTTGTATGGGCCCAGCAAGTGGGGGTAAGAAAATTATGAGTTGGCGAAACGTTCGTAGAGCACCCCCCCCCCCCCGACTGCTCTCGGGCAGCATGATTCAGAAACCAATCAGAACACTATTTTCAGATGACATCCTTTTCCCATGTGCTTTCATTCTTTGAAAGATTTGTATTCTTATTTTAATTAAAAATTTTTATTGAGAATATTTTAACAAACTTTTAAACAAAAATAATTTAGTATTTTAATAGAAGTTTTGAACGTTATCATTCAGATTTATTCATCTTTTAAAAATCAATTCATCAACTTACTTTCAGAATTATATTCCTGTCATTTTAAGTAATAAAACTAATTAATTTTGCAGTAAAAAGTTTTGAATTCTGTTTTTTATTAGTATCATTTTAATAAATAGTATGATTTATTTCATTATTTCGGTTACAAACTGAAATAGTGAAATAAAAAAGTAATATTCAGAACCCCCCATTTGAACAATAAGATTCTTTTGTAATAAAATTTAAATCATGAAGGAAACAAGAAAGTCTACGTGTAATTTGATGTAATTAAACACCGAGCACAAACAAATCTGGTAAAAAGAGACTATAAGGCAGAGAAATAACCTCCATTACTGAAAATATCAACAAATCCGTCACGATTCAAGAACTGTAGAAAGCTGATTAGAAAATAATGCAACAAATATAAAATTATAAGCAAACTGGAATATAAAATTAAAATAATGGAAGATAATTTGTTGATCCCTGCTAGTAGTTTCATTAATGCATCGGCAAGTAGCTCGGGATGGTTCTCTCACTTTCACCAGTCATATGAGTTTGGCTCGATGGTTGGCGACCGTTTAAGACATAGTTGTTTCCTGCAGAGTGCACAGAAATATCCTGGCCTACTAGGGAAGATTCAAAAAAAGTTTAAATAGGAAATTTAACATGGGATGTTTCAAATTTTAAAATTTTTTGGGGGGTCTGTTTCTTGACGCAGAGATGTGAAACTTGGTATTTAGGGGTTATGGAGGGTGATCTTTCAGAATAAAATATAATATTCGAGGTCTTCTATTGGAAAAAAGAAAGTTGGTGCTTCGTTCGATATGAAGACGACCCCTTAAGGACTCAATTTTTTTTTTGTTTAAAGAGTACTTCAAATGATGAAAAATGGTACCTTATTTGTCTTTGTATCTCGAGCCGTTCCGGAGATAAAAAATCTGAGTCGATTTTTTTTTCCAGTACTGTACTTGACTAATGAGGCTCTTTTATGTGTTAAATTTTTACATTTGTGGCAATTTAATATCAGTTTAAGATTTATATTTGGTTTGCAGCCTGGACTGAAATAACCAGTTGCAGATTTTCAACAAATTGTAATTGTCTAAAAATACTTTGTACTAAATAGTTCTTCCTTTTTTTATGTGAAAAATCTTAACTGCATAAGACATCCTTAGTTAAGTTATTTCAATAGAATTTGCAATTGTAATTTGGGATCATTCAATGAGTCATTTTTTTTCTCCACTTAAATAAGGCTTTCTAATGGGTAGTTTTATTTCCTTCAAATCATTACAATGACTGTAAAATTTATAAATTAAGAGTAAGAATTTATTGTTAAAATTTATGTTAACCTTGTATTATTATTAGTTTGCAGATTTATTCTTAATTTAGATTTAAAGCTAAATAAATACTGTTGAGCAAAAGTCGTTCACAGTTTTGAGACTGTTTGCTTTTTTGTGAATCTCATCCCTGATATTTAAATTAATTTGACCGTGAATTAATCCAACCTTTGCTGTTTCCAGACAAAGGTATGAGAAGCCAACTCCCATCCAGTGCCAGGCCATCCCCTGCATCATGTCTGGCAAGGACATGATCGGAATCGCTAAAACCGGTTCCGGAAAGACCCTGGCCTTTTTACTGCCCATGTTACGTCACATCCTCGATCAACCGGCGTTGGAAGCTGAAGATGGACCTATCGGTAATTATTTTTTCTCATTGCTTATTATACTCTGTGTAAATAGAATCGGCGGTTGACCTTGAGTTTTTTCTCAATGTATTTCTTCTGGCATTGCCATGGTAAAGAATGACGTCGAACCGCCTATTTTATTTACAAAGACTATAGGGTTGGCAGGGGTTCATCTAGAAGAAAAATGGGTGCATTCTAGGACTCTTTCCAAATTTCTACTCTTCAAAACAGGACCCTTCAAAAAATTCCAATTTCCAAACACGGACTCTTCACGAAAGTCCTAAGATCAAAAATGGTTTGGAAATTTCTTTTCAGGAGTGTTTTTATCATTTTGGAATGGAATTTGCCGATTTTTGACCCATTCCATAAGTTATGAATGTTGTGGCTGTGTTGTAGGCCCTTCAGGGGTCCATCCAGGTTTTACTGCCAGGGTCCTGTTTCAGGAATTTTGTGAAAAGTAAATTTACTTTTCACAAAATTCCTGAAACAGGACCCTGGCAGTAAAACCTGGATGGACCCCTGGTTGGCCTATATGTACAGGGTTCCCAGGGGTCAGGGGAAATTGCTCCTTTTGGCAAAAAAAAACCCTGGAAAATCAAACAATACCTGGAAAATGAAACATTTTTAATGTTTGCGGGTCAGTCTAGAAAAAAAAATAGACAAAAAAGCTAGTTAAAAAAGCAAGGACATGATCAGAATCGCCAAAACCGGTTCCGAAAGATGGTCCTATCGGTAATTGTTTTTTCTCGTTGCTTCTTATCAGGGTTTGCCGATATAGATCAATGCTCAATGTTGCCAGATTGGACAATAAGTAGCGGATTAGGCTCCTTTTGAAGGTCCTTTGTGTTGCAATAAAATTTTGTGTTGTTGGGCGACAGGCTACTTAAAAATAAAATGTGGGCTGCAACATTTTTAATCCGCGACTTTTGTGTTTTGAACTGGGTAAAATGATTTACTAGATAGTTGAGTCTTGCAATTTTTGAAGAGAGTGGCCTTCTGGGGTTGATAAAATGAATACCTACCTAGTTCACTTGGGGAAAGTAGGGGCTTTCCCTCAGCTGATTGTGACAGCTCTGCACATGGCCTCACCCAGTGGAGGCTTGGATTTTTGAGGCTCATGATGATATGAAACAGAGTAACCCTGTACACTTCATTCTGCTCGTAGCATGTTGAATAACATAATCATTATTCCCGTTCTTATTTTTTTGTAATTTACTCCCTTATTGTAAAGTATGAACCCTGTAAAAGTCAGGTTTCCTCTCTCCTTTCCATTTTAACCATATAATAAGTTAATAACCCTATTTTCTGTTATTTCTTTTATCCACATGGGTTCATTTCCATTTGGAAGAAATTGAATTAGTGATAATTAATTTATTTTTTATACAATGAATGGTTATTTAGTTTATTTAATAATAGCAAACTTTATTAACACAGCAAATTAATCACCAAGGTGACCAAGTCTTGTCTAGGTGAAAGGTTAATTTTGCTATTTAGTTACGCAATAAATATAATTTAACCCAAAAACAAAGAAAAAAGAACACAAGACATACAAAAATTTAACTATGTACACCATTTGAATATGTTAAATTAATGGGTATTCAATATCTAAAAAATATGTACACACCCCAAAAACCCTTCTGTTGCATACAAAAAAGTCAATTTTTCCAGAAAACCCCCAGGTTTTTTTCTGCCAGAAATTTTCCATCTCTAGCAAAGGTGTAATCAAGAGCTTTTCCCCAATAGCAACAATTTCTGCCCTAGAAACAGAGTAAAAGTCATTACACTAACTTCACCTTTTCCGTTCCAGGCATCATCATGACCCCCACCCGAGAGCTGGCCATGCAGATCGCCAAGGAGTGCAAGAAGTTCGCCAAGGCTCTTTCCTTGAGAGTGGTCTGCGTGTACGGAGGGACCGGCATCTCGGAACAGATAGCGGAACTGAAGCGGGGGGCAGAGATCATCGTTTGCACTCCGGGGAGAATGATTGACATGCTGGCTGCCAACAACGGTACTTTATTCCTTTTTTCACAAAATTCCTTACTACTTCAAAATTTCTTACAATTTTTGACAAAATTCCATTTATTTTTCACTAAATTCCTTACAATTTTCCACAAAATTCCTAAAACAGGACCAGTGGCGTAGCCAGAAAAGAATTTCAGGAGGGGGATATATTGGGAATTTCAGGAGGGGATATGGGGTAAATTTATTCCTGTTCTTTGGTCAAAAAAAGGTGAATTTCGGGTGGGGGGAAATCCCTCTTCTGGCTATAGAGTCAGTTGAGAGCTGGCCATGCAGATAGCCAAGCACAGGCATCTCGGAGCAGATAGCAGAACTGAAGAGGGGGGCAGAGATCATCGTGTGCACTCCTGGGCGCATGATTGACATGCTGGCTGCAAACAACGGTATTATTCCTTTTTAATGTAGTTATTTAAATTCTCTTCCCTGTTTTGGTAGTTTAAGTTCTTAAGCCAAATTTAGGGCCAAGAGAAACACGTAGAAGAAACGAGAACGGTTCGAAAACGGTGAAAAAGCTCACGAAACGAGAGTTTTCAGACTCCGGAGCTCTTGTCCGCCATATTGTTCCAAGATTCGAATCTATGTGGTGCAGATTGCTTTTACACTTTTTGTGTCGTTAAATAGTTCCAAACAAATCTAGAACAGCTACTTATTACCACAAAAAAAGCCCTCAGACATATTACGAAAGTAATGGACATCTAGTTTATCGAGGAGTCGACCGTAGTCTTGAAATTTTTGATGTGTGGGAACTACTTTAAGATGCTGCATTAAGCAAATTTATGATGATTCTTTGTTCTTTTCATCTAAGAATGTTTTTATATTTTCATGGGCGCCCATATGTTTGAATTTAGGAGGGGGGGACCTAAGAAAAATTTTTGGAAGAAGAGAGAATTTTCGTCTTGAGAGAAAACTAGAGGTTTTTTTTAAAGGGAAGTTGGTTCATAATTATGTAAAAGGGGCCCCTCATGTGTTGATTTTCAAGCAAAAATGGGGTGTCCTCCGCAGAAAAAGTTTTGAAATTTCATTTTTAAAAGTAGTGTTTCAACTTCTAAAATAAAATCATTCCAACGCAGAGCCTCAAAATTTCAAGTTAAAAACTAGCATATTAATAGTGGTTAACATTATTAGAAACTATTTACATTTTATTTTTGAATTAACTTGAAATCGTAATGACAAGATTAATACAGTCCAAACTTTATAATAAAAAAACCCGCTTAATAAAAACCGATTTATTATAGTCAAAAGAAGATTTAACTTAACTTTTCCCGTGCAAGGGGGGGCCCTCCTTTGCCCTTATGTATGGGCACCCATGTATATTTTGTTCAACCAATTCAATTTCTCGTGATTTAGGCCGAGTGACCAACTTGAGGAGGTGCACTTTCATTGTGCTCGATGAGGCAGATAGAATGTTCGACATGGGATTCGAGCCTCAAGTAAGTAAATTGTATTTAATTGTTATTTAATTTTCATACATTTGATACTGCAGTACTTTTTGCCCCAAACTTTTTTGCTGTTATTTTACAATGTATGTAAGCTCATTAATGTAACTTCCATTTGTATTCTTGAAAAGAACATTTTGTAATAGTAACATTTTGTGATAGTGAATTGTGTACCACCTCACTTTCTAATAGTGAGTCGTGTACCACCTCCCATAATACTATGTCATGGATAACTCATATAGTGAGGTTCTCATTTCATAATAGTGAGTCGTGTACCACCTCACTTTGTAAGAGTGAGTCTTGTACCACCTCTCTTTTTCCCATACTATGTCATGGGTAACTCATATAGTGAGGTACTCATTTTGTGAGAGTGAGTCATGTACCGCCTCACTTTGTCCCATACTTCAATATCATGCTATGTCATGGGTAACTCATATAGTGAGGTACTCATGTTGTGAGAATGAGTTGTGTTCCACCTCATTTTGTCCCACACAAACATTGCCTTCTAGGCTCCTCACACTGACAGTTTCTTCACTGATGTGTTGCAGGTGATGTACCACCTCACTTTGTAATAGTGAGTCGTGTCGTGCACCACCTTATTTTGTCCCATACCAACATTGTCATGGCTCCTCACATTGACACTTTTTTCAGGTGATGCGCATCGTCGACAGCATGCGTCCCGACCGTCAAACAGTCATGTTCTCGGCCACCTTCCCCCGTGCCATGGAGGCCCTGGCGCGGAGGATCCTGATTCGTCCGGTGGAGGTGCAAGTTGGCGGCCGCAGTGTGGTGTGCAAAGATGTGCAGCAGCATGCTGTGCTGCTCCCTGAAGACGGAAAGTTCCTCAAACTGCTTGAACTCCTAGGGTACTATCAGGTGAGATGCAAATCAGACTCTTTTGGAGGGTTTTCATGAGGTTTTAAGACTTTTTTGGAGGATTTTAATGAACTTTTCAGATTTGTGGAGGATTTTCATGAATTTTCAGACTTTTTTTAGAACGTTTTCTCTTTGAACTACTCGGCTACTACCAAGTATGAGAAAAAAAATCGATATCGGACACTTAGAGATGCAAAATTCCCACATTTTTGGGAATAAACCTGGGAATTTTAGGGGGAAAACTGGAATTTGGGGGGAACAAACTGGGGAATTTTGAGTAAGTTTTGAATGTAAACAAAGACCTTAATTAAGATTAACAAAAATTTTAATGCCGTGCTGCTCCCTGTGGACAGAAAGTTCCTCAAGCTGCTCAAACTCCTAGGCTACTACCAGGTGAGATGCCTTTGTTACAACTATCAGCATCTGTAACTAAACTATCCTTTACGAAGGTTTTGCTTACCTTGCTGTCAATTTTTCAGACTTTTGGAGGATTTTCATGAAAATTTCCAACTTTTTTGAACATTTCATGAAATTTTCAGTCTGTTTTACTTCATGAAAAATTGGCTTACAAATTGAAATTTTAAAAAAAATCACTGCATCAAAAGACAGGGTGGCTACAAAACCTATAAGTCAGGGAAATTCTTAAAAATGTGTTAAAATCGGCTGTGGCTACGCGACCGTCGGATGTGTTTATTTTTGAACAATTGCAAGTTCATTTTAAGCAAAATAATGAAAAGCAGGATCCAGGAATTAACCGCGTGGCTAGTAACCCAGGGACCATTGGGTTACTAGCCATGCACCCTACCGCTGAGCCATCGGTACATCAGTACCGGGGTTGTTCAATAACGTAATTTTCATGTTTACAATACGTAATAGGCCGTCAATATATAGATAAACAAAGCAATGCGACGGTTGTCTAGACACTACCATTGAAATCAGGGAAATTTCTTGATGAAAGCATTTTGTACTACCAATAAACCCTTACCAATAGAAAATAACTAATAAATAAAAAAAAAACTTTTTAAAATGCACTAACTAGTATAAAACATTTTTTTGTAACTCCTTGTAAAACAAAAAACGTGGGGCCCATGCAATAGGTATTTATTAATTCATCAGCTGATTTATTAGTTATTTTCTCTGAGTTCTCACATTTCCAATTCTTGTGTTGTGCTCTAATATAATGTCAAGCTATAACTGACTCTCTCTTTTTCCTAAAGGAACAAGGGAGTGCCATCGTGTTTGTGGACAAGCAGGATAGTGCAGACCTGTTGCTGAAGGAGCTCCTGAAGGCCTCTCACAACAGCATGGTGCTCCACGGCGGAATTGACCAGTTCGACCGAGACTCAACCATCTGCGACTTCAAGGCGGGCAAGATAGGGGTGCTGGTGAGTTACATCTTAAAATGTTTGCCAACTTTTAACATACAAAATTTATTCTGCCAAATTGTAATATACGCAGGGGTGGAAAATCTGCTCCAAAAACATGATTTTCCGTTCAATTTGATTCAAATTTTAAAAATCCTATCAACAGGGAAAGAGACAGCCATCATGATTACCATCCGCGGAATCGCGATTTTCCGCTTTTTCTCTACAAAATATGAGCCTTCATCATCTAAAATAGGGATGCACAACCTGCGGACCGCGAACTAATTGTTATTTTTCCAGATAATCCCTACTATTTTTTACCTTCCAGACTATTTCCAAGAAAAATCACGAGTTATTGTGGGAAAATCGTGACTTTCGCGAAAGTTTTGTTTTGCTCCGGGAATTAACATGAAAGTGTAATGCTACAAAAATGCTTGATACGAAATCACCAAAAGGTGCTGCAAAAATGCAAATTGGTATCAACCCTGCAAATTAGTATTCGTGCAACCCTGATACGAAAACACTAATAGGTGCTCCAAAACTGCTCCCCAAATTGATTACCCTTGCTCCAAAAATTGATTAGCCTTGCTCCAAAAATGAATTTTTGGTTTTCCACCCCTGTATACGGTTATTATCCCTATTTAAAATGAACCGGTCTATAGCAACTGCAGGGGTGGAAAATCTGCGCCAAGCTGTGCCAAAATTGATTCCTTGCGCCAAGCTGCGCCAAAACCGGCAAAATTCACATTTTTGCGCCAAACTGCGCCAAAAACGCAGTTTTTTCCGATTTTCTCTAAGAATTTTCAGACTTTATATTTTAGCATTTCGACATTTTCGATTTTTTTTTTAATTTTCTTCAGAAAAGTTCGAGATCTAAGGAAAATCGGATTGAACGGCCCGGCCGGAAGAATGGAATATATTGGCGCCTCGCGTCCTTGAACAGTGTTTTATGGACTGGGCTCTTCCCTAGTGATGCACAACCTGCGGCCCGCGAACTCATTTGGATTTTTTTCAGATAATCCTTACTTTCCAGATTATTTCCAAGAAAGAGGACTAGTTATATCGCTGAAAAAGTCGGGAAAAATCGCTAGTTTCGTTTTGCGTGCGGAGTGTTCCGTTCCTCCCGCGACTTTCTCGATCGGCCGCGGTAGACAAGTTGAAGTCGGCTTCTTCTTGCGTTGCTATTGCGATGTAGAAAAAACAACTTTACAGTGGTCAGAAGCCAAAAAGTTCGGTGTTCAGGGTCACATTCTCCGAAAAAGTCGAAAATAGCAACATTTCGAAAAAGTTCCGTTTTTTTCCGCCCCTAGTTGAAGTTGACTTCTTGTTGTAATTGCGATATAGAAAAAACTTTAATTTTCAACTTATTTGAGGATTTTTCCCAAGTTGTAAATTTTTACTTAAAGGTCCTTGAAGCAACTTGATAAGATAATAATTAACAATCAGTGGTTTTTTAAATATCTTGTTAGGTTATAACCTGTTTCAGATATAATAACTGGGGCATTGCCCCTCCTAAAAAAATCTGACTAGGTGTTCAAAACAAGTTAAAAACCTGTTTTTTAGGGTCAAATTTCCAAACATTTTCTGAGGGAAGACCCCCAGACCCCCTATTGTATTTTGTACTCTTATTATTCACAACTTTTTCTTTATATTAAGTTTATCAAAATGGAAATCTTACCTAAAAATGTATGTCCGAAATTTGTGAGATGAGTGGTTGAAATTAAAGCCCTGGATGAAGACGTTACTTCTTCACGTCTTCATCCAGGGCTTTAGTTGAAATAACTCAATGGTTGTTGAAATCCATGATAAAAGGGTAGTAAATTCTGAACTTGAAACACCAATTCTTTTTTCCTGACATTTGCTCTTCTTTCGTTACTCTTCCTGATTTTTTGATCGGATTTAACCTATGGAAATTTAATTGGCTGTATTCATTGGTAAATTTATTTTTGAATTTCTTGTTATCGGTACCATGGTACTTACCACCAATCCTGTTAGAAAAAGTAATCACCAGATTATCATAAAGATTGAAAAAAAATTAAAGGAAATTTGCATTGATACAAAACTACTAAAAGCTGATACAAAAATGCATTTTGACTTGATACAAAACTGCCCTAAAGCTGATACAAAAACCATTTTTGGATTTTCCACCCCTGCAACTGGGCGAGAGCTCAACTTGTGGTAGTATTCTAAGAGTTTCCCCCATTTTGCAGATAGCTACTTCCGTGGCTGCCAGAGGTCTGGACGTGAAGCACCTCATTTTGGTGGTGAATTACGACTGCCCCAACCACTACGAAGACTATGTGCATAGATGCGGGTGAGTAGTGATTTTCTTTAAAACACTTGGATTTGTGGTTCGTGCAGTCCTTAATAACTACTTAGTTTAACCTACAATAGGGCCCTCAAAGAACTTAAATTATTAGGGTTCCCATAAGTCAGGGAAAGTTGCTCATTTAAGAAAAGTTGCTCTGGAAAGTAAAAAAATAGACCATTTATTGAAAATATATGTTCAAAAAAGAAAGAAAGAACCGAGAATTGCTAGTTTTTTTACCGAAAAATCTTCAAAATTTACCTGGAAAGGTCGGGGAATTTTATTTCTGAAATAGTTGAGTGGGAACCCTGTCAAAACACTTACTGTGAAAAAATTAGCTGCGGAATTACAGTAGGAAAGCCGTAAGAAATTCTTAAAAATCATCATTTTTAACGCCAAATACAACCCCACTAGGTGAGTGTTGAAAGGAAGAGTACCGTTTATTGAAAATATGTTTAAGAAAGCAAGAAATAACCGAAAAATGCCTTGAATTAGTAATTTTTTTACCGAAAAATCTTCAAAATTTACCTGGAAAGGTCGGGGAATTTTATTTCTGAAATAGTTGAGTGGGAACCCTGTCAAAACACTTACTGTGAAAAAATTAGCTGCGGAATTACAGTAGGAAAGCCGTAAGAAATTCTTAAAAATCATCATTTTTAACGCCAAATACAACCCCACTAGGTGAGTGTTGAAAGGAAGAGTACCGTTTATTGAAAATATGTTTAAGAAAGCAAGAAATAACCGAAAAATGCCTTGAATTAGTAATTTTTTTACCGAAAAATCTTCAAAATTTACCTGGAAAGGTCGGGGAATTTTATTTCTGAAATAGTTGAGTGGGAACCCTGTCAAAACACTTACTGTGAAAAAATTAGCTGCGGAATTACAGTAGGAAAGCCGTAAGAAATTCTTAAAAATCATCATTTTTAACGCCAAATACAACCCCACTAGGTGAGTGTTGAAAGGAAGAGTACCGTTTATTGAAAATATGTTTAAGAAAGCAAGAAATAACCGAAAAATGCCTTGAATTAGTAATTTTTTTACCGAAAAATCTTCAAAATTTACCTGGAAAGGTCGGGGAATTTTATTTCTGAAATAGTTGAGTGGGAACCCTGTCAAAACACTTACTGTGAAAAAATTAGCTGCGGAATTACAGTAGGAAAGCCGTAAGAAATTCTTAAAAATCATCATTTTTAACGCCAAATACAACCCCACTAGGTGAGTGTTGAAAGGAAGAGTACCGTTTATTGAAAATATGTTTAAGAAAGCAAGAAATAACCGAAAAATGCCTTGAATTAGTAATTTTTTTACCGAAAAATCTTCAAAATTTACCTGGAAAAGTTTGGGAATTTTATTTCTGAACTTGAACCCTGTATGTGCCTTAAATTGTTTTATGTAATCTTGTGCTATCTTTTACCCGCATGTGCCTTAGTGCTTATTTCATTTGTTTCTCCCACAGGCGCACTGGCCGAGCGGGAAACAAGGGCTACGCCTACACCTTCCTGACTCCGGAACAAGGGAGAAACGCCGGAGACATCATAAAAGCCCTGGAACTCTCCCAGAACCCGGTTCCAGAAGACATTCAGAAGCTGTGGGACGACTACAAGGCACAGCAGGAATCGGTAGGTTCCGTTTATTTTAAACTAGACTCGCTTGTTTATCAGGGGTACTTCTTTTCCGAGGTAGTCCTGGAAATCGGGTGTTTTTAACAGCATGGAGGTAGGGCCTCCTATTATACAGGGTGTCCAGTAGGGCGTATCACGAAAAGCTTTTTTTTGGGGGAAATTCAAAAAGGCATACTGAAAAGATTGCCTAGGGGTCACATATTCTCCAGAAAAAATTTCAGTGGAACCAAGAAATGCTTAGGTCCCCCAGAATTGAGTCAAAGTTTATAAAATTTCAATAAATTGACCTAAAAAGCCAAGATAAAATTTTAACTTAAACTTCATAATTTTTCTATTATGATGTACTATTATATTTTAGAATGTGTGCTTGGTTTCATATTTTTATTACCATTAGTTTGAGAGAAATAATTTTTTTAGCGTTAAACGATGCTCATAAAGTTGGTTTTCCTGCATTCTATGAACTCTAAAAACTGAACTAATTAACCAAGAGTCTAGTGGCTGGTGCCATTTTGTTTAAAATTGTATTCTCTTTAAATTGGTGTGAATCATAATCACCTTTCTTTTAAGAAATTTTTTGAAAATGGGGAAAAAAAATTTCATAAATTTTTTTTTTAATTTTTTTTTTTGCTTCTTAACTACTTAAAGAAGCATATCATCCAAATTTGAAATTTAAAATAAATTTCAATCATAGAGAAAAAAATTTAAAACTTAGCAAAATTTAAGTTTATCCCGTAACACCCCCTAAAATATAGTAAAAAAAAACAATCAACCCTTGAAAAGTGCATAAAATCCCTTGAGGATATTTATTTGATTCATCAAATAATATTAAACTATTCTATTCTCTGTGCAGGAGGGCAAGAAGGTAAAGAGCAGCAGTGGCTTCTCCGGGAAAGGATTCAAATTCGACGAGGCCGAGGCCCAGCATGCCAACGAGAAGAAGAAGTTCCAGAAAGCGGCCCTCGGACTCCAAGACTCTGACGACGAGGACGCAGAGGCAGACATCGACCGGGAGATAGAGACCCTCCTAGCGCCCAAGAAGAGAGTCCAGGAGATCACGGTACTGTGGCTCTTTTCCAAGTTCATTTAAGTTCATTGCGTTTTTTTTTAGTTAATTTGATGCTTCTTGCGCCCAAGAAGCGCATGCAGGAGATCACGGTACATCTATTCTTGGACTTTCTTCATTGCATTTTTTAAGTTAATTTTTCTTCGTTTTGTTATTCTTTGTGCTCTTTTTCATCTATTCTTGTCCATTCTTCCTTGCGTTTTTTGAGTTCATTTCGAAATAAGTAATTAAAGTAGACGCTGTATCTATTCTTCTATTCTCGGTATTAACGGTGACTTTAAGTGGATATACGATGACATCATTGGTAAAGCGTTGGAATGTTAGCATTTATTGTCGCATTTACTTGGTTATTAGTTAATTAAATAAAAAATAATTGTTTTTTTAATTTAATAAAATTTCATTGGAATTGGAAATTCTAATCTTTTTTGCAGTTCTTCGTTCCAAACTTGATCAGGAACTCATTCTGCTCGTAACATGTAAAGTACTGTCTGTCTATCACAAGATGGGCTCTCGTTTACACTTCTTACATCCATTCGTTTAGTATTGTTTCTATAGCAACCGCTAGTCCAGAGCTCATCTTGTGATAGACAGACAATTAGTCTAAGGTTAATAATTATTCACGTTAACTCGTGATTTTTTTGTAATCTACTCCTAAATATTTTACTCTGTTAGATAGCCTGATTCCCTCTCAATAACATCCTCTCTTTTCCCCCAACAGGTGGCAGCAGCGGCCGTGGCCAGTGGTGGCAACGCTACAGAGAAGCTGGAGCTGGCGCGAAGGCTGGCATCTCGAATCTCGATCCAGAGGGGAGCGGAAGCTCAACAGGCTGCCGAAGCGGTGCTCAAGGGACAGGTTGGCAGCACACCTGTTGTGTCTGTCAGCTCTAGGGTGAGTGATTCGTGTCGTTTGGGTATTCCATGGTTCGTACAGTGCTTTAAAAACCTTAAAAAGTGTTTACTGTTTTTGTTTATAAGGCTCTTATTAAGTGAGGGAGTGAGTTAATTGATTACCCGTAAGTTGAGACTGCACAATATTTTCCTCACCTAAACCCTACCACATGTTTGGTCCAATCGAATGAATTCATCCCTTAGCTTCACCTTTTGTGACCTTGGCACTGTCCCCTTCTCATCAGTATGATTTGACAGGTGCATCCATTCGAAATTCCTCAAATTCTTTTTCAGCGGTGTGTGACACGTCACCCCCCCCCCCTCAGTGTAACAGTTTTTGTCCAGTTATTAAGCGTGGCTTTGAAGCTCGGTCTGCAGAGATTAATTTATCCTTCTGATCCGCATATACAGAAGAGTTGAAAAAAACATTTATATGAAGTATATTAAGGCTGGGCGCGCACGAGTGACTAAAGTCACGGCGACCAGGATTACTAGTATCAAAAATATCATTAGAAAACAATAGAGCATTTGCAATCACATGACTTTACCTAACAACAGCCTTAGCAACGTTGTTTTTATCCTCCAGTGATGTCATGTGCGAATGCTGCTATTGGATACTTCTATGTCCCGCCCCTAACAACAGCCTTAGCAACGTTGTTTTTGTCTTTGTCACCGTGACAAAAGTCGCCCGTGCGCGCTCGCCCTTATACTTCAGAGTGGAGATGATAACTGTTAAGAAGATTTCTGTGATTTTGAAGTATTTTCTTATTCCATAAAAACATCTATTGGCCGCAGTTGTTCTCTCATGCTGTCATATGCAAAGAACATGGCAAGAAACCAGGGAAAAGGCTAACTTAAAACCTTAACAAATTTATTAAAAAAAAAGTCTTATTATAAAAGGTTTAAAAAGGTTGTAGATAATGAATTTCCAAGTACAAATGAGGGTCTTTTTTTTGTTCCCCATAATTTTTTTGGAAATTCGACCCTAAGAAGCAGGGTTTTAACTCGTTTTGGTGCACATAGTCTCAATTTCAGGTGAAGGCAGGGCCTTCATAGCCCCCCTTTATATACGCCCCTGGTGTCATGACCCCTACGGGAAGGAAAAGAAAGGGTCAAGTTCCAACAATTTCTTTCGCATTCTAAGAATGCAATAGTTGCTTATCTCCGATAAATAAGTATGAATAAGAAAAAACAACAAAAATATCAAAATATCTTCATTTTGGGGGCTAAAGCCCCCCGTATCCGCTAGTGCCTAGGCTCTTATATCTAAAGAAAAATATGTGTAAGCCAATCAGACCTTTACCTTATCATATCACATCACATACTCTATGTTACTTGATACAAAACTTGTATCCTGAAACTCCAATACATCTTTCAGGCCAAGAGTCTCGCGGAGCAGCGGGCCGAGAAGCTTCACGCCAAGCTCAACTACCAGCCGAAAGCGGACGAGGATGGGAAAGACGACGAGACGGCCGTCGAGACGTTCCGAAAATACGAAGAGGAGCTCGAAATCAACGACTTCCCCCAGCAGGCCCGCTGGAAGGTCACCTCAAAGGCAAGTTAATTATGTATTGTTGTGCAAGGTTACAAAGCCCTTCAAAGAATTCCCAAAAATGGACTCTTTACATGGTTTGAAAATTGTTTTCATGAGTGCTTTTATCATTTTGGAATGGAATTTGCCAGTTTTGGACCCATTCCATAAGTAATGAATGCTGTAGTTGTACTGTGAGCCCTTCATTTTCACAAAATTCCTAAAACAGGACCCTGGCAGAAAAAACTGGATGAACACCTGTAAATATCAAAAACTTGATATGTATCAAAAGTATTTTGATTTCACATCAGGGGTCTGTTTAGAAGAAATTTGGGTCCGTTTTCGGACCCTTCACAAAACATTTTACCTTAAAAACAGACCCTTCACAAAGTATTTTTGCCTTTAAACAGACCCTTTTTTTCATAATACTTCAAATATTGGACCCTATTTTCACAAAAACAGGCTCCTGGCTGAAAAAACTAATTTTTCGCTAACTTCAAATTCACAAAATTATGAATAGATTTTCACAATTTTTAAGAAAAACGGACCCTTCACAAAAAGTCTGGAATGACCCCTGCACATAAATGATGTTTTGAACGATTTGTGTTGCAGGAGGCTCTCCTGCAACACAAAAGGGAAAAAAATTCTGGTATACCGGTCCTCAAAGGGTTAAAGGTTTAAAAGGAACTTTCTGAAACAGGTCATAGTAAGTAATTAATATAACTTAATTTTTTTTTACCAAAAAGGCATTTTTATTTTATACACCGATTGTATTGGTCTTAAACGACTTATTATAGTTATTTCCTGTAGTTATTTCCTGTTGTTAATAAATTTAAAAAATTAATAGGGGTTCCGTAAAACTTGAACATTGTCATAAGGGTTCCGTGAGGTTGGGAAACGCTGCCCCAAACAGTATTTTTCTAGTTTAAATCTGAAAATATTGGATAAATAAAATATCAAAAACTTGATAGATATGAAAAATATCACGATATAAATGAACGATTTGTGTGTGTTTTGCAGGAAGCTTTGGCCCAGATCAGCGAGTACTCGGAGGCCGGGATCACGGTTAGGGGCACCTACTACCCCCCAGGCAAGGAGCCCAAGGAAGGGGACCGCAAGCTCTACTTGGCCATCGAGAGCACCAACGAACTGGCCGTTTCCAAAGCGAGGGCAGAGTTCATTCGCCTCATCAAGGAGGAACTGGTCAAGATGGTAATTACTGCTTTGTATTTCTTCATTTGTCCGATGTGTACTGAACCACAGGAACAAGGGATCTGGTACATTCCTGCTATCGATAATGGGTCTCTATAACTGAACTGTATAGGCATGGGCGGATTTGCACCCCCAACTTTTTGACAAAATTCAATTTTTATAGGGAAAATCATGTTCTATGTTGTTGAAAATCAAAGCCATCAGGGACAGTTTGCACCCCCAAGTTTTGCACTACGCACCTCCAGGTATTCCACCAGGTGGGAAAGTCGGGGAATTTTAATTTCACCTAAAAGGTCAGGGAATTAGTCAGGGAAAGTAGCTCGTTTTGCCCCAAAACCTGGAAATCTATACAGAATACCTGCAAATGAGCAATTTTTAATGTTCACATGTCAATTTTGGCTCTAGAAAGTGAAAAAAATAGACCACTTATTGAAAATTTATGTTGAAAAAAAAATCCGAAAAATGATGTGAATTGCTACTTTTTTGGTTTGTCAAAATGATTTGTGTTCAGTTCCGTGATATATATTGGTTACGTAATTGTAATGTTGCCTTGCAAATAGGTTTGACTCCAGAATTTTCCCAATTCGATCTGTAACCCCTTGAATGTACGGCAAAAAAAACCCTTTCTAATCAGAGGTAGAACTGTGTTAACTTTTTACACCTATCAGTAATATTACACCTGTTTATTTCCCCCTTTTTTTTTAAATTATTAACAATTTATTATATGTAAATGTAAGTAAGATAATAGTATGTAGTACCACGGCTTACTAGATACTTATACAGGCTAGCCGAGTACAGAAATCATTGCAAATCCAGATGGCAATACTGGACCAACTGGCAAAGCATATTCACAGTGTTAAAGGCGGTGGGTGATATAGGTAGGTCTTGTAGCGGGAAAAGTTGTCAAATGGTTTTCATTGTTTAAAACTCGACTAGCCTGTAGAAGTATCTAGTAAGCCGTGGTAGTACCTTTCTAGTCAGTAAATCAAGGTTTTGCAAATAAATTTTTCGGGAAGGAATACTAAATTCCTTGCCCACCACCTTCAAAATTTTCTTGTTAACTATTGGCTATTCGTTCAATCGATAGCCTTATCAATGTTTCCTAAAATATTTTATGAGTAACTCTATTTTTAAATAGTGTTGTTGCGATTTGAAACGAATTTAATAGCAATTGAATTCGTTATTATTTAACTAGTATTAAAGTTATTTAACTGTTTTTGTTTATAATTTAATTAAGCAGGTAGCATACTCAAATTAAATCTTTGTAAAAATATGTATCTGAATTAAATACCTATTTTGGCCTCGATAAAAATTATTTGGTCCCATTGCCGCCATGAAATAATTTGGGGGAAGAAAATTTTGTAACAGTACTTATTTATTATTAACCCCTTGAATGTACGGCAAAAAAGCTTAACTGTTAGGGTTAACTTTTTACACCTATTTATTTTCCCCTTTTTATAACAATTATTAACAATTTTTTCCTCTTTCAGCAAACAAACAGAACAAAATTAAAACTGTGAATAGAACAAAAGAGAGAAAAAAACATCCGTTAGAAAAAAAAATTATTACAGCGGTATTGATTGTTCAGGAGTCAACACAGTGACCATATGAGCAACAATCTTAATATATAAAATGAAAAAGCGTACGTCTGCTGTTTCCATAAAGCATATGATTGGCCGAAAAATTCGTTGTTCAATAAAAAAAAGAAACCTTGCGGAAGCGACTAAATATAAGGATAAAATAAAAAAAAGAAACAAGCTGATATATTATTGAGAGAAGGAGTGATTCATTTTGAAACACATTCTTGATAACGCTCTTCAGAATAAAAAAAACCCATAAAAATGTCAATCTTTGAATTAATGAGCTAAGAGCAGGCACTGAGAGCTGGGAAAAAGATTTGATAATCTAGGCAAAGAAATCTAGGGTTGCTGTTAGTGGCTTTTTATACACTTTTTCTTAACCATTAGCTACTAAAACAGCTTAGCGATATTCATCGGGACAGATAACAATTAAACGGTTTTGGTTTTGAGGTATATCAGGCTTACTTTTGTTCGAGGTTGTTCGTACATTTGTTTCACATAATTTAAATTGGCATGGCTTCGATAAGAGTCCTCCAGCCGCCATATTTATCCACAGTAATTTGCTTATGTGTTATCATCATTTGAACTTATGGCTAAACATGGCGCTGAAGGACTCTTATCGAAGCTGTGCCTTTAAATCACTCTGGCTTTTTATACATTTACTGACTTTTGTTTAATTCTTCGATTATATTCATTTAACTGTTTGAATCCATTTTTATGGGTGCGGGCGGTAATGCAGCGGGCCTCTTTGTGTTGCAGTCTGGGTATACTCTACTAAATCTGTTGCACCTTAAGTTTAAATACTTTTTAACAAATATGACTTCCCAACTATTTCAAAGTGTATGAGATTCTGTCCAAGGAACTTAGTACGGGCGCAGCCCGTCAATAATGTCTGAGCAACGCCGGGATAGCGCGTGCGCTATAGGTATTTATATAAAGTTTTACTGCGCCCGGGCAACGCCGGGCTAGCGCTGAAAGCGCTTGTTGATAGCTAAAATTAAAATTATTTTAAATAATAATAACACTAATTAAAAATATAATGATAAACAAGTGAACCACTGCGAGGTGAGCTTCATTTGATAGAGTTTATATAAAAAAATAGCGTTTGTGGAAAAAAAAATCAAAAGAAAAAATCCTCAATATCATCTATTGTCCTAACAGATAGTTTCAGTTGCTTTTTAAATTTAATAAGGGATTTTTCTTTTGATTTTAAGTTATTGGGTAAAGTATTGAAGAATTTTGGTGATAAATAAACAAAATTTTTAGGAAAGATTTCTTTTGAACTGTGTTAACTTTTTACACCTATCAGTAGTAATATTACACCTATTTATTTTCCCCTCTTTTTTAACAATTATTAACAATTTTTTTTCTCTTTCAGCAACACTCTTATCAGCCCATCAACAGAGGAAGATACAAAGTTCTGTGAGACTTTCTTTCTTCGCTTTCTTCATGTACAGATATCATTCTTTCTTCTTTAATTAAAAGGACAGTTTTTTTTAAAAAAAAAGAACTTTACTGGTTTGTGTTTTTTTTTTTTGCAAATGAAGCATGAAGTTTGTTCTGAAAAATTTGTATTGCTATCATAGTTACTTTTCTAACGTTCCGTTTTCACCATCATCAGCTGATTTTTGAACATTCATTATTATACTAGTCAGGGCCGTATCCAAGGGGGGGTTAGGGGTTCAACCCCCCGAAATTTTGACATCAATTTTTATACTGCTATTTTTCTTGAAAATTATGTCTCACAAGGAACGATATCCTCTTCGGGTATAACCCAAAGGGTCTCAAAATGAGTCAAAACCCTACTTTTAAGGGTAAAATTTCCAAAATTTTTCTGGGGGAGGACCCCCAAACCCCCTCGAAGTTTTGAAATCTATTAAGTATACGGTTTTTCCTTCAAACTTGTGTGATTTACAAGAAGTGGTCTTCTTTAATGCAACCTAAAGTGTCTCAAAATGAGATAAAATGCCACTTTTAGGGGGAAAATTCAAAAAATTTTCTGGAGTAGGAATCTGAAAACCCCCTCAACATTTTGCCATTTATTACAATATATCTTCTTTTTACCTTGAAAATTCGGCCGCTTACAATGAGTGGTGCTCTATGGGTGTAATCTAAAGGGTCTCAGAAATGAGCTAAAACACTTTTTGAGGGGCAAATTTTAAAAAAAAATTCTGGGGGAGGACCACCACACCCCCCTTTTACTTCGAATTCATATTGTTTATACAATTTTGAAATTTAGTGCATCAAAATTTTGAGGGAGAATCGTATTGGGGAGAGTCGTAACGGCCAATATTGCGCTCAGTCGTAACGGTCAATATTGCGCTCAGTCGTAACGGCCAATATTGCGCTCAGTCGTAACTTCCAATATTGCGCTCAGTCGTAACTTCCAATATTGGGGAGTCGTAACGGACAATATTGGGGAGAGTCGTAACGGCTAGTATTGGGGAGAGTCGTAACGTCCAATATTGGGGAGGGTCGTAACGGCCAATATTGGGGAGAGTCGTAACAGCCAATATTGCACTCAGTCAATATTGGGGAGACTCGTAACGGCCAATATTGCAGTCAGTCGTAACGGCCAATATTGGGGAGAGTCGTAACGGCTAATATTGGGGAGAGTCGTAACGGCCAATATTGCGGTCAGTCGTAACGGCCAATATTGGGGAGAGTCGTAACGGCTAATATTGGGGAGAGTCGTAACGGCCAATATTGCGGTCAGTCGTAACGGCCAATATTGGGGAGTCGTAACGGACAATATTGGGGAGAGTCGTAACGGCTAGTATTGGGGAGAGTCGTAACGTCCAATATTGGGGAGGGTCGTAACGGCCAATATTGGGGAGAGTCGTAACAGCCAATATTGCACTCAGTCAATATTGGGGAGACTCGTAACGGCCAATATTGCAGTCAGTCGTAACGGCCAATATTGGGGAGAGTCGTAACGGCTAATATTGGGGAGAGTCGTAACGGCCAATATTGCGGTCAGTCGTAACGGCCAATATTGCGGTCAGTCGTAACGGCCAATATTGCGCTCAGTTGTAACGGCCAATATTGCGGTCAGTCGTAACGGCAAATATTGGGGAGGGTCGTAACGGCCAATATTGCGGTCAGTCGTAACGGCCAATATTGGGGAGAGTCGTAACGTAACGGCCAATATTGGGGAGAGTCGTAACGGCCAATATTGGGGAGAGTCGTAACGGCCAATATTGGGGAGAGTCGTAACGGCCAATATTGGGGAGAGTCGTAACGGCCAATATTGCGGTCAGTCGTAACGGCCAATATTGGGGAGAGTCGTAACGGCCAATATTGGGGAGAGTCGTAACGGCCAATATTGGGGAGACTCGTAACGGCCAATATTGCGGTCAGTCGTAACGGCCAATATTGGGGAGAGTCGTAACGGCTAATATTGGGGAGAGTCGTAACGGCCAATATTGGGGAGAGTCGTAACGGCCAATATTGCACTCAGTCGTAACCAGGGTTGGCAAAAACCCGGGTTTTTTTGAAAAAACCCAAGTGGGTTGGGTTTTTTCGGGTTTTTTCAATAAAACCATGAAAAAACCCATATAAAACTGGGTTTTTTCAGAAAAAGTGTGGGTTTTTTTCAAAATTAAGTGGTTTTCTTCAAATGTTAAATGTTTTCTGTCAAAATGGTGTCAGTTTTTCCATAGTTAAGTGGGTTTTTTCAAAGTTCGTCAGTTTTCTAATAAATAATGTTTTTATTTTTATCTTAAAGTGTTCATTTACCAATGCTATGAGATCTAATGTAACAATAAGCTTAGGAGTCATTTTTTCTCAAATTTTTCTTATGATGTAACATTTTCCCAACATTTTACTGTTATTAAAGTTTCTCAATTAATCTTGATTTATGTTCTTTACATATGTTAATAAAAAGAGTATAAATAGTAAAATTAAGATTTATATTTTTTAAATTTAATTACATACTATTCAATTTAACTGGATGATAATTGTAATATAAATTATAAATATCACCCTACCTGATCATATCTGGATCCTCGTAGTTTAAGAAACATATAGCATTGATATATTGTTACTTTGACTATGAACTTGAATGATTGCAAAATCATATCAAAATTTAAAAAAAAGAGCGAACCTCATCTGCCCTTGAGGCACTGGAGGCATCTGATATCCTTCTTCCTTTCCCTACTTCCAAGAACCTGGTCACATGGTCACCACACCCTCTATGACTCAGACCAATCACAAACTTTTAAAAGATTGGAAAGAAAGAAATAAGGAACAGCAGATGTTTTCCCGCTTTTATTTCAATTTTCAATAATAGAAAAGCCAAATTATAACTCTTTTTTTCTGGTAGACTGCATTTTTGAAAATCTCATGTTTCTTGGATAAATAATTTCAAAATTCAACCAAAAATAAATTTCACAAAGGACAACTGAACTAGGGGAAAAAATTAAAGCATTTTTCACTAGGAAAGTTTTAACGATAGGTTAGTGTTCATGGAGAACAATGAATTACAGAAATCTAAGCATTACTAAAGATTTCGTACAAAAAAAGAACAAAGAGGGAGGGTCGGGCAGGTTTCTTATGTAATTATGAGAGGGGGGTTTGCGGTTTGCTTATTTTTGCTGACAACGGGGGAGAGGGTCAAAAATAACCAAAAACTTGCATACGTAATATTTGAACAGCCCCATAGTAAAAATATTTCCTGAAAACTTTAGTTCATCTGAGTAATCGATTTGAACTGGCTAAATTTTAGTGCTAATGTTAAATTTAAGGCCAATTTTGCAACAATTTTTTAAAATATTTCGACGTTGCATTCTGATAGGAAACTAGTGTCACCAAAACCCTATAAAAATTTTAGTCTCGAATACCGTATGGGATCTGGCTTTTATTCACCTCGCTTGTGTATTGGGGGGGGATTGCGCATTGGGTAGCTTTAAGAATAAAGGTATAGCTAGCATAAAGGTTAGATTTAAACGATTTTCACCGGGTCAACGATCTTTTCCTTAAAGTATGTCTTTTCATATTATAGAATATGGAATTTGAAGATGGTTGAAGAATTATTAAGGGGTCTATAGCCGTGCGTAACATGTCCGTATTTTTCAGTTTAGACCCCTTTACCTAAATTAAATAATTTTTTCGGTGACATATTCTTAAAGAGGACTTAAAAATATACATCCTAGAGAATTTCCGTGCCATTTCACGCATATTAAGTGAGTTATTTGAGTTGTGGAAAAAAGTTTGGATATCGAGTCAAAAACACAAGTCTAATAAAAGCATGTTAACTGATATTAATTATTCAGGTAAATTAAATTTTATCTGAAATTTTTATATTGTATTTGACCAATAGGGTAAGCTTTTTACTGAAATTCCGGTCGCCATGGTGATTCTAACGTCTTCCAGGAATTTATAAACTCAAAAAAAGCCTAACTGGTTCATATTGAGAACAACTCTGCGTTTGAGCTAAGTTGTGCAGACAAAGAAGAAAGGGAATTTCTTTTATTTCTACCAAAGTTTTGATATCACCTGCGTAATTTTTCACTATGTTTGCCTCCTATAGGTGCGTTACAAAATGACATTAATTTTGGAGGGGACGTTTGAAATTTATTTTTCCCGCCCAAAATAATTTATTTTCCGGTTCAGAAAAATCATGTTTTTCTAATACATATGGACGAGTAGTTTACGGATATAGTTTGCATTAAGCGATAAGACGGTTAGTTCCGGAGAAATCTTTAAAAAAGTATTGGAAAAACAAACATTGGATTTTCTGGATCGCGCAATTTTTACACCACCCACTACCTCTTAATGAGTCAGTCGAAAGCCCTTTCCAAATTACTTCCGAAAATATAAATTACTAATTATATTAATTTATATTTAAGCTTTTCTCCAAACAGATACTGAGCTCTTCAAGCGTCTAAATCAGACGTCCAGGCTTAAAACGCGCCACAAGACACAGTCGGTTCCCGCCAAAAAATAGCACGGGATTAAAACTTGTATACAAGTTTTAAGATACTAATTTGAGTTATCAATTCAATTTTACTGACTTGAAGTAATTAAGAGATAATAACATTTTTAACATTACATTTATTTTTAATATTTATGTTTTGATATTGGTAGCTTTATGGGACAAAAATTCTTTTTAACTTAGTTATGTTAATTTTTAGCAGCAAGGAGGTTTTTTTTGTATATGGAGGTTAATAAACCTTATATCGGTAACCCTTGATTTAATTCCTCTATTTTACAGTTTTTATTTTCCTTTCGTGTTCTGACGGTACGTTAGAAAATAATTCAATTTTATTCAGAACATTAATCATTACATAACTATAAAAATTAGTTAACGGGTATTTATTTGATAAATTCAAACACCATCTATCATTGTGAGTAAAAAAAAGAGTGGAAAGTCTTCACAGTTCCCATTTCAAATGGGAAAGAACGACGCCAAAAGCCGTTAATATGTTTACAAAGACTGAAAGAAAGGTTTCATGATCGGTAAAGCTTATGGAAACATTCTGCAGCTGTCAGTCCAGATGGCCCAAACTGAAATTTGTTGGTTAATTAAGGTATTTCCGTTCTAAAATACTGTCATTTATGCAGTTGGCTGGCATCCAATAACATGTCTTTGATTTGAGGAATATACAGTAGGTACAAGGCAACGAAATTAGAGTCCTCGCCAAACAGATATTCATTAACAACCATTAAAATTGCATTTTAATAATCTGTGTGTTAAGTGCTGTAAGCAGGTGTTCCAAAGACTCACAAGAAGACCTATATGTATTTATTATTATTTTTTTCTAATGCTGTCAACATTGAGAGAAACTTGAGAAGTGCTCCACTCGCTCTACCCTTAGCTCACATTCAATTCAGCAGGTGTGGTTGTAACAGAATATTTTCTCTCAGTAATGAAAATAATTTTTATTTTGATAACATGAGTAAAAGGGTTACTGTTACTACTCGCAGTGTCATTGATGTTCGGGAAACCTCAACAAAATTTACTTCATAATCAAACAATTTGGATTTCATCCTATAAAACCGTTTCTTCATTTTGGGAAAAACCTATTTAATTTTTAAACGCACTTAATTAAAAGAAAACGTTCTAAACTATGAAAAAAAAATATTCAATCATGAAAGAAACTATTTAACTTTGAAAAAACCCACTAATATTTTTAAAATCCACCTTAATTTATGAAATTATTTTAAACTTCAAAGAACCCAACTGAATTATGAAAGAACTTTATTAATATTTTTAAAAAAAACCTCTGAAATTTAAAGAATTATCCCCTTAATTATTGAAACCTGGTCTAAATTTTGAAAAACCCACCAAAATGAAAAAATATCCTTAACTTTGAAAAAACCCATTCAATAATGAAAAAAATACCCATAATTTTTGAAACATGGTTAAAATTTTGGAAAAACCCACTCAACTGCAGCTCTGGGTATGTTGTTTCGTTAATGTTTTCCTTCAATATTAAAACTGCCAAAATCTTGATTTTTCTTGAAAAAACCCAAAAATGGGTCCAAAATGAGGGTTTTTTCAGATGGGTTTTTTTGAAAAAACCCATTGGGTCCAACCCAATTGGGTCCAATCAAGCCAACCCTGGTCGTAACGGCCAATATTGCGGTCAGTCGTAACGGCCAATATTGGGGAGAGTCGTAACGGCCAATATTGGGGAGAGTCGTAACGGCCAATATTGCACTCAGTCGTAACGGCCAATATTGCACTCAGTCGTAACGGCCAATATTGGGCAAAGTCGTAACTCTTGAGCGGTGTCGGGAATCGAACCGTGATAATCGGGAATCGAATGAGTGATAATTTAATGCATCTTTCAATCAAAAATTAATTAATGTAATCAAATCATCATTGATGTAGCCTGAAAAAAGATTGTAGGTGGATATTGAACTTTAGAGGTATATTGAGTTAATAACGTTCTTTTCTATGGTCAAAAAATACAATTTATGGGGTACACATGTTACCAAGGTTTATAGAATATAAGGTTGGCTCTTCACATAGACATGGAAAAAGCTCGTGACGTCCCGTTTCCGCTGCCAGTGACGTCATATGTAACGCCTCCTAACAGTTTGAACAACCAATCACTTTCAGTTTGAGCGGGATAAGGGAAAGATACTGGTGGCATGGAAACTTTACGCTCCGCCTTAACAAGCCTGATTGGCCAGTGTAAGCTTTGGCTCGTCACTTCCGCTGCCAGTGACGTCACTGGTAGCAGTGTCAGATGGGCCCCCTCTGATATGTTACGGGCAAAGTGATTAATCGGGCATTATTAATAATGCCCAAAGTTGAGGCGGGCAATGTGATAAATTCAATGGAATTTATGAATGAAATTTATCACTTTGCCCGCCTCCACTCTGGGCATTATTAATTAGTGTTCGGCAACTAGTGGTCAAAAAGTAGTTAACTACCAACTACTAACTAGTCTGGGAAAATCTAGTTGCAACTAGTAGTTAACTATTTTTTCCTGAGACTAGTTGCAACTAGTAGTTAACTATTTCCCAAAGTAGTTAACTACTAGTTAACTAGTCTATTTAATTTCATAACCTATTTTTTGCCCAAATTCTAATACATCTTTCTTATCTATATGACAAAAAACTTTATGATTCGCTCAAAACGGAGCTTTATTAATGGTTATGGTATTTGAGTACTCTACTATTCTACCATGACACTGTAGTTATTAGGGTGGTCCAAAAAAACAAAAGTCCGATTTTTTATCGGGGCACCCACCCCTCCCAAAAAAAAATGGGACCCTCGGTATAAAACTAATATTTTGAAAGTTTCAGCTCAAAAAAACAATATTTAGACCCCGCCCCCGAGCGTCAAAGTTCCAAAAAAACTCGAAATTTGGCACGTTTTCACCTATAAAATCCGAACCGGTTATTGTAAAAATACAAGACTGGTTTCATTTTGTAGATTATTTATTTAGCTTCAACATTTTTTACTGAAACTTGTTTGTAGAACTTACAGATCAAACGATACAAGGGGTTTTACTAACTCCCCCCCGCAATATCAATTTTTTAAGGAGTGTCAGGAAATTCCTGAAAATGTTTCAGCTACCGTAAAATGGTTCAAAAACATATAAATAATGGTTATTGACTGCATAGGTATAAAATTTAAGAGATTTACAATGAAAAAAAAATAATTTTTGTTCTTACCTGTTAATTTCTTAACTATCTTAAAATAATTCAAATAAAATACATAAATTAATTTTTTAAACTAGTTAATAAATGCATAAGGTGTAAAAGTTGACAAATAAGCAAAAAATTTTCAAATTTATTAATTTTAACCCATTTTCAAAATTTTTCTCTTCACTGAGTTAGGTGTAAGAAGACTGAATGGTGTATTTTCCCACAAGAGGAAAGAGAGCGGTATTTGACTTAAAAAATGGAATCAACTACAGGACCTCCACATGAAGTTTTTAAAAGTTTCAATTTAAAATGGACTTAAATCAATAAAAATAGCTACGGAAAAAGAGTTGATAAAAAGAGGTCAAGTTAAAATCAAAATGGCATCGGAAATGTTGGAAGCTTCATAACGGGGCTTGATACATCGAACCAAATATCAATTAGAGCCCCAGGTGCCATGCATCATGCTAGTGCTAGATAGATGACAAATGCCCTCTATTGAGTGAAAATTATTTTCGGGTACGAATTCCCTCTAACTCTTACAGAGATAGATACATACCATTAGAAGTATTTGTATTACCTTAATAAACATCAAAATTAAAGTTTGGTTAAATGCACCAAAGAAATTTGCAACTATTTACGAAAAATAAATGTAGAAGTATCAAGAGTTATAACCACAGTACTACCATAGTTTAAGAACTTGGTGTCTTAAACCCTGAGACATTTGAATTTTTGACGAAAGTTTTATAAAAGAAATTAAAATTAACATGCCTTTTTCTAATGAGGAATACTAGATGAAGACTATAGTGAGGAAAATAGAATAATAAAAGTGAAAGTGAAAAGTTTCAACTAATCAAAATACTAGCTAATAGTTTCAGAAAATTATCACCTTCCCCCGAACCTAATAAAATTTACCCGAACCTAATGTATTGCTCCTATGGAGCTGACAGGGGCTTCCCCCGAACCAGGTTCGTAAGTTCGGGCACTTTTTCCAGGTCCGAAGATTCTAGAATGATGCATGGCACCTGGGGGTCTATTTGATATTTGGTTTGATGTATCAAGCCTTATAAATATTTAGCCCTTGGAATACTTCCCTATAGTCTTGAACGATATTTCAGGTTTTTCAATTGTCCAGGTATAAGCTTCCAACATTTTCAATGTCATTTAATTTTAACTCTTGACCTCTTTTTATCAACTCTTGCTCCGTAGCTATTTTAATTGATTTCAGTCCATTTTAAATTGAAACTTTTAAAATCTTCAGGTGGAGGTCCTGTAGTTGATCCCATTTTTTAAGTCAAAAACCGCTCTTAAAACTTCTTCTAAAATAGGGCGATCTTGTGGAAAAATACACTATTCAGTCTTCTTACACCTAACTCAGTGAAGAGAAAAATTTTGGAAATGGGTTAAAATTAATAATTTGAACTTATTTTGCTTATTTGTCAACTTTTACACCTTATGCATTTATTAACTAGTTTAAAAAATTAATTTATGTATTTTATTTGAATTATTTTAAGATAGTTAAGAAATTAACAGGTAAGAACAAAAATTAGTTTTTTTCTTTGTAAATCTTTTAAATTTTATACCTATGCAGTCAATAGCCATTATTTATATGTTTTTGAACCATTTTACGGTAGCTGAAACATTTTAAGGAATTGATATTGCGGGGGGAGTTAGTAAAACCGCTTGTATCGTTTGATATGTAAGTTCTGCAAACAAGTTTCAATTAGAAAAGTTGAAGCTAAATAAATAATCTACAAAATGAAACCAGTCTTGTATTTTTACAAGACTGGTTAGTTCGGATTTTATAGGTGAAAACGTGCCAAATTTCGAGTTTTTTTGGAACTTTGACGCTTGGGGGCGGGGTCTAGATATTATTTTTTTGAGCTGAAACTTTCAGAATATTTGTTTCATACCGAGGGTCCCATTTTTTTTTTTGGGGGGGGGGGGGTGCCCCGAAACTTTGGACGAAAAAATTTTTCCCCATGTTAACCTGGACCACCTTAGTTATAAATAGCAGTGTAATTTTTGTATATTTTGATAAAAATTTTAAATAGTATTTTTGAAATTTCAAACAAATTTTTTTTTAAAGTAGTTGAAAATTTGAAAGTAGTTTCAACTAGTAGTTATTAAAAAAGTAGTTCAACTACTAGTTAAACTAGTTTAAACCAAAAGTAGTTAAACTACTAGTTAACTACTAGTTGATCAGTAGTTAACTACTAGTTGCAACTAGTTCTAGTTAACTAGTGCCGAACACTATTATTAATAATGGCCGATTAATCGCTTTGCCCATAACATATCTCGTTATCTTGAAAATTATTATATCGAGATTTAAAACTATTTCAATTATTACATTTTAATGTTTTTTATTTGCGCATCTAAAACCATGTTATATTTATGAAATTTACTTTTTGCTCAACCAAAGTAATCAAAAACAACGAACAGATTATTGTGTGTCAAATCACTCAATAATATACAAGTTTTTTCGAAAGTCAGCTTCACGGCTTTTATTTGGAACCAGCGTCTCCTAGGGTCATGGACGTAAGTTCTATTCTACCCCTAGGAAAGTGACCCTGCTGAATCCATTGAGACGATTTACAGCGGAAACATCTCCCAGGGTCATGGAAGTAAGGTCTACCCCTAGGTAAGTGACCGTTTCTTTTATTTTTTAGTTACCGCTTAGAAAATTAATTTGATGTAGAATGAAATAAATAAAACACTTAAGGGCAAGTTTATACACCACTTTTTGTAGGTTAAAATGGCCAAATATGACGTATTAATCCATTATCAAGGATGTGATTCTTCCGCGGATTCGCGGAGTTCCGCTTTTTGTGACTTTTGTATTTTGTTCCGCTTTTTTTAAAAAAATTCCTGAAATTAACTCTTCTCTGCGGACGCGGAAGAAATTTCCATGGAGAAAAAAATTCCCCTTCACCATACTTGCCAACTAGTTAGACAGTTTTCAAACCAAATGTCTAAGAAAAATTCTAAAAATCTACTGGCCAGATAAAATTACAAATGCAGAACTGTACAAGAGAACTACTTTTGAACCAATAACGTCAACAATAAAGAAACGCAGATGGACCTGGATTGGTCACCTCTTAAGAATGTCTTCAACAGACCCTACGAGAGTCGCTTTGACCCTGAAGGAAGGCGAAAAAGAGGAAGACCCAGGCAGCAGGATGGCCATAACAGAAAGAAACTCCCTGGGTTGGCCCAGCTGGGGGGCTGCGGCACTTAACCGGCGGGAGTGGAGGGCTGAGCTTCATACACCACATCGGTGTGAAGAGAGTCAAGTCAAGTCAAGTCAAACCAATAACATCAACAATAAAGAAACGCAGATGGACCTGGATTGGTCACCTCTTAAGAATGTCTTCAACAGACCCTACGAGAGTCGCTTTGACCCTGAAGGAAGGCGAAAAAGAGGAAGACCCAGGCAGCAGGATGGCCATAACAGAAAGAAACTCCCTGGGTTGGCCCAGCTGGGGGGCTGCCAGGGCTGCGGCACTTAACCGGCGGGAGTGGAGGGCTGAGCTTCATACACCACATCGGTGTGAAGAGAGTCAAGTCAAGTCAAGTCAAACCAATAACATCAACAATAAAGAAACGCAGATGGACCTGGATTGGTCACCTCTTAAGAATGTCTTCAACAGACCCTACGAGAGTCGCTTTGACCCTGAAGGAAGGCGAAAAAGAGGAAGACCCAGGCAGCAGGATGGCCATAACAGAAAGAAACTCCCTGGGTTGGCCCAGCTGGGGGGCTGCCAGGGCTGCGGCACTTAACCGGCGGGAGTGGAGGGCTGAGCTTCATACACCACATCGGTGTGAAGAGAGTCAAGTCAAGTCAAACCAATAACATCAACAATAAAGAAACGCAGATGGACCTGGATTGGTCACCTCTTAAGAATGTCTTCAACAGACCCTACGAGAGTCGCTTTGACCCTGAAGGAAGGCGAAAAAGAGGAAGACCCAGGCAGCAGGATGGCCATAACAGAAAGAAACTCCCTGGGTTGGCCCAGCTGGGGGGCTGCCAGGGCTGCGGCACTTAACCGGCGGGAGTGGAGGGCTGAGCTTCATACACCACATCGGTGTGAAGAGAGTCAAGTCAAGTCAAACCAATAACATCAACAATAAAGAAACGCAGATGGACCTGGATTGGTCACCTCTTAAGAATGTCTTCAACAGACCCTACGAGAGTCGCTTTGACCCTGAAGGAAGGCGAAAAAGAGGAAGACCCAGGCAGCAGGATGGCCATAACAGAAAGAAACTCCCTGGGTTGGCCCAGCTGGGGGGCTGCGGCACTTAACCGGCGGGAGTGGAGGGCTGAGCTTCATACACCACATCGGTGTGAAGAGAGTCAAGTCAAGTCAATAACATCAACAATAAAGAAACGCAGATGGACCTGGATTGGTCACCTCTTAAGAATGTCTTCAACAGACCCTACGAGAGTCGCTTTGACCCTGAAGGAAGGCGAAAAAGAGGAAGACCCAGGCAGCAGGATGGCCATAACAGAAAGAAACTCCCTGGGTTGGCCCAGCTGGGGGGCTGCCAGGGCTGCGGCACTTAACCGGCGGGAGTGGAGGGCTGAGCTTCATACACCACATCGGTGTGAAGAGAGTCAAGTCAAGTCAATACTTGCCAACTATCACGGAATGTCCGTAATGGTTACGGAAATTCGGTTTGTACTACGGAATTACGGATGAGGCTTAATTTTTACGCAATTCCAAAAATTTTCAAAGAAAAAATAATTTTTACGCTTTTTTTCGGACATTTGCCTGTAAAGTTGGCATTTTGACGGCGTGGACGCGGGCAAAAAAACAACTTAACAGACGGTTCGCGATCGCGTTTTTCTTACTTTGCGTCAATATCCTAGGCTTCAAATGCTTGTTTTTGGAGAAAGTGTTCACTTTTTACAGTTCAAATGTGTCCAATATTTAGCTGGCAAATTAAAAAAAAATATTAGAGGAATTTCTTGTTGTTTGCAAGAAGGCAAATAGAAATTTATGGTTTGAACTTGAAAGTTCAAACAAAGAATTACAAGGTGTGCAGATAATTGGGTGTATGAAAAGTTTAAGGTAAATAATATTATTTAAGCATTATTTAATTTTTTTATAATAAATATAAATTATAAGTGGACCTTAATACCCAATCAATACTGAGGTACCATTACCTCTTATATTCATTTTAAAATATACATATAATTTAAATTTTTGACCCCTTGGTAACTATTCAGTTAAGAAAAAATTTCAATGTAGAGAAAATAAGTTTAATATAGGCGAAACAACTATTAAATGATTTGGTTTAATTGTTTCCTCAATATTGTCCTCGCTGCATGGAAATTTTGTTTAGATAGTTTAATTTATTGTCTTTATAGTAAAATCATTTACTTTGCTTTCACAAATGAATAAAAATGGAGTCATTTTAATTATGCTGTAGTTTAATTGTCTATTCTGTAAGTTGCCTTTTGTGTGAATTTGTGCTTTGCACGTTCCTTTTATTGAAATATTGGGTTTCCTCTTTTTTGCCAATCACATCCCTGCATTATCGAGATACCTGACTAACATAGTATACATTTCTCTTATGCAATATTATGACAGATGCAGTGTAGTGGACAATAAAACTACTTTAGAAGGGCGCTCTTAATTTTTCACGACGTCGTATAGGAACTTTTGGTTGCACAGTCGCGAATAATAAAGATATTTTCGTTCATCATACTGAAAACCTATAGAGCATTTTCAATCACATGACTCGGCCTAACAACGGCCTTAGCAACGTTGTTTTTGCCCGCCAGTGACATCATGTGCGAATGCTGCTATTGGATGCTTCTAGTTCCCGCCCCTAACAACGGCCTTAGCAACGTTGTTTTTGTCCTCCAAGTGACGTCATGTGCGAATGCTCTATTAGAAATGCATAAAAAAAGGGGCCAAAAAGGGAAAGAAAAAATGGGTGAAAAGAAGAAAAAGTACATTTTTTAAAAGTATGAAATATATTTTGGTCTTTCACAAAAATCTGTAGTCCTCGTCAACCCACTCCTCATCTCTCTTTTCATTGGTCCCCCGAACGATGCGCTTTCTTTCTTTTTTTTATATGAGAACTTCAACCAATCACCGTACAGATGAGAATTGGCTTGACGGGGATTGCAGAAACTTTTGTACGTAAAATGTCAATGATTACATTTGGTGATTAGTAAGCTTTTTAAGAGTTAATAATAAAATAAATTAAACATTTGAAAAGGCGAAGCCCGTCTGTAACATGACAGATTACATTTTTTTAAAAATATGAAACCAGAGCAACATTACTTGACAATGGTGAATCAAAACAAAGAAAGTAGTTTCCAGCGCGTTTCTGGATTTTGAGTGAACAATTTAGAAATTTGATTAGTTTGTTAAACCCACGCATCTTTTTATTGCCAAAACTCCTAGCAAACCCATCAGGCTTTGTGTTCATTCAGTTTTTCCTTATGAATAGGACGTCAAAGGTCAAGAAACTTTGCAGTTTAGTATAAGTATAGCATGAATAGTATTATAAATTATAATAGAGCATTCGCACATGACGTCACTTATTGGACGAATAACAACGTTGCTAAGGCCGTTGTTAGGTTCGAGTCATGTGATTGAAAATGCTCTATAAATAACACTTTGAAAGTCCTTTTAATGAGACATTTAGTCATTTATAATATCCTCCTAATCGCATGGTATAGTTCCCTTTTTTTTATAGAGGCGCCACCTTCAATTTCAAAGGACTAAGTTTTGGTTTTCTCTGTAAGTATTATTTCCTCGTTTACGGAACTGAAATCATTGTTTATTTATGTTTTCCAAACCAAAGTAACTTCCGTTATTCTGATGAAATTCGCTAGTTCATTTTGTTAATTTTATACTCCATTTCGAATAGATTATGAAAATAGTAATTTGTAGGTGACAGCTCTTTAAGAGATATTCTAGACTTTTTCTATTGTTAACGTTAACCCTACTTTTAGCCGAGCCAAGTCATGGATTACTGTGTTGAAGAAGCGAATGCCGATGATCCACAAACCTTACAAGCTGCTCAAGTAATGATTTTCATATTATTTATTTTGTTTTCATTCTAATAATGAACCTAAAAATGACGTGCAAACAGTAGTTAGCATTAACCCTACCCTAAATGTAGTGTTCGGCACTAGTTAACTAGAACTAGTTGCAACTAGTAGTTAACTACTATTCAACTAGTAGTTTAACTACTTTTGGTTTAAACTAGTTCAACTAGTAGTTGAACTACTTTTTTTCATAACTACTAGTTAAAACTACTTTCAAATTGTCAACTACTTCAAAAAAAATTTTGCTTAAAATTTTAAAAATATTTAAATTTTTTTATCAAAATATACAAAAAAATTGTTCTGCCATCTATAACTACAATATCATTTTATGTGAAAGCATAAACGTTTTTGGGATATAGATAAGAAAGATGTATTAGAATTTGGGCAAAAAATAGGTTATGAAATTAAATAATAGACTAGTTAACTAGTAGTTAACTACTTTGGGAAATAGTTAACTACCAGTTGTAACTAGTCCCAGAAAAAAATAGTTAACTACTAGTTACAACTAGATTTTCCCAGACTAGTTAGTAGTTGGTAGTTAACTATTTTTTGACCACTAGTTGCCGAACACTACCTAAATGTGGCGCTTACAGTATTGTCCACTGACCATTTTACGATGTCAAAGTATAGTATCACCAAAAGGTTAACTTTCTGGTACAGCTTTGGTATGTTATGACTCTTACCAAAGCTATAGTCTGACATGATATGGGGTAGTTTTATTCAAATAATATGGTTCATAAAAATAATTTCTATAAGCATAAAAAGCTTGATCTTCTGAAGGTGTAATTCCGTTACCGCTATATAAAATTCTATAAAAAATATTGATGAATGAGTATAAATTTAGGCCCCGTTTACATGCGCCACTCTTATACCCGGGTATAATGCAGGGGAAAGGGAAAACCATGCTATAAACCCGTTTACATGGCCAGTCCTCAAATCCCTCCCGGGTATATATACGTCCCATCATTCATTGCAATTTGTGTTTGTTTATGTGTGTGCATATTTTAAATTTAAAGGTTTCTTAAATGCATGTATAATTGTGATTTAATTATAAGGTTGTTACTTCTTTCAAAACATAATGCTGAACCTTCATTTAAACTACCCACGAGCCGACACTGGTTTTGATTCTTTTTATATTTAACCTCGAGTAAGTACGGCCCCCGAACTGCTGTTTAATAGGTAATGTGGCCCGCGGGCTAAAAAGTGTGGAGACCCCTGAGTTCTAAGCGGAGGATTATTTCTCTTTCAGATTGAGAACGATTATGGGATCGACCAGTCGAGTTCCACTGAGTTTCAGTCTGCCATTGAGTATGCCCACGCGACGTTTCAAGCGACAACAGAGCCCATCCTACCCCCGAGAGACTCTGGGATCATGCCCAAAGTTCAGTGAGTATAAAATACGAAATGAAATATCTTATGCTAACAAGGAAACGATCTCAGGGTAACTCACAGAATTGGACGAAAATTTTACAGGGGATAGTATATGACTCAAAACACCTTGTGTAAAAAAAATTAGCTGCTGAATTACAGTAGAATAGCTGGCTACTGCTAGAATAGCTAGAAAAGTTATTAAGAATTATCATATTTAACGCCAAATGTAACCCTACTAGGCGAGAAACGCAGAGAGAACGCCAAATGCTGGACTGAACTGGCCGCGTTTTCTCTGAAGCAGTTTAAATGAGCAAATAAAAAAAGGTTCATCAAATGCAAAACAGGAATAAAAATCAATTGATTGCTCCAAACAAAATAGTACAGCCAAAATATTCTGAATAATTTGGGGCCCTCCTGAATCCACTGTATATACCACTGTAACTAATCTAGACTATTCTATAAATTTTTGGATAATTTCTTTCTTGAGCCTGAACAGTTTATGTATTGCCTGAAGAGCAGTTTATGTATTTAGTTTATCTATTTCTCTCTTCAGCAATGTTGTTAGCTCCGTGGACCTGGGCTGTGAGCTGAACCTGCTGAACATTGCCCACAGACTGAGGAACGCGGAATACAACCCCAAGAGGTTCCACGCTGTCATCATGAGGATTAGGGACCCCAGGACCGCAGCCCTCATCTTCAGGAGCGGGAAGATCGTTGTCACAGGTGCAAGAAGGTAACAGCTGAAATTTTTCTTAGTCGTCTGTCCTGGGCAATTTTACTACCGTTTTTAGGTACCTTCACAAATTCATCCTTTGTTAAATAGGTAAATTCAGTTTTAGGAAAAAAGGTACCTTCACAAAATACATTTTTGAAAGAAGAAAGTTCTCTAGTAAGCTATATTTCTCTCAATATTTAAATTTTTAGCCATTCTAGACTAAATTTTCTTTTGTTTCTGCAAAAAAAAATTATACTTGTTTTTTTGTTGATTTTGCACTTAAATTTTCACAAATTTACAGAAAGTTTTTCACAAATTAGCCCTAAATTTTCACAAAATAGGTACCTCTTAAAAAATCCTAGACAACCCCCTGGTCATAAAGCTTTTATATAGTTGACTCTGCTTATTGTGATCATGGTTAAATTGAGTTTCTAATCTAATTCTATATCTAATATGTAAGCTCATTAATGTTATTCCTATTTGAGAGACAAAAATATACTCAAATATTCTTGAAAGCTCGTGGAAAACATTTTATTGGCAGTTTGAAATGTGTACAAGTAAAACTTCTAAAAAATCCTTAGAAAGTCCTTAAAAAGTGCTTAATTTTACTCTTCTGTACCAACCATGAAACTACTCAACTGTGAATTCTGAATTGCTCTTTGGTCCAATTATGTGAGTTTTGTTTATTTTCTCATTACAGTGAACAGGCTGCAAACTTGGCTGCTAGGAAATACGCAGTGCTCATACAAAAGCTAGGATATAATGTAAGTGATATCTGAGACATTCCTTTATTTTACCACTTAATTTTATTATTTATTTTTGAAAGGAAAAAAACTAACTTAGTATTAAATTGGGGAAGGTTTTAGTTAAAAATTTTGTACCAAAAAGCAGTTTTCTTACGTAATTATGAGAGGGTGTTTGCGGTATGCTTATCTTTGCTGACAAGGGGGGTCAAAAATAACCAAAGACTTGCACATGTAATATTTGAATGGCCCCAATAGAGGACCGTTGAAAATTTTGTAGCAATAGATATATAAAGTTAAACAAATTAAATTGTTGTTTATATGTATTTTTCACACTTATCTTTTAAAAAAAAAATCTCTATTTTTAGGTGAGATTCATCGATTTCAAAATCCAAAATATGGTGGCGAGCTGCGATGTTAAATTTCCAATTCAAATAGAAAATCTGTACACGAATCACTGCCAGTTCTCCAGGTAATAAGCGTTATTTTACTGGATGTGTTTTAAACCTCTTAATGTAATTCTTTCTCTAAAAGCACTTCTGTAGTTTTTTTATGATGTTTATGTGTGATTTTGCATAGATTATATAACTAGGCTTACCATATTTTCTTGAGCTTAACCCAGGACACTTAGTCGACCTATCGGTCCATCAAAGATTAAAAACTAAATAAACACCAAAGCTAAAAAAAAATTACCATTTAAACTGAAATAACATACTTTATTTAATCATTTGTACTTTTCACTTGTTTCAAAAATTCTTTTTTAGATTTAATTAAATCATAAAATTCACGACAATTAAGGTCAGAGTTAATTTTCACATTTAAAAGGTGTTTAACAATACTAATTAATAGAGTCTTTCAGCCTATAAATAGCTTTGTAAGTGACTGAATTTCGTTTCAGATATGAACCGGAGCTTTTTCCCGGGCTGATATATCGCTTGGTTAAGCCGAAAGTCGTTCTGCTGATATTCGTCTCTGGAAAGATAGTTATTACAGGTAGCAAACAATTCATCGAGATCTTTCAAAAAAGTGGGAGAAGAAAGATTTTAACTTCAGGGGTTCTTAAACTCCACGACCCCCCAAGATTTTGAGCAGCCAGAGCCACAAATTATTCCTAAAGTACTCCCTAACGAGTCATTAAGTTTTAGATAACTTAAAAGTAGTACTATTTAATTTATATTCCACACTGTAAAAATTTTACTATTACTCCTATTAATAATGGAGAGGCCCCCCCCCCCCAAAAAAAAAATTTTGAAAATGTGCCTCAAAAAGTAGTGTTTTAGATCAGTTTGGAACATACTTCCAAAGAGAACAGCCCCTTGTAAACCACAGAATAATCAAGGAAAAATATATAATAAATAGGAGTGAAATTTAAAGGGAGCTGGGGTAGAATTTTTTTTGGAAATTTACCCCTTTAAACTAATGTTTTACCTCATTTTAAACTTTTGGGGAACACTAAAAGGTAACTAGAGAGTAGAGTAACAGGTGTTCTTTCCTGATAGGTTAATAACATGGAGAACAATGAATTTCAGGAATCTAAGCATTAATAAAAAATTTGTTAAAAAAAATGAACAAAGGGGGGGGTCGGGCAGTTTTCTTATGTAATTATGAGAGGGGGGGGTTTGCAGTTTGCTTATTTTTGCTGACAAGGAGGGAGGGGGTCAAAAATGACCAAAAGCATGCTTATGTAATATTTGAATGGCCCCTAATCCGAAAGTTTCCGAAAATCATTTGAGAGGACAGACTATTTGCACTGTATTTGAAAAGTATAGCTTTGATAATCTAACTTCAATTTATTAAAACCATGGGTTTTTTTTCATTTCTGTGTGGGTAAACAAAAAAAAAAAAAACATGTATTTTTCGACCCCTGCTTTCCTGTGTCTTTTTTGAAGGTAATTTTCTGTTTGAATGACATTTTTCTTTTGCAGGTGGAAAGAGTAGAGACGATCTGAAAGAGTCTTTCGAAGCGATATTCCCCATCCTCAAGTCTTTCAGGAAACTATAATAGGATCTTTGGTTGAATGCACTGTACATACTACCTCGTTGTTTTTTTTATTTATTTAAATAAATGTTTAACATTATTTATCAACTTTTTGTGGTGTAACTCCCTGACTGGGGCTCTACTGCAAGTATTCACATCTTCTTCTAACAGTGTTTCAGGTAAATGTGTTTCAATACATCTTGCGAGGGGTGCAGAAAATGTTTCCCCTGAACAGAATTAATTTTGTCCGAAATTTCCCCCCCCCCCAAAATGTTCCCATATTTTCTTTCCAGTTTATTTTACTACGTAAAGTAGAGAGTTTTTATTATAATACTGTATACTTTTCGTAACTAATGAACTTCTGTCATGTTAAATAATCCATAAGCTTAATTTTTATGGACTTTATACCTTCTTTTATTCTTTCTTCATATACAAAAACGCAAATTTTTTTAGTGAAAACACCAATCCCGTCTCGGAAACATTGTTTTTCCTGCATATCAATCATAACGCGAGGAAAAGCCAACTTTCAGGTATTCACCAAGGAAACTCTAACGGTTGTATTCTGAGCCTCTGGCAACCTCTAACAAACATTGATTTGCTTGATTTGGTATTCTGACCACCGTTAATCAACTGTGATTAACAAATATTTGTTACTTAACAAATCAGCCAACAAACGAGTGATTTAAGTTGAACTACCAATCAGAATCGAGAATAGAAAAAATGGCGTCCTTTCATCAGTCTATTCCTAGTCCTATGAAAAATCGTGAACATTTCAATTTGAGACTCTGGAAGTATTTTTTCATTGTTAAAGCGTTATCATTAGAGAAAAAATAGTTTTACAATTGTATAACAGTGAATTAACATTTAAAATATTCTTAAATCACATCAATTAAAATCCGCAGAACAGCTCTCTTCTACCGTGTAAGTCCGCCCAGATAGAAGAACTATTTCATAACTAAGATCACTAAAAAATGCATTCTCCAAAACGATGTATGCTTCAGAAATACATATAACCAACTAAGGGAACCGTTTAAGATATTCCTAAAACCTTAAAAGTAATCTAACTTTTCCCTTCACTGTTTTTATACTAAAACTTTCTCCCTTGACATAGATTAATGTAGTATGGTGGTGATGGTATTGGACCCGAAGGTTGTGCGATCGGGTCCAGCAAAGGTTTTTTTTTTTTAATTCTTTCAAAGCATTGAAATTTTTTTTCTGTGTAGTAGAAAATTATCTTAGAATTTTACAAACATTTCTAGAGAAATAAGACACAAAAATATATTTTTTTATCGTTAACCTGTTTCTTTCTTAGAATTAAACTACCCACATCAAAAATTTCGCATCAAAGTATTGAATCAGAATAATAAATTCCAATTAAAAATAAATTTATTGAAAATATTTTCCATTTTAATTAAATTTATAATGATAGCTAAGCGATCATTATAATCAGCTAACAAAATATAATTAATTAAATTAATTTTTTCAGGTTGTTTTAATTTTAATTCGAAATCTTTCTGATCACCTTTAAATAAATTTCTTGAGTTTTCTGATTTTTCAAATGATTTTAAATGTTGAGTTCTTTTATTATACATATTATTTTTTAAATGTAAAAAGTGAATCCAATAGAGTAAATTTATTCTTTAATTGAAGAACTAATTATTATTTTGAGAATTTGTTTCAATTCAGTAACATTTTATAAAAGATGAAATTATTTCTATAATTTAAGACATTTCCATATTGAGATAATAAAACTATTTTATATTTCTTTCTTGTATAGATAGTTTAATATTTAAGAATAATAATTAAGTTTAATATTAAAAGAAAATGTTATTTTTTAAGCTATAAAAGATTATAAAACAATAAAAAATTAATTAATCTTCATTAAAAATCATCGACTTTTAAAGTAATACAGTCAAAAACGCTTTTATTTCCTGCTTTTTCGCGAATTTCTTTCCTATCCTATTCACAACCGAAAGATCTCCACCAATCACGATTGAGCTTTTTTTTATCGCCAATGGTTTCGCTTGTTCGCCAGCTCTGGTGCCACTGACAAACGTTTGTTAGTTGATCATTGCGCTCAGAATGCCGAATCAAGCAAACATGAATTTAACAAATTTTTGTTGATCGGGCGATTTATCAGAAAGCACAGAATACGGCAGTGAGTCGGCGTAGATCCTTTGTCTAATTTCTTTAGACTTTGAACAGGGTAAAATATTTGTTTCTTTGATTTGTAGATGGACATATTCTGCACCCCTGCTTCTTGCTCCCAGGCTAAACTTGCAGAAATGGGCGAACATTTTACAGGGTTCCCACGGGTCAGGGAAAACCTAAAAAAGTCATACAGAAGACCTGATGGAAAATGAACGATTTTTAATGTTTGGGTGTCAATTTTGGCTATGGAAAGTTAACAAGGCTTTTAGCCCTGAGTTTTTGTAGATTCAATTCACAATTTAAAGGGGCCAATGAGTTTTAGCCCCCATAAAGAATTAACCTCCTTGCGATGTTTTATAGTATTTAGTTCGCAATTTAATGAGCTTTAGCCTAAAAGCGTTAGCCCCCTCCAAGATCTTTAGCTTTCAGCATTTTAATATAAATGCGATTCAGAACTTGTAGATTCCAATGAGGTTTCTAAGCCTTACAAAGCATAACCTCCAATATACTTAGTCCCTTACATTTTTATAGATTTGTTTCACATCTTAAAGGTTATGAGCTTTAGCCCCTCTGCAAGATCTTTAACTCCCTGGTTTTAATAAGATTTACTTTTTAAAAGGGTCTAATGCGCTAAGTCTCTTACAAAACATTTACTCTGTTAAAATAGAGACGGGGTTAGTTAGGGGGTTCAAACCACCCCCATGAAATTTTTACAGCCATATTCACAGCCATCAGCGTCGGTGTTAACAGGCAGCTAAAGATCGAAAAATTAGCTTTTCGCTGACTCTGATTGGTGGAATTCTTTTTTGACTTGGGATTTAACACCGACGCTGATGACTGTGAATATGACTGTTATAATCTTACAGTTTTTTCCTTTGAAAACGAGTACAAGAAATCATCTTTTTCGTGTGACACTCAAAGAGTCCCAAATGACCAAAAATGAGTCAAAACACAACTTTTTAGGGTCAAATTTTCTTGGGGGAGGTTCCCCCAAACCCCCCTTATGCCTCGGGATGGATGTACTATTCACTACACATTGAAATTAAGTGCAAGAAAATTCACATTTGATCTATATTCTTGGAAAAAATATTTGACTCAAATCATCGTAAAAAACCCCTCCCGGTTGACACACCCTTATTGCCTTATTATTTTGATATATTTAATGATTAACTAATTTAATTACTAATTAATTAGTTATATTTAACAATACTAGTCATTTACAATCAACATTGCCCTCAATATTTAAGACATTAATGAATATTGTAAAAAGCACTGCTTGTTACTTCATTATCATCCTCAATCAGATT
The DNA here is from genome assembly GCA_963680715.1 of Tetragnatha montana. Lineage (NCBI taxonomy): Eukaryota > Metazoa > Arthropoda > Arachnida > Araneae > Tetragnathidae > Tetragnatha > Tetragnatha montana. The sequence continues at coordinate 666,437 of OY796675.1, read as the reverse complement.
GAGTTAGCCCCCCCCCTTGCTCATGTTCTAGATCCGCCACTGCTGGCCGCATTTTCTCTGAAGCAATTTAAATCGGCCAATCAAAACAGGCTCTTCAAATGCACGCCAAGTGGTGCTAACTGAATGGATTCGACAACTCGGAACCCACAATTTTCAATATTAATTTACTCCTCTCCAAATGAAATTCCGCAGCTAATTTTTAATTTTTGGTTTAATCAATAAATGTTTAATGTCATTTTCTAACTTTTTATGGTGTAACTGCAGCAAATATTCACAGGGTATGATCCAGGTTTTTTTTGGGGGGGGCCCATTTTTGTGAAAAATTGCATTTTAATTTTTCAAGTTATCGGAAAAAAAATTTTTATTTGATTTAGTGATAATTCTGGCAAATAAAATTATTTAAATGCTAATTTGAATTTTGTGAATGGGCCATTTTTAGGAGGTGGAATTTTGTGAAAGGGCCCCAATTTTTGGCCCCCCTGATTCTTCAGATAAATATTTCAGAACCTTTAGTAGGAATTCACAGTGGATATTGAATACAAGTCACTTTTGGTACCGTTTATCGGCACCTTCACAAAAAATGTACTATCAAAACCAGCACCTTCCCAAAAAATCGACATTTTCGCAGTAATATTACCGAAAATTGGCAGCTTCACAGTAATTTCTTCTATACAATTTATCTATGTTTACTAAAATTTATTTGCTTAAAAATATATTGTAAAGCTGTGTAAAGTATTTAAATTGCTATAAAACAGAAGAAGATAGTAATTTAATGCTGCTTTCATTAATTTATAGTTACCGTTAAAAATAAGTATAAAAATTGCACAAAAATTAAAATGCAGTTAATTTTTTTCACAAAAAAGGGGGGGGTTAAGTTTAAAATCCTGGATTGGTCCCCGATTTGAATAAAAAACTTAGAAACAATCTATAATAATAAAAGAGCTTTGCTTTACCACTCACTCACTCACTTACCAACGCACAGCAAAATCTACCGGGGCTACAGACTCGAAACTTGGTAGGGTCGAAGACCTTACGGCAGGGGTTCCCAACCGGTGGTACGCGTACCACTGGTGGTACGCGGGAACGTTTCAGGTGGTACGCGTGAGTCAAAGCAATATATGTAAAGCGAGGACAGTCAGAGAAATCTTTAATTAACTTCTGGATCGGATGTAAAACCGAGTACACTTTGATCTTCCGGCAAGCTCTGCTACTTTTGATGCCATTTGTTACGAGTTACTCGTGTGAGAGTGGATTTTCTGAACTCTTGTACATAAAAAATAAACATAGAAGCAGAATAAGTGTTGAAGAGGACGTGAAGATAAGTTCCATTACTCCTAATGTTGATATTTTGCTCACAGGCAAACAACAACAAATTTCTCACTAAAGACTATTAAAGTATATTTTGTATGATGATTAATTTTTTGCTGAGTTTGTACTAATTTTTTATTTGTATGTTTTTAGACCTATGGGTATAATAAATAAAACTGTAAATTAATACATCATACATCATTGTAAATTAATATATCATTACATCAAATTAATCATCATTTAATTATTTCATCTTTTTATTTCTCCTTTATTATAAGCATGTTATCTAACCATTAAATAAGAAGTTTTCTCAGGAATTTAATACAAAAAGCCTTTGAACACTTTTAGAAGAGTAAATATTATACGTTTATTAAAATATTTAAGTCTGGTGGTACGCCAAAATTTCTCCAAAAGTCAAGTGGTACGCAGGTTCAAAAAGGTTGGGAACCCCTGCCTTACGGTGTATACGCGCACTAAGAAGGGATTTTTCGAAATATCTTTTTTCTGACCCACAGGAGGGTTTGGAGCGTTTTTGACGTTTTCGAGCCCAGCGGCGTCCCAAATGGGGGGTTCAGGGGGTCTCCCCCTGATTTTAAAAAAAAAATATCGTTATTAAAAAATGGTTATAAACACTAATTCTAAACCGGTTTTTTAAGATCTTAAAAAAGTATAAAAGTATGTAGTATATTTAATTGTTTTGTATTTCATAAAAATTTAGCAGGATGAGGGGGAAATATGTTTTATCTATAAACATTGCTGTTCAATAATATATCTTTATTGTGAGCGAAGGCGGAGAAATTTGCCTCAAATATACATTTATACCAATTGCAGAAATGGATGGAGGGAGAAAAGGACAAAAGAGAAAAAATTAATGGGGTTCAGAAGGTCCCCTGACTTTTTTTCTATTTTGAAAAATTACTCTTTAAAAACGGGGATGGGGATTTCACACATTAAATCTAAACAGGTGGTATTTTTAAAAGGTTTTTTTACATCTTAACGAAGTGGTATGACATCAAAAAAGAATCCTAGCGGGAAGACTGTTGACTTTATTGCATCTAAACGATAATTCTTATTTATTTTAACACACAGTTTGATAAGCCCCCGAGCAACGGCGGGCATATCAGCTAGTCCTTTAATAAAGTATCCCAAGATGTCCCACTCTCCCCATTTCCTTGCCTTGCTTATGCTACCAACTATCGCCCCCCCCCCCTCCACAATGGCTCTGAAGGGGAGGGAAATAGTCTCCACGGTAAACTGCGCCATGACGGACCACAGGACTTTCGGACTCACAGTTTTAACGAGCACGGTATACTCGGTGGGTCTTTGGTGGGGTCGGGAATCGAACCCACGGTCCTGAAGCCGATGCCTTAACCACTAGGCTACCCACGGCCTTCTAGTGTTTTGTATATACTAGAAAGCAACGTTAGTTGACCCTATGACGTCACTAACAAACAAAGTGTAGTTCCCATCGCTGTGTCTGATTTTCGAGTGAAATGAAAAATATGATTATTTTGTTAAACCCACGTATTTATAATGCTTTTCAATCACGATTTGCGTACAAAAACTCCTCCTAACAACCCAACAGGCTTTCCGTTTACGCAGTTTCTCCTTCCGCATTTGTGACTTAATGGGTTCATGAAGCGTTGCTGTTGAGTATAGACGCACACTCTATAGAGCTTACCAGCAGAGAACTTTAAAAAACTTTTTTTCTTAATATTGAATTTTTTTTGTTATTTAAGAAATGGCGAATTTGTGAAGGTACCTAAAAACGGTAGTGAAATTGCCCTGGACAGACCACTGAATATACTGAAGAAAAAAAAAATCAAAAATTTCGAATACTAAATAAACCCAGAAAGGACCTCAAGATAAAATGAAAACTGATACTAATAACCACCGCTAAAAATTCAACTAAGATGAATAATAAAATCGCCCTTTGCCTTTTCTCTACATTTAGTTTTTCCACATCTAGTTAACGCACGTGTCCATGCGTAGTATATTTAATGTACAGTAACAATGTTTCCCTCTATTCTATTGTAAAACTCCCTTCTGTCTACTCAGTTTTTCCTTCCCTCCACGATGGGTAAACACAAAGCCTGTTGGGTTGCTAGGAGTTTCGGTTGATTAACTAATCCTTTTTCTATAAATTCTTCTTTGTTAGTGACGTCGTAGGGTCAACTTAAGTTGCAGTCTAGTCTCTTTCTGTTTATTATTTATTTTGTTTTGCTTAAAACAGTATGCTGCATCTTTGAAAGGAGCAATAATATATGAAATCAATTCAATATGTGCTACACTATGAGTTCTGATTTATACCAGTAAATTCACCCTCTTTTTAATATTCAAAATGTTTACAAGTGTTTCAATATAATAAGTCTTTTGCCTGAATTTTCATAGTTGACTTCCTGTCTTAAAGAAGTCGAAATTCTTTCTTATGTGTTTGATGAACGCCTTAAAGTAGCTGCAGAATACTTTTTAGCATCAATTCAATATTTTCACTCTTTCTCAAGTTGTTTCCATGGTTAAAGAGAGGTATCCCCCTGGGTGTAGGGTAACTTTGTATAAGTGTAATACGTTTTTTGCCTGTGAATTTTCAAAGTTGAAATTAGCTTGATACTAATAATATAACTAATAATATTGAAAAATAGAAACTCTAAAGTAATTTTCTTCTTATTTTTGACCCAGGAGGGAGGATTACCCTTGTACGGTTAATGTTTAACTTAGGGCCGTATTCAGAAACTTTTAACACGATTGAAACGAGTCGTTAACGAGTCGAGAACGACATCGAAATTGATCGAAAACGATCATTTTCGAAACGAGTACTTCAGCTCTCTCGTTTCCTCAAAAACGAGTAATATAGCGGACTCTGATTGGTTGAAAAGAAATTCGCGTCATCGCTGGGAGGTCCAGCGATGACGCGAATTTCTTTTCAGAGTCCGCTATATTACTCGTTTTTGAGGAAACGAGAGAGCTGAAGTACTCGTTTCGAAAATGATCGTTTTCGATCAATTTCGGTCTCGAATCGTTATCGACTCGTTTTCGACTCGTGTTAAAAGTTTCTGAATACGGCCCTTAAAAACTTATCAGTAATACTTTTAGTGGTGACTTTGATACTTGACTTCCTTTGGATAACTGACCTGTTCTCTCTTTCAGAGAAATCTATATATAGAAACTAGTCTTTTTCAGGGTTTTGAGTATACTCGACAGCTATACGTTTCTTGAACCCAGTACGTCATAAATGCGTAAACACAAAGCCTGTTGGGTTGCTAGGAGGAGTTTCTGTACGCAAATCGTTAATGGAAAGCACTATAAATACATGGGTTTAACATAATAATCATACTTTTAAATTGACGTTCTTCATTTCACTCAAAATTCAGACACGGCGATGGGAACTACTTTGTTTGTTAGTGACGTCGTAGGGTCAACTTAAGTTGCCGTCTAGTATAGACCAGTGTGGTCCAACCCGCTAGATGAGATTTTTACAGTCCCAGGTCAAAAAATACGTTTCTTAAAAATGAATTCGACTACTATTAGTTTTTTTTTTTTGTAGAATTGAGTTTAGAACCCGTCTTAACAGTTCTATCAAGTTTTCCTCTGGTCTAATTAGCTTTAAGCGGTATCTATACCCTCAGAGGGGTATAGCCCTTCAAAGCTTTTTTCCTAATATTTTTAGCGGTGACTTTGGAAGCCTCTATTTATATTCACAAAGTATTTTGACATAACTAACCCTTTCAGAGGAATACGTTCTTTTTCAGGGTTTTAGACTATACCTGACTGCAGCAGGAACTGCGTTAAGGCTGTTGGGTTGTTAGGAAGAGATAAATCGTGATTGAAAAGCACTAAATACAAGGTGCATATAGGAAAGTCCCTTGAAGTAGCTTCAAAATACTTTTTAGCAAACTCAAAATTTTCACTCTTTCTGGAGTTGTTTCCATCATGGTAGAAGAAAAGAGAGAAGTTTCAGGGGGAGGTATAATAGATCATGTGGTATATGTACTTGTACTGCTTACAAGTCCTCCATAAAAGCCAGGTTAGAGTACCTGCTCTTTCTTATATTTAGTGAAGGTTGTATTAATCTGTTTCAGAACGTATAAGCTCTACTGGGGAGATTTAGAGTTCTCCCCTTTAAAGTCAAAGATGAGAATAATACACTCCTGAATGTCGAAGTACACAACTATACTCGGACAGGAACGTTTCTTGATTGAACCCAGTACGTCACAAATGCGGAAGGAGAAAATGGGTAAACACGCAGCCTGTTGGGTTGCTAGGAGGAGTTTCGGTACGCAAATCGTGATTGAAAAGCACTATAAATACATGGGTTTAACAAACTAAACGCATTTCTAATTTCTTTTCCTTATATTTAGTGCTATTTAATGTTACTTAACTTTAATCTCTTTCAGACTAGACTGAACTAAGCTGTATCAGCTGTACTGGAAATTTTAAGTTCTCCCCTTAAAGTCAAAAGATGAGATTAATACACAACTGAGTGTCCAAATCCTATACTAGGTCAGTCACCAATTAAAGAATTAAGATAAAGTTTATAAGTCAGGCAAAAAGTAAAGTTTCTAAATTTCAATCCTTTAATTCAGTCACCTCTCAAAGAATTGGCTGAAAATTATGAAGTTAAAACGAGACGCCCAGGGCGGTGGTTGGGGTTTGCGGATGGAATACTAATACATTCTTCCCTTGGACTCTTAATTTTCTAGTCAAAATTAGTGTCATTTTTTAAAGAATCTGACTGATTCGGGTAGAAATATGGGAATAAGTCTTCAAAAATAGTGTATTTTTTTAAAGAATCTGACTGGTACGGTTACAGTTAACGTAGAAATTTAGAAAAATTATGTCCCCCCGTGAATGCGCAGGAAAATTTATAAAAACCAATCAGTTTTTATTTCCGGGTGCTATACCCGATGAGAAGGCTCAGACTCGAACCGGGGTTCGATCTGAGGGCCTTTCGGATGGCAGTCTGGTGTGCTAACCACCAAGCCATCCGTTCCTACAGCTGTGATGATCTCCTAATTAATATGAACTTGATATTCCAACATGTTGTTAGAAATATTAATTTACTTTTTGTAATATAGATGGCGCCAGCACCGTGTGACGATTCAAATGCGCATGCGTGTGAACTTGCGTTTAATAAAATAGTATTAGCTGGGGATTGAACCCAGGAACTACCGCATGCTAGGCAAGTACTAACACACCGAGCCATCCGTTCCTACAGCTGTGACAATCTTCTAATTAATTTAAAGTTGATAAATAGAATATAATAGAAAATAGAATAGATGACATAGAGTAGGAATAGATGAGATGAGATAGAATAGATGATATAGAATAGAATAAATATAAAATTAAATAGGAAACACCGGGGTTCGAACCCAGGTCCAGAGCATGCAAGCCACACACGCATCCACTGAGCCATATACTCATATACCAACCGTAAGCTATAATAAATCTGGATACTAATTTTTTTTAAATTTAAATAGAAAAAATAAACCGGGGATGTAACCCAGGTCCAGAGCATGCCAGACACACGCAACCACTGAGCCATCGACTCACATAGCTACGGAAACAGATAAGAGATCTGGATTTTAATTTTTGCATATAAATATGCATATATATATATATATATATATATATATATATGCATATGAAGTAATCTATATGGACGGAAGAGAAATTATCCACAGTCGGAGAGAGTCCACACGCATGCGCATTGGATCAACTAGAAGCAAGATTGGTTGGTTTAGGAAATTTTGGTTGGTTCGAAGGAAGAACTTTAAACAGACTTGATTGGTTGGTTGAAATTTCTCTAGGGAAAATATAAGTTTTTTTTTTAATAATAAAATATTAAGTGGGGATAGAACCCAGGAACTGCCGCATGCTACGCAAGCATTACTACTCCAGTGGAGATCCAGTAACCATGAAACTTATTACAACATGTATCTTATTGGGTTTACTTTCTACGCAGGCGCAGTGCTACGAATTAAGTTCCTTAGGCACTAGGCTCTTTTATATTGAGGACTGCGCATGCGCATCTGTGTACAGCCAGCCCAGGAACATCTCAACTCAAAGAAGAGATGGGTTCAAGTCCTAGTTGCCATTTGAAATATAATAAACTTTGTTCTTGTTATACACTCTTTGTCGTGTCATTTATTTTTTTTTCAGAATTTTTTTTTCCTAAGTTAACGTGCAACAGACGACATTAGTCATGCTTATTTGGAAACGTTGATTCCGTACAGAATTACTTCCAATCACGGATGGAATCAACGTTTCCAAACAAGCAAGTGACGTCACACTAATATCGTCTATTGAGGGCTGCGCTTTAATACGTCAGAACTGCCCAATGAGCACATTATGTTCAAGGTTCGTTTACTTCTAGCAGAGGTTACGTAACCTTGACGTATTTGGTACGAACTGTGATACATGGGTTGGTGAGCAAGACGAGTGCCTATTTGCTACGCAGTCCGATCCCAATGCGCATGCGTGTGGATTTTTTTTTCTTTTAGAAATTTTAATAAAAATATATTCGGGGACAGAACCTAGGAACTTCCGCATGCTAAGCAAGCACTAACACACCAAGCCATCCGATCCTGCAGCTGTGATAATCTTCTAATTAATTTGAAGTTGATAAATAGAATTTCATAGAAAATAGAATACGGTTATAGAATATAATAGATAGGAAAATGAAATACAGTTATAGAATATAATAGATAGGAAAATGAAATACAGTTATAGAATATATAATTGATAGAATAGAATATAGCAGATAAATAGAAAATTAAAGTTTATAAAAAGATAATACCGGGGATCGAACTTACATCGACTTACACTACAACAGTAACATATAACTCTGGATATTAATTTTTGATTGGTTGGTTGGCATTTTAATTTATGAATTTAAACAGGAAAAAAACTGGTTGGTTGAAATTTCTCTAAGAAAACATAATAATATTTTAATAAAATAAGAACTGGGGATAGAACCTATAGGAACTGCTGCATGCTAAGCAAGCATCCTACCACTGCTCCAATCCAGTACCTTTGAAACTTATTATAATTTGTTCTTTCTTTTCACGCATGCGCATGAAGCAAGGCTTCCAGATCGGACTGTGTATAGCTTTTAGCTGCTCGTTTAGTATGTTCAAATCAAATTTACTAGAAATGACAAAGAAACATATCAAATAAAATTTATTAAGAATAACATAAAAAAGTGCATAAATAAATATATGATTTCACCTACACACCAAGCTATCCTAGTACTTGTTTCTTAATGTTTTGTATGTAAGACAACTTAGAGGAACGTTTCCTGCCCCTATGATGTCACTAACAAGCAAAGTAGTTCCCATCGCGGTGTCTGAATTTTAAGTGAAATAAAGAACGTCAATTTAAAAATATGATTATTTTGTTAAACCCATGTATGTAAATCGTCTTTTTATCACGATTTGCGTACCGCCTCCTAGCAACCCAGGCTTTCTGTTTACGCAGTTTCTGCTTCCGCGTAGTGACGCCATTGGTTCAGGAAACGTTGCAGTCTATACTCGACAGCAGCAACGTTTCCTGAACCCAGTACGCGGAAGGAGAAAATGGGTAAACACAAAGCCTGTTGGGTTGCTAGGAGGATAGTACGCAAATCGTGATAAAAAGACGATTTACATACATGGGTTTAACAAAATAATCATAATTGACGTTCACTCAAAATTCAGACACCACTTTGTTAACCACGTTGCAGTCGAGTATAGAGGCCTTTGAACACAGGGTAATTCATTTTGTGTACACCCACTTGTCAGGAGATACCTCAGAATTAATGTCTGGTTACGGCCTTGTCGTTGCAATCATCTCTCATATAAAAGCCCACGTCACTCACTGACTCACTGACTCACTGACTCACTGATTCTGGAACGCTCGCACACTATGATGCCATCTCGCAATAATAATCATAATCATCAGAAAAATATAAAAGCCCACGTCACTCACTGACTCGATGCCATCTCGCAATAATCAGAAAAATAAATAAATAAAAGTAATTAAAATTTTAAAATAATATAATAGCTTTTAAATAAATATCTTTCAAGAAAGTTGGTTTACTTAATAAAGGTTAAAAAGTTACTTTTAGGGAAGTTGGTTTCTAATTCAACAATAATAAATTATTAAAGTTAAACTTCTTATTTAATGTATAATTAATAGGAACTTGAAGTAGTAACGAGCGAAGCTCGCATAAAAGGCTAGCCTAGCTGTAAGACCCGGCTTTGCCGGGTCGTAACAGCTAGTCCTATAATAGTTTCGTAATGTTTTGGAGACAGAAGTTGTTGTATCTTAGCAACTGGTGTAGGATTTATGTTGCTTGATTAGTTGGACAGGGTAAGAGTGTCCAGTCCAGCACGAGACTTTTAAATTGTGTGAAATCACGATTCTTAGCAAGGACAAGACATTCCAATACCAATAGAACTATGTCTCGAAACACGATGATGTAATCCCTGGGGGCCGTCCATAAATGACGTCACGCTTAGAGGGGGGTTAATCAATCTGTGACACTTTGTGGACAAGGGGGGGGTTCAAGAATTGTGACATCACACATTGAAAATCAAAAATAAACCTAAAAAAGAATTCTTTTTTTTTCTGGAAAACGTAGCTTAAATAACATTATGGGGGTGCACTTAAACTTCAATAGAAACATCGTATCCCAAATTCTTAGTACCAACCTTATTATTGGTAGCAGTCCGTGACCCTGCTAATAGTTTCTTAATGTTTTGAAGACAGAAGTTATTGTATCTTAGCAACTAAGTGTAGGATAACTGGTGTTTCATAACTCTGGAGAGGTCTTAAATTGCGTGAAATCACGGTTCTTATTGGAAGGACAAGACATTCCAATCTGTGTCGATATACACCACTAAGAACACGATGACACGGTTCCAGACATTAGTTTCTAAGGAGGGAAAAAACCTACAGTTTCGGTTTTTTTTTCTTTTTCGATAATACCAATCGCATGAGATGAAGGACTCCTAGACACGAAATATACAATAAGGGATGATTCGGCCCGTTTCTCTAATGACCTTCCATCATGGGAATTAAGAAAACTTCACCGGTGATTTTTTACTACACACAGGTCTGAAATACTACTTACTGTCATTGAAAATTCCCAGACAGTTCCTGATGGGATAATGTCGAGCCATTAAAAAAAAGTCCGGGATGAGATTGGCAAAAAGTCTGCACGAAAGACATTCTATCTCTTAAATTGAGAATAAATCGGAAAAACTAATAATAAAATTAGTTAACATTAATTTCAACAATAAATTCTTACACTTTGAAATTAAAAGTTTTAATGTGTTAAACTGTTATTTTAAACTGGCTTATAACTATAAAAATTTACCATATAAAAGAGCCTTATAAGTCAAGAACATCGACTTGGATTTTTAGAAAAATGAAATTCCCAGTCAAAAATATCAGTTCATAAGCTGATTTTTTTTTTAAATTTAAAAAGTCTGAAATTTTCAAGATAATTTAAAAAAAAATCTGAAAAATCTCATTCCTGATACCAATCATATCAGATGAATATCAGAGACGAAATCCTTATCCATTAGAGGAGAATCGCCGCAGACCTCCCAAGATTTAAACACCCAGAGCAGTAACCAGACTTGAGTTCAGGGGGGGTTGACTCAACGTTATCCTGCTGAGGTACCCCCTAATGTTCCACATTAAAATTTTACATTTACTTGAAGTAGTCCAGGAAAATTTGCTTCAAAAAGTAGTGATTTAGTTCATTTTGAGATATTTTTGGTTTCACTCAAAGAGAGCAGCTCCTTGTAAACCACGGAATTTTCAAGGAAAAATTTTAAATACAAGTCAAAACTCACAGGGGGATGGGGGTCCACCCCCAGAATTTTTTTTGAAAATTAGCCCCCTTCAAGTAGTGTTTTACCTCATATTAAAATCTTTGGGAAGCACTCAAAGGTAACTTGAGTCTTCCCCAGGGTTCTCTTGAGTTCTGTTGAGTTTGAGTCTTCCCGGGGGTTTAAGAACCGCTGTCTTACAACATCATGGGAAGTAAGAAAACTTCAACTGATTATTTCCCTTACTTCACCGGCGGCATTGAGTTTAACATCTAGTCTTACACAACATTATTCATACAGCTGAGATCTGAAATACTGTCATTGAAAATACCCAGACAGTCTCCCTGGGATAATGTGGAGCCATTCGAAAAGAAAAGTCCTGTAATGTACATGAAGCAGGGGCTCAGAAATAAAATTTTCAGGTTAATTTTGAAGATTTTTCGGTAAAAAAACTAGCAATTCACGGCATTTTCGGATATTTCTTGCTCTTATGAACATATATTTTCAATAAATGGTCTATTTTTTTCACTTTCCAGAGCCAAAATTACATTCAAAATTGTTCATTTTCCATCAGGTATTCTGTATGATTTTCCAGGTTTTGGGCCAAAACGAGAAACTTTCCCTAACTTTTTAGGTGAAATTAAAATTCCCTGATGAACCAACTTGACAAAAAACTTAAGTATTTATTTGTAGAGCATTTTCAATCACATGACTCGGCCTAACAACGGCCTTAGCAACGTTGTTTTTGCCCGCCAGTGACATCATGTGCGAATGCTTCTAGTTCCCGCCCCTAACAACAGCCTTAGCAACGTTGTTTTTGTCTTCCAAGTGACGTCATGTGCGAATGCTCTATAGTAGTGAGACTAGTGTTACAAGTTAAAGATTTATTAGTTGAAAGAGTAAAAAGTAATTTAAATTTTGAGTTGGCATCATGTAGAAGAAATTATTAGAATGGAGAATTACTAGAGCATTCGCACATGACGTCACTTGGAGGACAAAAACAACGTTGCTAAGGCTGTTGTTAGGGGCGGGAAATAGAAGCGTCCAATAGAAGCATTCGCACATGATGTCATTGGAAGACAAAAACAACATTGCTAAGGCTGTTGTTAGGGGCGGGAAATAGAAGCGTCCAATAGAAGCATTCGCACATGATGTCATTGGAAGACAAAAACAACGTTGATAAGGCCGTTGTTAGGTCCGATCATGTGATTGAAAATGCTCTATATTAGATTGTGTTGTTTTTTTTTAGTAGGAAAAGTATTAGTTTAGAATTTAGAAGAATGGAGAAAGTGTGTATTTTTTTGGAAAAGATAATTAGGTATGTGCTGTAAATAGGATGTTTTTGTAAATATTAAATTTGAATTCTCACTCCAATGTTTCCCTGTTGAAATTTGCCTCTGAGCTTGGCTTATGGCGTAGGAATCTTCGGGACTACTCTAGATTTACAAGAATCCAGTTGGAACACCTGACTTTTCCAGGTATTCCCTGAAACAACAATGCTTCGAAGCGACATCCATAAATTACGTGAGGTAAAAAAGGGGGGGTCCAGGAAAATCTCACGTCAACTTTAAGATAATTAGGTATGTGCTGTAAATTAGGATGTTTTTGTAAATATTAAATTTGAATTCTCACTCCAATGTTTCCCTGTTGAAATTTGCCTCTGAGCTTGGCTTATGGCGTAGGAATCTTCGGGACTACTCTAGATTTACAAGAATCCAGTTGGAACACCTGACTTTTCCAGGTATTCCCTGAAACAACAATGCTTCGAAGCGACATCCATAAATTACGTGAGGTAAAAAAGGGGGGGTCCAGGAAAATCTCACGTCAACTTTAAGATAATTAGGTATGTGCTGTAAATTAGGATGTTTTTGTAAATATTAAATTTGAATTCTCACTCCAATGTTTCCCTGTTGAAATTTGCCTCTGAGCTTGGCTTTTGGCGTAGGAATCTTCGGGACTACTCTAGATTTACAAGAATCCAGTTGGAACACCTGACTTTTCCAGGTATTCCCTGAAACAACAATGCTTCGAAGCGACATCCATAAATTACGTGAGGTAAAAAAGGGGGGGTCCAGGAAAATCTCACGTCAACTTTAAGATAATTAGGTATGTGCTGTAAATAGGATGTTTTTGTAAATATTAAATTTGAATTCTCACTCCAATGTTTCCCTGTTGAAATTTGCCTCTGAGCTTGGCTTTTGGCGTAGGAATCTTCGGGACTACTCTAGATTTACAAGAATCCAGTTGGAACACCTGACTTTTCCAGGTATTCCCTGAAACAACAATGCTTCGAAGCGACATCCATAAATTACGTGAGGTAAAAAAGGGGGGGTCCAGGAAAATCTCACGTCAACTTTAAGATAATTAGGTATGTGCTGTAAATAGGATGTTTTTGTAAATATTAAATTTGAATTCTCACTCCAATGTTTCCCTGTTGAAATTTGCCTCTGAGCTTGGCTTTTGGCGTAGGAATCTTCGGGACTACTCTAGATTTACAAGAATCCAGTTGGAACACCTGACTTTTCCAGGTATTCCCTGAAACAACAATGCTTCGAAGCGACATCCATAAATTATGTGAGGTAAAAAAGGGGGGGTCCAGGAAAATCTCACGTCAACTTTAAGATAATTAGGTATGTGCTGTAAATAGGATGTTTTTGTAAATATTAAATTTGAATTCTCACTCCAATGTTTCCCTGTTGAAATTTGCCTCTGAGCTTGGCTTTTGGCGTAGGAATCTTCGGGACTACTCTAGATTTACAAGAATCCAGTTGGACTTTTCCAGGTATTCCCTGAAACAACAATGCTTCGAAGCGACATCCATAAATTACGTGAGGTAAAAAAGGGGGGGTCCAGGAAAATCTCACGTCAACTTTCAGTTTAGAAAATATACGTTTTTTTCTTTAATATTTTTTAGCACAAGTTCAGAAAAAATGCTCAGATTAGTCAAACTAGCATATCATTAGCCAGTCAGTCTTGATAATTACAAGTTAGAACCATGTTTTCGATTTCAACGTGTTTTTGTATCAAAATTTTGCGATCTGGATGGTAATTTTTATGCCGATAAAACAAAACTAGTGGTTGAGAAAATCTCACGTGGGGGGAGGGGGGGTCCAGCAAAATCTCACCAAGGGGGGAGGGGGGGGGTCCATATTTAGGAAAAAACACCTCACGTAATTTATGGATGTCCCCTAAATTAATATCATCCGCTGTTCAGGGCAACACCACAGGGTGAGGTCCATCCAGAAGAAAATATACTATACACAAGAAAATAGAAGATGAAATTATATAAAAGAAAAAGTTTATTATCATCCAAACAATAATTACCCGATGGCAGTCTCAAAGCTATATATTAATAAGCACATTTATATAAGTACACACCAAAACAGCTTTTTTAAAAAAAATAAGTAATAATATTGCACAGATAAATTATTAACACAACGTATTTAAAAATAAATACATAACAGTTTATAATCTTTTCACTGGAAAAAAAGAATATTCTTTTGTCAATATCATGAGAAACTCACAATCAGTGGCGGCTCGACTCGACAGCAACGTTTCCTGAACCCAGTAGGAAGGAGAAAATGGGTAAACACAAAGCCTGTTGGGTTGATAGCAATCGTGATAAAAAAAAACACTACAAATACATGGGGTTAACAAAATAATCATATTTTTAAATTGTCGTTCAACTCAAAATTCAGACACCAATAGATGGGAACTACTTTGTTTTTTAGTGACGTCATAGGGTCAACTAACATTGCTGTCTAGTATAGTGGCAAAAATTTGTAAGGGGGCAGTGGTCCCGAAAAGTTCGGGAACCCATGATTTAAATAAAAAAAAAACCCACACAAAACAAATCATCATCAAAAACAAGTCACCAAAACAAATTTGAGTCACTTCAACCGGTAAACACAGAGTTTCAGTGGCATATGACGTCACAGAAAAAAAATCGAAAAACAAAACAACATTCGAGAATGATTACTGTCATCAACAAGTAGTGTTCGGCAACTAGTGGTCAAAAAATAGTGTGGGAAAATCTAGTTGCAACTAGTAGTTAACTATTTTTTCCTGGGACTAGTTTTGCAACTAGATAACTATTTCTCAAAGTAGTTAACTAGTCTATTTAATTTCATAACCTATTTTTTGCCCAAATTCTAATACAATTTTCTGATCTATATCACAAAATACGTTAATGCTTCACCCAAAAAGGATCTTTATTTCTGGTTATGGTATTTGAGTACTCTTCCATCTTAATTAAATTTGTTAAGAGTTGAAATTTGCCACATTTGAAAATTTATCACATAAAATGACATTGTAGTTATAGAGTGTTTTTAGGTGACGTCACGACCAGCTATTTTCTTTTAACTGTTAACCTTTTGTAGGGCTTTTAACTGTTGCTAAGGCGGTTGCTAGGTAACGAGGTATCTGTTGCTAAGGCGGTTTTTAGGTATGGGATCACGTGATTGCAAATGCTCCAATAGAAGAATTCCACGGCTAGTCATTTTTTGTAACTGTTAACCTCTGTAGGGCAAAAAACTGTAACCTTTCTGTTGCTAAGGCCGTTGTTAGGTCCGAGTCATGTGATTGAAAATGCTCTATAGATTACGATAAAATTTTTTGTATATTTTGATAAAAACTTTAAATATTTTTTTAAATTTTAAGCAATTTTTTTAACAGTAGTCGAAAATTTGAAAGTAGTTTTAACTAGTAGTTATTAAAAAAGTAGTTCAACTAATAGTGGTGACGTCACAACCGGTTATTTTCTTTTAACTGTGTACCTTCTGTAGGGCTTTTAACTGTTGCTAAGGTCGTTGTTTATCTGTTGCTAAGGCGGTTTTTAGGTATGGGATCACGTGATGGCAAATGCTCCAATAGAAGAATTCCACGGACAGTCATTTTCTGTAACTGATGTTAAACCTCTGTAGGGCAAAAAACTGCAACATCTTCTGTTGCTAAGGCCGTTGTTAGGTCCGAGTCATGTGATTGAAAATGCTCTATAGTTGAACTAGTTTAAACCAAAAGTAGATAAACTACTAGTTGATCAGTAGTTAACTACTAGTTGCAACTAGTTCTAGTTAACTAGTGCCGAACACTATCAACAAGCATCAATAGCATTTATGTAAACATCACAGAAACTAAAAAGCAATAAATACGCCTATATATATATATCTAATCTATATAAAACTTAAGACATAAATGCTCAAATTGTGGAAACAAATATATAAAAATAATAAGTAATAATAAAGAATAAACATTCGCATAATAAAAATCACTTATTACATAAGCACTTAACGAATTTCTCAAAAAACAAATATATATTAAAAAAATAATCTCTTTTAAAAGCCAACTATTTATTACATATTGCGAGGGCTAAAGGGACGAGAAAGGCACACCAATCCTCAACCATCAGTGGCGGACATAAGGCCCCCCCCTTGGACCCAAAAAAAATCACTCATAAGTACGAAAAAAAGTCCCAAAAAGAACTTAAAATGAGTTAAAACCCTACTTTTACAGGTCAGATTTCAAAATTTTTTTGGGGGGGAGGACCCCTATACCCCCTAGCCATGGGCGCCCCGCCCATACATGTCCCACATCTTTCCTGTACTTCATAAGGCCCTTTGCACAGAAAAAGTTACGTAAAATCTTCCTTTTAGTGTCTGACTTGAAATTTTGCGGCTCGGATCTTATATTTTAGAAATTCCCCAAGTGAGTTATAACACTACTTTTAAGAATAAAATTTCAAAACTTTTTCTGAGGGAGGACTCCTTGAAACTCCAGTATTTTTTACAAAATTTTTTGCATAAAGAACTCTTGAGGAGTCCCTTTGAAATAATTATGAACCAACCCTCTTAAAAAGAAACTTGGTGGGCTTGACTTGCTTAGGTTTGAGGGGAAAAGAATACGGCCTTGACTGGCTAACTTGCAAAAATTTTTCTTGGCCCCCCCCTTTCTAATTCAAACGTATGGGCACTCATACCCCCCAAGCGGTACCAAAAGGGCCTTTGTATAGAGGTCATCCAAAACTTAACCGCTTTCAAAAGTAGCTTTTTTTTCGGACAACAGCGCAACTCCAGTCTTGTACCTTGCGCTGTTGAAAAGTGACGTCTCGCCTACTATTTCGAGCTTCTCTGGCCTTATGAGTCTAGGTCAAACTCATTTTCAGTGTATCATGATCACACAATTCCAAAATCAAATAATTTTTTGGACCCTTTTAGCGACGGACATTTTGGGAGTGCTCAAACGGAGTGCCTTCCTATCCCGACAATTAGCATTCAAATTTAGTTATTCAAAATGAAGGTCACTCCTCATACATGGTTCCCACTCTTTGAAAACATTGAAAATCAAGGCCCTCAACAAAATTTTTCAAGGACCTTTTTTCGCAGACATTTAAAAATCCTCGAGATAACAGTTCTGTGCATTTCTCACTCAATCAGAAACTGGCGTTGGTTCATTTGTGGAACCGATGTAGAGGGAGTTACTATCGTAATTTCATGATCGGAGCGTTTCAAAAATCGCGGGAAGGAAATTTAGATGAATTAGCGAAAGGCGGCTGGAGTGGATTCAAAATTCAAGGACATAGGCTGTTTTTCAAGGACCTAATTTTAGCAGAAAAAAATTCAAGGACCGTGGGAACCCTGTCATAAGTCACAGAATTTCAAGGAAAAACAGTACATAATAGATTTTAAAATTTTGAGGGGGGTATGGGGTCCTCTAAAGAAAATTTTTAGATTTTTTTACCCTTAAAAGTTAATTCATTTTGAGACAATTTGGTTACACCGCTCCTTTTGAGTCACATAATTTTTAAGGACAAAACAGTATAAAAATTTCGGGAGGGGTTTGAACCACTAAAGCCCACCCCCTTAAATACGGCCCCGTCTGATGGTTTACCCAATCTTTAAATTTAGTACACCAAAATTAAAATCCTTTGTATAGAGGTCATCCAAAACTTAACGCTTTTAAAAGTAGTGCCTTCCTATCCCGCCATAGCCGACAATTATAGCATATACAATCAGCACTTCAAGAATAGTTCATAATCTACTAATTCTAATATATAGGATTTCACGAAGCGTCTAATACACTAAAACGTCACATATGTCAAATGAGATAAGACTGAGACAAGTAAGCATGACACAGCTTAATAAGTTCTCTGGCTCAAATCAGAATCCATAAAATAAGTCTATTAAGTTTTATTGCATTGTAATTGTGACTATGCAGTTACCCATTAAAAGTTTAAAAAAAAAACGACGACTCCATAGTTACTGGCAATGTGATAAACCGGGCATTATTAATAATGCCCGAAGTGGAGGCGGGCAATGTGATAAATTCAATGGCATTTCATTATTAATGACTTAATTATTAGCTGACTGATTTTGATTCTTTTTTAGTTGAACCTTTAGTTGACAGTTGAAGCATGCGCAGTAGCAGGAGTTTGTTATTACGTGTTTTAAAACATTAAAATTATGTTATTGATCAATCCTAACATCAGTACCGATAGCCCAGTGGTATAGTGTGAGGCTAGTAACCCAAAGGTTCGCTTCCAGGCTGCTACTTTTGTTATTATGCTTTTAATTATCTTGTAATTAAAATAAAAAAATAGCGAGATTAGAGTAGAGTTTAGTTGTTACTTTCGAAGCAATAACCAGTGCCTATTAATAATGCCCTGTTTTATCACTTTGCCCGTAACATGTATACAAGTACATAGTTTGTAATTTTGAAATGAACGCACATATTGAATAAGCACCCAGAAGAACCAAAATCTCATTTCACCAAACGAAAAGAGCAACAGATAGTTCAAAATACACAACTGTACCTAGAATATAAAAATCACATGATTTGTGTGTATTTTCACCACGATTTGAGGTAAATGCAACCACAGTCCTTAGCAAAAAAATGTTATCAAAACAAATGGACAAATTGCAGTCAATTTTTTAAAAAAAATCTTAATGCATTCAGAATGGCTTAAAACCTTCAGAAAACAATTTAATATACCTTTAAAAGGGCTAATTTTTAAGTTATTTTTAATAATTGAAAAGAGCTTCGTTTCGGTCTGAGCTGAAACAGATTGTGACGTCACGCGTGCCTTTGTTTAATAATTTCGCTTTGAAAGCCATTCAGCCTTTTTTTTTTTTGTTTTTACAGCCTAAGGTTTCCATGGAAACAGATTGTGACGTCGAGCGTGCCTTTTGTTCAATCTAGGCTCTCTAGTTCAATCATTCTGCTTTAAATCATTAATCATTGTTAATCTGCTTTAAATCATTAATTTGTTAATCATTCTGCTTTTGAAGACCAAGCGTGCTTGGGAACTAAACACTGGGGGTCTTGCGTTAGACCAGGGATGGCCAACCCAAATGATCTTGAGGGCCACTTTGGAAAACCACAATACTCCCGCGGGCCGCATATAAAAAGTTGAAAAGTATAAAATAGGTATTTAGATTAGGGAGTTAGGGTACTTAGATTAGGGGAAATTAAACAGGTGCCGTTAAAAAAAAACATTCTGAATTATTCGAAACTAAGTTAGGTGGATACGCACTACTGTCATTTTAATAATCTCTCAAAGTCTGAAGACGAAGTCCCAAAACAAAAATATTTAGTGAAAAATAAAAACAAAATTAATTGATACTTTATTTCTTCGTCTAAATTACTACATTTATGAATGCAAGTATGGTGTGATATAGTGACAGTAATTAAGGTATTGAATATGTATTGATGAGATCAGTGGCTTATGTAAAAATCTCTCTCACGCATTTTTAATAGGCCCAATGTAACTTTTTAATAAATTTTTAAGTAGAATTTGCGTTCTAAACAACTAAATGTTAGAACAGTTGTGAGTAATTAAGGTACTACAAGTACCAAAGGGGGGTCCTCCCCCAGGAAATTTGACTAAAAAAAACAAGATTTTAACTAGTTTTGGTACACCTAGTCCGAATTTCGGAAATACATTTGAGGTGGGCAATATTTTTTCCATTTTTGCAACTAAACATTGTTCTTATAAAGGAAAATTATAGCTCGAAGAGTAAAGTTTTTTTTAAACTTACGAAAAATCTCGCGGGCCGCAAAATTATATCAAGCGGGCCGCGGGTTGGCCATGCCTGCGTTGACCACCTAACCGGGACATATGCCTTGCACCCCAGGGCCCCACGGTCAAGCCTTTTCTTTGCCTTTTGGTGTTTTTATCTTGTCATGTAAATGGATACTTTATATCTGTATGACAATATGTAAATAAATAAAACGAAGATGGGCATAAACGTCACGTTTTTCTGCCATAAAATGTCTCAAAATTAATTAAGAAAATTTTTGTGAGAAAACCCGTCAAGCATATATTCAGGAGAGAATTTTCAATACGTTAAAATTGAAAACTTTGAATTTTAAGAGATGCTGCAATTTTCCATTTTGCAAAGTATGGACTGTGCTGATTCATTTTAACCAAGTTACAAACTTGAAACTTTGAAGAACGTATTTAGATGGTTGTCATTTACCCCAAACGTGAATAAATAAATATATACTCTGCTATAATATATAATCGAAAGAAATACAATCCCTCGTCGTTGGTAAGAGATTCTTCTGTTGAGTGTCACCCGTTTAACCCCCTTCTGAGCGTTCTTATACATAATTCCTCTTTCTATACATACTTTGTGCATTGTCTATGAAACGACCGCTATATCGTGAAACAGAGACATAGCGCTGTTGAAAAGTGACGTCTTGCCTACTACTTCGCCTCACGATTTCGAGCTTCTATATGGCCTTATGAGTCCATGTATGATCGCGTTTTCCTTTCGTTATTTCAAAAACCGCTACTGCTACAACATTTAGAAGATTCTCACCCAAGTAGACGAATGACGTCAGTTATTTGTCAAAATATGCCTTAAAATTGACGTCATGATATGCGTCGAATGTCCAACCTTTCGTCGTCATAAATGACGTGAATTTGACGAAACGTCACTTAGAGGGACGTAATAATGACGTCGTACAATTCACGTCATTCCAAGGGACGTAAAAAAGACCAAACCTTTCATCAAAATTTGGTCATTCTAGGTGGCGTAAAAATGACGTCTCTATGTCGTGTTAAATTGAAGTCATTTTTTGTGACTAAAAAAGACGTCATATTTCCCCCCAATTGACGTCATATGAAAAAATATGACCTGAGTTTGACGTCATAAATTACGTCATCCATCTACTTGGGTCATTGGTCAGCGCGTAGCAGTATAACCGCGATTTTTGTTGACCAATCGCGAGCCTAAGAAAGATAGCACTTATTTTTCAACGCGTGTAGCAGCTACATCGTTTTCTCTCCTATAGCAGCTATTTTTTTTAACTGCTACTCGTTTTTTTGCCCATCTCTAAAAAAACAGGGTTACATACAGGGAATAGTGTACTACAACCAGTTGCCACTTGTTTTTTTTTAGCGTTACCAACTAGGGCGATAATTCGCATTCTAGCAAGCCGGCGGATATTCTGAATAGTGGACTATGATGCCAACAATAGTGCCAATTAAGTCGCCAAGAAGAGTGGCACCCGATCGTAATATATAGCCCTAAAACAGTGTTTTACCTCATTTCTATACACCTACTAGTCCGAATTTCGAGAAGCAGACCGTTTATCCGGAATTCTAAAATCCGAAAGGTTTACAGATTTTAAACATAAAAAATTGTCTTGTTTTGGAGGTATTATTTTTCCCATCAGGTCCATTATAAATATCTACTATAAAATATAGAGTGTAAAAAACAGTACCTATACTCGACAGCAACGTTTCCTGACCCTATGTAGCCCTACGTAGACTACGCGGAAGGAGAAACTGCGTCAACAGAAAGCCTGTTGGGCTGCTAGGACAACGCAAATCGTGTACTCGACAGCAACGTTTCTTGAACCCAGAACATCACTACGCGGAAGGAGAAACTGCGTAAACAGAAAGCCTGTTGTGTTGCTAGGAAGAGTTCCGGTACGCAAATCGTGATTGAAAGGGCACAATGTGTGCATGGGTTTAACAATCTAATCATATTTCTAAACTGAAGTCCACTCAAAATTCAGACACCGAGCTGAGAACTACTCTTTGTTACAGGCGTCATAGGGTCAGGAAACGTTCCTGTCGATTATAGTCCAAATTTCGGGGATACGGACCTTTTATCCGGAATATTCCCAAAGCCGGAACGTTTACAGATTTTAAAACAAAAATTTAACAAACATAAATATCTATTGTTTTTCACCGGAACACTGTTGGTCGTTTAGAGACTTTTTATCCGGAATGTTCCAAAATCCGAAATTCTATATTTTAGTGACGGGCACTTTATCCCGAATGTTCCAAAATCCGGAAAGTAAACAAATATTACCTATTTCTTTTTTCGTTTGACAGCAACGTTTTCTTCTTGAACCCAGAACGTCACTACGGGGAAGGAGAAACTAAGTAAACAGAAAGCCTGTTGGATTGCTAGGAGGAGTTTCGGTACCCAAATCGTGATGAAGAAAGCACTATAATACTTGTTCAATCATAGGGTCAACTACAGTTGCAGTCAAGTAAAGCACACCTATTCCGAATTTCGGAGAAACGGACCTTTCATCCGGAATTTCAACATATTAAGCAAAATTCTCGCTTTGAAGGTACTATTTCCCCCATATAAATACCTATACACCGGTGGTTGCTTACGGACCTTTTATCCGGAATCCAAAAATCCGGAACGGAAGATTCAAAAGTACTATTTTCCCCATATCAGGTGGTCCATCACAAATACACCGCTCAGAAGGAACGTTTCAAAATCCGGAAAGATGTTGGCTCTCACGACAGCTCCCCTATAGGGGCACTCTGCAGCCACAGGTCGTGCATGAAGTGGTATAGCTCGTCCGAGACGGACACCTTGTAAGGGGTGGGGTTGAGGTTGCGCTTGATGTCGGAGCGGAGGGTGTGCAGAGAGTCCTTCACTCTCTCACGCACTCTGCTCAGCACCGGCAGGTCGTTGCAGATCGCGCCGTCGCAGAAGTACAGCTCCTGGAGGTCCTGCACGCGAACCGGCTGCACGTAGGCGCGCTTGGACTCCTGCAAAAGGGAGGGAATGCCTTAGGGGCCATTCATTAATTACGTAAGGACGATTTTGGACCCCTTCCTTACCCCCATGTAAGGGTACGTAAGATTTTTCAAACCCCTCCCCCCTATTCTTACGTAAGATCCCATTTCGTTTTTCAAAATAATAAAATGTTAGAAAAGGATCAGTTCTAAAACTCTCTGTTTGACGCAAATCAAAGATTTTTATTTTTCAACAGACCAACCCTCGGGTCCCTTACGTAAATTAATGAATGGCCCTTAAGACTACCGTATATAGGGACCATTTAAGACTGCCTGATAATTAATTCTGCCAATAATCTTCCATCGGCTTTAATCATAATTCGGTTTATCCCTATTATTTAAAATGGACCAGTCTTGTTTCTACAGCAACCGCCACAACCAGGCGAAAGCTCAACTTGTGGTAGGCAGACAGTACTGTTTAATATCAATAGTGTTCGGCACTAGTTAACTAGAACTAGTTGCAACTAGTAGTTTAACTACTGATCAACTAGTAGTTAAAACTACTTTCAAATTTTTTACTTCTAAAAAAAATTATTAAAATTTAAAAAGATATTTAAAATTTTTATCAAAGGTAGAGTACTCAAATACCATAACCAGAAAAAAAGACCATTTTTACGCGAAGTATAAACGTTTATCGTGATATAGATTTAGAAAGATGTATTAGAATTTTGCCAAAAAGTAGGTTATGAAATTAAATAGACTAGTTAACTACTTTGGGAAATAGTTAACTACTAGTTGCAACTAGTATTAGGAAAAAATAGTTAACTACTAATTACAACTACAATTTCCCAGACTGTTAGTAGTTGGTAGTTAACTATTTTTTTCCACTAGTTGCCGAACACTAGATATCAAGGTGACGACTTGAGGACGAAAGAGTTCTTAAGGGAACATAATAGCCACACTAAATGACCCGTTCAGGGGGGAGGGAGGTCTTCAGAATACCACGCTTGGTCACAGGGGGGAGGGTAGGGACTTAGGGTTTCGTGACGTAGTCAGTATCCTCTATCTTTTGCATAAGTTTTTTTCTTCTTGATAGTATATTTTCCACTTGTTACTCTAACTATGCACGCACTCTTGGCGGCAAGCGCTGTATTAATAAAGACAAATTAATTTTTTTTTTAACTTTCTGTCTGCTGAAAATGATTGAAAACCGTGTTTATGAACTACTACGAGAAAACGGGGGGTCTTGGCATATACGGGTGGTCACCAATGGGCGGGGGGTCAAAAATATCAAAAAATGGGTCACGTAGTATGGGTACGTCCCCTAACCTACCATGGACCCATGCATATATTTCTTCTAATCCAGGGGTCTGTCTAGGTTTTTTCACGAGGTACCTATTTTGTGAAAATTTAGAAATTTTTCTGTAAATTTGTGAAAATTTAGGGGCAAAATCAGCATAAAAACATGTACATAATATTTTAAACATTAAAAACAAAATAAAATTCAGTCTAGAATGATTGAAAATTGAACTTTTTAGAGAATAATAGAAAACTTTCTTCTCAAAAATGTACTTTGTGAAGGTATTTGTGAAAGTACCTATTTATCAAATGACAAGTATGTGTTGAAAAGAACCTCAAAACGGTTAAGTTGCCCAGGACAGACCACTGCAGTAGGCAACTATTGTATAAGGGAAATTAGAGGGAATTACCTGGAACGGGTGCCTGACGAGCACTCTCTGCCCCGGGACGGGGGGTGGCTCGTGGGGCAGCTGGAGGAGGTCCACCAGGGCCCTCCCGTCCTGGCCGAACAGCCGGAACGCCACCTTGCGGCCAGGGATGGTCACCTTGCCCGCATCCAGGCTCAGCTTGATGCACGGCTTGGCGCCAACCTGCACACAGACACCATTATTAGAGGAGATATATACCAAATATAGAGGGTCCACAAGGCTATTTTCAAAATTCTGTACGGG
The DNA here is from genome assembly GCA_963680715.1 of Tetragnatha montana. Taxonomy (NCBI): domain Eukaryota; kingdom Metazoa; phylum Arthropoda; class Arachnida; order Araneae; family Tetragnathidae; genus Tetragnatha; species Tetragnatha montana. Next base: position 641,352 of record OY796675.1, on the reverse strand, counting down.
CACGAGAAACTCAATGTAGGTAGGCAGTACATTTTGGTGGTCACAAATAGTGATGGGTAACTCAGAAATTTTAAGTGAGGTGAGTGAGGTACTCATTTTGTCATAGTGAGGTGTGACGTTGTACCACCTCAATTTGTCCCATACAAACAAACTACGTCCCAACACCTCAATTTGTCCCATACAAACAAACTACGTCACGGTGTGTGTTTTCGTCCCACCACCTCAATTTGTCCCATACAAACAAACTACAATGTCATGTCACGCACGTCACGGTGTGTGTTTTCGTCCCAATCCAATGGGACTGGGACGTCCCCCACGGGATCTTTTGTTCATATCTCATTTTTATGATGGAGTGCACATACTTAAAAAATTATTCGGATTTTGTATTCTTAGGATCCTTAGCTTCAAGCTAACCTAAATTATTCAGAAATTCAAATTAATATTTCGACGATTAAAAAAGATTGCAATAATGAGAATTTCATTAAACGAGCTGCCAGGATAGAAAGTACGTAATTTGAGGGGGCATTATATCAGTGGCGGATCTAGAACATGAGCAAGGGGGGGGGCTAACTTAATCTGATTGAGGATGATAATGAAGTAACAAGCCGTGCTTTTTACAATATTCATTAATGTCTTAAATATTGAGGGCAATGTTGATTGTAAATGACTAGTATTGTTAAATATAACTAATTAATTAGTAATTAAATTAGTTAATCATTAAATATATCAAAATAATAAGGCAATAAGGGTGTGTCAACCGGGAGGGGTTTTTTACGATGATTTGAGTCAAATTTTTTTTCCAAGAATATAGATCAAATGGGAATTTTCTTGCACTAAATTTCAATGTGTAGTGAATAATACATCCATCCCGAGGCATAAGGGGGGTTTGGGGGAACCTCCCCCAAGAAAATTTTTGAAAATTTGACCCTAAAAAGTTGTGTTTTGACTCATTTTATGTCATTTGGGACTCTTTGAGTGTCACAAGAAAAAGATGATTTCTTGTACTCGTTTTCAAAGGAAAAAACTGTAAGATTATAAGAATTTCATGGGGGTGGTTTTAACCCCCTAACTAACCCCGTCTCTATTTTAACAGAGTAAATGTTTTGTAAGAGACTTAGCGCATTAGACCCTTTTAAAAAGTAAATCTTATTAAAACCAGGGAGTTAAAGATCTTGCAGAGGGGCTAAAGCTCATAACCTTTAAGATGTGAAACAAATCTATAAAAATGTAAGGGGCTAAGTATTTTGGAGGTTATGCTTTGTAAGGCTTAGAAACCTCATTGGAATCTACAAGTTCTGAATCGCATTTATATTAAAGTGCTGAAAGCTAAAGATCTTGCAGGGGGCTAACGCTTTTAGGCTAAAGCTCATTAAATTGCGAACTAAATACTATAAAACATCGCAAGGAGGCTAATTCTTAATGGGGGCTAAAACTCATTGGCCCCTTTAAATTGTGAATTGAATCTACAAAAACTCAGGGCTAAAAGCCTTGTAGGAGCTAAAGATCATGGAAGGATTCATAAGGGTTAAAGCTCATTAAATAGTGAACCAAAAATACTTAAAAACGCAAGAGGGCTAAAAGCTTTGTAAAGGCTATTAAAGAGCATGGAGGGGGCTAATGTTTCACAGGGTTAAAGCTCATTAATTTGTGTAACAAACATAAAAACGTAAGGAGGCTAATGCTTTTAGGGGCTAAGCTCATTGGATAGACCCTTTAAATTACGAATCAAACCTTCAAACATGCAGGGGGCTAATAATTTGTAAAGGCTAAAACCTCTAGAAATCCTTAAATAGTGAATGGAGTTTATAAAAATGCAGGGGGCTAAAGATCTTGGAAGGGGCTTAATGCGTTGTAGACCCTTTGAATTGTGAAAAAGGCTACAAAAAACTGAAAAAAAGTTTAAAATTTTGAAAATTTAAACAAAATTTTTTTAAAACTTAATTTTTTTTCGAAAAAGTTCAATTTTATGTAGTGTAAACTTAAGTCCCAAGGGGGGGGCTATAGCCCCTATAGCCCCCCCCATAGATCCGCCACTGCATTATATTATTACTTTTATGATGGATGACTAATAAAATGTAGTGTACATACTTAAAAAATTATGGGGATTTTATATTCTTAGGATCCTAAGCTTCAAGTAAACCTAAATTATTCAGAAATTCTAATTAATATTTCGACGATTAAAAAAGATTGCAATATTGAGAATTTCGTTTAACGAGTAGCCAGGATCGAAAGAACGTGATTTGAGGGGGCTTTATATTATTACATATTGGTTGATAATATGAAACACTTAATCTAAAGCAAAATTTATGTTGTTAAGATTTATATTTTATTGGTTAATCAGTGTTTTGCATAATTAATGAAGCGATTGATTTGGATTTAAAAAGTATCTTTTCAACTGTTTTGAGGATCGAAACGCCAGTCCTCTAGTACTATTATAAGCAATGTATTTGCTGTTGGATTATTTGATTAAAATTCTTAATCCACTTTAAAAATCATACTGTACTTATGTTCTTACAGCCTTTATTTTCAATTATGCCTAAAAAAGTTACAACTCACATTACAAATTTCGACGATTAATTAAGATTGCTGAAACGTAAAATAAATTCCGAATGCCTCCCCTGTTGGTCGGCCAGAGGATGGGAGGGAGAGACGAAAAGAGAAAGGAGATCACATGACCCTAGCCTACTCCGCACTCCTCCCTGCTACTCCGGCCCGATGCCGATGGAGTGGCATGGAGGGTATTGTATTCATTGCACTGCGCATGGGACAGTGCGCAGTCCCATGGGACGTTTTGTCACACAGGACGCCTTCACCTCAGTTTGTCCCACTACTCCAAAAGAAGTGTGTGAGTATCTTGAGGTGTGTGAGTGGTTTGAGGTGTGTGAGTGGCTTGAGGTGTGTGAGGTGGTACAATGTTTGGTTCTGAGGTGTCATGACAAAACGAGGAGGTGAGGTACTCAAGTGAGGTACCTCACACCTCATTTACCCAACACTAGTCACAAAGCTGCGACATGTTCATTCAATCCGTCCTTTCGGAGGGCTATGGGAGGATCAAGCTTTTTCTCCGCCTCTCGTGACGTGACGCGATCCCAGCGCCAAAATAACCCCTAACTTGTACAGGGTGGCCACAGAAAACTAATTCCAAAATTCCCTGATAATTCCAGGTTTTCCCTGATGTTTTGGGATATTTTTCCCTGATGATTCACCGACTATTGTAATTTTAATTTTTTGTGTTTGTTGTAATACCTGTTAAAAAGTAGATTTTGTAATGATTAAGAAACTACACCATTAAATCTCAATCTTATCTAATATATTATGAACACCCCAGGTGTAAAGATTCTTAACCCAGCATGTCTGAAATAAAAAAGTTTACATCAAAATCAAAACACTGACAGGGTGTCAGGGATACAATGATGTCCCAATATTTACTGAATAATTAAAAAAAATATATAAAAAATAGAATATATGAGATAAAAACAAGTGGCTAATAGACCACATATTTGGCGACCGGAACGGGAGTCGCCAAACGGAGGACTCTTATTCCAGCTGTGCCATTTATTTTCTTGCTTATCGGACCGGCAAAAAAGTCTCCATCTGGGAGAAAGGCACCCCAGTTGTAAATCATCAACCGAAAACATAAATAATGCAAACAAATGCAATACACAAAATTTTCGACTTTTGATACTTCTTGAAAGGAACTAAATAACAGAAACTCGAACAAAATTAAAAAGCGATAGTGAGTTAAATCCATTTAGTACTACTACAGCCAAAATGTTGTCAATTATCTATTTTGATTTTTTTTAACTGTGCCCGATTTAGTTTAGTTCGATCGGTGCAATGATGACGCGGAGACGCAACTTGTTGAATGAAAAAAGAACCCCACATGTCAAAGGGAACTTTTCCATCCAGTTTAGAGAGAAGCTGCAATGAATACGTACCGACAGGATGACTCATAACACTAACGGCAGTATTCAACGGTAAATTCACCGGTGGTTAACCAGGATTCAAACCTCTTCCTTCTTTAACTACCAATCAGAGGTTTGAATCCTGGTTAACCACCGGTCAATTTACCGGTGAATACGGCAGATCCTCTTTAAAAAACCACTTCGCGAATAGGTAAACGATAATTCAACATATCAAATCTTAAAAAGGTACACTGTGCAAACCACTACAAGGATTTCAAACACCAATCTATTTTATAGATATAAAATCACTCTAAAAATCCTCTTATTTTAATCAGAGCTAAAGTAAAAGGTGTCACAAAGAGCTAAGATTAATTTTTAACCTAAATAATCAGTTTCACGCACATTTTATTTCATGCAAAAAAAATTAAGTCATAAAAACTTACTTTTTTAATCAGCAATGACAGGGGTCAGGGAAAACAAAAATGTAATCATATTCCATACATTAAGTTAAATTTAAAAAAAAAAAAATAATTGAAAACAAAGAATTCTTTTAAAAAAATCTTTGGCATATTTTATTGCAACATAGAGAATATTCTTACATCAACCGCATCAAACACAATAACTAGGCCAGAGAACTTTTCTTTTTTACTTATTATAATTTAAAACAAGTTTTTTTCTCGAGGCTTCTGTAACTAGATTTATTCAAATACTTGTTATTTATAATATATATGTATACACACAAATAAGACTATAACCAGACTAGATATAAAATGAATGAATAGTTTGTGAAGTGAAATGGATACAAATTAACAAATTTTACACAAGAAAACTAGTCTACATCAATGAGATCAAACAAAAAACTAATAATAATGTTTTGACCCGAGTCTGGTAAATTTGCCCCGCATCAGAGACACTCGAGTTACAATAAAAACCTACACTAAGCTTTGAACCTGTTCGTCTATGGCTTGTATTTCAGCCATCAGTTTAGCTTTTTTAGCACTTAGTTCCTTTTTCTCAAGAGCAACACGTTTTTTTTTATCGCGTTCCAATTCTGCAGCTGAATTTTCTTTCTTCCTTCGTTCTGTTTCGTCCGTGAGTCTCGCTCGGGCATTTCGGTAGGAAAGAATCAAAGGTTTAGATATTTCCATCTTACCGACTTCCCCATTTACCTCATTCCTAACACAGTCATATACTAGTCTCTGCGCTATAAGGGTTTCATTTTTCATGTTCTCAACTAAACATTCTGCATTCACAGAAAAGCCCCTCTCTAAATTAGAATTTCCGTGCGACAATATCATTACCATTTGTGTCAAATTGAGCAATGTTTGTCGATTAAAATGAGTTTCAATCAAATCCCTCCAGAAATGATCGAGACGCGTGGTTGCTCGCGAAAAGGTTCTAAGGTTTTCTTGCACTGAGGAATTGGAACAGAGGCTAATAAAATCTCTGGCAGTGTCATCGGCAGCGATCCCACTAATCCAATTGTTTTCGGAAAGAATGGTCAGAAGAAGTTTAACTCGAGTGTCTCTGATGCTGGGCAAATTTACCAGACTCGGGTCAAAACAAGACACAGCTTTTGTCACATTGTACTGCAGGGGGGATTTTCTTGTGAGATTTTCAGAAAAACTTCTCAGAGCTTTTGCAACATCTTTACGAAAGCGGGTTACTTCAGAATCAGGAATTTTTTTCTCACGGTTTGCCCGCTTTAACGCCTTCCTTGTACCGTAGCCAAGGTCAACATCAGAAAAAGAAACTAAATTTTTTTTGTCTGACAGATCAACAGACACTAGTGAGTCTGCAGAATCAATAATTTCTTTTTTTACAAACCTTGACATAACATTTTTAAGGATTGTTAACATAGAGTTATAGACAAAGGGGGCCATCGGAGCGTCCGTCTGGAATTCAGTAAGAAATTGACTGGATTCAGCACACAAAGAGCGAAAAAATTCTAATTTGGCTGGAAGAAGTGGATCTAAAACAGCTCCAGAAACTATTCTGTAGCTGGAACTTACTGGCTCCTTTTTCTCTGATTTAAGCCCCTCTACCATTTTAATTATATTAGGGATAATTTCGATGGCACGCGCAGCGACACCATCATTTTCCAGCCACCGAACTGAGCAAAATTTCTTCGGGTAAACTGAAGAACCAGAATACTCTGCCAACTGGGCTCGACGAAGAGGTAAATCTTTAAAAAGGTAGTACAGTGACCTCAGGAATGGTACGATGTTCCACCCGGTCACTTTTACACCATTTTTAAAAGCTCCATTCATCTTGTGAAGACCGCAACTCCCCATAGAAACCATTTTTGGTGCTTCAACATCTCCATCAGATGACAGATCACTGTTAAGATCCTTTAAAAACTTAAAATTTACGTTGGGACCATCCATTGAGATTTGAAGTATTTTTTTAAGGCTCAAAAAAGGGGTCAAAGATTGCTTGAACGCATTTAAAAGGTCTACAGCCCTAGTGCGTTCAAGGAAAGCAGACGTTAAGTACCTTGTTGAAACCTCCTTTTTTTCATCATCCCAAAATCTAATGTTAAGATCCATTTGAGACTGCTGTGCTACTTTATTTAATGATTCATCAAAACCAATCACAAAATATTCACAATTTTTAATATGGTTCAACAATTTGTCTTTGAAAAAGGGGGCAATACCATATAAAATGGAATATGCAATTTTTGAACGCTGCAGTTCCATTTTCTTAGCTATTTCGCAACTACTAAACATTGATTGAAACAACCGCACATCACTTGCAGCACTACGCATTGATTTATGATGCATCAAAGTCTGTAGACACCAAAGAATTTCTGCCTTACTGACTTCTTCTTTCAGAACAAATGATGAAATGGTTTTAGGTTGTGGATCATTCGTTGCTACAAGTGTCTCGGTAACAACAGTTTTCGAAGAAGATTGTGAATTCCACAGTAAATTGAGGGATGGAGTCTTTTTACATCCTTCCACTTTTTTTTGGTGTTTAACTCCTTTAGCATGGCTGTTAACTGCCGTTCTTCCCATGTTACTAAGAGAAAACGTGATATTACACAGTTTACACTTGGCTTTTTTAGGATCATCTTTCACTTCAGCAATCCAAATGTTTAGGTCAGGATCACTTAACCAGTCTGTTTGGAATGATGCAGACATATTCGTCAAGAAGTTGTAATCTAGGAAAAAAATTACATTACTATATTTTTTCTGTTAAGTTAAATTAATCATTCCTATTTTTACCAAGCACAATATACAGGATGTCCCATAAATGTTGCGTCACACTTCTAGGGTGGATAGTAGTTTAGTTGCGCCAGAAAACAAACGATTTTGCACGCAAAAAAAAAAAAAAAACTTAAACAGGATCTCAAGCATATATGTAAAATTTTATTTAACATTAAACAATAAAAATAATATAGTTTAATATTTATCTAAGAGAGAAAAGGTGAAAAAGATTTTGTATGTTGATTTTTTACATTTTAATAAATAATCTGAAAAATTTTTTAGTTATAATTTTGTTAATCATAGATTAGGAAAATGATTTTTAATACTATTATATTTTTAGTTGTTCTAGAAAGGATACCTGAGACACGAAACAAAAGTCAAACAGGGTAACGTGGAAAGCAAGGTGAAGTATCATTCTCCATCTCTATTTCATTTTTTTATTTAAAAAAAATGAACTTCTAACGTAACTATTTGCCCATATTCACCAGTTAAAATATCTCCTGGATTTTATACTAAATACTCTTCTCGTGTATTTACTTGAATCATGTGAATAAAAAGTACAATTAAACAAAACAATAAAAAGTTTAAATGTGTACAAAAATGAACCATTGTACTTACCAAAAAACTTTTCGTAATTTTCTTTCAATTTGAAGTAAGACCATTCGATGACCGTGCACACCAACACTACTCGCCTCAGAAGACACTCGCGAAAAGACACTATATGAAGAAGGGTTGACTGATCTACTGAGAAGGGCCCAACTGACGACAGGCACCCCAGCCAAAACACAAATTAACCTGGCATGGTGACCGTTGGGAAAAAATAACAAACATTTGAGTTTTCACCCGCCGCCGCCGAGACTATATGGGGGGTCGTTCTCACGCTGCAAAATAAACCATATTTCCTACCTGGTATTCGCAGTTGGCGAGTCCACTAATCAGGAGGGGCAAGGTTGATGTATGCGTGCTATTTATTGTCGAAAAAGAGAATTGTAGTCGGGATTTTGAGCTGTTGGGCAATTGATTGTCGGGATTTCGAACCGGAACCCTTTTTATAGTATCATGATCGAATCTTGAAAGATTTTTAGAGTGGGCTTCGATTCGAACACGCGATCACCACGGTTTTTGTTATGGTTAATTTGAAGAAATATTTAAATCACTGGTTGTCAACTCGTAAAAGTCCACCAACCACACAAGTCCAAAATTGGAACCTTCACGATCCTTTTAAAATTCACATCTTATAAAATTACAATTTATTTCCCCAAACTAAACATAAAAAATTGTCAAGATGCTAAGTGAATTGAATAGTAAGCATACGGTCAGCCAGAAAATCAGCATGGTATGGTGCACCGTAGACTTTTCCACTGGATGTAATAAAACACTTATCTCCAGGAAGAAACCTGAGTTTATGGCGCCGGTGACTTTGTGTTGGTCAATTACCGACTGTCTACAGGCGCGAGTGCGAGGGGAGATACAAAGAGATTGAGGGAGATAGGGGAGATAAACTGCTGGTGGTCCGGCCGCAAATTGTTTTATTACATCCAGCGGAAAAGTCTACGGTGGCCCTATCTGTTCAAAAAATCTGCTGTATCTGGTTATCAGACAATAGGAAAACCGCAATGAACCCCCTTCAATGGTCCCTCCAACAAAAGACAGCCCTCGGGGAGGAGCGAGAAGTACTTATCGGGGGTCTGCTAATTGATTGGGGGGGGTGACTTCGGACTCCTTCGCTATTGTTGGAGGGGTCATGAATGGGGAGATAGGGCAGATTTTTTGAAGAGATACCATGCTGATTTTCTGGCTGACCGTACGCTAAGTGAAATTAAATTTTCCTGCACGAGAATTAGTATTGTTTGTCGTAATTAAAGTTCTTAAACCTATAAATAGCGGTATTTTACACTATTAATATAATACCAGAAAAAAGTTTTAGCAAATTAGTGGAAACTTGAATTTAAACTCGGAACAAATTACTCGCCCGAAAGTTATGATTACAATAGCATCTTTCCTTGTTCTCTCAATGCGCTCAAATTTCTTTTAATTGCCCATTTTTCGTATGACCGGGCTCCTCCACGGACCGCCTGTTGTCGTAATAAACGCACATAATAGGTAAAAATCAGAAATCTTATATTAATTTCAAATGAAATATTTTGGAGTCTCAAAATTTAAATAGCTTCCAACATTGAAGAAAGCGAGTCAACGTTTTATGCATTTTTCACCACATAATTTCCATAAACCATGACCCTTCAACGGAGAACCAAACAAAGATAAACAAAATATAACTTACCGAAAAGCTATAATCCTTCAGCACGGGTAGTCAATCATCCGCAAAAAAACCCCCACTAAGTTTCGGGTTTCGGTTTCGATAAGCAAAAAGAGAAGTTACAACGGCTTTCCACGTGCGTTCGATGGCTCCGTTGCTTTGCATCAAAGGAAAAGGAATGCGCCCGAGACGTACGCACGGCTATGCTTTTTTGCCAGTTTATTTTTTACTCCATTCTTTAAACCTGAATTCCGTAGCAGCTTCAAATTTTTCGATTTTAATGAACGGAATTCCCTGATATTTTCGAATTTTCTAAAATTCCCTGATATTTCCCTGATAATTCCCGGTTTTTTTAAATTCCCTGATAATTCCCGGTTTTCCCGGTTTTCCAGTTTTGTGGCCACCCTGTTGTACAATATTTCATGCCTTTTCGATTTCCCTTACCGCATATGGTCGTGGGCTCTCTGTTCTAGTACTCTGTGACTATAGAGTATTTTCAATCACATGACTCTGCCTAACAACGGCCTTAGCAACGTTGTTTTATTCCTCCAGTGACATCATGTGCAAATGCTGCTATTGGATACTTCTATAAGCTCACCTGCACTAGCTTGAAGACGCATCCCAGGGCCGGCTGCTTTTGACACGTGACCAGATGCGTCCCGATCCCCAGCCCGCTCAGCCGGTGTCCTTGCTCGTTCAAGGACACTATGGTCTCCTCGTTTATGTCGTTGCTGGCCACGATCGCCATCCGCTCGAAAAAGCCTGAAATAATAATCTTTATTTATTACTTGGAAAGAAACACAATGAGGTATTTGCATAAGTGAGAGATTTGCTTAATTTTACTAGTTTACACTTTTTTGATAGTTTTAAAACTCTCAAATATCAGATTTTTAAGTTCAAATATATGTTTCAATTTTATTTTTGCCAATAGTAAAGTCACGTGATAAAAAAAAACGGGATATGACGTCACAGCGCACTCGAAACAAGTGTTTTTACTGTTTTTCAATGATCGGGATTCAGGAACAACTGTGTTTCTGTTTTCGCGCCCAAAACGAAATTTCTACTACTACTACTAGAAACTAGATTTCCATTACTTTCGTAATAAATATATTAATGTGTGAGGACTGTTTTTGGTAATTAGTATTATTAGGTATTTTGGTAATTACCAGAAACAGTCCTCAGACATTACGAAAGTAATGGAAATCTAGTGATAGTAAAATTTTTCTTGTATCAGTCGACCTCGAGTGGATCAGTCAATGCTCGTAGAATATATTAACCAATATATAAAACAAATGTTAAACCAATATAAAAAACAATTTGAAGGAACATATAAAACCAAGAAGAACAATAAATCACCTTCGGCGCCGTACTCCTTGTCAACGGCGCAGAAAGCCCGGTGCGCCGCCGCCGACAGATAGGCCAGGTCCCCGCTGTCGATGCGCACTCCCAAGGGCGAGTATCCAAGCCGGCGCAAGGAGAGCGCGACGGCGCAGAAGTTGAGCAGGCCGCTGCGCAGGACGTCGTAAGTGTCCACCAGGCAGAGGAAGTGATCGGGGAAAGCGACGGCGTAGGCGACGAAAGCCCCCAGCTCCCCGTCGCTCGCCTCTTCTTGTAGCACCTAGAATGAGTGAGTCGCGTCGTATCATCTCACTTTATGGTATTGAGTCGTATAACACCTCAATTTCAATAGTGAGTCATGTACCCCCTCATTTTCAATAGTGAGTCATGTACCCCCTCATTTTCAATAGTGAGTCATGTACCACCTCATTTTCAATAGTGAGTCATGTACCACCTCATTTTCAATAGTCAGTAGTGTGCCACCTCATTTAGTAGGTGAGTCGTGTACCAACTAATTTTGTACTAGTGAGTCGTGTATCACCTCATTTTGTAAGAGTGAGTCATGTGCGATCTCATTTTGTCCCATACTACAATGATTGTATGGGACAAAGTAAGGTCGCACACAACTCACTATTACAAAATGAGTACCTCACTATATCAGTTACCCATGACATATATGGTATGACATTATTGTATGATCACTCACTGTGAATTTCTGACTACTTAAAACATAGCGTGACGTGACATGACATTGTAGTATGGGACAAAATAAGGTGGTACATACGTGCAAAATGAGTACCTCACTATTTGAAATATGAGTTACCCATGTGGTATAACATTGTAGTATGAGAGAAATTCATAGTGAGTGAGGTACTCGTTTTGTAATAGTGAGTCGTGTACCACCTCACTTTGTCCCACACAAACATTGTCATGTCACGACACGCTGAGAGACCATAGAAATAACGTTGCAGACTATACTTGACTGCAGCGTTTCCTGAACGGAAGTAAAAACTGAGTAAACAGAAAGCCGGCTGGGTTGCTAGGAGTTGAAAAGTTGCTATACATACAACGTGTGGGTTTAACAACAAACTAATCATACGTATTTCTGAATTGAAATTCACTCAAAATTCAGACACCGCGCTGGGAACAACTTTGTGAGTGACGTCATATAAGGTTAGGAAACGTTGCTGGACTCCAAAGTTTCTTGACCCTGGAGAAACAAAACTAAAGCAACTTCCTAGCAACCCAGCAGGCTTTCTGTTTACTCAGTTTTTACCTCCGTTCAGGAAACGCTGCAGTCTAGTATAGGAGGAGTTTCGGTGCTCAAAAAGACGGTATGGGTTTAACAAACTAATCCTATTTCTAAATTGAAGTAATTCAGAATATAGTGTAAGCGGCATTTTGCATTACCGAGTGAGTCGGGACAAAGGTGAGTGACTCACCTGCAGCTGCTGAGAGAGCTCGGAGCGGAAGCGCAGCGCCATTGCTGCCAGGTCGATCCCTTCGCCGCCATTTTTGGGCACCAGGGTGCGCGTCTTGCAGTCCTCCAGCGACGAGTACGACATCACGAACGAGTGCGCGTGGGTGCCTAATAAGGACAGAAGAGTAATCTTTACTATTTAGGGCCGTATTCAGAAAGAAAGAACGTGATGGAATCGAAAATATTTAGGGGCCAGCACGTATTCCAAGAGCTGCGCCCCACTACAGTGGCGGAAAGTACTCAAAACCCTACTTTTACGGGTCAAATTACAAAATTTTGACATTTTTTTCAAAAGGCCTTGCAGCCGTGCTGGATCCGCGCCTGCCCCACTACTAGAGGTTTTTGCTCTTACTGCCACGCTCACTTACCTAGGGCTAGACCTTACTTTAAGGACCATCCATAGGAGACTTTGTTTCCAAATAAAAACCGCGAAACACCCTGTATATAGTTAAGTTTGTGTCTATAAACTTGGTCAAAATGAATTGTGAATGATTTTTGTTTAAAATCATCTGTAAACGTTCCGGATTTTAGAATTCCGGATAAAAGGTCCGCCTATGAAATTCGAGCTATTCAGTAAGACAAACACGTGGAAGAAACGATACGGATTTGGGAACATTTAACATAAAAAGTCTGTTACTCTATTAGTTTTTCGGAATTTTGAGTAGTTGAACCCAGGAGTGCTACCGACTTAACTCAAAATCCCCAAAAAAACCCTATTAGAGTAACGGACCTTTTATCCAGAATATACTAAAAATCCGTATCGTTTCCAAATTTTCCGGAATTTTGAGTAGTTAAACCCAGGAGTGCTACCGACTTTATCTCAAAATCCCCCAAAAAACCCTATTATAGTAACGGACCTTTTATCCGGAATGTTCCAAAAACCGTATCGTTTCCATCTCGTTTCTTCTACGTCTTTCTCTTACTGAATAGTCCGAATTCCGGAGGTGGACCTTTTATCCGGAACGTCTGCAGATTTCAAACAAAAAATCATTCTGAATTCGGGCCTATGAAAGGGACAACAATAAAGCGTTATAATATACCTTTCACAGGAATGTCGTACATCTTGCCAGCCAGGACGTTCGAAGTGCCGTCGAACCCTCCAACGTAGACATACTTGGAGGCCGAGAGTCCCCCGTCCGGCCCTTGGGCCCTGCGAAGACCGTATTCCAGGAGCTGCAGGTCCGGCCCTGCCGCGATGCGGTACCTGTTGGGAGGTTATAGGGAAATGGAGTCTTTATACGATACGAGTTATCTTTATATTTTACGAAAGCAAGGAAAGAGTAGTCCACAGAGAAATATCCTAACAGAGGGTCCACGAGGCTATTTTCAAATGCGTTACTGATGTGAGGGCGCCACACTAGATTCTGGAACGTATGCCGGCCGCTTAAATCTCTCGCCAAATTAGAACTCAGCGCATGCGCAAAAAGGTGTTTTCGATCTCCCATAGGCAGCGGCGAACGATTCAGACTGGATCCAGAAGCTAGTGAGTTTAGTGCGATCCCAGCGCCACAATTCTCCCAACCTGTAACAAGATGTCATGATTTTCGATTTCCATTATGGCCTATGGCCGTGGACTCTCTGTTCTAGTACTCTGTGGAGTAGTCTGTCTATCACAAGATGAGCTCTGGACTGGCGGTTGCTATAGAAACAATACTAAACGAATGGATGTAAACGAGAGCTCATCTTGTGATAGACAGACAGTAGCAACTACAGAAACTCCTATTCAGCTACACTTCTACAGAAGATTAACACACACAAGGAAACACATTTTGAACGCAATTTTCAAACCACTTTTGATTTTTGCGGAGTCCGTTTTAGGGAATTTTGTGAAGGGTCCTTTATTGTTAATTATAATTTTCTCTATAGACTAGTAGATGAACCCTTGGCACATGCGAAGTAACACAAAAATTCCGCTATAATACGAAGTGAAACCAATGGGAAAAAAGACTCATTTAAGAGTTAGGCTCTCGAGTTTGATGGATATGGCATGTATATGTTACGGGCAAAGTGATTAATCGGGCATTATAAATAATGACCGACGTGGAGGCGGGCAATGTGATAAATTCAAATGGAATTTATGAATGAAATTTATCACTTTGCGCGCCTCCACGTCGGGCATTATTAATACTGCCCAATTAATCACTTTGCCCGTAACATCTGGATTATATAAGTTCTTTCTACTCACAAAGGAGGTTTCTTGAACTTTTAAACGTAATCGAATTAAAACTTATTGAATTGACCAAAATATTACCTCGCCGCGTTAGTCGCCACCAGGCTGGCGTAGTTCACGAGGGTCAACAGGGCAGTCTCGAGCAGTTGCACCACGGGAAGGGGGCCTTCCACGCGGATCAGCGGCACGCGCGGGAACACCACTGTGCCTTCCGGCACCGCGTACAGACGCACCTATGGAAAAAAACGAAGTGGTCATTTCCAATAATAGGAGTTTTATATTAAGCATATTTTGTTTTCTATTGCTGTCAGTGGCGGCTCGTCCACAGGAGCACCCACAGAAAAAATCGAATATAAAGATAAATAAATATCAATGGAAATATATTTGCAATTTCTTTTTTTACTCAGAATTGTGTCCCCCCCCCTTCTCTACTCAATAAGAAAAATTTACTACCGGAAACGCGAAAGAAATCGAAAAAAGAATGAACTCTTATTTTTCCTTTCCTCTTCCGCACGTGCGAGAGTAAAAAATACGAGATTCCGAAGAAACCCCGACTGCTTGCCGGGGGAATATTGAGCTTACGTCCTCGCATTTTGGATTCCCGTGCGCACAGATTTCGTGTGCCGAGGCCTTTGCTTTTGAGGCATTAGCTTTCCTTTCAGTGGCGGATCTCGGGGGGGGGGCACCGTCATTTTTTAAAGAAGTTAGATTTATGTATATTGATCAACCATCCCTTCTCTTTCTAGATATTTTGGAAATTTTAATTTTTATATGTGTGAACACCCTATTAATTAACTCACGAGCCGCCACTGATTACTGTACTTATGTCTGCGAAAAATCAGAATAGAAAAACAATAATAATAACTTTGTCAAATTAAAGTAAGGAATGGGCAATACCACTATTTTTTAAATTTGAATAATACATATCGTTACCCTATGAAGAAAACTGTTCTGAATTCGATTTTCTGCATGAAAACAACCAAAAAAAATTATTTTCTTAATTATTCAAGATTTAAAGCGCGGAATTTGAGCCGTACTCAAATCGTTCTCCCATTGGCTGATGCGATTGTGAGGTACTTCCATCCTATACAAACAACCTCGTTTTGACTGCTTGGGCTTGTCTTGTTTACTGTTGGGTTGTCGATATTCTTTGTTTCCATCAAAAAGGCACAAAAATGCATTTAAAAAGTTTCCCAGTTGAAATATCCCTTTAAGATCGACGGAAATGCAAAAAGGACCAAAAAATACATCTTATAACATCAAATTTACATACCTTTCGTGCAGTTTTCTTGGTTTTTCATCCCGATTTGTGTTTGGTCGAAGGAATATCGGATGAGCTAGAGCCCCCTCACGTGATTCTCCCTGTAGCAACGTTTTCCCTGCCAAGCCATACGAAGTACGAAGCGCATGCGCTGTGCTGCGTAAAATGGACTTAAGTTATTTTCGTTAACAAAACTGGCTGAAAATATTTGTAAATTAAATTAAATAGCATTTGATGATAGTAGAGAAATAAAATTAAATAGAAATTTACCAGATTTTAAAATCTCTGTATTAATTTATGTTTTTAGTTACTCAAAATATGGATTATAGCTTGTACACAATTTTTAAAACTGGAATTATCAGGATATAAGTGTCTGAATGAGTATAATTTTATTTATCAGACTATCAGAATTTTATTATTCAGTTTTAATATGTGCCCCCCAGTTCTATTACTTAGCTAGAAGAATGGATGGATAGAGTTCTAGATGGAACACATTTTAATTATTAAAATTATATAAGATATTTTTTATTATCATTCATTGCCTGATAAAAAATATTTAAATTGTGATCACATTTTGGACATTGGTCGAGAAAAAATGAACTTTTACTTTTAAGATTTAAAATCTATTTCTTAAATTAAGTTAAATTAAAAAAAATACAAAATAATTATAAAATTATAAATTTAAAAAAAAAATCATGTAAGTGTTCATTATTAATGGAGCTTCAAAAGAATATCAATTCTTATTCTTGATCAGAAAATACATTAAATTTGGAAAATGTCTCCACCTCATGATTTTTCAGAGCTTCTTTGAATTCTTTAAAAGATTTGGCTGCTGAATACATGGTTTTATCACATATAAAAACGAAAAAACTTCCTTGGGGAAAAAAAACAAATTAATCGGTTTATAATATCTCAAAACTACTGTGATGTGATAATGATCGAAGATTATGCAAATGCAACTTCCTATGGCTTGGCCAGCTTGGCAGGGAAAACGTTGCTACAGGGAGAATCACGTGAGGGGGCTCTAGCTCATCCGATATTCCTTCGACCTTTGTGTTTTATTTATTTATGGAAGAAGTCATTGTTATGCAGATTTTGCCTCTTGTTAATTAGAATGGCTCCAAAAGTTTTTTAAAACACTAGTAAAATGAAAATAAATAAGAATAAAAGCAACACTTTATGTAAGTTTCGTCTCTTTTTATACATCTCAGGAATTTAATTTAATTAAATGTTAAATTTGTCTGTAAAATATTCTTAAATTCTTATTCTTAAAATACTGTTACATTTTTATTTCTACTAGTGTTTTAAAATATCAAAATCTGCATAACAATGATTTTTTAGTTTCGGCAGTCGGTGGCAATGCGACTGGTTTGTATAGGATGGAAGTACGTCACAACTTTTCCCCGCGAAAATTTTGATTTCGCGCGCAAAAAAAAACGCAAACTTTGAATTTAATTTTAAAAAAAAGTATGCATTGCAGAGCAAAAATTTTTGAAGGTATATTTATGTTTATGCAATCTGAACCAAATAAAAAAATAAAAAAAATTAGTGGTATTGCCCATTGTGAATTTGCTCTGATTTGTAATTCCGCTACCAAGCATTTAAAAATTTCTCAAAAATTTATTAATTGTTTTAGAATTATTTCAAATGCATATTTTGTTTTCTGTTACTGTACTTATGTCTGCAAAAAATCAGATTAGAAAATAATAATAATAACTTTGTCAAATTAAGGTAAAAATTTGTGAATTTGCTCTGATTTGTAATTCCGTTACCAAAGAAATGCCCGTTGCCAATAGGTGCCGTTCAAATAATAGGTAAGCATCTATGGAGGGGTTTGCTAATTGCTTATTTTTCCCGACAAAGGGGAGTATGAGTGATGCTTACATAAGATGTTACAAACACTGCATTTTCGAAAATATCTCGTTTCTTGCATGAATAATTTCAAAATTCAACCACTGAATTCAATTTCACAGAAAAAATTTGAGGCAATTTTTAGAAGGAAAGTTTTAACGATAGGTTAAGTGTTCATGGAGAACAATGAATTTCAGAAATCTAAGCTTTGCTAAAGATTTTGTACAAAAAAAAAACAAAGGGGGTCTGGCAGTTTTCTTACGTAATTATGAGATGGGGTTTGTGGTTTCTTATTTTTGCTGACAAGGGGGGTTCAAAAATGACCCAAAACTTGCTTACGCAATATTTGAATGGCCCCATCCCATACGCGAGTAAGCAATTTAACTTTTAAAAAACTAGGTTGCCAAATCTACTATTTAATCGCTATTTTTAGCACCATGTGCGGTTTCTTTGGATTACCACACACTATATAGTTTAGGGTTTAATGAAGAAATTGATGAATAGAATTGAGAAATTAATTGATATGGTACTTATTAAGTTATTTTAAAAATATGTTGTGGGTTAGACCCAAGAAAATATGCATGGTAAGCCTCCGGGGTGCAGAATATGCCCAAAGAGGCTCGGGGGAAATTCAGGCAGTTGTGGGGAAATTTTTGCCTTACTTTGTTTGTAAAGAAAACATCAAGTACATTAAATAAACAAATATTTTGGCTGGTGACAATACCATACCCTCCATCAAAGTCACGGAAATTAGGTAAAAACTACAGCCCTATTGGAATTCAGGAAAAACAATGTTTCCCTGACGAGATTCCTGATTTCTACTAAGAAATTATATGAAGAAAGAATAAAAGAATGTAAAAGTCCAAAAAAAAAATAAACTTATGGATTATTTGGTAATTATTGAACTTGACAGAAGTTCATCCACTGAAAGTAATCACATTAAGTGAAATCGACTGTTGTATTTTATTACAAGGCTAGGTTTCTACCCCAAACTTTACAATGTTAAATATGCTCTCTCTTGGACCAAAGAAAATATGGTAAGCCTTTAAGTTAAGAGTATAAATTTACCTCCTTCACCGTCAGCTGAGACAGATAATCGAAAAATCCTTCCTCCACCGATGCAGGCATTATATACTAATCAATGTCGCTCTCCGAATAAGAACTTGAGGCACTCCTCCAGCCCAGCAAACACAGTGAATTCTCCTATTATACATTCCTATTTCATTTAATGTAAAATGTGTCATTTTTACGTGATTAACGTTTCGCTAAATGTTATCAAAATTTGGTGAAATCCCCTAAAAACCTCCCTTTTTTTTCTGTTTGAAGAAGGTCAATTTTAATAGAAAATGAGTCATTAATTTATTAGTGTTATATAATGTTCCACTCTCATGTTTTTCTTTCAAGAATGTGAAAGTAGCCAAAATACTAAGTGATCACATTTAACGAAGTCGACTGTATATAGGCTTACCATATTTTCTTGGGTCCAACCCACAACATAATTTAAAAAATAACTTAATAAGTACCATATTAAATCATTTCTCAATTCTATTCATCAATTTCTTCGTAAAACTCTAAACTAAAGTCTGATAATTCCAAGTGTAAAACATACCCCCTTTTTTAATACAACGAATTTAAAAGTAACCCAAAGAAACTGGCCATGGCGCTAAAAATAGCGATTAGTAAATAGTAGAATTTGGCAACCTAGCAATATGGGGACATTTTGGACAAAATTAAATGTGTTCTGGGGTATAGCCTTGAAACATTTTCTGAACCCACAGACTTTACAACACAGTTATACAGTATAAATGGATCATGAGCTGGAATAAGAGTCCTCCATTTGGCGATCAGCAACTATACTGCCAACTGTACACTATAACTAATCGTGCCGCTAACTTAGTGACAGCGATATGGAGGACTCTTATTCCAGCTGTGCAGTATGAATTTACCTCCTTCACTGTCAACTGCGACAGATAATCGAAAAATCCCTCCTCGACCGATGAAGGCATTATAGTCCTCAGATACGCAAGGTCGCTCTCCGAATATCGAAAGTTCTGCAAGAACTTGAGGCACTCCTCCAACCCAGCAAACACCGTGAATTCGCCGTTGAAAGGATTCTTACGGAAGAACAGATCGAAAACGGCAGTATCGGAACACTTGTCACTTTTCCAGTACGCATAAGCCATCGTGATTTGGTAGAGGTCGGTCAGGAGGGGCTGGACCACACCGTTCAGCTTAGGGAGTTCGCGCTTCTCTTCCATTTTGTCTCGGTGGAGCTCAATTTGAAATCACAGATTATTAGAGAATTGGGACGTTTTGTCCGGGATGGAATGAACCTCAATTCAAAATCACTGGTTAGAGAACGAACCTTTTATCCTGAATGGTTGCCACTAACTTCCACTCACTCAAAATGCCGGATTAGAGAAGTTCGCGTTTCTCTTCCATTGTGTCTCGGTGGAGTTCAATTTGAAATCACAGATTAGTGAATTAGGACCTTTTATATACGGAATGGAGTGCTTGAAAATCCGGAAAGTTTACATCGGGAGTTCGCTTTTCTCTTCCATTTTGTCCGCGGATTTCAATTTGAAATCACTGGTTACAGAATTGGGACCTTTAGGAATCGGATGGAATGATGATCTAGAATCCGGTGAGTTCACATTGCGATTGGAATTGATGGTGGGACAAGATGATGTCGGTCAATGTAGCACGCTCTGTGTAATTTTTTAATCGGACCTCATTTTTGAGCTCCGGAATCTGAAATAGAACGCTCAAAAAATACGGAAAGTTCACATCGCGATTGGTGGGACCGGATTCTTCTTAAAAGATGTTGTCGGCTATGTAGCACGGCTCTGCACTTTTTTGTAGAGAGCACTCTTTGAGCTCCAGAATCCAGAATAGAATGGTCAAAAATCCGGAAAGTTCACATTGTGATTAAAACCGATGGTGGGACCGGATCCTTCATAAAAGATGTTGTCAATGTAGCAGCTCTGAACTATTTTTTACAGAATATGCTCTCTCTTTGAGCACCGGAATCCAAAATAGAACGCTCAAAAATCTGGAAAGTTTACATCGAGTTCGGAACTGATAGTGGAACCAGATATTCTTTCATACATAAGAGATGTTGTCGGTCAATGTAGCACAGCTCCACGCTTTTTATTCAACTGGACCACATTTTTTGCACCGATTTGTTTACGAGATTTTCGAACATTTCGACGAGACCGGGATTCATACTGTTCTTAAAAAGAACGGATTTCCTGGGCTACACCGGAAAAGAAGCAACACTTGAGTTTCGCTGGTTCGTTCGATGTTCGGCAGAATCGAACGGAGAAATTTAGCGGAGAAACAGACGATTCTGATAGTTCAGGAGGAAATTATAAGATAATGAAAGGACCTTTGACATCTAGTGAAAGGACGAGCAAACGAAGGACGTCTGCTAAATTTCAGTCAAAAACATGTTTTGAAAAACAAACTTGTCTCGTTGCCAAAACGGTCTGCAACTATTTCGCAAACATTGAAGTGAAACTAATTTTTTTTTTACAAAAGTTGATGAAATATCTAGTTAATAATTAAAAAGGAGAAATAAATTTGTTTGTCGCTTTCGTCGGATTATTTTATCCCAAAAATGGAAAAATTGACCGAAAGCAATAAAAAGGACAAACTTTCAGACGAATGTAAGTTGGACTCGGACCAATCAGCTGGAAAGGAATACGGGAGGAGAGCTAACAAGAAGGAGTACTAGTTCCGAATGAAAGTTTTGATCTAGACCAGGGAGAAATGAGGAAATTAATTATTGATTTTGATGTAAGATTACTCCAGCGCCACTCAAAGAGTACTTGAACCTCAAACTATGCCTAGCTCGTGCTGTCATCTATATTTGGTTCCAAAGCAAACTCAACTCACAGAAACGGACGAAAATTTTACAGGGGTTAGTAGATGAGATGACTCTCAAACCACTAACTGTAAAAAAAAAAACTGTGGAAAAAATTCTTAAAAATCAGCATTGTTAACGCCAAATGCAAACCCACTAGAAAAAAGATTCTGAATAAAGACCTTAAAATTGTTTGATCATTTAAAAGCTGTACTTTATCTTCTTTTTACCCTTTTTTCTCTTCCTTTTTTGTTTTTATAAACCCAGGTGGTCACTTTCACCACATATTGTTTAAACTTTTTGCGTGCACTCAAGTATTTAAACCTCGAACTGACTCGTGCTGCCATCTATATTTGGGTAATTCCACGAGAAACTGACTGACATTTTTTAAAGGAAAACCATAAATATTTTGTAATTTAATTCCCAAAAATAAATTCTAAGGAAATATTTTCCACCCAGTTTATTGCTTTTTTGTTAGATAAATCTAATGATATATTAAATTTTCAAATTTATTATTTTTTTAATTCTCAACATGGTAATTGATTGACATTAAGTGCTCTGCAACTTTTTAAACCCTTTAAAAATCATTGATATAAAGTTAAGTATTAGGAAAATGTTGCTTTTTTATTTTATAAAAAATCATATTCATTTTGTTTAAATCGTATTTTTTTAACTATTATGAACCAACACAGTTATATGTCCTTTCTGAAATGGATTAAAAATTTGATATTATAATTTTACATAACTATTTAAAACCTAAGCCAATTCATGTGCATTACTTAATGAAATTATTTTTTATCAATGATACTGTAAAAATGTAAACTACTTTTAATAGCTCAAATTTCCAAACATTTACTGGGGACAGACCCACAGATGCCCCATATTTATTTGGGATTCACTTTATATCCAAAATTTTGACAATGGTCCACCTTTGTACGCTTCAAAGGAAAAAACAGTATTTTTTTTTGGCAAATGAGCATGTACTGGATTTATCAACTGAATTGCCCTAAGAAGTACTTACCTAGCATTATCCCTGTGGACCAGAGCTGAGGTACCCCAAACACATTCGCTCGCACAACCCATTTTTACAAGGGGGGGGACACATTCGTTCATCACACAAGGACATCCATCCCAAATGGGGATTCGAACCCCAGACGACTCTAACAATTAGGTCAGTATGTCGGTAAAAACATATATGTATATGAACCCTGTGTTTACACTGAAGGAATAGAACAGGAATGAGCCACCCGTGGCGTTTTGGGAGTTCTAATGAATAAAAAAAAATGTGGTTAATGTTATGACAGTTGAAGCATGCGCAGTAGTAGAAGTTTATGTGTTTTATAACATTAAAATTACGTTATTGATCAATCCTGGCATAAGCACCGATAGCCCAGTGGTTTAGTATGCAGCTAGTATCCCAATGGTCCCGGTTTGATTCCTGGCTGCTACTTTTGTTATTATGCTTTCATTTAACTCGTAATTTTTCAAAAAATAGTGAGATTAGAGTAGAGTTGTTACTTTCGTAGCAATAACCAGTGCCATAAAAAAGAGCATGGACTCTAATGATGAAAATATAACTTTTATATACATACACTTCCAATAAAAATTATTACAAATAAATTGCATTGTAGTATCAGTAAATAAATAAATCGATCAGATGAGTTCTCTAATGGGTACTGAGTACAAAATGAGTACCTTCCTCAACACAAATTTCTTCTGAATGTTCATAAAAAAAGAGCACATGATGAAAATAAATATAACTTTTATATATACGCTTTGTGAATAAAAACTATTACAAATAAA
Source organism: Tetragnatha montana (assembly GCA_963680715.1). NCBI lineage: Eukaryota > Metazoa > Arthropoda > Arachnida > Araneae > Tetragnathidae > Tetragnatha > Tetragnatha montana. The sequence goes on along the minus strand of OY796675.1, from coordinate 618,213 downwards.
ATGCATTGTATCACTAAATAAATAAATAACTAAATGAATAAATCACACTAGTTCTCTAATGGGTGCACTCTCGAGCCACAGGTTGTGCATAAAGTGGTATAGCTTGTCCGAGACAGACACCTTGTAAGGGGTGGGATTGTAGTTTCGCTTTATGTCAGAGCGGAGAGTGGAGAGGGAGTCTCGGACCCTCTGTCGCACTTGGCTGAGCGGGGGGAGATCGTGGCAGATCTTTCCTTCGCTGAAGTACAGCTCGTGGAGGTTCTGTACGTGCACAGGCTGTACGTAGGCCCGCTTCGACTCCTGCAAAACAAAACAAACATCTGTAAGCACTATACTATAACAGCGTTTCCCAACCTTTTCACCCTCACGGAACCCTTTTTACAATGTTCAAGTTTTAGGGAACCCCTAATAACAAATGAGAGAGAGAAGAGAGTGATATAGAGAGAAGAGAGTGATATAGAGAGAAGAGAGTGAGAGAGAAAGAGAGTGATAGAGAAGTGAGAGATAGAAAAGAGTGAGACAGAAAGAGAGCAGGGTGTCTAGTGATTATCAATCTCAAAATTCCCTGACTTTTCCCTGACCAATAACTAAATTTCCCTGACTAATAACGTGCATTAGTATACGCTCCAAAAATACCTTCAAATGTTTGTCAAAAACATAAATCTTTGATCTTTGGATGAACGGCCAAAAAAACATGCCATTGATGCAGGCTGTGTTGCTGCTTTGGTATTTCTTTGATGTTTTTCACTTTTCGTATGGCTAGTTAATGCCTGACGACCCATGTTTGATAAGTTGAAAGTTGTCTGGCAAAGTTTGCATCTTGCCACCGTATTATCATTAGGTACTTTCACCAGCCATAAATTAAATAAAGATTCACTTAACCAGTTTTCTTGAAACACTGTCATCTTCGACATATTGATCTTTGTTATGCTACATTAACAAAAACAATTTAATCCTCTAAGCACTAAAAAAATAACTAAGCACTCTTGCTAGGAGATTATGAACAAACAAGAAAAAAAGAAGGGGCGGGGGAAACCAAGTTGTGCTGACAAGGAAACGTTCTCAGGGTGAACTCACAGAATTGGATGAAAATTTTACAGGCATAAGAAGATGGCTAAAAAAACTTACTGCGAAAAAATTAGCTGCTAAATTTCATTAGGAAAGGAGTAAATTAACTTTGAAAATTGGGTTCTGAGATGCCAACCACATTCAGTTAACACCACTTGGCGACTTGGCGAATTTTCTATCAGATGGAATAATATATTTTTATATTACAGTGAAAATTTGTATTTAACGTGAAATTGAGATATTTTGTTAAAAGTACTTCAGAATATCCATTAAAACAACAGTTTTTTTAATATAATTTCCTTTCCTTTAATTTAATTTTTCTCCTTTAATTCATTTTTAATCCTTTTTTGCATTAAATGAACCTTTTTTTTTATTCGGCCAGTTTATTCTAGCATTTGGCACAGAGCCAAACGAAGCCCCTGTGTCCAAGGCATAGCCCGGTACGATGCTATTTTACCATCTAACTGGAGGAGACCTCGGGCTATATTGAACGAGGTCTCTTATGCACAAACATATTGAGTCGGATGTACGGTGTTTTTCTTTATGTAAGCTTCTCAAGATATTACCTTGTTAATCAATTACTCTTCATTGTATTTGTATTTTTTGATTTGTGTTGATTGTTGATCGGGGATGTGGGCCCTGGGGGCCTAGATCATGATACAAATATGTAGTGTTGGTTTTTATTGCATTTTTCTTAAAATTTTAAACCCATATTTTACTATTTTAACTTATTCATGTCTTATTTTAAAGTTTTTAACTTGTCAATCAACGTGTTTTTGTATCCTAAGTTGTGTTAATTGTTGATCAAAGATAAGGGCCCTACGGGCCTAGGTGCTTTGTTTTCAATAATAAAAAAAAAACCTAAGCATCCTCGCCTATAGTAGGGTTACATTTGGCGTTAAATATGATAATCATACTATTAAAATCCGAGAGTAAACAAACGTATGTCCGTCCGGTTGTTAAACCACTGAACGCAGAAGGGCGCCCGAGGTACCAAACGATGGCAAATGACCCAGGGACGCCGAGTCACCCATTTCCATACCGAAATTCGAAATACTTTTCGAGATATTTGCGTTTTTCTGCTCTTTTCACATAATTCAGACAGTGCTGAGGTTCAGTTGCTGCGTTTTCTTCCTCCTGTTTTTTTACTTTATCTTAATCCAATCGATAATATAAAAAATAAAACTCTTTCGAAACTATTGAACCCAGAAGGGTGCCTGAGGTACCGAAATACGGCGAAAAAATTCGGGAACCCCGTATTGACCATCTAAATTCTAAAATTCTAATTTTTTCCCAAGATATTAGCAATTTTGTGCTTCTAATTCCATAACACTAGACCGTTTTCATTGATTTTAAAAACAACGGGAAATCCTTTCAGTTTATGATTGCCAAATCAAATACTAACTAGGTATTAAACTAAACTGGAGTAATAAATGTTTTGAAATTTTAACTTTAATATCACTAGAGCCATTAGTTTCAAAGTATCCACGGGATTTAAAAGTTTTTCATAAGTTGGTATTCTCATACGTTTTAAAGGTTTGATATAGAACATACAGCAACGATTATTAGAATGATAAAATAATAAATTGCATAGTAAATTTTAAATAGAGCAACGGCAAAAAAAATTACAATGCGTTATTTTTACAGTGATTACTTACAGCTGACATCAAACGATAATTTTAATTAATTAACGATGAATTTTGAATGGAGCAACGGCAAAAAAATAGTGATAATGCGATATATACTGCATGCAAACACAATATCAATACCCCGTAGTGGTTCCGGGGGGCTGTGCCCTTAGAAGTAATGGTGTGAAAGGGTGCATACCCCTGGGGAACAACGCTGTATAACCAACGCCAAGGGGTTACAGCAGATAAAACTGAGTTAAAACATATATTTAATTATGTTGGAAAGATAGAATGTTATGTAAGAAAATTATTGAATTTTTCTTTTTCATATATTTTTCTTCTCTAAAAATATATATTTTTTAATCCAATGGGCGGGTACTGGAATTATCATCCTTGACCACTCAATTGCCCTAAGAACTACCTATACTTAGCGTTACCCAGCGGGCACCTGTGGACTGGAGCCACGAAGGTGAGGTACTGCTACCCGCGCCACACATACCATTGCCTCGCACAACCCCTTTTTACTGGGGGACGGCCACTTTCATTCAACACACAAAGACAGAAACTGACATCCATGCCAAACGGGGATTCAAACCCCAGACGTACGGCTTCGTAGTCAAATACTTTAACCACTGGGCCAGTACGTCGAAAGGTATTTTATATTAAAAATACAATATTAAAGTATGCATCGTGAAAACTGTAGAATTAAAACTTTACTCTGCGCAACGCATCGGGTTGCTGTTCAGCTAGTTTTTAATAATTTTTTTACAGCTTTTCTACTGTAATTTAGCAGCTAATTTTTTTACAGAAGGTGGTTTGAGTCATATACTAACCCCTGTAAAATTTTCGTCCAATTCTGTGAGTTCACCCTAGAAAACGTTTCCTTGTGAGAATACTCTTAACACCCCTCCGCGAACTCCGCCTCCTATTCAATTCATACCAGTTCCCCCTCCACTGTCATGAGTCCTGACAATTCAATCTCCTGTCATGACAGCATCGATTGCAACGGATTTCTACTTTCCATTCAAATCTTGGAAATTTCACTCCTTTGATGATATTAGTAACTAAAAAAAATTCCCAGATCAATGAGCAAATTCCCTGACTTTTCCCTGATTTTTCCAGAAACTTTAAATTCCCTGACTTTTCCAGGTTTTCCAGGTTGCTAGACACCCTGGAGAGTGAGAGAGAAGTGAGATAGAAAAGAGAGTGAGAGAGAGAAAGAGAGTGATAGAGAAGTGAGAGATAGAAAAGAGAGTGAGAGAGAGAGAAAGAGAGTGAGAGATAGAAAAGACAGTGATAGAGAAGTGAGATAGAAAAGAGAGTGAGAGAATTGAGAGATAGAAAAGAGAGTGAGAGAGAGAAAGAGAGTGAGAGAGAGAAAGAGAGTGATAGAAAAGAGAGTGAGAGAGAAGTGAGAGATAGAAAAGAGAGAGAGAAAGAGAGTGATAGAGAAGTGAGAGATAGAAAAGAGAGTGAGAGAGAAGTGAGAGATAGAAAAGAGAGAGAAAGAGAGTGAGAGATAGAAAAGAGAGTGAGTGAGAGAGAAAGAGAGTGATAGAGAAGTGAGAGATAGAAAAGAGAGTGAGAGAGAAAGAGAGTGAGAGAGAAAGAGAGTGATAGAGAATTGAGAGATAGAAAAGAGAGTGAGAGAGAAGTGAGAGATAGAAAAGAGAGTGAGAGAGAAAGAGAGTGAGAGATAGAAAAGAGAGTGAGTGAGAGAGAAAGAGAGTGATAGAGAAGTGAGAGATGGAAAAGAGAGTGAGAGAGAATTGAGAGATAGAAAAGAGAGTGAGAGAGAATTGAGAGATAGAAAAGAGAGTGAGAGAGAATTGAGAGATAGAAAAGAGAGTGAGAGAGAATTGAGAGATAGAAAAGAGAGTGAGAGAGAAAGAGAGTGAGAGAGAAGTGAGAGATAGAAAAGAGAGTGAGAGAGAAAAAGTGAGAGAATTGAGAGATAGAAAAGAGAGTGAGTGAGAGAGAAAGAGAGTGATAGAGAAGTGAGAGATAGAAAAGAGAGTGAGAGAGAAAGAGAGTGAGAGATAGAAAAGAGAGTGAGTGAGAGAGAAAGAGAGTGATAGAGAAAAAGTGATCTAGAAGTGAGATAGAAAAGAGAGTGAGTGAGAGAGAAAGAGAGTGATAGAGAAGTGAGAGATAGAAAAGAGAGTGAGAGAGAAAGAGAGTGAGAGAGAAGTGAGAGATAGAAAAGAGAGTGAGAGAGAAAGAGAGTGATAGAGAAATGAGAGATAGAAAAGAGAGTGAGAGAGAAAGAGCGAGAGAGTGATGGAGATAGAGAAGAGATAGAAAAGAGAGAGAGAGAGAACAAGAGAGTCAGTTTGGTTGAGGACCAGCAAGATTGGCAAAGCAAAGGCCTGCAGGACCTGTGGGTTTGTTTCTCAATTGATTGTCATTAGAGGGAAAAGCGTATCACCTGAAAGGGATGCCTGACGAGAACCCTCTGTCCTGGGACAGGCGGGGATTCGTCGGGCAGTTGCATGAGGTCGATCAGGGCCCTCCCGTCCTTCCCAAAAAGTCGGTAGGCCAGCTTCCGGCCGGGAATGGTCACCTTGTTCACGTCCAGGCTCAGCTTGATGCAGGGCCGTGAATCAACCTAAAGGAAGAAGGAATGCTGTTAGGGCGGTAGTTTGAAGAGCTTTCCATAGCCTATATCTACGGTTGTCATGTTTAAAACGAAGCGAAGAAACATTGTTTAAACCACGGCTTGCTAGATACTATTCAGGCTAGCCGAGATACGGAAATCATTAAAAACCCAGATGGCAATACTATACTTGACAAACTGGCAAAGCAAAGCCGCAGAGTTGAAGGCGGGGCTTAATGGCTCAAAAATTCAAATCAGTCACTACTGGCCATGCGCTCGTATCGGGATAGGCAAAATCAGTGAAAGTATCGATACTTGGTATCGATCCGGATCGAAATTCATGATATCGATACCATTAAATATCGGTCTTGAAGTATCGATACTTGAGATATCGATAATTATTTCGATACTCATGTTTTCGATACTTTGCCGCTCATTTTGGCGATAAAAGTGTCGAAAAAACGCCGGTATCAAAATTTCGATACTCACCCTTTGAGTATCGATACCTAGCTCTGGTATCGATCCAAATATCGGATATCGATACCACCAAGTATCGGAACTTTTTGCCCATGATCCTTAAGAGTGAAAGAAGAGAAAAGAGAGTGAAAGGAGAGTCTCACCTGTACAAGCTTAAACACGCAACCTAACGCCGGTTGCCGCTGGCACGTCACCAGATGCGTCCCGATTCCCAAGCCATTCAGGCAGTGCCCTTGCTCGTTCAGCGACACTATCGTCTCCTCGTTTATGTCGTTGCTGGCGACGATGGAGAATCGGAGGAAGCTCTGGATCCCGTAGTGATCCGCCACGGTCCGAAACGTCTGGGACGCCACGTTCGAAAGGTAGGCGAGATCGCCGCTGTCGATTCGCACGCCCAAGGCCTCGTACCTGTCGAAAATCATTTAAATTTGTTGAAAATCGGCAAAATAATGATTGGTTTGTGTTTCTAGTGATCACTGTCATGAAATGAGGTGGTACACGACTCACAACTACAAAACGAGGTGGTACACAACTCACTACTACAAAATGAGTACCTCACTCAATATGAATTTCTGACTACATGGCGTGATGTAACATGATATTGTAGTGTGGGACAAAGTGAGGTGGTACACAACTTTTTTAAAAATGAGTCTCATACAAAATGAGTGCCTCACTCACTATGAATTTAGCACTTAATATGAGGTGGTACACGACTCACTCTTACAAAACGAGTACCTCACTCAATATGAATTTCTACCTACATAAAACATGCCGTGGCTACAAAACGTATACCTCACTCACTATCGTTTTGCCTCCCCATTTGCCCCGTGAGTCCTGTACCGGACACGATCGTCTCCTCGTTTATGTCGTTGCTGGCGACGATGGAGAAATTGAGGAAGCTCCGGAACCCGTAGCGTTTCGCCACGGTCCGAAACGTCTGGGACGCCATGTTCGAAAGGTAGGCGCGATCGCCGCTGTCGATTCGCACGCCCAAGGCCTCGTACCTGTCGAAAATCAATTAAATTTTTCAATTGGTCAATTTTTCTAGTGAGCACTGTTATGAAATGAGGTGGTACACGACTCACTACTACAAAACGTAGTGACTCGTTTTGTAAGAGTGAGTCGTGTACCACCTCGTTTTGTAGTAGTGTCACCTCACCTGTACCACCTCATTTCATGGTACTGAGTCGTGTACCACCTTCTTTTGTGAGAGTAAGTCACGTACCACCTCACTACTTCAAAATTATCTCACTCCTGAGAGTGAGGTACTCATTTTGTAAGAGTGAGTCGTGTACGACCTCATTTTGCGGTAGTGAGTCGTATACAACCTCACTACTACAAATAACCTCACTCCTGAGAGTGAGGTACTCATTTTGTAGTAGTGAGTCATGTACCACCTCATTTTGTAAGAGTGAGTGTACAGGGTTGCAAGAAACCTTGGTTTTTACAAAATTAAGTGACTTAATACTAAAAGTAAGTGCTTTTTTACCCCAGTTTGTGCAACGCCAGTGCGACAGCACAAAAGTTGAGCAGTCCGCTGCGAACCACATCATACGTGTCGACCAGGGCGAGGAAATTGTCAGGATACGCTATGGCATACGCCACGAAAGCTCCGAGTTCTCCGTCGCTCGCCTCTTCTTTGGAGACCCCCAGGATAGCTGACAGCTCTGCCCTGTGCTTGAGGGAAAGTTCGACCAAGTCTGCTTCTTCCTTATCCTCGTTCTTCTTGAGTTTCCTCACCTTGCAGTCCTCGAGCGAAGTGAAGGACATCACGAAAGAGTGGGCTTGGGTGCCTGAGAGGGAATGTGTCAGTTAGTGCAATTTAATCAAGAAAAGCACTTCGTAAATAAGATATTTTCAGAGAGAGACAATTATAATTAATTAATTTCAAGAGGGAATAGAGTGTTTTCAGGTGACGTCAGGACCAGTTACTGTAGGTCAATGCATCTGTTGTTATAGTCTGTTCATTAAGAACTGGCGCCTGAGACGAAATGTATTAGAAGCAGTTACTATTGTAATTATCATCGAAAGAATTTTCTTCTGCAATGACAAGGCAACAGAAGTAGTTAAAATACTGCAAAAATATCGGTCACTGAAGTTGTGTGATGAAGCCTAATTGAGTGTGTTTTTGATCCCAATTCTAAATGAACAGACAATAGGGTGGTTGAATACATATTTCCCTTATTATTATACTTGAAGCCCATAACTGACGTTGTTAGGTGCAGCGGTATCTGTAGCTATGGCGGTTGTTAGGTGTGGGGTCACGTGATTGCAAATCCTCCAATAGACGGCCAGTTATTTTCTGTAACTGTTAACCTTCTGCAGGACAATGCGTCTGTTGCTAGGTCCAAGTCATGTTATTGAAAATGCTCTATTATGACACACCCAGCAACAGCAGTTAACAGTTAAAAGAAAATAACTGGTCGTGAAGTCATGTTCGAATGCTTTTATTGGAACATTTGCAACAGGTGTGTGTCGACCAGCTAAAAGGGTCGTCATGTGCAAATGCTCTATTTTCAGAGAATGTAATTTTATAGACTCAAGAAACTTTAAAAACGTAGAAAAGTTGCTTCAAATCGAGCCCTGGCACTGTATCTGCAGGAATATACTCGACAGCAACGTTTCCTGAACCCTCAAATCACACACGGAAGCAGAAACTGCATAAACAGAAAAGCCTGTTGGGTTGCTAGGAGGAGTTTTGGTTACACAAATCGTGCTAAAAAGCACCCTTTATATACATTAACTGTGTCACTGAAACTGATAGTATAATACGTAAAAATGGAATAATTAGGGGTGCTACTGAAAATCCTGTAAAACTATTTAAGTAACGAACCTTTTCCCTTTTTTTTGGAGAACCTCCGGTATCCCAAGTGAAATCCTCCAAAATCTTCAAGTTTCAAAATCAAGTTAGCCTCTAAAAATAGCAATTTAGCTCCATTTTGAGACCCTTTGGGTTAAATCCGAAACCTCCTGCTCATAAACTACCGATTTTTCAAGGGGAGAAACTATAAGTAGACGTCAAAATTTTGAGTTGGTCCTCCCCCAGACACGTTTTTGCCCTTTTAAACTACTGCTTCATATAATTCTGAAACCTCCTCTTTGGTGAACAGGGAACTGCTTCTTTTTAGCGGCAGAATTTACGAGGGAAAGACACTGTTAAAAAGGCATCATACTTTTGGAGGGGGGTTCTCCCTCCCAAAACAATTTTGAAATTTGCCCTCCAAAAGAGAGACCCTTTGAGTTACAACCAAAAGGAATTGCTCCTTATAAATTTGCAGAATTTTCAAGAATGTCAAAATTTCAGGAAGAACCCCTCCCCTTGAATACGGCCCTGCAGCACCCCTGGAAAGAACTGTTTCTAAAATCTTTCTTAAAATTTTGAAATTTGCCCTCCAAAAGAGAGACCCTTTGAGTTACAACCAAAAGGAATTGCTCCTTATAAATTTGCAGAATTTTCAAGAATGTCAAAATTTCAGGAAGAACCCCTCCCCTTGAATACGGCCCTGCAGCACCCCTGGAAAGAACTGTTTCTAAAATCTTTCTTAAAATTTTGAAATTTGCCCTCCAAAAGAGAGACCCTTTGAGTTACAACCAAAAGGAATTGCTCCTTATAAATTTGCAGAATTTTCAAGAATGTCAAAATTTCAGGAAGAACCCCTCCCCTTGAATACGGCCCTGCAGCACCCCTGGAAAGAACTGTTTCTAAAATCTTTCTTAAAATTTTGAAATTTGCCCTCCAAAAGAGAGACCCTTTGAGTTACAACCAAAAGGAATTGCTCCTTATAAATTTGCAGAATTTTCAAGAATGTCAAAATTTCAGGAAGAACCCCTCCCCTTGAATACGGCCCTGCAGCACCCCTGGAAAGAACTGTTTCTAAAATCTTTCTTAAAATTTTGAAATTTGCCCTCCAAAAGAGAGACCCTTTGAGTTACAACCAAAAGGAATTGCTCCTAATAAATTTGCAGAATTTTCAAGAATGTCAAAATTTCAGGAAGAACCCCTCCCCTTGAATACGGCCCTGCAGCACCCCTGGAAAGAACTGTTTCTAAAATCTTTCTTAAAATTTTGAAATTTGCCCTCCAAAAGAGAGACCCTTTGAGTTACAACCAAAAGGAATTGCTCCTTATAAATTTGCAGAATTTTCAAGAATGTCAAAATTTCAGGAAGAACCCCTCCCCTTGAATACGGCCCTGCAGCACCCCTGGAAAGAACTGTTTCTAAAATCTTTCTTAAAATTTTGAAATTTGCCCTCCAAAAGAGAGACCCTTTGAGTTACAACCAAAAGGAATTGCTCCTTATAAATTTGCAGAATTTTCAAGAATGTCAAAATTTCAGGAAGAACCCCTCCCCTTGAATACGGCCCTGCAGCACCCCTGGAAAGAACTGTTTCTAAAATCTTTCTTAAAATTTTGAAATTTGCCCTCCAAAAGAGAGACCCTTTGAGTTACAACCAAAAGGAATTGCTCCTTATAAATTTGCAGAATTTTCAAGAATGTCAAAATTTCAGGAAGAACCCCTCCCCTTGAATACGGCCCTGCAGCACCCCTGGAAAGAACTGTTTCTAAAATCTTTCTTAAAATTTTGAAATTTGCCCTCCAAAAGAGAGACCCTTTGAGTTACAACCAAAAGGAATTGCTCCTTATAAATTTGCAGAATTTTCAAGAATGTCAAAATTTCAGGAAGAACCCCTCCCCTTGAATACGGCCCTGCAGCACCCCTGGAAAGAACTGTTTCTAAAATCTTTCTTAAAATTTTGAAATTTGCCCTCCAAAAGAGAGACCCTTTGAGTTACAACCAAAAGGAATTGCTCCTTATAAATTTGCAGAATTTTCAAGAATGTCAAAATTTCAGGAAGAACCCCTCCCCTTGAATACGGCCCTGCAGCACCCCTGGAAAGAACTGTTTCTAAAATCTTTCTTAAAATTTTGAAATTTGCCCTCCAAAAGAGAGACCCTTTGAGTTACAACCAAAAGGAATTGCTCCTTATAAATTTGCAGAATTTTCAAGAATGTCAAAATTTCAGGAAGAACCCCTCCCCTTGAATACGGCCCTGCAGCACCCCTGGAAAGAACTGTTTCTAAAATCTTTCTTAAAATTTTGAAATTTGCCCTCCAAAAGAGAGACCCTTTGAGTTACAACCAAAAGGAATTGCTCCTTATAAATTTGCAGAATTTTCAAGAATGTCAAAATTTCAGGAAGAACCCCTCCCCTTGAATACGGCCCTGCAGCACCCCTGGAAAGAACTGTTTCTAAAATCTTTCTTAAAATTTTGAAATTTGCCCTCCAAAAGAGAGACCCTTTGAGTTACAACCAAAAGGAATTGCTCCTTATAAATTTGCAGAATTTTCAAGAATGTCAAAATTTCAGGAAGAACCCCTCCCCTTGAATACGGCCCTGCAGCACCCCTGGAAAGAACTGTTTCTAAAATCTTTCTTAAAATTTTGAAATTTGCCCTCCAAAAGAGAGACCCTTTGAGTTACAACCAAAAGGAATTGCTCCTTATAAATTTGCAGAATTTTCAAGAATGTCAAAATTTCAGGAAGAACCCCTCCCCTTGAATACGGCCCTGCAGCACCCCTGGAAAGAACTGTTTCTAAAATCTTTCTTAAAATTTTGAAATTTGCCCTCCAAAAGAGAGACCCTTTGAGTTACAACCAAAAGGAATTGCTCCTTATAAATTTGCAGAATTTTCAAGAATGTCAAAATTTCAGGAAGAACCCCTCCCCTTGAATACGGCCCTGCAGCACCCCTGGAAAGAACTGTTTCTAAAATCTTTCTTAAAATTTTGAAATTTGCCCTCCAAAAGAGAGACCCTTTGAGTTACAACCAAAAGGAATTGCTCCTTATAAATTTGCAGAATTTTCAAGAATGTCAAAATTTCAGGAAGAACCCCTCCCCTTGAATACGGCCCTGCAGAGAAGTCTGGAAAGAACTGTTTCTAAAATCTTTCTTAAAATTTTGAAATTTGCCCTCCAAAAGAGAGACCCTTTGAGTTACAACCAAAAGGAATTGCTCCTTATAAATTTGCAGAATTTTCAAGAATGTCAAAATTTCAGGAAGAACCCCTCCCCTTGAATACGGCCCTGCAGCACCCCTGGAAAGAACTGTTTCTAAAATCTTTCTTAAAATTTTGAAATTTGCCCTCCAAAAGAGAGACCCTTTGAGTTACAACCAAAAGGAATTGCTCCTTATAAATTTGCAGAATTTTCAAGAATGTCAAAATTTCAGGAAGAACCCCTCCCCTTGAATACGGCCCTGCAGAGAAGTCTGGAAAGAACTGTTTCTAAAATCTTTCTTAAAATTTTGAAATTTGCCCTCCAAAAGAGAGACCCTTTGAGTTACAACCAAAAGGAATTGCTCCTTATAAATTTGCAGAATTTTCAAGAATGTCAAAATTTCAGGAAGAACCCCTCCCCTTGAATACGGCCCTGCAGCACCCCTGGAAAGAACTGTTTCTAAAATCTTTCTTAAAATTTTGAAATTTGCCCTCCAAAAGAGAGACCCTTTGAGTTACAACCAAAAGGAATTGCTCCTTATAAATTTGCAGAATTTTCAAGAATGTCAAAATTTCAGGAAGAACCCCTCCCCTTGAATACGGCCCTGCAGCACCCCTGGAAAGAACTGTTTCTAAAATCTTTCTTAAAATTTTGAAATTTGCCCTCCAAAAGAGAGACCCTTTGAGTTACAACCAAAAGGAATTGCTCCTTATAAATTTGCAGAATTTTCAAGAATGTCAAAATTTCAGGAAGAACCCCTCCCCTTGAATACGGCCCTGCAGCACCCCTGGAAAGAACTGTTTCTAAAATCTTTCTTAAAATTTTGAAATTTGCCCTCCAAAAGAGAGACCCTTTGAGTTACAACCAAAAGGAATTGCTCCTTATAAATTTGCAGAATTTTCAAGAATGTCAAAATTTCAGGAAGAACCCCTCCCCTTGAATACGGCCCTGCAGCACCCCTGGAAAGAACTGTTTCTAAAATCTTTCTTAAAATTTTGAAATTTGCCCTCCAAAAGAGAGACCCTTTGAGTTACAACCAAAAGGAATTGCTCCTTATAAATTTGCAGAATTTTCAAGAATGTCAAAATTTCAGGAAGAACCCCTCCCCTTGAATACGGCCCTGCAGCACCCCTGGAAAGAACTGTTTCTAAAATCTTTCTTAAAATTTTGAAATTTGCCCTCCAAAAGAGAGACCCTTTGAGTTACAACCAAAAGGAATTGCTCCTTATAAATTTGCAGAATTTTCAAGAATGTCAAAATTTCAGGAAGAACCCCTCCCCTTGAATACGGCCCTGCAGCACCCCTGGAAAGAACTGTTTCTAAAATCTTTCTTAAAATTTTGAAATTTGCCCTCCAAAAGAGAGACCCTTTGAGTTACAACCAAAAGGAATTGCTCCTTATAAATTTGCAGAATTTTCAAGAATGTCAAAATTTCAGGAAGAACCCCTCCCCTTGAATACGGCCCTGCAGCACCCCTGGAAAGAACTGTTTCTAAAATCTTTCTTAAAATTTTGAAATTTGCCCTCCAAAAGAGAGACCCTTTGAGTTACAACCAAAAGGAATTGCTCCTTATAAATTTGCAGAATTTTCAAGAATGTCAAAATTTCAGGAAGAACCCCTCCCCTTGAATACGGCCCTGCAGCACCCCTGGAAAGAACTGTTTCTAAAATCTTTCTTAAAATTTTGAAATTTGCCCTCCAAAAGAGAGACCCTTTGAGTTACAACCAAAAGGAATTGCTCCTTATAAATTTGCAGAATTTTCAAGAATGTCAAAATTTCAGGAAGAACCCCTCCCCTTGAATACGGCCCTGCAGCACCCCTGGAAAGAACTGTTTCTAAAATCTTTCTTAAAATTTTGAAATTTGCCCTCCAAAAGAGAGACCCTTTGAGTTACAACCAAAAGGAATTGCTCCTTATAAATTTGCAGAATTTTCAAGAATGTCAAAATTTCAGGAAGAACCCCTCCCCTTGAATACGGCCCTGCAGAGAAGTCTGGAAAGAACTGTTTCTAAAATCTTTCTTAAAATTTTGAAATTTGCCCTCCAAAAGAGAGACCCTTTGAGTTACAACCAAAAGGAATTGCTCCTTATAAATTTGCAGAATTTTCAAGAATGTCAAAATTTCAGGAAGAACCCCTCCCCTTGAATACGGCCCTGCAGCACCCCTGGAAAGAACTGTTTCTAAAATCTTTCTTAAAATTTTGAAATTTGCCCTCCAAAAGAGAGACCCTTTGAGTTACAACCAAAAGGAATTGCTCCTTATAAATTTGCAGAATTTTCAAGAATGTCAAAATTTCAGGAAGAACCCCTCCCCTTGAATACGGCCCTGCAGCACCCCTGGAAAGAACTGTTTCTAAAATCTTTCTTAAAATTTTGAAATTTGCCCTCCAAAAGAGAGACCCTTTGAGTTACAACCAAAAGGAATTGCTCCTTATAAATTTGCAGAATTTTCAAGAATGTCAAAATTTCAGGAAGAACCCCTCCCCTTGAATACGGCCCTGCAGAGAAGTCTGGAAAGAACTGTTTCTAAAATCTTTCTTAAAATTTTGAAATTTGCCCTCCAAAAGAGAGACCCTTTGAGTTACAACCAAAAGGAATTGCTCCTTATAAATTTGCAGAATTTTCAAGAATGTCAAAATTTCAGGAAGAACCCCTCCCCTTGAATACGGCCCTGCAGCACCCCTGGAAAGAACTGTTTCTAAAATCTTTCTTAAAATTTTGAAATTTGCCCTCCAAAAGAGAGACCCTTTGAGTTACAACCAAAAGGAATTGCTCCTTATAAATTTGCAGAATTTTCAAGAATGTCAAAATTTCAGGAAGAACCCCTCCCCTTGAATACGGCCCTGCAGAGAAGTCTGGAAAGAACTGTTTCTAAAATCTTTCTTAAAATTTTGAAATTTGCCCTCCAAAAGAGAGACCCTTTGAGTTACAACCAAAAGGAATTGCTCCTTATAAATTTGCAGAATTTTCAAGAATGTCAAAATTTCAGGAAGAACCCCTCCCCTTGAATACGGCCCTGCAGCACCCCTGGAAAGAACTGTTTCTAAAATCTTTCTTAAAATTTTGAAATTTGCCCTCCAAAAGAGAGACCCTTTGAGTTACAACCAAAAGGAATTGCTCCTTATAAATTTGCAGAATTTTCAAGAATGTCAAAATTTCAGGAAGAACCCCTCCCCTTGAATACGGCCCTGCAGCACCCCTGGAAAGAACTGTTTCTAAAATCTTTCTTAAAATTTTGAAATTTGCCCTCCAAAAGAGAGACCCTTTGAGTTACAACCAAAAGGAATTGCTCCTTATAAATTTGCAGAATTTTCAAGAATGTCAAAATTTCAGGAAGAACCCCTCCCCTTGAATACGGCCCTGCAGCACCCCTGGAAAGAACTGTTTCTAAAATCTTTCTTAAAATTTTGAAATTTGCCCTCCAAAAGAGAGACCCTTTGAGTTACAACCAAAAGGAATTGCTCCTTATAAATTTGCAGAATTTCAAGAATGTCAAAATTTCAGGAAGAACCCCTCCCCTTGAATACGGCCCTGCAGCACCCCTGGAAAGAATTGTTTCTAAAATCTTTCTTAAAATTTTGAAATTTGCCCTCCAAAAGAGAGACCCTTTGAGTTACAACCAAAAGGAATTGCTCCTTATAAATTTGCAGAATTTTCAAGAATGTCAAAATTTCAGGAAGAACCCCTCCCCTTGAATACGGCCCTGCAGCACCCCTGGAAAGAACTGTTTCTAAAATCTTTCTTAAAATTTTGAAATTTGCCCTCCAAAAGAGAGACCCTTTGAGTTACAACCAAAAGGAATTGCTCCTTATAAATTTGCAGAATTTTCAAGAATGTCAAAATTTCAGGAAGAACCCCTCCCCTTGAATACGGCCCTGCAGAGAAGTCTGGAAAGAACTGTTTCTAAAATCTTTCTTAAAATTTTGAAATTTGCCCTCCAAAAGAGAAACCCTTTGAGTTACAACCAAAAGGAATTGCTCCTTATAAATTTGCAGAACTTTCAAGAATGTCAAAATTTCAGGAAGAACCCCTCCCCTTGAATACGGCCCTGCAGAGAATTCTGGAAAGAACTGTTTCTAAAATCTTTCTTAAAATTTTGAAATTTGCCCTCCAAAAGAGAGACCCTTTGAGTTACAACCAAAAGGAATTGCTCCTTATAAATTTGCAGAATTTTCAAGAATGTCAAAATTTCAGGAAGAACCCCTCCCCTTGAATACGGCCCTGCAGCACCCCTGGAAAGAACTGTTTCTAAAATCTTTCTTAAAATTTTGAAATTTGCCCTCCAAAAGAGAGACCCTTTGAGTTACAACCAAAAGGAATTGCTCCTTATAAATTTGCAGAATTTTCAAGAATGTCAAAATTTCAGGAAGAACCCCTCCCCTTGAATACGGCCCTGCAGAGAAGTCTGGAAAGAACTGTTTCTAAAATCTTTCTTAAAATTTTGAAATTTGCCCTCCAAAAGAGAGACCCTTTGAGTTACAACCAAAAGGAATTGCTCTTTATAAATTTGCAGAATTTTCAAGAATGTCAAAATTTCAGGAAGAACCCCTCCCCTTGAATACGGCCCTGCAGAGAATTCTGGAAAGAACTGTTTCTAAAATCTTTCTTAAAATTTTGAAATTTGCCCTCCAAAAGAGAGACCCTTTGGGTTACAACCAAAAGGAATTGCTCCTTATAAATTTGCAGAATTTTCAAGAATGTCAAAATTTCAGGAAGAACCCCTCCCCTTGAATACGGCCCTGCAGAGAAGTCTGGAAAGAACTGTTTCTAAAATCTTTCTTAAAATTTTGAAATTTGCCCTCCAAAAGAGAGACCCTTTGAGTTACAACCAAAAGGAATTGCTCCTTATAAATTTGCAGAATTTTCAAGAATGTCAAAATTTCAGGAAGAACCCCTCCCCTTGAATACGGCCCTGCAGAGAAGTCTGGAAAGAACTGTTTCTAAAATCTTTCTTAAAATTTTGAAATTTGCCCTCCAAAAGAGAGACCCTTTGAGTTACAACCAAAAGGAATTGCTCCTTATAAATTTGCAGAATTTTCAAGAATGTCAAAATTTCAGGAAGAACCCCTCCCCTTGAATACGGCCCTGCAGAGAATTCTGGAAAGAACTGTTTCTAAAATCTTTCTTAAAATTTTGAAATTTGCCCTCCAAAAGAGAGACCCTTTGAGTTACAACCAAAAGGAATTGCTCCTTATAAATTTGCAGAATTTTCAAGAATGTCAAAATTTCAGGAAGAACCCCTCCCCTTGAATACGGCCCTGCAGAGAAGTCTGGAAAGAACTGTTTCTAAAATCTTTCTTAAAATTTTGAAATTTGCCCTCCAAAAGAGAGACCCTTTGAGTTACAACCAAAAGGAATTGCTCCTTATAAATTTGCAGAATTTTCAAGAATGTCAAAATTTCAGGAAGAACCCCTCCCCTTGAATACGGCCCTGCAGCACCCCTGGAAAGAACTGTTTCTAAAATCTTTCTTAAAATTTTGAAATTTGCCCTCCAAAAGAGAGACCCTTTGAGTTACAACCAAAAGGAATTGCTCCTTATAAATTTGCAGAATTTTCAAGAATGTCAAAATTTCAGGAAGAACCCCTCCCCTTGAATACGGCCCTGCAGCACCCCTGGAAAGAACTGTTTCTAAAATCTTTCTTAAAATTTTGAAATTTGCCCTCCAAAAGAGAGACCCTTTGAGTTACAACCAAAAGGAATTGCTCCTTATAAATTTGCAGAATTTTCAAGAATGTCAAAATTTCAGGAAGAACCCCTCCCCTTGAATACGGCCCTGCAGAGAAGTCTGGAAAGAACTGTTTCTAAAATCTTTCTTAAAATTTTGAAATTTGCCCTCCAAAAGAGAGACCCTTTGAGTTACAACCAAAAGGAATTGCTCCTTATAAATTTGCAGAATTTTCAAGAATGTCAAAATTTCAGGAAGAACCCCTCCCCTTGAATACGGCCCTGCAGCACCCCTGGAAAGAACTGTTTCTAAAATCTTTCTTAAAATTTTGAAATTTGCCCTCCAAAAGAGAGACCCTTTGAGTTACAACCAAAAGGAATTGCTCCTTATAAATTTGCAGAATTTTCAAGAATGTCAAAATTTCAGGAAGAACCCCTCCCCTTGAATACGGCCCTGCAGCACCCCTGGAAAGAACTGTTTCTAAAATCTTTCTTAAAATTTTGAAATTTGCCCTCCAAAAGAGAGACCCTTTGAGTTACAACCAAAAGGAATTGCTCCTTATAAATTTGCAGAATTTTCAAGAATGTCAAAATTTCAGGAAGAACCCCTCCCCTTGAATACGGCCCTGCAGAGAAGTCTGGAAAGAACTGTTTCTAAAATCTTTCTTAAAATTTTGAAATTTGCCCTCCAAAAGAGAGACCCTTTGAGTTACAACCAAAAGGAATTGCTCCTTATAAATTTGCAGAATTTTCAAGAATGTCAAAATTTCAGGAAGAACCCCTCCCCTTGAATACGGCCCTGCAGCACCCCTGGAAAGAACTGTTTCTAAAATCTTTCTTAAAATTTTGAAATTTGCCCTCCAAAAGAGAGACCCTTTGAGTTACAACCAAAAGGAATTGCTCCTTATAAATTTGCAGAATTTTCAAGAATGTCAAAATTTCAGGAAGAACCCCTCCCTTTGAATACGGCCCTGCAGAGAAGTCTGGAAAGAACTGTTTCTAAAATCTTTCTTAAAATTTTGAAATTTGCCCTCCAAAAGAGAGACCCTTTGAGTTACAACCAAAAGGAATTGCTCCTTATAAATTTGCAGAATTTTCAAGAATGTCAAAATTTCAGGAAGAACCCCTCCCCTTGAATACGGCCCTGCAGCACCCCTGGAAAGAACTGTTTCTAAAATCTTTCTTAAAATTTTGAAATTTGCCCTCCAAAAGAGAGACCCTTTGAGTTACAACCAAAAGGAATTGCTCCTTATAAATTTGCAGAATTTTCAAGAATGTCAAAATTTCAGGAAGAACCCCTCCCCTTGAATGAGGTATTTTCACGTTTTGAGATTTAATTTAATTCAAATAGTAGATCGAAAACCATGAAGAATGACGTTTACATCAAGTATTTCCGTGGCCTAGTTTCTGAGATATAAATTTTTGAAATTTCGTTTTTCTTACGGCGCGAAAAACACCCGTTTTTCCAATGGCCGATCTGTGACGTCACGGCCCGTAGTAACAGCAGCGTCATGCGTTGCTAAGCTTGTTTGCGCTTGTTTACTACACGTTTCTACCAGTGTATTTCCCTCCGCTTTGTTTGCTGTCTCTCGTTATTAATTGAAACAATGAATGATTCCTATTCATCCTAGAAGTACTGTTTAGTACCTAAATGCAAAAGCACAAGCGTCAAAACTCCAGACAAGCTTTTTTTTACGTACAGCTGAGGAAAAAAAAAACGTTACAGTAGACTTTGCGGGCGAACGGGTGGGGTTAGAAAGATGCTGTTGGTGTCATTTTTCAGGATTCAGTGTATGCTTGAAAAAACTAATTGACTATTTTTCTCTCAGAGGTCGTCTTCTGGCGCAACGCAATAAAAAGTGCAACTTTTTTCATGGGAGACCCCAATTTTTATTCAATTTTATGAAAGATCATACTAATTTAACCCTCAAAACCGAGTTTCATTTAATTTGCGCACTAAGCATAGCCATGACAGACCGTCAAAAAATAAAAAATTCATATACAAAGCCTTAAATTAGTCGCCAACATCCGACCGCCAAGTAAGAATTTCTGTCAATCTACCAGTACTAGTAGTGAACCGATTTTCATTAATATTTCAGTTTTAAATTGTTGAAACATGAGATAAGTTTGTTTTATTAAATTTTTAAGTTTTAATAAGCATGTAAATACTATGGTTAAATTATTTTTTAAAAATTTGTATTAGTAATTTAAATTTTTTTTACGTGTGAATATATACACGCTTTCACGGAGGGAGTAAATGTGATATTTTTATACATTTTAGTCTGTTTTT
This sequence comes from Tetragnatha montana, assembly GCA_963680715.1. Classification (NCBI taxonomy): domain Eukaryota; kingdom Metazoa; phylum Arthropoda; class Arachnida; order Araneae; family Tetragnathidae; genus Tetragnatha; species Tetragnatha montana. Next base: position 598,492 of record OY796675.1, on the reverse strand, counting down.
TTAAAGGCATAGAAAATTACGTATATAAATGTTTCTTATTCAGTTTTTGTCTTATTTTTTTATTTTTGCCTCCTATAATATCAAAATACTTGCCAAATAACCTAACACTGTTCTCTAATCTCTAGCCCAAATTAAAGGGACAATCTCGAAAAACTCAGTTAAAATACTCAGTTTAAAACTCAGCTCAAATTATGACTGAGAACCATAGAAATCTAATTTTTAATATTATTATTAGATCCTAAAGTAATAGTAATTAGTGGAGTATTGTTAGAGACCTAAAACTGGAGGATACAATAACGGTACATTGTATAGATGTATGCTTATCTGTCTAAAAATCATTATTATTAAAAGCTGTATACCTTTAAAAAAAACATTAATAGTGGATACATAATTAATAAAAATTCCATAAATTCTAAGATATGAGTAAAAACACAATTAAACAGTTTATTTTTTCCATTTCCTTTTCACAAAAGTTACATTTAAAACCATTTTTTTTTATGTGATGATGTTTGTCTTATATTCTTAAATAATTTTTTAGACAATTCACATAATTGAGCGATTAATTTTATGCCTTTAAAAACGATTGATAAGTTATTGTTCATTAATGGAAAAATAGTAGAAGTGAAAATGAATATGTACCTCATGGCTTTCACGTCTCTCATTTCCGCACTCATGAAATCAGGGTTATTACCCAAGAAAGAGAACATGCAAACTGTATCTATCTTCGGCAAATTGTCCGATGATCCTTTTAAAAATCCAGGTAGAAAAGGCATTTCAAAAATGTTAAAAAATTTTGAATAAAATTGAATTATAATAGCACTTTCTCAAGAACGAAGCGAGAATACCATTCGAAGCACAGTAAACACACTTGATTTGGCGTGCCGTGACGTCACATCCAATAGAAACCCGTTTTCTGATCACGTGACTTTTCTGGCGTTTTCGCGAAAGTAAAATAGCATTTTAAATGATTTAAAACCATTTTTCAACCAAAAAATTTGAAATTTGATAGTTTTAAACCATAACGCATCGAAAAAGTGTGAAATTAAAGCGATTCCCTCACTAGTGAAAATACCTCATACGGCCCTGCAGCACCCCTGGAAAGAACTGTTTCTAAAATCTTTCTTAAAATTTTGAAATTTGCCCTCCAAAAGAGAGACCCTTTGAGTTACAACCAAAAGGAATTGCTCCTTATAAATTTGCAGAATTTTCAAGAATGTCAAAATTTCAGGAAGAACCCCTCCCCTTGAATACGGCCCTGCAGCACCCCTGGAAAGAACTGTTTCTAAAATCTTTCTTAAAATTTTGAAATTTGCCCTCCAAAAGAGAGACCCTTTGAGTTACAACCAAAAGGAATTGCTCCTTATAAATTTGCAGAATTTTCAAGAATGTCAAAATTTCAGGAAGAACCCCTCCCCTTGAATACGGCCCTGCAGCACCCCTGGAAAGAACTGTTTCTAAAATCTTTCTTAAAATTTTGAAATTTGCCCTCCAAAAGAGAGACCCTTTGAGTTACAACCAAAAGGAATTGCTCCTTATAAATTTGCAGAATTTTCAAGAATGTCAAAATTTCAGGAAGAACCCCTCCCCTTGAATACGGCCCTGCAGCACCCCTGGAAAGAACTGTTTCTAAAATCTTTCTTAAAATTTTGAAATTTGCCCTCCAAAAGAGAGACCCTTTGAGTTACAACCAAAAGGAATTGCTCCTTATAAATTTGCAGAATTTTCAAGAATGTCAAAATTTCAGGAAGAACCCCTCCCCTTGAATACGGCCCTGCAGCACCCCTGGAAAGAACTGTTTCTAAAATCTTTCTTAAAATTTTGAAATTTGCCTTCCAAAAGAGAGACCCTTTGAGTTACAACCAAAAGGAATTGCTCCTTATAAATTTGCAGAATTTTCAAGAATGTCAAAATTTCAGGAAGAACCCCTCCCCTTGAATACGGCCCTGCAGCACCCCTGGAAAGAACTGTTTCTAAAATCTTTCTTAAAATTTTGAAATTTGCCCTCCAAAAGAGAGACCCTTTGAGTTACAACCAAAAGGAATTGCTCCTTATAAATTTGCAGAATTTTCAAGAATGTCAAAATTTCAGGAAGAACCCCTCCCCTTGAATACGGCCCTGCAGCACCCCTGGAAAGAACTGTTTCTAAAATCTTTCTTAAAATTTTGAAATTTGCCCTCCAAAAGAGAGACCCTTTGAGTTACAACCAAAAGGAATTGCTCCTTATAAATTTGCAGAATTTTCAAGAATGTCAAAATTTCAGGAAGAACCCCTCCCCTTGAATACGGCCCTGCAGCACCCCTGGAAAGAACTGTTTCTAAAATCTTTCTTAAAATTTTGAAATTTGCCTTCCAAAAGAGAGACCCTTTGAGTTACAACCAAAAGGAATTGCTCCTTATAAATTTGCAGAATTTTCAAGAATGTCAAAATTTCAGGAAGAACCCCTCCCCTTGAATACGGCCCTGCAGCACCCCTGGAAAGAACTGTTTCTAAAATCTTTCTTAAAATTTTGAAATTTGCCCTCCAAAAGAGAGACCCTTTGAGTTACAACCAAAAGGAATTGCTCCTTATAAATTTGCAGAATTTTCAAGAATGTCAAAATTTCAGGAAGAACCCCTCCCCTTGAATACGGCCCTGCAGCACCCCTGGAAAGAACTGTTTCTAAAATCTTTCTTAAAATTTTGAAATTTGCCCTCCAAAAGAGAGACCCTTTGAGTTACAACCAAAAGGAATTGCTCCTTATAAATTTGCAGAATTTTCAAGAATGTCAAAATTTCAGGAAGAACCCCTCCCCTTGAATACGGCCCTGCAGCACCCCTGGAAAGAACTGTTTCTAAAATCTTTCTTAAAATTTTGAAATTTGCCCTCCAAAAGAGAGACCCTTTGAGTTACAACCAAAAGGAATTGCTCCTTATAAATTTGCAGAATTTTCAAGAATGTCAAAATTTCAGGAAGAACCCCTCCCCTTGAATACGGCCCTGCAGCACCCCTGGAAAGAACTGTTTCTAAAATCTTTCTTAAAATTTTGAAATTTGCCCTCCAAAAGAGAGACCCTTTGAGTTACAACCAAAAGGAATTGCTCCTTATAAATTTGCAGAATTTTCAAGAATGTCAAAATTTCAGGAAGAACCCCTCCCCTTGAATACGGCCCTGCAGCACCCCTGGAAAGAACTGTTTCTAAAATCTTTCTTAAAATTTTGAAATTTGCCCTCCAAAAGAGAGACCCTTTGAGTTACAACCAAAAGGAATTGCTCCTTATAAATTTGCAGAATTTTCAAGAATGTCAAAATTTCAGGAAGAACCCCTCCCCTTGAATACGGCCCTGCAGCACCCCTGGAAAGAACTGTTTCTAAAATCTTTCTTAAAATTTTGAAATTTGCCCTCCAAAAGAGAGACCCTTTGAGTTACAACCAAAAGGAATTGCTCCTTATAAATTTGCAGAATTTTCAAGAATGTCAAAATTTCAGGAAGAACCCCTCCCCTTGAATACGGCCCAGCAGCACCCCTGGAAAGAACTGTTTCTAAAATCTTTCTTAAAATTTTGAAATTTGCCCTCCAAAAGAGAGACCCTTTGAGTTACAACCAAAAGGAATTGCTCCTTATAAATTTGCAGAATTTTCAAGAATGTCAAAATTTCAGGAAGAACCCCTCCCCTTGAATACGGCCCTGCAGCACCCCTGGAAAGAACTGTTTCTAAAATCTTTCTTAAAATTTTGAAATTTGCCCTCCAAAAGAGAGACCCTTTGAGTTACAACCAAAAGGAATTGCTCCTTATAAATTTGCAGAATTTTCAAGAATGTCAAAATTTCAGGAAGAACCCCTCCCCTTGAATACGGCCCTGCAGCACCCCTGGAAAGAACTGTTTCTAAAATCTTTCTTAAAATTTTGAAATTTGCCCTCCAAAAGAGAGACCCTTTGAGTTACAACCAAAAGGAATTGCTCCTTATAAATTTGCAGAATTTTCAAGAATGTCAAAATTTCAGGAAGAACCCCTCCCCTTGAATACGGCCCTGCAGAGAAGTCTGGAAAGAACTGTTTCTAAAATCTTTCTTAAAATTTTGAAATTTGCCCTCCAAAAGAGAGACCCTTTGAGTTACAACCAAAAGGAATTGCTCCTTATAAATTTGCAGAATTTTCAAGAATGTCAAAATTTCAGGAAGAACCCCTCCCCTTGAATACGGCCCTGCAGCACCCCTGGAAAGAACTGTTTCTAAAATCTTTCTTAAAATTTTGAAATTTGCCCTCCAAAAGAGAGACCCTTTGAGTTACAACCAAAAGGAATTGCTCCTTATAAATTTGCAGAATTTTCAAGAATGTCAAAATTTCAGGAAGAACCCCTCCCCTTGAATACGGCCCTGCAGCACCCCTGGAAAGAACTGTTTCTAAAATCTTTCTTAAAATTTTGAAATTTGCCCTCCAAAAGAGAGACCCTTTGAGTTACAACCAAAAGGAATTGCTCCTTATAAATTTGCAGAATTTTCAAGAATGTCAAAATTTCAGGAAGAACCCCTCCCCTTGAATACGGCCCTGCAGAGAAGTCTGGAAAGAACTGTTTCTAAAATCTTTCTTAAAATTTTGAAATTTGCCCTCCAAAAGAGAGACCCTTTGAGTTACAACCAAAAGGAATTGCTCCTTATAAATTTGCAGAATTTTCAAGAATGTCAAAATTTCAGGAAGAACCCCTCCCCTTGAATACGGCCCTGCAGCACCCCTGGAAAGAACTGTTTCTAAAATCTTTCTTAAAATTTTGAAATTTGCCCTCCAAAAGAGAGACCCTTTGAGTTACAACCAAAAGGAATTGCTCCTTATAAATTTGCAGAATTTTCAAGAATGTCAAAATTTCAGGAAGAACCCCTCCCCTTGAATACGGCCCTGCAGCACCCCTGGAAAGAACTGTTTCTAAAATCTTTCTTAAAATTTTGAAATTTGCCCTCCAAAAGAGAGACCCTTTGAGTTACAACCAAAAGGAATTGCTCCTTATAAATTTGCAGAATTTTCAAGAATGTCAAAATTTCAGGAAGAACCCCTCCCCTTGAATACGGCCCTGCAGCACCCCTGGAAAGAACTGTTTCTAAAATCTTTCTTAAAATTTTGAAATTTGCCCTCCAAAAGAGAGACCCTTTGAGTTACAACCAAAAGGAATCGCTCCTTATAAATTTGCAGAATTTTCAAGAATGTCAAAATTTCAGGAAGAACCCCTCCCCTTGAATACGGCCCTGCAGCACCCCTGGAAAGAACTGTTTCGATAACGGTTCAATTTTCACGGACACTTACAAGGAAACGTTCTCTAGGGTGAACTCACAGAATTGGACGAAACTTTTACAGGGGTTAGTATATGACTCAAAACACCTTCTGTAGCTGCTAAAGTACAGGAGAAAAGCTGTAAAAAATTATCATATTTAACGCCAAATGTAACCCTACTAGGCGAGGATGCTTCCTTTGGCTCTGTGCCAAATGCTAGAATAAACTGGCCGCGTTTTCTTTCTCTGAAGTAGTTTAAATGAGCGAATAATAAAAAAAAAGGTTTGTCAAATGCAAAAAAGGATTAAAAATGAATTAAAGGAGGACAATTAAATTAAAGGAAAGGAAATTAATTAAAAAACTGTTGTTTTAATGGATATTCTGAAGTACTTTTAGCAAAATATCTCAATTTCACGTTAAATACAAATTTAATCATTCCATCTGATAGAAAAGTCGCCAAGTGGTGTTAACTGAATGTGGTTGGCATCTCAGAACCCAATTTTCAAAGTTAATTTACTCCTTTCCTAATGAAATTTAGCAGCTAATTTTTTCGCAGTAAGTTTTTTTAGCCATCTTCTTATGCCTGTAAAATTTTCATCCAATTCTGTGAGTTCACTCTGAGAACGTTTCCTTGTTAGGAGCTAAAGGTGACGTGCATGTAAAAAAGAATAAAAAAAGGTATTTTGTCCATAAAAATTGAAACTCACAGATTATTTGGTAATTATTAAACCTTGTAGAAGTTCAGAAATTAAGAAACTATATTTCATAATAAAAAATTTGTTCTTTAGTTAGTACATAAATATGGGGCGGGGCATTTTCAGGAAAATTTTGATGAAAATATCGAGGCATTCTAGGGGGAAATTTTGGACTAAGTTAATTGTGTTCAGGGAAATATTAGGCCTTGCACCCCTGACATACATGTGATTACACTGACAATAAATTGGCTGAATATATTTTTTAAAAATCAATTTTCCTTTATTTCAAGTTGAGGAGGTTCATCGGCTTCCCGAGATCCAATCATAAAACAAAAGTTAAGAGTCTGTTTTTTTTAAGTTAAAGCATGAATTGCTTTTCACATAATTACTTCGCACGTTTTTCTTCTGTTGTTTAAATTCATAACTAGGCAATGCTAATATTAACACTCACGGCCAGAGTTTTCATTGAAAAACGAGTGGGAAAGGAATTTTAGTTTTGCCAAGCGAATTGGTGGATTTCCGTCAATTGGCGGAGGAATCACATGTATGCCCTGATTAACTGATGGTCGACGGGATAATACGCAAGAACCATTCCGATTTCTAAAAATCTACTTTGACCTTGGAAGAAGCGATAAAATGCACTGGACTCATACCAGGAGAGTTCCTCCAACAGTTTCGAAGCTTCTCGCTTTTTTTACCGACAAGGGGCGATTTCAGAGCCTTCAGACTGTCCTGGCCTCCTGAATCCACGCTACATTCGTCATAGACCGTAGGAATAGCCTACAAATTTTGAACACATACAGTCACACCCATTTGCACCTCCTATTACGGCTAAACTACACAATCCAAACAAAAGTTATCCTAACATTCTTCATTTTAATCTACCAAAAACCCACAAAGATTTAGGGATGGGCGCAATCTACTAGATTTTTAAGTCAAGGGGTTAAATGCTTAACACACCTAAACGTATTACGTAAGGATAAAAAAAGTAGGATTATTCAATGATTTCACCCCCATTAACAGTTAGGTATATTCGTTCCATATTTAAACATTTTGCAATTTTGACAACTTTTCTGGATTATTGGCGCGGCACCCCTGGCATAGCTCGCGGCACCCAATTTGAGAACCTCTGCCTTACGTCCTTTACATGCTATATCAAATTATATCATACTAATTCTTCAACACATAACCCTACAGTAAACGTAATCAAACTCAATCCAACCAAAAACGTTACCTTTAACAGGAATGCCGTACATCTTGCCAGCCAGGACGTTCGATGTACCGTCGAATCCCCCGATGTAAGCGTACTTGGATGCCGAGAGTCCCCCATCCGGGCCCTGGGCCCTCCGCAAGCCATACTCCAAGAGCTGCATCTTGGGTCCTGCCGCGATGCGGTACCTACGTTGTGAAATTAGAGCAAAATTCAATCAATCAATTTTATTAACAAAAATTACAAAATTTAAAGCAGATTCACAAAAGTTTACACATCATTAAAAGAAAAGAAAAAAGACAGTTGCAAATATATTCCAAAGGAGCCACAGCTCGTCCATGAGTTCATAGATTCCCAATTTTAGTGAGTTGTTTAAATAAAAAAAGGGGGACTTGGCTGATGGCTAAGGAGTTTGTTTAGAAAAAGTTTTTATTCATTCCAGTTTTATGTTAGCCTGACTGATTTAAAATATTTCCTCTGTATTAATGTTATAAATAATAAAGGAAATGCAAAGTTTTTTAAAATAACGGATATTAGATTCCGATTGGATTTCATTTGGTAGTTTATCGAATAAGATTGCAGAGAGGTATTTGAAATGTTTCTTAAATATTTCTTTATGAGGGGTAGGTTAGGTACACAGTAAAATTTCAGAAATCAAATGTTCAATTAGAACTGACTATCTCGAGGCGGGAATTTCTTTATGAAGACCAAGTTATTAAATATAAACAACTGACTCACATTTAACAGTACTTTGTCAGCAAAAAATCGTAAAAACTTTTTTTGTAGATTAATTAGTGGTTTTATGTTTGTGGTTAACAAAGAATTTTTGAAAAAAGTGATGTCAAGTGAAAAGTAGAAATGATTAAATAAAGATATTTCAGTTTAAATGTTAAATTTTTCTTTAGTTTGATCTTTGATGGACCGATAGGTCAACAAAGTGTCCTGGGTTGAGCTCAAGAAAATATGGTAAGCCTAGGATTATATAAATTGAATCGCCAGTTTTAAAAAGGGAATAAGTCCAAAAAATGACAAATTGACTTTTTGTGCTCAAAAATATCTCCAGGCTCCGCTCTACATATGAGTGCAAAGAGGGGGAAAAATAACTACCCCCTATCGGCAGATATAGCCCCTTGAATTGGCGAAATCGATGTCCATTCATTGTATTTTTTTTTTATTTAATTCGAAATTTAATTTGTCTTTCTTTTCTTATCCTTTGGCCTGTAAACTTACCCAAAATAAAATTTCATTTGAATTTAAAAGCGATTTTTTCTTTTTTTTAACCAATGGATATTTGACTCCGTTGATATTCACTTACTCCATTGATAGCGCCTTAATGACCCAGTTTTATAGTAATTTTTAATTTTATACTTCTTAGTCTTTCTGTCTTTCACTTTTGTACCGTGAACTAAGCAGAAATATAATTTAATTGTCAATTTAAGTGTTTTTTAAGATTTTTGTTCAGTTGAAATTTCAATAAGGTTTAAGAAGGGAGTAAGTCCATCCTCTTTTTTTTAACTGTAAAACCTTTTTAAATACACTTATAATTTTTTCGATGATTGTTCTATAATATTCTTAACAGTGCCATGAATTTCCTGTAAAACTTTGGTGGCAATAGGATAAAAATTCCATTACTTATAGTTTTTTTTTTCGATTTTCTCAAAACTTCGTTTTTTGACTTATTCTCTTCTTGTAACTGACCATTCAATTGTACTCAGAAAGGAGGTTTCTTGTACTAAATATGAAGTAATAAAACTTATTAAATTGACCAAAGTATAGAAGAGTACCTCGCAGCGTTGGTAGCCACCAGGCTGGCGTAGTTCACAAGAGTCAGCAGGACGGTTTCGAGTAGTTGGACCACAGGTAGAGGGCCTTCCACGCGGATTAGCGGCACACGAGGGAACACTACTGTGCCTTCCGGCACTGCATACAGACGCACCTGGAACAAAAGGATTATAATAGAGTTGCAATGGGCAATACCACTATTTTTTTTTTATTTCGTTCAGATTGCATAGACATAAAATTGCATTCAAAAATTTTTGCTCTGCGATGCATACTTTTTTTTAAAAATCAAATTCAAAGTTTGCGGGGTTTTTTTTGAGCGCAAAATCAAAATTTTCGAGGGGAAAAGTTGTGACGTACTTCCATCCGATACATTGTTATGCAGATTTTGCCTCTTGTTAATTAGGATGGCTTCGGAAACATTTTAAAAAAACTAGTAGAAATAATTATGTAACAATATTTTAGGAATAAGAATTTTAGAATATTTTACAGACAAACTTAACATTTAATTCCTTAATTAAATTAAATTCCTTAAATGTATAAAAAAGAGACGAAACTTACATAAAGCGTTACTTTTATTCTTACATATTTTCGTTTTACTAGTGTTATAAAAAACACTTTTGGAGCCATTCTATTAACAAGAGGCAAAATCTGCATAACAATGATTTCTTACTAAAACATCGGGATGAAAAACCAAGAAAACTGCACGAAAGGTATATAATTTTGGTGTTATAAGATGTATTTTTTGTTTTTTTTTTCATTTCCATCGGTGTTTAAGGGATATTTCAGATGGGAAACTTTTTAAATGCATTTTTGTGCCTTTTTGATAGAAACAAAGAATATTGACAACCCAACAGTAAACATAGACCAGCCCAAGGAGCCAAATTGTTTGTATAGGATGGAAGTACGTCACAATCGCATCAGCCAATGGGAGAACGATTTGAGTACGGCTCAAATTCCGCGCTTTTAAATCTTAAATAATTAAGAAAATAAATTTTTTTGGTTGTTTCCATGCAGAAAACCGAATTCAGAACTCAGTTTTCTTCATAGGGTAACGATATTATTATTCATATTTAAAAAAATAGTGGTATTGCCCATTGGCGAGTAAGCAATTCACTTCTATATCGCCAGGCCTGGCTTCTTTGAATGAATGACCACTACTTGTTGACAAGTTGTTTATTCCGCATTGCAATCGGAACACGAGAAGAAGCAAACTTACCAGGCGTGAAGACTCGCTAGCAAATCCGAAAAAGACTTACAAAAAGCCAAATTTCACTCAATAAAAGGGCCAAAATTGAGAAAATCCTAAGGACAGGGATCAGCAGAGAAATATTTATTGATCAAAAATAAATTCTGCTGAAAAATTTCTAAAAAAATTATTTTGTAGTTTTTTTGCAGAAAATTTTCTGCGAACGACGTTGTGTACATTATACAAGTATGTGGATAAACATGGCGGCTGGAGGACTCTTATGAAAGCTGTGCCAGCACCTTCGAAGAGGGGTAGATATTGGCGAGAAGTAACCAGTTATGGCTATCCTTCTCTTCCTACTAAACCCTAGGGAGAGGGTAGCATGGCTCGCTTAGGGTAGAGACCCCATTTTAGTTACAAAATGCATGGATCTCCATAGACTGTAATGGTAATTCATCCGCCTAAAACTCTTATTATTGCACAAAAATCAAAGCGAAAACTATGTATCAAAAATTTCAACAATTCATTCCGAACGCAAATTGATGTTCTTTTTTTTGTTATTAATTATTTTTATCTTAGAAAAAGCATTTTAAAAAATCAAAGTGAGTGTGAATGATTGTTGGGTTGCCACAGGCAACATTTGGCACGCTATCACTCTTTTCGAGGAGAAATGTAATGGACTAGTAGCCAAGAAACTAATCTCAATTCCTAGTTGTATTACTTGGTTTTCAATTTCTTATCCAAATAGATGGTTATTCTTACTTGCATCCAGCGTCCACTAGAGCCCTGAGGGCTCCTCTCGCGGTATAGGAAAGCTCTCAGACGCGCCGACAGCAACCCTACGCAGGCCGTAATGGGAACCACAGCTCAGGCTACATTGGCCTGCACAGGTCAAATGAGTGGCAAGAGGCCACACGAGATCCCTGCCCCCAGGACTACAAAGTCACCGAGCGGGCGGGACGTGGCAAGTTGATTAAAAACCTGGTTCCGGTGAACCCTACCTAGGGAGCACCATCCCCTGGTTTTTAAATAGATGGTTAACTAGTCTTGGTAGCCAACGGCGGATGCCAATAAAGTCGCCAACCAGTTAAACAATAAAATATTTAGTTTTTTGAATTCATTTGGCAATATTTATGAAAGAAAGTAAACAAATAAATTTTTAATAACTTATTTGTTTACATTTTAACTCTTCTTTTGGTATTTTTCAAAACTTTTAACAGCATTTTCCACGATTTTCAACATTTCGTAATGTTAAAGTATAGGAAAGTTGTAACTAAAATGGCGGAAATACCGATTATACCGGCGAGCCGTTGTCCAGTCTCTCTATATATAGGGTCTCTAGCTTAGGGTTATAGTACTAACTGCCTATACTAGACTGCAACGTTTCCTGACCCTATGACGCAGAAGGAAAAACTGAGTAAACAGAAAGCCTGTTAGGTTGCTAGGAGGGTAAAAAGGCGCTAGATATACGTGGACGAGTTTAACAAACTAAACTAATCATTTTTCTAAACGGAGGTTCACTTAAAATTCCGAGCTGGGAACTTCTTTGTTTCTCCAGGGTCGGGTGCTATATTACAACATGGTGCCACTCTTCTTGGCGACTTTTTTGGCACCATTCTTGGCATCTTAATCCGCTACCTGTGTATCCGCAGGGTTGCTAGAAAATGAATTTATTACCCGAGTTGCCAACGCAAAAAACAAGTGGCACCCGGCTGAAGTATGAATTCCAGTGTCGTTGCAGTCTAGTAGAGAAAATGGGTAATATTCTTTAATCAAGGTTTTCGCCAAATTTGGGCGATAACCAGGGATTTAGATGTGGTGTTAGCAGTAGCTTGGCAAGATCCGATCTTGCCAAATTTGGCAAAAACCTCAATTATGGAATCTGTCCCAAGAAAACACAGTACAGCTGGAATAAGAGTGGGCGACCGCAATGCGAGTCGCCAAATGGAGGACTCTTATTCCAGCTGTGCCGAAAATACAATCAATATAATGAAGCATAAATTTCACCTCAGCTGGCGTCAGTTGGGACAGGTACGTGTAAAATCCTTCCTCCACCGACTCAGGAAGAATGCTCCTCAAGTAATCGACGTCACTCTTCGAGTAGCGGAACTTTTCCAGGAACTTCAGGCACTCCTCCAACCCAGCAAACACCGTGAATTCCCCGTTGAAGGGATTTTTGCGAAAAAACAAATCGAAAACGGCTTGGTCTCTGCACTTGTCACTCTTCCAGTATGCGTAAGCCATTGTTATTTGGTACAGGTCCGTCAAAAGTGGCTGCACGACTTCGTTCAACTTCGGAAGATCACGCTTCTCTTCCATTTTGTTTTTATTTTTGAAGATAGTCGAATTTGACACAAGTAAGCACAAAGGAAGCGCGCTTTTATACACTCGGGAATTCGGGTGTCATGAACTTGCCGATACCGTCTGCAAGAAAATCGAATTACAACGACGAATGAAACGTTCTAGAACGCAGTGCAATTGTTGGCGAAATCTGCAAACATTAATGAACGATCAATCAAAACAAGTTGTCCCGAACTCAAAACATGAAAAAATACGAAGTTGTTTTGTTGCCAGCTGCGACTGCACAAATTTGTTTTCGTGTGATTGGTTGGGGTCGAAACCAAAAAAGTGCCGGTTTCTTGCTATTTATGCATTAAATTTTTACTTCAGGCGGTTTTAATGATATACTTAGGCAATATTTCGATTAGTTAAAGAGAAAAATCCACATTAAATTAATTTAAATAAGTTAAGTTTATTGAGGTTAGTTTGCAAAGCGCCATCTATAAGTACTTTGAGTCACGAATTTTCCTCTGGTGGTAGCTTTTGACAACTTTGCATACGGGTCAAGGTAAAAAAAGTGGCGGTTTCTTGCTATTTATGCATTGAATTTTTACTTCAGGCGGTTTTAATGATATAATTCGGCGATATTTTGATGAGTTGAAGAGAAAAATCCAAATTAAATTCATTTAAATAAGTGGTAAGTTTATTGAGGTTAGTTTGCAAAGCGCCATCTATAGATACTTTGAATCGCAAATATTTTTCTAATTTCATGTCTAATTAATTTTGTTAGTGTTTTAATTTTTCTTTATTTTGGTTAAATATAAATATTTGCGGGGATATATTAATTTCTAAAGGGGAAATCAAAAGCATTTTTATCGAATTATTTTTACCAATTAGAATATGGCAACACTTCTAAATCCGTGTTTTCGTTTTCAGGAGCGCGTCTGTTTTTGTTTGCATTTGTGGTTTGCGGCGTATTTTGCTGTAAGTTTCTGCATTTATTTTAAAAGCTAAGCTATTATCGTACTTTCCTTTAAAAAACACACCTAAATTTGCGGTTTGCACCGCATTTAGCTGTATGTTACTATTTATAAAGCTAAGCTAGAATCGTGCAGTACTTGAAAAACCCCACTTTTAAATTTGCGGCGTATTTAGCTGTAAGTTTCTGTATTTATTTATAAAGTTAAGCTGTTATCGTGCTTTCCTTAAAAAAAAAATTAAATTTGCGGTTTGTATCGCATTTAGCTGTAAGTTACTATTTATAAAGCTAAGCTAGAATCGTGCAGTACTTCAAAAACCCCACTTTTAAATTTGCGGCGTATTTAGTGATTTAGCTGTATCATCATCATTGGCGCGCGCGACAGCCCGGTGTGGGCCCTGGCCTTCTCGAGAACTCTCCTCCATCCTGATCTGTTAACGGCCACAGTTCGCCAGTTCCTACATTTTGGGACAAGGAAGTCCTTGTCTACAGAATCAGACCATCTGATTTTGGGTCTTCCCCTAGCTCTATTTCCAAATGGCTTAGACATAAAAATTATTTTGGTGGTACATTGGTCTGGCAACCAGACTAGGTGGCCAGCCCATTTCATTCTTTGTATTTTGATGTACTTCACTATGTCAGGTTCTTTATATAGCCGGTAGAGCTCATGATTGTATCTTGTTCTCCCAAAGCCCATTAATCTGAACACCCCCGAAAATGCTTCGAAGTATTTTTCTTTCGAATGCACCTAATGCATATTATTTCTTTTGAGGTCATAGTCCAAGACTCAGAGGCATATGTAAGCATGGGCGCCGGGAGGGGGGTGCACTTGCACCCCCCTGGCTCCAGAGAACTAAGTAAATGGGCGCGGGGTGCAAGGGGGTGCACTTTCGCTCCCCCGGCAAAAAAGAAAATATGCAGAAAAATATTAAGAAAAAATTTTATTAGTTAATTTTTTGAATAAAAACTTAAGGCGTCTAGGTTGCTGTCCAAATTTCTTAAGATTCTTATCTTTTTGGGAAACTCAAAAATATTGATGTAATCCAATCCAACAACTCGTATGACAGAAGCAACAGCGACGGTCAATAGCACCAGCGCCACAACAAAAATTAAACTATCTGACCTCTACAAATACAAAATGTCATCCCCTTCTCCACTATCACTTAGCCAGGGTCAGGGGTGTCAAAAACAGAAAAAATAGAACAATTAAGGGGCCATAAAACCACTTGAGATAGCAATACAGGCTATTCTTTGCCTACATTTTATCCACAAGGGGTCGCTTCCAAAATAATCGTTTCTACAAAAATTACAAAGAGGCCCCAAATAAAACCCCCCTCCCTGTAGCCACTAATATGGATACGACCCCTCACGGACTCACTTTGACACTTTTCGGCCCATCTCGGATTTCTGAAGTCGGAACTTTTATGACACTTGAGAAATTCCTCGAAATTTTGTGTCAAAAGATAAAAGTGATAGACCCAAAAAGGTTCTCAAAATGATTTAAACCCCTACTTTTACAGGTAAAATTCATAATTTTTTCCTGGGGGAGGGCCCCCATACCCCCCAGCGGTTCCACAAGGGGATCTTACGTGATACTTTTTTTAAAAATACCAACATTTTGATATTTTGTGTCAAGCATTAGACTTTTAAAAGAAACAAGGGGGTATTTACAGGAAGTGAAATAGAGGGGGCGGCAATAAATCGATATGCACAGCAGTGGCGTATATAAAGGGGGGGCGAGGGGGCCCTGCCCCCCCCCAAAATTCAGACTAGGTGTACCAAAACAAGTTAAAACCCTGTATTTTAGGGTCGAATTTCAAAAAATTTTCGGGGGAGCATCCCCAGACCCCCCTTTTGTACTTGGAATTTTATTATTAAAAACTTTATTATTATAAGTTCATCAAAATCCAAATCCTTACAAAAAGTAAAGGTCCAAAATTCGGGCTAAGTGTACCAAAAACAAGATAAAACCCTTTTTTTAGGGGTAAAGTTCCAAAAAGTTTCTGGGGAAGGACCCCCAGATCCCCTTTTGTACTTGGAACTCTATTTTAATAACATTTTAAATATTAAGTTCATAAAAATGTACATCCAAAATCCGGCCTTAGTGTACCAAAACTAGTTAAAAACTTGGTTTTTTTAGTCAAACTTCCAAAAATTTTCTGGGGGAGGACCTTTTCTTGGGATTACAATTAACCCAGACCCCCCTTTGATACTCGTATTTTTATTACTAACAACTTTTCCCATATGAAGTTTTTACTTTTTAGGACCTAAATTATCACCTAAAAAGCTACATTGACCTTTTAAATATGCAGGGGAGGGGCTGGGGAGTAATTTTGGACCCCTCCCGAAATAAATTCCTATTTAACGCCACTGATGCACAGGGCTCAACTCCATGCTTTCTCCCCCCTTGATTAATGGGTTCCGCGACTATTTTCAAAATAGTCGTGCTAATGTGACGCGAGCCTAAATACAGGCTTGCACCCCCCTAAAAGAAATCCTGGCGGCGCCCATGTATGTAAGTACAGATCTTATGAGCACTTTATAGAGTAATATCTTGGTACTAAACCTAAGGATATTGAACTTAAGAAATCTGCGCTGGCCACAAAAACAGCGGTTGGCTGCAATACCGAGATCGTCAGCAATTTTAAGTTTTTCTGGAGTTATGCAATAGTAATTTGATTAGAATAATTGGAATTTGTTTACATTCACTTGCAAAATCTTACGTCAGAAAGGGTTTGACCCCCCTATCCCCCAAGTATGGGTATGTAGAGATTTTTCCAACCCCCCTCCCCCTCTTGATGTAAATCCAACCTTACAATGAATGGCCTCTAAGCTATTATCGGACTTTCCTTTAAAAAAAAAAACCTCAGTTTTAACTTTTTCTTAATAAAAGTGATAATAATTAAATTTTAAAAAGAATGGGTAAACTACAGAAAAGGTTCTTAAGGTTTTTGCTTAATAACAATTATGGTACTTACGTATTAGCCCTTCGACCGTTCAGCGGCCGTCTAATTCAGCGGCACAGTTATAGTAAAGTCAATGGGATTTGATAACGTTTTCAGATTAAGCGACACGGTCGACGGGATAATATAGTACCACAATTATTAACAAATTCAACTTTTTTCTGATTTTCAAATCTTTAAATGTGCATTTTCTATTATTCCAACAATTAATAATGTTTTGAGAAATTTTTAAATGCTTGGTAACGGAATTACTAATCAGAGCAAATTTACAAGTTTTTACTTTAATTTGACAAAGTTATTGTTATTATTTTTCTAATCATATTTTTTGCAGACATAAGTACAGTAATAGAAAACAAAATATTCATTTGAAATAATTCTAAAACTATTAAAAATCTTTTGAGAAATTTTAAAATGCTTGGTAACGGAATTACATAAAAAAGACATGGTTAAAAGAGATGTTTAGTCAAGTTCAAATTCCTGGGAATCCATCCAAGTTTTTTTTCTTTATTTTGTGATTTAACTAACCTCTAAAACCCACTGGTGTCTGAGTTTATACTCATTTATCAATATTTGTAATTGAATTTTATAGAGCGGTAACGGAATTACATCACTGGTAACGGAATTACACCTTCTGAAAATCAAGCTTTTAATACTTATAATTTTATTTGCAGTATAGATACAGCATTATATTTACATAACATATTATTTGAAAACAAAATATGCATTTGAAATAATTCTTAAACAATTAATAATGTTTTGAGAAATTTTTAAATGCTTGGTAACGGAATTACAAATCAGAGCAAATTCACAAGTTTTTACTTTAATTTGACAAAGTTATTGTTATTATTTTTCTAATCTTTTTTTTGCAGACATAAGTACAGTAATAGAAAACAAAATATTCATTTGAAATAATTCTAAAACTATTAAAAATCTTTTGAGAAATTTTAAAATGCTTGGTAACGGAATTACATAAAAAAGACATGGTTAAAAGAGATGTTTAGTCAAGTTCAAATTCCTGGGAATCCATCCAAGTTTTTTTTCTTTATTTTGTGATTTAACTAACCTCTAAAACCCACTGGTGTCTGAGTTTATACTCATTTATCAATATTTGTAATTGAATTTTATAGAGCGGTAACGGAATTACATCACTGGTAACGGAATTACACCTTCTGAAAATCAAGCTTTTAATACTTATAATTTTATTTGCAGTATAGATACAGCATTATATTTACATAACATATTATTTGAAAACAAAATATGCATTTGAAATAATTCTTAAACAATTAATAATGTTTTGAGAAATTTTTAAATGCTTGGTAACGGAATTACAAATCAGAGCAAATTCACAAGTTTTTACTTTAATTTGACAAAGTTATTGTTATTATTTTTCTAATCTTTTTTTTGCAGACATAAGTACAGTAATAGAAAACAAAATATTCATTTGAAATAATTCTAAAACTATTAAAAATCTTTTGAGAAATTTTAAAATGCTTGGTAACGGAATTACATAAAAAAGACATGGTTAAAAGAGATGTTTAGTCAAGTTCAAATTCCTGGGAATCCATCCAAGTTTTTTTTCTTTATTTTGTGATTTAACTAACCTCTAAAACCCACTGGTGTCTGAGTTTATACTCATTTATCAATATTTGTAATTGAATTTTATAGAGCGGTAACGGAATTACATCACTGGTAACGGAATTACACCTTCTGAAAATCAAGCTTTTAATACTTATAATTTTATTTGCAGTATAGATACAGCATTATATTTACATAACATATTATTTGAAAACAAAATATGCATTTGAAATAATTCTTAAACAATTAATAATGTTTTGAGAAATTTTTAAATGCTTGGTAACGGAATTACAAATCAGAGCAAATTCACAAGTTTTTACTTTAATTTGACAAAGTTATTGTTATTATTTTTCTAATCTTTTTTTTGCAGACATAAGTACAGTAATAGAAAACAAAATATTCATTTGAAATAATTCTAAAACTATTAAAAATCTTTTGAGAAATTTTAAAATGCTTGGTAACGGAATTACATAAAAAAGACATGGTTAAAAGAGATGTTTAGTCAAGTTCAAATTCCTGGGAATCCATCCAAGTTTTTTTTCTTTATTTTGTGATTTAACTAACCTCTAAAACCCACTGGTGTCTGAGTTTATACTCATTTATCAATATTTGTAATTGAATTTTATAGAGCGGTAACGGAATTACATCACTGGTAACGGAATTACACCTTCTGAAAATCAAGCTTTTAATACTTATAATTTTATTTGCAGTATAGATACAGCATTATATTTACATAACATATTATTTGAAAACAAAATATGCATTTGAAATAATTCTTAAACAATTAATAATGTTTTGAGAAATTTTTAAATGCTTGGTAACGGAATTACAAATCAGAGCAAATTCACAAGTTTTTACTTTAATTTGACAAAGTTATTGTTATTATTTTTCTAATCTTATTTTTTGCAGACATAAGTACAGTAATAGAAAACAAAATATTCATTTGAAATAATTCTAAAACTATTAAAAATCTTTTGAGAAATTTTAAAATGCTTGGTAACGGAATTACATAAAATAGTTATGGTTAAAATGATGTTTAGTCAAGTTCAAATTCCTGTGAATCTATCCAAGTTTTTTTCTTTCTTTTGTGATTTAACTTACCTCTAATCTCTAAAAACCACTGGTGGCTGAATTTATACTCATTAATCAATATTTGTTATTGAATTTTATATAGTGGTAACGGAATAGCTTTTAATTATTATAATTTGATTTGCAGTATAGAGCATTCGCACATGACGTCACTTGGAGGACAAAATCAACGTTGCTAAGGCTGTTGTAAGGGGCGGGACATAGATGTATCCAATAGCAGCATTCCCACATGACATCACTTGGCGAATAAACAACGTTGCTAAGGCCGTTGTTAGGCAGAGTCATGTGATTGAAAATACTCTATATAGATCAGTCATCAAAACTAGTAAAAATATCCCGTCAAATAAAATATATATCCCGTCAAAAACTAGTTTTTGACGGGACATAGGTTTAAACCAGGTTTTACCGTCATAAACCCTAATACAATTTAAATACGCTAAGAATACCAATAAAAATGGAAGTTATTTAAAAGGGAAATAAATCACAATTTTAATTAAGTAGAAATTAAATAAATTGGAAAAATATAATGTGAAAATGCTCTGTTAACTGCCGAACATTGTCTTAACTATCCCTTGTCCCCCAGGCTCCTGGGATGAACTCCAAAGAAAAGAAAGGCCTTCAGGATCTCCTGAGCTGTCTCAGCCTCCAGGACCTGATCGAAATCGCCAATCTCACCTGTAACCACACAAAAGCAAACAACGACCAATCAGGAGCGAAGAAGCCTGACGACATCATCGATGGCATCATCGGCAGTGCAGGCAGCTCCTCCGAGGTCCTCCACCGGCAGAAAGTGTCCAAGGAGCTGCTCCTGAAGTACCTGGAGGGGAAGGGGGTGAGCGTTAAACCGAAAGGCCGAAGGCAGGACTACATACGCAGCTGCCTGGCTCTGTGGGAAGCATCGGATGTTCAAAAAGGGGATGAAAACACTAGGCAGACCAGAAGTGGCATCAGGAGTTCTTAAACTCTGTTCCGTTGTGGTACAGTCGACTCTACTAAGGGGCATCAACTTTGAGTTTATAAACTCCGTTTCATCGTGGTACAGTTTACTCCATCAGGAGTTAGTTTCATCACGGTACAGTCGACTCTACTATACTAGTCCCTACTGTACTAGTTGACTCTACTATACTAGTCCCTACTGTACTAGTTGACTCTACTATACTAGTCCCTACTGTACTAGTTGACTCTACTATACTAGTCCCTACTATACTAGTCCCTACTGTACTAGTTGACTCTACTATACTAGTCCCTACTGTACTAGTCGACTCTTCTATACTAGTCCGAATACCGACATACCGAAACTCCTCCTAGCAACCCAACAGGCATTCCGTTCACCCATTTCCTCCCTCCACACAGTGACCGAGTACAGGGAAGGAGCGAAGCCCAACATCATCATAGCAAGTACCAACATCATCGTCAGTGCAGGCAGCTCCTCCGAGGTTCTCCAAAGGAGCTGCTCCTGAAGTACCTGGAGGCCAACGGGGTGAGCGTTAAACCGAAAGGCCGAAGGCAGGACTACATAAGGAGCTGCCTGGCTCTGTGGGAAGCATTGGATGTTCAAAAAGGGGATGAAAAGACTAGGCAGACCAGGAGTGGCATCAGGAGTTCTTAAACTCTGTTGACTCTACTGTACTAGTCGACTCTGCTTAGAGGCGTCAAAGCAAATCCACAGAGTTGAAGGCGGGCTCAAAAATTCAACACAGCCACTAATGGCCAACAATCAGCAGTTTACGTCATGAAAACACGCCTTTATTTTTCCTTATTTGTCAGTGTGTTATCCTATTGGTATATAGGTATAGGACTTGTGGGGGAAAAGTTGTCAAATGGTTTTCATTGTTCAAAACTTGTCTACCCTGTATAGTAAGCCGTGCCCCAATACAGGTTGAGAACCAATGTGTTAAACAATAGTTTTTAATTCATTCTCTCGATGTTTGTAAAATTCCCCATTTTCATCCATCATTCACTTATTTCATTCGCCGTCAATGTAAATACTTTTTAAGGCTTATAGAGTACAAACATTTTACTATGCAACGATTGCAAAATCTCGTGCCAAATATTTTAAGAAGATTTTAATCGAATTTTATCTCTGATCCTATGTTTGTTTTTACCGGCAGATAATCAGGCAAGGGGCCGTTCAAATATTACGTAGGCAAGTTTTTAGTCATTTTTGACCCCCCTCCTACCCACAAAAATAAGCAACCCCCTTTCATAATTAATAATAATAATTACATAAGAAAACTGTCCGACCCCCCTATTGTTCTTTTTTTGTACAAAATCTTTAGTAATGCTTAGATTTTTAAAATCCATTGTTCTCCATGTAAACTACCTATTGTTAAAATTGTCCTTGTGAAAAATACTTAAAATTTTTTTCCTTGTTCATTTTTTTGTGAAATTTATTTTTGGTGGAATTTTGAAATTATTTATGCAAGAAACAAGAGATTTTCTAAAATACAGTGTTTGTGACATGTTACGTAAGCATCACTCATACTCCCCCCCCTTGTCAGGAAAAATAAGCAAATAGCGAACCCCCTCCCCCCTTACGTAATATTTGAACGGCCCCCAGTAGTACCATGTTAACCTTTTGTTAACTGTTAACCTTTTGCAGGGCTTTTAACTGTTGCTAAGGCGGTTGCTAGGTGACGAGGTATCTGTTGTTAAGTGTGGGTTCACGTGATTGCAAAAGCTCCAATAGAAGAATTGCACGACCAGTTATTTTCTGTAACTGTTAACCTTTTGCAGGACTTTTAACTGTTGCTAATGCCGTTGTTAGGTCCGAGTCATGTGATTGAAACTGCTCTATTGGAGGATCAAGCTTTTTTTTCTCCGCCTCTCGTGACGTCACGCGATCCCAGAGCCAAAATAGCCCCTAACTTATACAATATTCCATGCTTTTTCGATTTCCATTACCGCCTATGGGCCGTATTCAGAAACTATAACACGAAGATGAAACGATACGAGAACGATCTATCGTAACCATCAAACGAGAGAGCTTTCCAGCTCTCGTCCGCCATTTTGTTCCCAGATTCGAACCGTATTCCGATTGCTTTTAGTACACTTTTTGTAGTCCGTTCCAAAAAATCTAGAACAGCTAATAATTACCAAAAACAGTCTTCAGACATTAATATACTACGAAAGTAATGGAAATCCAGTGTTAGTAAAATTTTTCTTGTGTCAGCGTATAATTAGTTGTAAATCTTTCCGATAGAAGGCAGCAGTTAACGAGCGGTCGTCCCCAATTGATCGTATCGTGTTAAAGTTTCTGAATACGGCCCTATGGCCGTGGACTCTCTGTTCTAGTATTCTGTGGCAAGACCGTACTTGTGATGGCCAAAAAATTGCCAACCCTGCAAATAATGCTTTGGTATGATTGTAGAAAACAAAATAAATATGTTTTCCTCAAAGTTGTGTGAATATATTGAGTAAAATTCAACACTCTCCTATTTTCTCCACAGGAAAGATTTCGAACAAATAGTTTACGAAATCGAAGTGTCTATTTGGACGGCAAAACCGGCAGTTGGCGCATGCACCGTAGGTCTCGCGGTTGCGTAGCAGTCCCGGCGCTCCAATCAGAACCGTTGCCGGGTAAAAAGGACTAGAGAACATGTTTGCCGGCCAAATAGACAGTGTCTTATGAAATAGTTATACAGCAACTGACAGACCCTGTACTATACCAGTGGTAGTGGGTTGGATTCTAGGAAATCTTTTCGTTTATTAAATGGTTAAATAAATATCAACTTTAAACTTGTTAGAAAACTCGAGCGGTTCGATTCCAGTGTTTAAATTAAAATCCACAGGAACATGTTATAATAAGCTTTCTAATTTCTAAATCTCCACTGGGGCAGTGGTAGGATGCTTGCTTATCATGCGGCAGTTCGTGGGTTCTATCCCCAGTTAATATTTTATTAAAAAAAGAATTATGTTTTCCTACAGAAATTTCAACCAACCAATATTTTATATTTAAATTCAAAAATTAAAATACCAACCAACAGTCAAAAATTAAAATCCAGTGCTAATATATGCTTTGGTTGCAATGTGAGTCTATGGCTCAGTGGATGCGTGTGTGGCTAGCATGCTCTGGACCTGGGTTCGATCCCCGGTATTCCCTTTTTATTTAATTTTCTATTTTTCTATCTTTCTTTTCTAATTTTCTATCTGTATATTCTATTCCTATTCTATCTATTATATATTCTATTCACATTATGTCTATTGTATTCTATAACTATTCTATTTTCTAAGAAATTCTATTTATCAACTTTAAATTAATTAGAAGATTATCACAGCTGCCGGAACGGATGGCTTGGTGGGTTAGTGCTTGCGGAGGTTCCCGGGTTCTATCCCCAGTTACTTACTATTTTATTAAACTTTCCTAAAACAGCAAAAATTAAGTCCAGGCGCATGCGCATTTGAATCTTCACACGGTGCTGGCGCCATCTATATTACAAAACGTAAACTAAATTTTCTATTCTATTTAAATTGAAAAGGTAATATCTACAGTTATTATATGTTATTGTTGGTATATGAATCTATGGCTCAGTGGATGCGTGTGTGGCTTGCATGCTCTGGACCTGGGTTCGATCCCCGGTATTCCCTTTTTATAAACTTTTAATTTTCTACTTATTCTATTCCTATTCCCTTATAATATAATTCCCATATATAGAATATAATACATATATTCTTTATATCTAGCATATTCTATTTATCAACTTCAAATTAATTAGAAGATTAACACAGCTGTAGGAACGGATGGCTTGGTGTGTTAGTACTTGCCTAGCATGCGACAGTTCCTGGGTTCGATCCCCAGCTAATACTATTTTATTAAACTTTCCTAAAATAGCAAAAATTAAGTCCAGGCGCATGCGCTTTTGAATCGTCACGCGATGCTGGCGCCATCTATCTTATAAAAAGTAAATTTTAAATTTATAAGAACATGGTGGAATATCAAATTCATATTAATTGGAAAATTACCACAGCTGTAGGAACGGATGGCTTGGTGGTTAGCACACCAGACTGCCATCCGAAAGGCCCTCAGATCGAACCCTGGTTCGAGTCTGAGCCTTCTCGGCGGGTATAGCACCCGGAAATAAAAACTGATCGGTTTTTATAAATTTTCCTGCACATTCACGGGGGGGACATAATTTTTCTAAATTTCACGTTAACTGTAACCGTACCAGTCAGATTCTTTAAAAAATACACTATTTTTGAAGACTTATTCCCATATTTTTTTACCCGAATCAGTCAGATTCTTTAAAAAATGACACTAATTTTGAGTAGAAAATTACGAGTCCAAGGGAAGAATGAATTAGTATTCCATCCGCAAACCCCAACCACCGCCCTGGGCGTCTCGTTTTAACTTCATAATTTTCAGCCAATTCTTTGAGAGGTGACTGAATTAAAGGATTGAAATTTAGAAACTTTACTTTTTGCCTGACTTATAAACTTTATCTTAATTCTTTAATTGGTGACTGACCTAGTATAGGCTTTGGACACTCAGTTGTGTATTAATCTCAAGGCTTTGGACACTCAGTTGTGTATTAATCTCAAGGCTTTGGACACTCAGTTGTGTATTAATCTCATCTTTAACTTTAAGGGGAGAACTTAAAATTTCCAGTGCAGCTTAGTTTAGTCTGAATGGGATTAAAGTAAAGTAACATTAAATAGCACTAAATATAAGGAAAAGAATTTAAAAATGCGATTAGTTCGTTAAACCCATGTATGCATAGTGCTTTTTTCATAACGATTTGCGTACCGAAACTCCTCCTAGCAACCCAACAGGCTGCGTGTTTACCCATTTTCTCCTTCCGCACTTGTGGCGTTGCTGTCGAGTATAGTTGTGCACTTCGACACTCAAGGTAATCTCGTCTTTGACTTTAAAGGGGAGAACTCTAAATCTCCCCAGTAGAGCTTATATACGTTCTGAAACAGAATAAAGTTAATACAACATTAAATAGCACTAAATATAACAAAGAGCAGGTACTACAAACTCTAACCTCGCTTTTATGGAGGTGCAAGGACTTGTCAGCAGTACAAGTATCCCCAGTACAGCAGTAGGGTCACTTGGGGTAAGTGGGACCCCTTTTTGGAACAGTACATTTTTGAAGGTTCATAAAAATTTTTTGAAGAGGTTCAATTTGAACTTGATGACATATTCTATTTAAGACACTATTAATAAACAAAAATTTATAATTAGGTTCTAAAATAATGTTCTACATTTTTCTTAACTGGTCTTTTTGTAAAAAATGAGACGGGGGTCCCACTTACCCCATAGGAAGGGGTAAGTGGGTCACCCCCTTTTTATTTTGATTGAAAGCAAGCAAAACTTAAGAGGGAGTAAGTGGGTCTTACTTGATAAAGTATAGAAGTTTTAGGTACAAAATATTTTATTCTAACTGAATCCATGTACGAGGTATCTACTCACATTTAAATTAATAGGGTTGGTTGGGGTAAGTGGGACCCCTTTTTGGAACACTACAATTACAGAATGTTTTCTTCAGGTTCGAATGGTTCGGGAGACTTATAAAGAAACCCTCGAAACTATTCCCCCACCCCACTGTGTGTTTTAACTAATTTCTCGGCAACGTGAATAAAAAAAACCCCAACTTAATAGTTTTTTTTACTTACCACAGCTTATATTAAAACGCAAAATTAATATAAAATTTCAATAAATTACTTATAAATGTTTCAATAAACATTAAAATGGTGAGTCTAGGGTGTCCCACTTACCCCATAATGAGGGGACCCACTTACCCCTACTTTGCTTAAATTACGGGGTAAGTGGGACCCCCCTCTTAAAAATTTTTAAATAAGAGATTTTGTGAAAATTCAAATTGCAGTATGTATTTTAAGTCAAACCTGGCACAACAGTTGAAAAAACATTAAAATATAGTGAAAACTTTCCTGGAAACACTTCTTTGAAAAATGCATCTTGAACTCTCCAAAAAAAAAATTATGGAAATTTTTTTACAATAGTTCTATAATCTTAAAAAGAAATGACACAAAACTCTAATATATGCAAAACCCATCAGTGTGACAAAATGTAACATGATCAATGTGAATATATGTGAAATGTCCTTTACATAGTTTAGTTTGAGGGGGGTGACCCACTTACCCCAGGGACCCACTTACCCCAAGTGACCCTATAACTACATACCACATGATCTCTTGCTATAGGGCAGTGTGGTCCAACCCGTGGCACTCGAAGAAATATTCGTGGCACTCGGCCTCAAAATTAAATTTGTATTCTAACTATATAGAATGTAATCCACATTTCAATTTTATTGCTGAAAAGTGTAAAAACCCGGTTTTATACAGTCTAATTTTCAAAAAAATTTCAGGGGGGAACCCCTGACACCCCTTGGAAGTTATTTTTGGTTTAAAATTCACTTTGGGAATCAGTTAGAACAGCTAAAAATCTGCTATTTCAGGTCTAATTTTCAAATCATTTTCAAGGGAGAACCCATGAACTCCCTTAGGAGTTTCTTGACTTAAAATTTAAAAGGGACATTAAAACCACATCAGTAGAAACTCCAGTTGGGGCAATAGTTTATAAATTTATATTTTATCTTCACCTATGGCTATATCGTTTCAAAAACTTATTAGTTTCTTTTAAAAAGTATACATCAAATTGAAAGGAGTTATATACAATCTTTATAGATGCCGTGAGTTGTAATTAAAGTTTAATCTATAAGTATTATTTCATAAATGTTCAGTACAGGGAGACAGTTGTCTTATATGTATATCGATGTGTTTACAACTCACTTTTGAATTTTTTTCTATTATCTGGAGAAAAAAAAACACCCAACCTTTTCCAACCCTTTTGTACCAGTAAACTTAAAAAACACTTCTTGCTCTTTCATTTTCAAAACATTGTAAATGGCCTAATTTCTAAGAAAGGTTTTTCTCTTTACTTTGGATTAATTATTCTTTAACAGCATATTTTCAATTCGATTAAGAAGGAATTTTTTTTATTAAATTAAATTTAATAAATATGAACATCAAGGAAAATAGTTTTTAAAATATCGCACCAACTGTATCACCTTGCATACATAAGAATAGTTTTAATGACCCAGTCAATATTTTTCATTGCCCATTTAAAGTGAGAAAATCCTTAAATGAAACGCTTCTAATCATAGTCGAAATACATGTTTCAGTGTTGAAATAAGCTTGACTTGCCTGTGTTATATGAACTAGAGATGCGTAATTTTCGATTTTTATTGTCAGTGGCACTCCACTCCCTTTAAAAAGTTAAATTGGCACTCGGGTAACTAAAGGTTGGACCACACTGCTATAGGGTATACCTCCCCCTGAAACTTCTCTCTTTTAACCATGGAAACAACTTGAGAAAGAGTGAAAATTTTGAATTTGCTAAAAAGTATTCTGAAGCTACTTCAAGGGTTAATGGGACTTTCCTACACCTTGTATATAGTGCTTTATGGAGGACTTGTCAGCAGTACAAGTATCCCCATCAGTACATACCACATGATCTCTTGCTATAGGGTATACCTCCCCCTGAAACTTCTCTCTTTTAACCATGGAAACAACTTGAGAAAGAGTGAAAATTTTGAATTTGCTAAAAAGTATTCTGAAGCTACTTCAAGGGTTAATGGGACTTTCCTACACCTTGTATATAGTGCTTTATGGAGGACTTGTCAGCAGTACAAGTATCCCCATCAGTACATACCACATGATCTCTTGCTATAGGGTATACCTCCCCCTGAAACTTCTCTCTTTTAACCATGGAAACAACTTGAGAAAGAGTGAAAATTTTGAATTTGCTAAAAAGTATTCTGAAGCTACTTCAAGGGTTAATGGGACTTTCCTACACCTTGTATATAGTGCTTTATGGAGGACTTGTCAGCAGTACAAGTATCCCCATCAGTACAGCAGTACATACCACATGATCTCTTGCTATAGGGTATACCTCCCCCTGAAACTTCTCTCTTTTAACCATGGAAACAACTTGAGAAAGAGTGAAAATTTTGAATTTGCTAAAAAGTATTCTGAAGCCCTACACCTTGTATATAGTGCTTTATGGAGGACTTGTCAGCAGTACAAGTATCCCCATCAGTACAGCAGTACATACCACATGATCTCTTGCTATAGGGTATACCTCCCCCTGAAACTTCTCTCTTTTAACCATGGAAACAACTTGAGAAAGAGTGAAAATTTTGAATTTGCTAAAAAGTATTCTGAAGCTACTTCAAGGGTTAATGGGACTTTCCTACACCTTGTATATAGTGCTTTATGGAGGACTTGTCAGCAGTACAAGTATCCCCATCAGTACAGCAGTACATACCACATGATCTCTTGCTATAGGGTATACCTCCCCCTGAAACTTCTCTCTTTTAACCATGGAAACAACTTGAGAAAGAGTGAAAATTTTGAATTTGCTAAAAAGTATTCTGAAGCTACTTCAAGGGTTAATGGGACTTTCCTACACCTTGTATATAGTGCTTTATGGAGGACTTGTCAGCAGTACAAGTATCCCCATCAGTACAGCAGTACATACCACATGATCTCTTGCTATAGGGTATACCTCCCCCTGAAACTTCTCTCTTTTAACCATGGAAACAACTTGAGAAAGAGTGAAAATTTTGAATTTGCTAAAAAGTATTCTGAAGCTACTTCAAGGGTTAATGGGACTTTCCTACACCTTGTATATAGTGCTTTATGGAGGACTTGTCAGCAGTACAAGTATCCCCATCAGTACAGCAGTACATACCACATGACCTCTTGCTATAGGGTATACCTCCCCCTGAAACTTCTCTCTTTTAACCATGGAAACAACTTGAGAAAGAGTGAAAATTTTGAATTTGCTAAAAAGTATTCTGAAGCTACTTCAAGGGTTAATGGGACTTTCCTACACCTTGTATATAGTGCTTTATGGAGGACTTGTCAGCAGTACAAGTATCCCTATCAGTACATACCACATGATCTCTTGCTATAGGGTATACCTCCCCCTGAAACTTCTCTCTTTTAACCATGGAAACAACTTGAGAAAGAGTGAAAATTTTGAATTTGCTAAAAAGTATTCTGAAGCTACTTCAAGGGTTAATGGGACTTTCCTACACCTTGTATATAGTGCTTTATGGAGGACTTGTCAGCAGTACAAGTATCCCCATCAGTACAGCAGTACATACCACATGACCTCTTGCTATAGGGTATACCTCCCCCTGAAACTTCTCTCTTTTAACCATGGAAACAACTTGAGAAAGAGTGAAAATTTTGAATTTGCTAAAAAGTATTCTGAAGCTACTTCAAGGGTTAATGGGACTTTCCTACACCTTGTATATAGTGCTTTATGGAGGACTTGTCAGCAGTACAAGTATCCCCATCAGTACAGCAGTACATACCACATGATCTCTTGCTATAGGGTATACCTCCCCCTGAAACTTCTCTCTTTTAACCATGGAAACAACTTGAGAAAGAGTGAAAATTTTGAATTTGCTAAAAAGTATTCTGAAGCTACTTCAAGGGTTAATGGGACTTTCCTACACCTTGTATATAGTGCTTTATGGAGGACTTGTCAGCAGTACAAGTATCCCCATCAGTACAGCAGTACATACCACATGACCTCTTGCTATAGGGTATACCTCCCCCTGAAACTTCTCTCTTTTAACCATGGAAACAACTTGAGAAAGAGTGAAAATTTTGAATTTGCTAAAAAGTATTCTGAAGCTACTTCAAGGGTTAATGGGACTTTCCTACACCTTGTATATAGTGCTTTATGGAGGACTTGTCAGCAGTACAAGTATCCCCATCAGTACAGCAGTACATACCACATGATCTCTTGCTATAGGGTATACCTCCCCCTGAAACTTCTCTCTTTTAACCATGGAAACAACTTGAGAAAGAGTGAAAATTTTGAATTTGCTAAAAAGTATTCTGAAGCTACTTCAAGGGTTAATGGGACTTTCCTACACCTTGTATATAGTGCTTTATGGAGGACTTGTCAGCAGTACAAGTATCCCCATCAGTACAGCAGTACATACCACATGATCTCTTGCTATAGGGTATACCTCCCCCTGAAACTTCTCTCTTTTAACCATGGAAACAACTTGAGAAAGAGTGAAAATTTTGAATTTGCTAAAAAGTATTCTGAAGCTACTTCAAGGGTTAATGGGACTTTCCTACACCTTGTATATAGTGCTTTATGGAGGACTTGTCAGCAGTACAAGTATCCCCATCAGTACAGCAGTACATACCACATGACCTCTTGCTATAGGGTATACCTCCCCCTGAAACTTCTCTCTTTTAACCATGGAAACAACTTGAGAAAGAGTGAAAATTTTGAATTTGCTAAAAAGTATTCTGAAGCTACTTCAAGGGTTAATGGGACTTTCCTACACCTTGTATATAGTGCTTTATGGAGGACTTGTCAGCAGTACAAGTATCCCCATCAGTACAGCAGTACATACCACATGATCTCTTGCTATAGGGTATACCTCCCCCTGAAACTTCTCTCTTTTAACCATGGAAACAACTTGAGAAAGAGTGAAAATTTTGAATTTGCTAAAAAGTATTCTGAAGCTACTTCAAGGGTTAATGGGACTTTCCTACACCTTGTATATAGTGCTTTATGGAGGACTTGTCAGCAGTACAAGTATCCCCATCAGTACAGCAGTACATACCACATGATCTCTTGCTATAGGGTATACCTCCCCCTGAAACTTCTCTCTTTTAACCATGGAAACAACTTGAGAAAGAGTGAAAATTTTGAATTTGCTAAAAAGTATTCTGAAGCTACTTCAAGGGTTAATGGGACTTTCCTACACCTTGTATATAGTGCTTTATGGAGGACTTGTCAGCAGTACAAGTATCCCCATCAGTACAGCAGTACATACCACATGATCTCTTGCTATAGGGTATACCTCCCCCTGAAACTTCTCTCTTTTAACCATGGAAACAACTTGAGAAAGAGTGAAAATTTTGAATTTGCTAAAAAGTATTCTGAAGCTACTTCAAGGGTTAATGGGACTTTCCTACACCTTGTATATAGTGCTTTATGGAGGACTTGTCAGCAGTACAAGTATCCCCATCAGTACAGCAGTACATACCACATGACCTCTTGCTATAGGGTATACCTCCCCCTGAAACTTCTCTCTTTTAACCATGGAAACAACTTGAGAAAGAGTGAAAATTTTGAATTTGCTAAAAAGTATTCTGAAGCTACTTCAAGGGTTAATGGGACTTTCCTACACCTT
Organism: Tetragnatha montana; assembly: GCA_963680715.1. Lineage (NCBI taxonomy): Eukaryota > Metazoa > Arthropoda > Arachnida > Araneae > Tetragnathidae > Tetragnatha > Tetragnatha montana. The sequence goes on along the minus strand of OY796675.1, from coordinate 567,298 downwards.
GTATATAGTGCTTTATGGAGGACTTGTCAGCAGTACAAGTATCCCCATCAGTACAGCAGTACATACCACATGATCTCTTGCTATAGGGTATACCTCCCCCTGAAACTTCTCTCTTTTAACCATGGAAACAACTTGAGAAAGAGTGAAAATTTTGAATTTGCTAAAAAGTATTCTGAAGCTACTTCAAGGGTTAATGGGACTTTCCTACACCTTGTATATAGTGCTTTATGGAGGACTTGTCAGCAGTACAAGTATCCCCATCAGTACAGCAGTACATACCACATGATCTCTTGCTATAGGGTATACCTCCCCCTGAAACTTCTCTCTTTTAACCATGGAAACAACTTGAGAAAGAGTGAAAATTTTGAATTTGCTAAAAAGTATTCTGAAGCTACTTCAAGGGTTAATGGGACTTTCCTACACCTTGTATATAGTGCTTTATGGAGGACTTGTCAGCAGTACAAGTATCCCCATCAGTACAGCAGTACATACCACATGATCTCTTGCTATAGGGTATACCTCCCCCTGAAACTTCTCTCTTTTAACCATGGAAACAACTTGAGAAAGAGTGAAAATTTTGAATTTGCTAAAAAGTATTCTGAAGCTACTTCAAGGGTTAATGGGACTTTCCTACACCTTGTATATAGTGCTTTATGGAGGACTTGTCAGCAGTACAAGTATCCCCATCAGTACAGCAGTACATACCACATGACCTCTTGCTATAGGGTATACCTCCCCCTGAAACTTCTCTCTTTTAACCATGGAAACAACTTGAGAAAGAGTGAAAATTTTGAATTTGCTAAAAAGTATTCTGAAGCTACTTCAAGGGTTAATGGGACTTTCCTACACCTTGTATATAGTGCTTTATGGAGGACTTGTCAGCAGTACAAGTATCCCCATCAGTACAGCAGTACATACCACATGATCTCTTGCTATAGGGTATACCTCCCCCTGAAACTTCTCTCTTTTAACCATGGAAACAACTTGAGAAAGAGTGAAAATTTTGAATTTGCTAAAAAGTATTCTGAAGCTACTTCAAGGGTTAATGGGACTTTCCTACACCTTGTATATAGTGCTTTATGGAGGACTTGTCAGCAGTACAAGTATCCCCATCAGTACAGCAGTACATACCACATGATCTCTTGCTATAGGGTATACATCCCCCTGAAACTTCTCTCTTTTAACCATGGAAACAACTTGAGAAAGAGTGAAAATTTTGAATTTGCTAAAAAGTATTCTGAAGCTACTTCAAGGGTTAATGGGACTTTCCTACACCTTGTATATAGTGCTTTATGGAGGACTTGTCAGCAGTACAAGTATCCCCATCAGTACAGCAGTACATACCACATGATCTCTTGCTATAGGGTATACCTCCCCCTGAAACTTCTCTCTTTTAACCATGGAAACAACTTGAGAAAGAGTGAAAATTTTGAATTTGCTAAAAAGTATTCTGAAGCTACTTCAAGGGTTAATGGGACTTTCCTACACCTTGTATATAGTGCTTTTCAATCACGATTTAATTGCCGAAACTCTTCCTAACAACCCAACAGCCGATCTGTTTACGCAGTTTCTGCAGTCAGGTATAGTCTAAAACCCTGAAAAAGAACGTATTCCTCTGAAAGGGTTAGATATGTCCAACGGAAGTCAAAATACTTTGTGAATATAAATAGAGTCTTCCAAGGTCACCGCTAAAAATATTAGGAAAAAAGTTCTTAAGAAGCCCAACCCAAGTACTGAACCCAAAGAAAATACCCAGCCTTTACGGACTCGCTGTGGGGAGCAGCTGATATATATCAGTAGCAGGGGTCCGTTTCTTCACAAAATATCTCACCTTAAAATCGGACCCTTCACAGAAAAGAACCTACCTTCAAATTCACAAACTATAAGTAGATTTTCACGATTTATACAGAAACCCTTCACAAAAAGTGTGTACAGACCCTTGAGTAGCGTAAAAAACGCTGTTTTTTTAGTTAGGGTCAAATTTTCTGAGGAGGGGTATTTGAGTGCCAAAGGGTACTGCAGGATTCAAGGGTTTCCAACTTATAGGTATACCTATAAGTTGCCCCTAGCATATATGCTAGGGGCACAGATGAAGTGTCGGGTCTTCCTTTCGTATCCTTGATACATTTTTTTGAGGGGGAGAGTCTTTAATATGGAACTTTTCTGGCCAAGGAGGGACGAAAGAGACTTACCAACATAGAGACCAGATGGAATTTTACTCCTACACCTCTTTATATACCGAGTTACACGTTAAAGCGGCATCTTATTCCTCCAGAAAGGTTTTTGTAAATTTCCCTGAAAAATAGTGTTTTACCACATTTTTTGGATGCTGGAACCTCATCTAATAAGGTTGACCCATGATCTCTTGCTAGGGTATACCTCCCCATGAAACTTCTCTTTTTCTTCACCATGGAAACAACTTGAGAAAGAGGAAAGATTTTTAATTTTAGCATTTGAATTTTGACAAAGTATGTTCCCAGCGCGGTGTCTGAATTTTAAAGCTAAACCCACGTATATATAGTAGGGTGTCCCGAAAAAACCGAAATTTCTCTGATCGCTTAGCGGTAGTGCGGAAAAGTTGTGAACTACCATCACTATGAAAGGTGTGAAATCTTAAAACTCTGGGTTAATATCTTCTGTTGCCCCAAACGGCCTAAAGTTCTGAAAATTGGCCTAAAAATGACCAAACTTCAAAAATTGACAGAAAATTCCAAATTTCAGTCATGATTCTGGGATTATGCTTAAAAGTTACTATTAACATACAACTACATCTGCAAAAAGTTTTAAACTTATAGGTTAATATCTTCTGTTGCCTCACGGGGCCTAAATTTCGGAAAATTGGACTAAAAATGACCAAACTTCAAAAAATAATAGAAAATCCCAGATTTCAGTCATGATTCTGGGGTTAGGCTTAAAAGTTACTATTAATATACAACTACATCTGCAAATAGTTTTAAACTCATAGGCCAATATCTTCTCCCTCCTTATTAACTTTAAAATTTGGAAAATTGACAACACTTAAAAAAAAAAATACAAAACAATTACCTCATTTTGATGGAAGAGAAAACTTTATTTTTCAGAGAGACAGAGAAATAACATCAACATTATTGCTTGTAGTGATTTTTGGTATTAAATTTTAACATTTGCTTTCTTAATTTTAGTGTCGCTGAAACATAGGAATCCCTGTTCTGTGGACCAACCGTTTTTCCGGAGGCTGCTGTGATTAATTTCACGACAGCTTGTGTATGCGATGGTAATTTAATAAATTCCCAGCATTCTGTAGGCATACCGTCCTGAATCATCTTCATAAGTTCTTGAGAACTAACCTCTCTGAGAACACTGGAGGGGATGTCACATAACAAGATGCCCAGTCAATGAGATCTACATAGTCTTTGGCTTCAAAGTTAAGTACAGGAACGACAAAATGAGCAAACACCTTCCCCATCTCTGGTGCCTTCTCTAGCCTTGATAATACGCCAAGTAGAACTTTAGGCCTTTTTTTTTCAGAACTTTAGGCCGTTTGGGGCAACAGAAGATATTAACCCAGAGTTTTAAGATTTCACACCTTTCATAGTGATGGTAGTTCACAACTTTTCCGCACTACCGCTAAGCGATCAGAGAAATTTCGGTTTTTTCGGGACACCCTACTATATAGCTTCTTTTTATCACGAACACTCCTCTCCTTCCGCGTAGTGACATCATAGGGAGCGTTGCAGTCTAGTCAAAAAAGACCGAGTTTCCTCTGAAAGGTTAGTTATCCAAAGGAAGTCAAAATATCACAGTCACCACTAAAAGTATTAGGAAAAAAGTTCTAAGTTGATGATGAAAATTTTTAAGTGAAAAATTCTTCCCACGAGCACTCTATAACAGCTCTCTCTGCTCGTGGTCCAGTGAGGTTGTTTTATACTGGAGTTTGAAGGTCCGACGAATTGTCTGATAGACAATTTGAGCTATCGTTTACATTTCTGTTGCTAAGGCTCTCCAAATTTTCAACAGGGGAAATTGTTGCATTGGATCACTATACTAGACAGCATGGGCGTAGCCAGGGAGGGGCAGCTGCCCCCCCAAAATTCTCAGTTTGTTTTAAACCTTTAAAAACTTTTCCGAAATCTACAAATCTAAATTACTTTTCTCGCACTTTTTGTTGCTTTCAAAGTTAACTGAACAATGTCTGAGTCTTGAAGCTAAAACACTACTTTGAGGGGCGAATTTTAAACAAATTTCTGGGGGAGGACCCATTTTTAAGCTCACATTCATTACACATATTTTTAAGTTGTACAAAAGTTCACATCCTTTGTATAAGTACTCTAAAATTTAACGTACTCGCCATGGGAGATGGGAAATAATGTTGAGTCAACCCCTAGTCACAACATCAAGAGCCAAGTTAAGTATCCTTGCCTCCCCCTAACATGAAACCTGGCTACGCCCATGCTAGACAGCAACTTAAGTTGAGCCTACGACGTCACTAAAGTTGTTCCCATCGCGCGCGGTGTCCGAATTTTGAGTGAAATAAAGAACGTCAATTTAAAAATAAGATTAGTTTGTTAAACTCATGTATTTATAGTGCTTTTCAATCACGATTTGCGTACCTCCTCCTAGCAACCTAACAGGCTTTGCGTTTACCGATTTCTCCTTCCGCATTTGTGACGTATTGGGTTCAAGAAACGTTGCAGTCAAGTATAAGGCCTTTTCGATTATTAAGTCAATGGAGAGTTTCTAATTCAAAGTCACCACTAAAAGTATTACTGAAAATTTTTTTAAGTGAAAGTACAAGGGTGATCTACTCTCCTGGGTCAATTAGAACTTCTATTTTTAATACAGGAAGTGTCGAGCTGTGAAAACTCAAGCAAAACATGTCACACTAGAAAAGAAAGGTTAGGAGGGAAACCTTTCAAAATGATAAAGCAAGGGGACACAGAGGGTCTGGAACGAGGGGATTCAAATTGAGTAATAAGGCACATTTTAACCGGGAAAGCAAAAGACATTTTAACTGTCTGTCTATCAGGGTTCCTACTCAATTTCAGAAATAAAATTCCCCTGACTTTTCCAGGCTATTTACGGCATTTTTCAGATATTTCTTGCGCTTATGAACATATATTTTCAATAAATGGTCTATTTTTCCACTTTCTACAGCCAAAATTGACACCCAAACTTAAAAAATTGTTCATTTTCCAGGTATTCTGTATGATTTTCCAGGTTTTTGGCCAAAATGAGCAATTTTCCCTGACTTTTTAGATGAAAATAAAATTCCCTGACATTTCCAGGTTTCTCAGGTATTCCCTGACCAGTGGGAACCTTGTTTAAACTCAATTCTACAAAAAAAACTTAAGAGTTGGATTCAATTTGTTAAAAAACGTATTTTTTGGACGGGGTCCGTAAAAATCTCATCGAGGGTTGGACCACACTAGTCTAGTCCAGGCGCGGCTCCAAGGGGACTTTTCCAGACCACCACCTTTACCTTTGGAGAAAAAGATGTAAAAATGTTGGGGATTTTCTAAAAGGAATCACTCAAGATTCCCTTTTGGTACCGCTGGGGGGTCCTCCCCCAGAAAAAATTTTGAAATTTGACCTGAAAAAGTAGGGTTTTAACTCATTTTGAGACTTTTTTTTCGTACTTATAAGGGATTTTTTGGGTCCAGAGTGTGTGTGCCCCTCCCTTGGATCCGCCACTGGTCTAGTCAAAAAAACATGCCCTGGATAAAGGACTAGTTTCTAGTTTCCTCTGAAAGAGAACAGGTTAGGTATCCAAAGGAAGTCAAATATCAAAGTCACCACTAAAAGTACTACTGAAAATTTCTTAAGTTAAACATCGTCAATTTGAAAGTATAATTGAAGCATCTAAAGTCTATCTTCGCTATGCTAGACTGCAACGTTAGTTGATCCTATGACGTCACTAACAAAGTAGTTCCCAGCGCAGTATCTGAATTTTGAGTGAAATTAAGAAGGCACTGTCTATTTGGCCGGCAGATAATCTACTCTTTTTACCCGGCAGATGCCCAGCAACGGTTCTGATTGGAGTGCCGGGACTGCTACGTAAACGCGAGACTTACGGCGCATGTGCCAACTGCCGGTTTTGCCGTCCACATAGACACTTCGAATTAAGAACGTCAATTTAAAAATATGATTATTTTGTTAAACCTATGAATATATAGTGTCTTTTATGAACACCGAAACTTTATCATCCCAATGGGCTTTCTGTTTACACAGTTTTTCCTTCCGCGTATAGGGTCAGGAAACGTTGCAGTCTATGGTTTTATTTTGAAATTTGATTATTTTTGGCAATTTAGCATAAAACTCAACGCTTCCACCCTAGTCATACAGTGTGGGTGAAAAATGCTGGCACGAAGCCAGTTGTGTTCAGGAGCAGATTCAAAGGGGGGGCTGAAAAAGAAAGGGGAGGACCAAACATTTTTCAGTCATTTAGGCCTTTTTTTTGGAGTCTCTTTCCTGTTCAAACTTTTTCGTTCCGGAGAATTTTCTTTGTTAAATCATGAGAAACATATTTTTCTCCACTATGCAATTTTTTGAGCAAAAGTTACTTTCAGAACAAAATAAGATTTGAAAGAACTTGAGCTGATCAGAGTTATTAAGGGTAGAATTCTCTACAATTATCTGGGAAAGAAACTTAAAGGGGGGTATCTATATTTATTTTACGAAGTGGTTATTTCCATGACACTTGAACCATGCACAGAAATAGGAGTTAGTTATTACGTGTTTTATAACACTTAAATTATGTTATTAAACAATTCTGGCATCTGCACCGATGGCCTAGTGGTAGAGTGTGCGTCTAGTAACCCTATGCATGGGTGGAAAACCAGAAATTGACTTTAGTAGCAGCTTAAGAGAAGTTTTGTAGCAAGGCTAATTACACTTTTGTATCACATTTCGGTGTTCTTGTATCAGGGAATGTGCCTTTTTTGTAGCCCTTTTTGGTGGTTATGTATCAAGAAACATGCATTTTTGCAATAGCATAATAAAGACCTGAAATTAGAAAAATTTTAAGCGTCATGATAAAAAAGAAACTTTAGTAGGCCAAAAGATTGTTCTCTGAGCTCAAAAAATTAAAATATTCATTAAAAAATAAAAATTTCCATGCTTGTTCTGAATCTGAAATTTACTTGAAGCCCTCCCAAAGGGAATTAGGAACCAAAGTAACAAAACGTTTCTCAGAAAATTAAAAGAAACGTTATTTTGAACTAGTACTAATGTCTATGAACTACAGAAAAAATTGGGAAAAACTGCTAAAACCAGTCAAACTTTCAGGATTTAACAAAAAAAGCCAGAAAAAAGCCAAACCAAAATTTCAAAGCCAAACGAGTTTGAAAAAAGCCAAATTTCTCGAATTTGGCCTTAAAAAAAGCCAAATTCGCAACCCTGGCTTGTTAAGACAAGACATCAGAAGAATGATACTAGGTTTTATTGTTTTCCGCGCCAAACTCCCGCCTGAATGAAATGAACAAACAGTGGCGGCTCGTCCATAGGAGCACAGGAGCACGTGAACACCCACAGAAAAAGTAGAACAAAAATCGAATATAAAGATAAATAAATATTAATGGAAATATATTCTAAATTTCTTTTTTACACTCAGAATTATGTTTCTCCCCCCCCCCTTCTCTACTCAATAAGACAATTTACTACCGGAAACGCGAAAGCAATCGAAATAAGAATAATAAACTCTTATTTTTCTTTCCTTTTTCGCACGTGTGAGCGTAAAAAATATGATATTCCGAATGAATCCCGACTGCTTGCCGGGGGAATTTTAAGCTTACGGCCTCGTAATTTGGATTCCCGCTAGCACAGATTTTGTGTGCCGGGGCTTGCGTTTTTGAAGCTCAGCTTGGTTTTTTTGTGGTCTGGATTTTTTCGGCTAGTTAGAAAATGAGATAAGTACTTTTTGAAAAGAAAGTTATAATCTTCATGTCAACTAATTTTTAATAATTAATAATTATAAAAGGTGTTTGTGAGGTATTATGTTATGTATAAGTATTATGACTTTCCCCTCAATGGTATTATAAAAAATGAAAGGAGTATTTTATATTCATAAGTGCTTGTTTATTTCCATTAAATGCATATTTTTTCAAAATGAAAGCGCATGCAGTGAAGAATTTAAGCATTTAAAACTACTCTCCTAAGAGAGATAATTTTTTTTATGCATTGGTCCAACATCCTTCTGTTTCTAGATCTTGTGTAAATTTTAGTTTTTATAAAATGGGTGTGAACCCCCAGTTTATCAACTCACGAGCCGCCACTGTGAACAAATGAAAAACGTGCTTATTTTGCCGGGTAATCAACCAATCATGTACTCCGTACCATACCAGCAAACATCGTAAGGGCGATCAGCGGGGGGAAAAAACTTGATCGGTCATTCATAGTGGCTCAGGATTGGTTCCTTCCCTGTGGACTGGATTTTCAGGGTTATCGTGCTTTTGGCACAATTTGTAGCTGAAAGGGAAATTTTGATGATTTTGTAGCAATTTGTAGCAGAAAGGGCAATTTTGATGATTTTGTAGCAGCTTGTAGCAGATTTTCCACCCATGCCTATGGTCCCCGGTTCGATTCCAGGTTGCTACTTTTGAGTATTTTTCTTGTAATTTTTAGTTTAGGAATTTAGGAGTTAGTTTACCACATGTTTTAAAACATTAAAATTATGAACAATTTTGGCAGCAGCACCGATGGCCTAGCGGTAGTGTGTGCATCTAGTAACCCTATGGTCCCCGGTTCGATTCCAGGTTGCTGCTTTTGGGTATTTTGCTTTAATTTAACTTGTAATTTTTCAAAAGAAGCGAGATTAGGTACAGTTGAGTTGTTACTTTCGAGGAAAATAACCAGCGCCTTTGTTTTAATAACTTGGATTTGTAGATTTTTTTTGCAAAAATTTTCCCACAACTGTCTGAATTTCCCCCGAACCATGTTCGGACATATTCTGCACCTCTGAATAGAAATATAGTTTCTTATTGCAAAAAACTGGCCTACATAACTCGAAACCATTGTGTCCTGTAAGAAAAACAAATGCAATTCCATCATTTTGTACAACAGCTAATCATTTTATTAAGAAAACAGTTTTAATAAAATATACAAACAATCAATCAACAGCTTGAGCAGACAAGGAAACGTTCCCAGGCTAAACGGACGAAAATGTTACAGGGGTTAGTGGAAGGCTTGGGGGGGTTCAAATATTACACAAGCATGTTTTTGGTAATTTTTGACCCCTTGTGAAAAATGCTTGAAATTTTTTTTTTCCTAGTTCAGATTTTTTTGTGAAATTTATTTTTGGTTGAATTTTGAAATATTTAGGCGAGAAACGAGAGATTTTCGTTTCGTTCGAGACAAGAGGGTTTTTTTTGTAAAATTTATATTTATTTGGTCGAATTTTGAAATTATTTATGCGAGAAACAAGACATTTTCGAAGATGCAGTATTTGTAACATCTTACGTACGCATCACTCATATCCCTTGTCAGGAAAAATAAGCAAATAGCAGTGAATAAATTACCGGCAGAATTTCGTTTGGAGTAAATTACTATTGGAAATTGGGTTCTCAGTCGCCAAACCCATTCAGTTAGCATTTGATGAACATCTTTTGATTGGCCTATTTAGGAAGCCATATTCAGAAAGACAAACACATAGAAGAAATAAGAACGATAAAAAACTCACGAAACGAGAGATTTCAAACTCCACAGCTCTCGTCCGCCATATTGTTTCGAAGTTCGAATCTATGCGGATTGCTTTTACACTTTTTGTGGTCCGTTAAATAGTTCCAAAAAATCAAGAATAGCTACTAATTACCAAAAACAGTCCTCAGACATTGACATACTAATTACGAAAGTAATAGACATCTAGTGTTTGTTTAAATTTGTATTGTCAGTGTGTAATTACTTTAAGGTTTTCCGACAGGTGGAGCCATGAGGGCACGAGAGAGACACAGCAACTTCCTAAATTGCTCTTTCCATCTCGTTCAGGGGTTCATCCAGTTTTAGGAATTTTGTGAAAATGAAGGGCCTGATGGAATGGGTCCAAAACTGGAAAATTCCATTCCAAGATGATAAAAACACTCCTGAAAAAAATGTTCAAACCATTTTGGAGTTTTGTGAAGAGTCCTAAAACAGACCCATTTTTCTTCTAGATTAGATCAAACTTTTCAGCCCGAGGGCCGCATTAATTAACAAACAGCAGTTTGGGGGCCGACTATATACTCGAGGTATTTTCGAGGAAAATTTAGTTAGGGAGGGGCCCAATATCCTCTAAGAAAATTAAGTGATTATCAAGCCCAAACCTAGATTTTTGCACCGGGGAGGAGACCTAAAATTATCGCTAAGCCCCTCTTATGCATATTTAATAAGTTTTTTGCTGAACTTAATATGAAAATTAATGTGATTAATTGAGTAAAAAGTACATAATGGGGGTCTGGGGTTTAAAACAGGGTTTTAACTCATTCTGATACCCTTCGTCCAAATTTCGGGGGATCTTTGATCTTTTATTTTAAACATCTTAGATCTTTTATTTGAGTACACCATATATCCGTAATTGTTTTTGTAGACAGGAAGGTATCCGCAGGTCGCATCTGGGCCGAGGGCCATAGTTTGGAGACCCCTTTTCTAGATGAACCCCTGTCTACTAACCCCTGTGAAAATGTTCGTCCATCTCTGTGAGTTTAGCCTGATGGGAACGTTCCCTCGTAAGATGGAAAACCGTTTAATGAAATATACACAGTAGTTTGAGCTAAGGTTGTTACAAAAACTGTCAGATCTTTGGAAGCTTCGAAGCGGTCACTACAGGATTGTTGAGTTGTAGCAATCGACGACCTTCGGTTTTGTAATCGTAGGAACAGTGGTGAACCTCCGCGTACCTGTGACTAGCGCAAAAGTTTTTTCCACACCTGCGGAAACAGTCACAAATGAATAATGTGACCCAGATTTTTACCTCTTTATAGACCCTAAAGTGTAAAAGGTAAATTTCTGAGGACCCAGACTTCGTAACGAGCGGAGCTCGAAAAAACTGACCAAATATCAGTGAAACCATGGTCCGATTTCATATAACCTGGGGCCAATCCCTTTCACCCCCCTGTATACTATCTGTTGGGGGTCAGGGAATGTTGAGATCAGAGAGAACTGATTGCAGTACAAGTGTTCTCGGTCTAAATTCAAGGAAAGGGTGTCCCTCCCTTTTTTTTTTTTCGTTTTAAAAGTTTTTCGCTCCTCTTCACTCTTTTGGGGATTCCCTCATAAAAAGTCTCTTTTAATGAAGAAAATCTGAACCTTTTCCCTAATTTTGGCTGCCCTAAAAACGCTTTTTTGCATCAAGTTTTCAAATTTTTAACACGGGAAACCCCCAGACCCTCTTTTAACTGGTAAGCAGCTTTCCCTAGTTATACAGAAACTGAGAAAAAAATTTGCCTACTCCTGGGTCTGGACTAGTGTATTATTAAGAAAATATGATTAGAGGAAACCAGGAAATGACAATGAAAACTAGTAAACTTATGGATAATTTTTGATTGCATTTACATATAGTGCTGTCCTTTAAAAACAACCCACTGTTTAACATTTTCTCCATTAAAAGTATAATAAAAAGGATAATTAAATCAAACAAAAAACTGTACTAGCGGCTCATCCTCCCTAACATTTTAGTGCTTAATTCCAATTATCCATTACAAATTGGCAGTCAATTAAGTAAGAATTTGGAAAAAAAAAAACACTTTTTCCTAGAAGGACTCTAATTGGCCGACTGAGCTAAAACTTTAATATTCTATTCTCATAGTAATGGGATTACATATAAATGCGCGAAAAATGCTCTAAAGTCTTTATAGCATACATTTTTACAAAATCTGTAAATCTGAAGCACATTTTTTGCCAAAAATCTACATTATCTAAGCTTGTTTAAAAAATAAGTAAATAAACTGTTCTTTGACCAGTTTTTACATCCCTGAAACTCTGAGAGGCATAGAAGGACAGGGTATACGATATGGTTAAATTATTTTATTTATTTAATTAAAAAATCTCAATGGGTTGTTTTTAGGGTACAATTTGGAGTGGGTTGTTTTCAAAGGACAGCACTATATCGACAGCCACGTTGCAAAAGCCTGTAAGAACATTTTTTTTGGCGAAAATAAGGTTTTGAGTTGTACTTGTTAAAGATGGCCTTGCGCACATCTCAGTCGCATAGGCGCCGGCTTTTATAAAATATTGGGGGGGCCAGTACTAGACGAAAAAACAAAATTAAGGAAACACAACCATGAAGTTAAAACCACAATTTAAAATAACCTAATTTTGTATCATATGTATAAAATCAATTCCTTTACATGTCCCTTTCAATATCGTCAAGGTGTGCATTTAATGTAAAAGTTTTGTGTAACAACGTGAGCCCGAAATAAGAAGGGGGAATTTTAGAAATTTCTCTGTTAAAAGTAGCATTTCAGCTCATTTTGAGATATCTTGGGTTACAAATGAAGAGGGTCACTCCTAACAAGCCACCAAATTTATATGAAAAAAAAACTACAGATAATAAATATATATCCAAATTTTGGGGGTTCTCCCCTAGAAAATTTTCAAAATTTGACCCTTAAAAGAAATTTTTAACTCATTTTAAGACCTTTTGGGTTACTCTTTCCCAAAAAACTGCTCTTGAAGAGGATTCTTCGAAATTTTGAAGGGGATTCCAAACCACAAAATATCCAAACATCACAAAATATTGGGGGGGGGGCTCAAGCCCCCTCAAACCCTATGGTGTCGGCGCTTATGTCAGTTATAGACCGTATTTTCGATTATTGAGAAGCGAGCTTCATAAACACCCCAACAATGCGTTGTGGCATAAATTAAAACAGCCAACACTTAAGTTTACTAAAATGTCAAAATTCTACTATTTTCCTTTGAAATTTAAAATTCAATCCGTTTAAACGATGTAAGAATTCTACTTTTAATTTTCGTCCATTTCTTTAAAATCGAAAATAAAAATTCCGGATTTCCCTCTTTAAGTTACAAACTTTCTTTGAAAAACCTTTAAGGGTGAAGAGTTTTGAAAACCACAAAAAATATCAAACCAAAAGAAGCCAATAAAAAAATCCCAAGATTAACATTTTGCCTTGACAACAATGTACAAAAATGAAATTTTAAAAAGGAGCGGAGAAAATAGTGTAACTTTTTTAAATAGTATTTTTTACATGAAATCTTATTACGTTTGTAAGTAAAAAGTATTTTTAATTAAAAAAGCACTTAAAACCCTTTTGAACCGAAATATAAAATGGGAGAGCTTAAAAGTCACATGTCATGCAAATAAATATCGCTAATTTTATTAGCAGTATAAGTCCAAAAACCTTAATTGGATCTGATATTACTGTGATCTAAAATAATACTGTATTAAGCTGTGAAGATATAAATAAAATGTACCTTGTCAATTTTTAATACATACACGTTTAATCCAAATGAACACCAATTACATAAAAAACCGCTCTGTGTATCCGATTTCTATTATATTTAGTACTTATTTCTATGAAGGAAACTTAAACATTTTAAATTATAATACCTAGAAAAAAAATAAGACAGAAATTTCTTAAAACTTAAAGAAAAAAAAGCTAAAGAAAGTCATATAATACAAGCAAAGAAAGCAAACGCACACTACAAAAATCATAAAGATAATATGGATTAATTTTATATATATTCAACTCTTTCAATTTTTAATCAATATTTTGAAAGACTTAAAATTTAAATTAAAAGAAACTTTTGAATTTCTTTATTGATTTTTTTATCTTATAAGATTCACAACAAAAGATATAAATAGAAATAATATTCTATGTCAGTTTAAAAATGTACGTAAAATAATACGTTTATTACAAAGCAAGCAATAATATCAAAGTATGTGTGTTTATGAAAATAATCATACACGAACTTATTAAAACTAAAAATAAAGCAGTGGACATCCCCGAATTTCAAAAGGACAAGAGCTTATTTTGTTCACTTTGAAAAAGGCACAAGTCATATTGTCTATTTTTTACCCTAATTTTATGCTATTTTTATTCCTGCAAGCCTATTATATCGCAACCGGTACATATTTTCATTCTTATATGAGCATATTCTAGAACTACATAAAATAATTCAATAAAAAATAGAGCAATATTTTTAAATTTAATTAAACGATAAACATTAAATACATATATCTGGAAACAATAAAACGTGGACTTATATTACTTTCAAAATCAACGGTATATATTTGCTCCCTTCACTTTTTCAAATGAAAAGGTATAAATCATTCTTACCTTTTTGAGAAACTTAAAAACTATTAATGCAATTCAACAATAGTGCACTATGATAAGAGAAACAGTGACGTTCAATAGCACAACTAAAGTTCAACTAGCTGACCTCTACAAAAATGCAAATTTGTCATCCCTTTCTCAGTCACGTGGGGTGTGGTGTCGAATAGGACGCCAATAACGAAAAAAGGAACAATTAAGGGTTCACAAAACGATATGAGACTGCAATACTTTACAAACGTTTGCTTTCATTTTACCGACAAGGGGTCGTTTTTTGACGTTTTAATGCATCACCCTCCTCCCACTTCCGCAATCGTACCCTGGCCGGAGGAACTTCTGATAAGAAACAAAAGAAGGCCCACTCCCTCCTGGAGCCAAACCCCAAGCCAGGGGTCTGCCCGCTAATGACTGATGGCTTCCTGGAAATCGGAACACTTTGAGCTCCGGACACTTTGGCAGTCAAATGATAAATGGGAAAAAGAATTGAACCTCCTGGTCGAGGCTTGAGGTCGTCGTTTCCGAAGAAAATCAGAGAAGATGTTCAAATTAAAAATATTGGGGGGGCCTGGCCCCCCTACTTTCAACATTGGGGGGGGCTCAAGCCCCCTCAAACCCTATGGAGTCGGCGCCTATGTCTCAGTGCCACCAAAATTGGCCAAAGACGCTTCAAAACTTCTCCACGACGATTTGTAATAAAATAACCTGTAAGTTGGGAACCTCCCAATCACCAAACTCTGTAAGTTGCAGTGACGCTGAAGGAAAGCCATGTCGTCCTCAGAAAAACGCGTAGAGCGTTATTTTAAAATGCTTATAATCAAACCGTCGCCATGCTTGCCAAAATCCAAACTTGCGATAGTTTGTTTTTTTTTCGTCTCCTGTAAACTTTGAGGTTTTGCACTTACAGGCTTTTGCAACGTGGCTGTCGATATATTGTTTTATCAGATTTTATAATATTAGGTTGCTAGAGGCCTCTGAATCGGGTAAGTTATTTCATTAAGATAGAGAAGAATATTACCGGCAAGTGTAGCTAGTTGCCAACCCAGTCTTTCTGGAGCACTGGAAGCAACGCTTGTGGGTCTTCTTCTTCTTTGTTTTGATGAGTGGCAATTTAGTACTACTGGACGAAGACTTGTTCTGCTGCGATTCTTCAGTGTACTTCGAAAGATTTCTAATCTGAAAGACAAAAATTCTGATCTCAATTGAATGCTTATTGATCTGGCTGAGTAGTTTGAATGAATTGAATCGTTTAGTTTGTTCAAAAACCAGTCAAGTGACAAATTGTTGATTTTGAGTAAATCAAAGAAAAATTCCTACCAACTTTAAAAATTTTTTTAAAAAATTTATATTTTTTTCCATGAAAGTTATCTACTTGTGTAACTGTTTGATAAACATGAAACTTTTTTTTATCTATAATATTGACAAATGTAAAAAAATAATAAAAAGTCTGCACTTGACACTTGTGATAACTTGTTTTGATATTAATAACTTGTTTTGGTACACCTAATCCGAATTTCGGGGGGGGGGGGGTCAGGGCCCCCTCAGCCCCCCCTTATATACGCCACTGGCCCCAGCAATTTATGGATGGTCCCCTTATAACATTTAAATAAACTTACACCAGAAGTGTCTGAATCTTCTCTTCTCTCATTCAGAGGATTTAAGGCTGCAAAATAAAAATGAATCATCAGTTTAGAAAAAATCCCCCCCCCAAAAAAAACCCTATAAGGCTATTTATATCAAGTATGTAATTATGCCAACCTTGGTGTACAGGCCTTCTTCCAATAAATTTATTTATTTATATTTATAAGGCTAATTAATTCCATGCGTGACTCACACTACTAATAAGCTCAATTTCAATATTAAAATCACAACAGCAGGATTATTATTCGAGATCTACCTTTGGTTTTCCTTTTGCTTATGGTTGGTTTATATACACAAAAGTTACTAAATTTCATTTATTTTATGATATATTTTCTGTTTTTAGAAAAATCTCAGTTGTGACTCACACAACAGGGAAGGGTAACCAACTGTGAATCTACTGAAAAAGCCATTTGGGGAACAGAAAATGCTGAATACTGTGTATTCAATTTTTTTTATTTGGAAACAAACATCTAGTACAGAGAGAATGTCTATTTTAGAAGTGACCCAAATGAGTTAAAGCATAACTTTTATGAATAAAATTTCAAAATTTTTCTGGGGAGAACTCTTTTATACTCCCAATGCAATGAAGGTGACCAGACTGGTCAGGTATTTAAGTTAAGTGGGGGGATGGTCTGGCCTGAGGACATCATGGAATACCAGTGCCAGGGTTGGCAAAAACCCGGGTTTTTTTGAAAAACCCCAAGTGGGTTGGGTTTTTTCAATAAAACCCTGAAAAAACCCATATAAAACTGGGTTTTTTCAGAAAAAGTGTGGGTTTTTTCAAAATTAAGTGGTTTTCTTCTAATTAGTAAGTGGATTTTTTTTAAATTTTTGTGAGTTCTTTCTATGTTAAATGTGTTCTGTCAAAATAGTGTCAGTTTTTCTTAGTTAAGTGGGTTTTTCAAAATTCGTCAGTTTTCCAAAAAATAATGTTTTTATTTTTATCTTAAAGTGTTCATTTACCAATGCTATGAGATCAAATGTAACAATAAGCTTTGGAGTATAATAAAAAAGAGTATAAATAGTAAAATTAAGATTTATAATTTTTAAATTTAATTACATACTATTCAATTCAACTGGATGATAATTGTAATATAATAATAATAATAATAATAATAATAATAATAATAATAAGCTTTATTATTTTCATAACGAAAATTACAACAAAACTGACAAAGTAATATATTTATCACCAAGGGGACTTTTGTCCCGTTCAGGTGACAGATAGATTTAGTAAGATTACTATAATAATGCAAAACAAACAATACAATACAAAAAAACAATATACAAAAATTTAAAATCAAATAACAAACGTTTAATAATAAACATAATTGGCAAGAGGCTGGTAACTTTAGGTATAGTTGCTTCAATTTAAATATGAAAATGACGGTCTATGTCGTCCAAATTTATTAGGAAATTAAAAAGCTCGTGTTAAATATAAATTATAAATATCACCCTACCTGATCATATCTGGGTCCTCGTAGTTGAAGACACATCGCATCTATATTTTGTTACTTTGACTACTATGAACATGAACGATTGAAAATTATATCAAACTTTTAAAAAAAGAGCGAACCTCATCTGCCCTGCCCTTGAGGCATCTGATATCTTTCCATGTCCTTTCCCTACTTCTAAGAATCTGGTCACATGGTCACCACACCCTCTATGACTCAGACCAATCACAAACTTTTAAAAGATTGGAAGGAAAAAAAAGAAGAAACAGCAGATGTCTTCCCGCTTTTATTTCAATAAAAGCAAAGCCAAATCAAAACTCTTTTTTTTTTTTTTTCTGGTAGAGACTATCGATCTACAAACACTGCATTTTTGAAAATCTCATGTTTCTTGGAAAAATAATTTCAAAATTCAACCAAAAATAAATTTTACAAAGAACAACTGAACTAGGAAAAAAAAAAGTAAACCTTTTTTCACAAGGAAAGTTTTAACGATAGGTTAAGTGTTCATGGAGAACAACGAATTACAGAAATCTGAGTTACTAAAGATATGATTACTAAAGATTTCGTACAAAAAAAGAACAAAGGGGGAGGGTCGGGCAGGTTCTTATGTAATAATGAGAGGGGGGTTCGCGGTTAACTTATTTTTGCTGACAAGGGGGAGGGGGGTCAAAAATAACCAAAAACTTGCTTACGTAATATTTGAACGGCCCCATAGTAAAAATATTTCCTGGAAACTTAACTTCATCTGAGTAATCAATTTGAACTGGCTAAATTTTAGTGCTAATGTTAAATTTAAGGTCAATTTTGCAACAATTTTTTAAAATATTTCGATATTCTAATATGAAAGTAGTGTCACCAGAACCCTATAAAAATTTTAGTCTCAAATACCGTATGGGATCTGCAGAGCTTTTATTGACTTCGCTTGTGTATTAGGGGGGGGGGATTGCGCATTCGGTAGCTTTAAGCATAAAGGTTGGCTTTAAACGATTTTCACCGGGTAAATGACCTTTTCCTTAAAGTATGTCTTTACGAAATAGAATATGGAATTTGAAGATGGTTGAAGAATAATTAAGGGGTCTATAGTCGTGCGTAATATGTCCGTATTTTTCATTTTAGACCCATTTACCTAAATTAAATATTTTTTTTGGTGACATATTCTTTAAGAGGACTTAAAAATATGCATCCATAAGAATTTCCGTGCCATTTCATGCATATGAAGTAGGTTATTCGAGTTGTGGAAAAAAGTTTGGATATAGAGTCAAAAACACAAGTCTAATAAAAGCATGTTAACTGATATTAATTATTCAGGTAAATTTTTTCTGAAATTTTTATATTGTATTTGACCAATAGGGTAAGCTTTTTCCTGAAATTCCGGTATCCATGGTGATTCTTACGTCTTCCAGGTATTTATAAACACAAAAGAAGCCTACTGGTTCATATTGAAAACAACTAGGCTTTTTGGCTAAGTTGTGCAGACAAAGAAGAAAGGGAATTTCTTTTATTTCTACCAAAGTTTTGATATCACTTTCTTGATTTTTCACTGTGTTTGTCTCCTATAGGTGCATTACAAAAAGACATTAATTTTGGAGGGGGCGTTTGAAATTTATTTTTCCCGCCAAAAAATAAAATAATTTTCCGGCTCCCCAGTCGGTTCCCGCCAAAAATAGCACGGGATTAAAACTTGTAGGTATAATATACAAGTTTTAAGATACTAATTTGAATTTGAGTTATTAATTCAATTTTATACTGACTTGAAATAATTAAGCGATAATTAAATTTTTAACATTACATTTATTTTTAATATTTATGTTTTGATATCGGTAGCTTTATGGGACAAATTTTTTTTAAACTTAGTTATGTTAATTTTTAGCTGCAAAGAGGGTTTTATTTTGTAAATGGAGGTTCATAAATCTTATATAGGTAACCCTTGATTTAATGCCTCTATTTTACAGTGTTTATTTTCCTTTCGTGTTCTGACGATACGTTAGAAAATGATTCAATTTTATTCAAAACATTAATCATTACATAACGATAAAAATTAGTTAATGGGTATTTATTTGATAAATTCAAACACCATCGATCATTGTGAGTAAAAAAAAGGAATGGAAAGTCTTCTCAGTTCGCATTTCAAATGTGAAAGAACGACTCCAAAAGCTGTTAATATTTTTACAAGGACTGAAAGAAAGGTTTCATGGACAGTAAAAAAACCACACGTCTTGTGTAACGTTACTAAAATCATCTACATAATAATAAAAATTTCCATCATCTCAAACCGTTGAACATAGAAATGTTGGGTGAAGCTTATGGAAACATTCCAGCTGTCAGTCCAGATGGTCCAAACTGAAATTTTTTGGTTAATTAAGGCATTTCCGTTCTAAAATAGTGTCATTTATGCAGTTCACTGGCATCCAATAACATATCTTTGATAGGTGTTCCAAGGACCATGCCAAGGACTCACAAAAAGACGTATTTTTTATTATTTTTTTCTATTGCTATCAACATTGAGAGAAACTTGAGAAGTGCTCCACTCGCTCTACCCTTAGCTCACAGTCAATTCAGCAGGTGTGGTTGTAACAGAAGATTTTCTCTCAGTAATGAAAATAAGTTTTATTTTGATAACATGAGAGTAAAAGGATTACTACTCGCAGTGTCATTGAAGTTCCCAGGGAAACCTCAACAAAATTTACTTTATAATTAAACAATTTGAATTTCATCATATAAAACCGTTCCTTCATTTTGGGAAAAATTCATTTAATTTTAAAACGAACTTAATTAAAAGAAAACGTTCTAAACTATGAAAAAAATATTCAATCATGAAAAAACCTATTTAATTTTGAAAAACCCACTCATATTTTTAAAATCCACCTTAATTTTTGAAAGTAGTTTAAATTTTAAAGAAACCAACAAAATTATGAAAGAACTTTATAATATTTAAAATAACCTCTGAAATTTAAAGAATTATTTCCTTAATTATTGAAACCTGGTTTAAATAAATAAAATTAACTTTGAAAAAAATAACCACTGAAATTTAAAAAACCATTCTTCATTTTTTATACCTAGTTTGAATTTTAAACGTCCAAAGTTTTGAAAAAAAAAACATTCAATAATGAAAAAACCCACTGAATTACAAAAGAATCTATTTACTTTGAAAAAAAAACACTGACATTTTAAAAACATCCTAAGTTTTGAAAAAACCCACTTAAATTTTAAAAATATCCTCAGCCTTGAAAAAACCCATTCAATATTAAAAGAAATCGATTTAACTTTGAAAAAAAAAACCACAGTGAAATTTAAAAAAAAAATTCGCCTTAATTTTTTTATAACTAAGTTTAAACTTTAAACGTCCTAAATTTTGAAAAAACCCATTCAATAATGAAAAAAATACCCATAATTTTTGAAACATGATTAAAATTTTGAAAAAAACCCACTCAACTGCAGCTCTAGGCACGTTATTTTGTTAAATGTTTTTCATCAATATTAAAACTGCCAAAATCTTGATTTTTCTTGAAAAAACCCAAAAATGGGTCCAAAAAGAGGGTTTTTTCAGATGGGTTTTATTGAAAAAACCCATTGGGTCCAACCCAATTGGGTCCAATCAAGCCAACCCTGACCAGTGCACACGAAGAGACGTATTTTAGCAGTATTAAATGATAAAGGGGAAATGAGGGGTCAAAGATCACAAGATGCAAGTTCATGGCTATGAAATTAAAGCAAGAGACCAGTGGTCAAGAGAAAGTTGGGGAGGTCAGGTAAGGTGGTGTGGTACCCTGGACTAAGGAATTTCTCAAAACAGCAAATGCGACTAACGTCTAACGGACGAGAAAAGCAACGGAGCGTTACTCAGAGAGCACCTTTTGCACTTTCTTTCGAAAACGATTCCGCCGGAAGGATAATTTTTGTTTGGATTTCGAACGCGGAATTTAGGAGATACACTATACTCGACAGCCCAGTTATGTCCCAGTTTCCTGAACCCAGTATGTCACTAAGCGTAAGGAGAAAATGGGTCAACACAAAGCCTGTTGGGTTGCTAGGAGGAGTTTCGGTACATGATAAGAAAGACTCTGTATATACATGGGTTTAACAAAATAATCATAATTTTAAATTGACGTTCACTCAAAATTCAGACACCGCACTGGAAACTACTTTGTTTGTTGGTGACGTCATAGAGTCAACTAATGTTGCCGTCTAGTATACAGTATATAAATAAAATTCAGACAACAACCATGGTAACTACTTTGTTTGTTAGTGACGTCATAGAGTCAACTAACGTTGCCGTCTAGTATACAGTATATAAATAAAATTCAGACAACAACCATGGTAACTACTTTGTTTGTTAGTGACGTCATAGAGTCAACTAACGTTGCCGTCTAGTATACAGTATATAAATAAAATTCAGACAACAACCATGGTAACTACTTTGTTTGTTAGTGACGTCATAGAATCAACTAATGTTGCCGTCTAGTATACAGTATATAAATAAAATTCAGACAACAACCATGGTAACTACTTTGTTTGTTAGTGACGTCATAGAGTCAACTAACGTTGCCGTCTAGTATACAGTATATAAATAAAATTCAGACAACAACCATGGTAACTACTTTGTTTGTTAGTGACGTCATAGAGTCAACTAACGTTGCCGTCTAGTATACAGTGTATAAATAAAATTCAGACAACAACCATGGTAACTACTTTGTTTGTTAGTGACGTCATAGGGTCAACTAACGTTGCTGTCTAGTATATATAAATAGTGGTCAACATTGCTAGAAACTATTTTCATTTTGCTCTTGAATTAGCTTAGAGTCATAATAAAAAGACTAATACGAATCAAAATGTATGTATAATAATAAAATATAGTGCAAATTTGTAGGGTGTATGAATACTTTCTGCCATATACGAGTGACTGCATAATCGTCACCTTAATATCAAACACTACTGTTTCCGTTCGGCAAACTTCGGGAATCCCGATCGGATCGTTGGAAAAGCTCATTTGATTGGTTTTGATCTTTCCAGCTAGTACACTTAGGAACCAATCCATTAAGCTTCTCCAACGATCCGATTGCCAAGGATCCCGAACGGAAACAGTAGTGTTTGATATTAAGGTGACGATATGAGTAATTTCTCTACACCACCAGGGCCGGATTAACCATGTCGGGGCCCCTAGGCAATGCACTCTCGGGGCCCCTTTTCTCTTACCTTTTTAAATTATTTTTTAAACCCACATCGCAATATTATGCTTTTACTACAGTGAGAAGGCTTGTTATCACCATATTCAATAATTTTTTGCTATAAAACGTTAGCTAAACCAAACCATGAACCGTAATGAAAAATGTTTGCGGTGAATACATGCCCTCAAGCAAAAAAAGGGGGTCTGGGGGTCCTCCCCCAGAAAATGTTGTGAAATTTAAACCTGTGTGAAAATAAACTGCAGGAGGATCTCCGCCCCCCCTTGAAAATTTGACATTTTTGAACTTTTTTCCCAAGAAAAGTCGTGCTTTACAAGGAACTGTTGTTTTTGGATGTGAGGGCCGGCCTCAAAATGAGCTAAAACACTACTTAAAGAGGCAAATTTCAAAAAAATTTCTGTGGGAGAAAAAATTTTACATATATATGTTATACAGTGTATTTCTCTTCAAAATTCTGAAGCTTACAAGAAGCAGTTACCTTTGGTTGTTCCCCAATGAGGTTGCAAAGGCAACCTCCGGTTTCCCTTGCTTATTATTGTGTTACGTTTATTTGTAACTTTTTTCTCTAGAAAATTCTGTGGTTTACAAGGGACTGTTCTCTTCGGGTGTAACTTAAATGATGGTGTACAAAAATGAGGGGAAATTTCAAAATTTTTCTGGGGGGACCCCCCATTTTTACTTAGAGATCACATTAAAACAATTTCAACATTATGTGGTAATATTATTCAAATACTTTTAAGTTTTCTAAATCTTAACGTCTTAACGTGTAAATGTACTCATTAGGGGGTATACCTTAAAATGACGTTGAGTAATCCCCTCCAAAAAAACAAGTCTGGTTACGGTTTACAACTAACCCAGCCCCGCTTTAAAAATATTGGCCCCTGGTATGAACCGGCAGTGCTTTAACTTTAAACTGTGGAAAATGGAAAAGTAGGGAACCGGAAGAAAGAACACAAAAAAGTGAGGAATCCTAAGTATATTAAAGAATAATTTTTTTTTTCAAAACTTTAGTTTTTGTTTTTTTGCATTTGTAGCATGCAAAAGATAATTTAGAATAGAATAGAATAGAATTTATTAACACTAAGATACATAAGAACAAAAGACAAAAATGGGGAGACAAACACAGACATACATACAAAAAAAAATATAGTTATGAGTACCAAAAGAGCTCATAGCTCGTCCATGGTACTACACTAATTTCTAAACTAATTTTTAGGGAATCTGAGAGGTCCCTCTATGGAGCCATTTTAGACGATTTTTTCATGGGCCTCTTGCTTAGGTCCGGACTTGCATAAAAAAATCTTCAAATTTGATTTTAACTCAAAGAAACATTTCAAGAGAAATTCTCTGGGGAATGAGTGCCCATACAAAAGGGCAAAGGGGGCCTATGTGCAGGCCCCCCTCGCGATCCATTTTAGAAGTCACCCAAATTAGTTAAAACATTTCTCTTAAGAATAAAATTTCAGAACTTTTTCTGGGGAGGACTCGTAGACAGTAGACACCAGGGCCGTATCCAAGGGGGGGGTTTAGGGGTTCAAACCCCCCCCCCCCCGAAATTTTGACATCAATTTTTATACTGCTATTTTTCTTGAAAATTATGTCTCACAAGGAGCGATATCCTCTTCGGGTATAACCCAAAGGGTCTCAAAATGAGTCAAAACCCTACTTTTTACCCTACCCTACTTTACTACTACTACTACTACTACTCCAAAATGTTTTTGGGGGAGGACCCCCAAACCCCCTCGAAATTTTGAAATCTATTAAGTATACGGTTTTTCCTTCAAACTTGTGTGATTTACAAGGATTGGTCCTCTTTAATGTTACCTAATATGTCTCAAAATGAGTTAAAATGCCACTATTAGGGGAAAAATTCAAAAACATTTCTGGAGTAGGAACCTAAAAACCCCCTTAACATTTCGCCATTTATTACAATATACCTTCTTTTTACCTTGAAAATTCGGCCGCTTACAATGAGTGGTGCTCTATGGGTGTAATCTAATAAAGGGTCTCAGAAATGAGCTAAAACACTCTTTTGAGGGGC
Organism: Tetragnatha montana; assembly: GCA_963680715.1. Lineage (NCBI taxonomy): Eukaryota > Metazoa > Arthropoda > Arachnida > Araneae > Tetragnathidae > Tetragnatha > Tetragnatha montana. Next base: position 542,745 of record OY796675.1, on the reverse strand, counting down.
AAATTTTCAAAAATTTTCTGGGGGAGGACCCCCAGACCCCCCTTTTACTTCGAATTCATATTGTTTAAACAATTTTTAAATGTAGTGCATCAAAATTTAAATCCAGTGTTGTCACCTAAAACTTTTGCCTAAAACTTAACATATAAAAGTACCCGTAAGGAGGTACCTCAGAAAATATTTGAGTCAACCCCCCCCCCAGAAACAAAAGTCTGGTTACGGCCCTGGTAGACACCCCCTTTTTGCTTGAAATTCCAGTATTTTATGCAAGAATTTTTGCATGAAGCACTCGTGAGGGGCCCCTTTGAAATAATTATGAACCAACACCTCATAAAAATAGTAGTATAGTTACTGCTTGAAAAAAATATAAATAGTTACTACTTGTAAACATTTTTCGTGGACCCCTTATCCTGAATTCAAATATATGGGCACCCACCCTCTGGGGACGGGGCCCCTAGCTCACGATGGGCCCCTAGGCAGTTGCCTACTTTGCCTATTGGATAATCCGGCCCTGTACACCACAAAACAGCAACTAACCTTTAGAGGAGAAAAGCAAGGGAGGAGCGTTACTCAGAGGAGACGAGGGAGAGCACTTTCTAACGAGATCTTGGCACTTTGGGGGGCTGGTCTTTGGCCGGCTTTTGAGCCACGCCTCCAAGTCGACGCGTTGAGGGTTGCCGCTGGTGAGAGGGAGTTGTTTCCGCTTGACCAGGCTGATGGCAGAGCTCTCGACCAACGAGGTTTGTTTGGGCTAGGAAGAAAAATAAGGTTTTTTTGTAACTATTTTAGTTCCGGAACAAAATTATGCACCAAAATAACATTTAATTGATTTTTTAATTTAGTCAGGGTTCCCACTCAATTTCAGATATAAAATTCCCTGACTTTTCTAGGCCATTTACGGCATTTTTTAGATATTTCTTGCTCTTATGAACATATATTTTTAATAAATGGTCTATTTTTTTACCAAAATTGACACCCTAACATTAAAAATTGTTCATTTTCCAGGTTTTTGGCCAAAATGAGAAACTTTTTCCTGACTTTTTATGTGAAATTAAAATTCCCTGACCAGTGGGAACCCTGGATATAGTTTCTGGGGGAGGACCCCTCAAAATTTTGACATCTACTTGAAATTTTCCCCCTTGAAAAATCGGTCGTTTACAAGGAGCTGTTTCGGATGTTTTTTTCTAAACGTGTGCTAGAAAGTATGAAAGAAAATTTCCTAAACTGAAAGTTTTTACCAGCAGCCTTGGTGGTGTGGCAGCAGCGACGTAAGGCAGGGGAGGAGATGAGAGGTTGGAGACAAATCTGCCCCCCTCCAAGGCGGCTTCCGCAGGAGCATTGCGGATGGGAGGCAGGCGGAAGTGATCAGCCGTAGGGAGGGCTCTCTTGGGCTGAAATGCAACAACGGGGATGAGAATTATAGGTGAAAAGGCTGGACAACTCTTTGAAAACATTGAAAATCAAGGACTTTTCAAGGACCTCAACAAAATTTTTCAATCATAACATTTAAAAATTATTATCTTTCTAGAACAATTGGAGTTGTCTTAAAAATGCCTACTGACTCCCAACTTAATTTTCTACCTAGTTGGTTCACTTGCGGAACCGATGTAGAGCGCGTTACTATCATAGTTTTATGGTTTTTAATGGCCTAATTTTAGCAGAAAAAAATTCAAGGACCGTGGGAACCCTGGGAAATTTTTTAAAAAATTTATTATTTTTAAAATTTCTTTGCGGAGCACAGTTTGGGAACCGCTGTTTTAAGAAAAAAAGGTGACAAACTGGTAAAACCAGTGTTATTCCTAGGATTTTTTGGGTGGAGTAAAAATACTCCTTGACTTTTTTAGGACGAGTGAAATTCAATTATGAGGAGTGAAATACGGAAATAGCATAAACAACATATACAGAGACAAAATTTCTTTTAAAAACACTTACTTTTTAATGGACAAAATGAAATTGAAAAAAAAAAAAAAAAAAATGAGGATGCTATTTTGGGTTTGAATCAAACAAACTCCAATAAAACTCTCTAAGCATCAGAACATTAAATAAGTGAAAAAAATACTATTGTTATGTGAAAACACAATTAAAAAATATAAGAGTCAGTGGCTGAAGGTCTATAAGTAAGTTTTTCGAAAACCACAAAATTGCATCTAAATTTTACTTCCTGAACTCCAAAATTCACTTTAAATATTTACAGTAAAATAATGAATTGTTATTAATTTAGTGGTGACTGTTATCACCACAAATTACATAGCCCAAAGCACAGCTTACTAGATACTTATACAGGAGGCTAGCCGAGTACGGAAATCATTGCAAATCCAGATGGGACCAACTGGCAAAGCATATCCACAGTGTTGAAGGCGGTGGGTGATATAGGTAGGTCTTGTGGCGGGAAAAGTTGTCAAATGGTTTTCATTGTTTAAAACTCGGCTAGCCTGTAGAAGTATCTAGTAAGCCGTGCCCAAAGTATAATTCAATCTTTTCTTGTTAAATTCACTCAAATTTGTATTATTTCTATTAATTTTTTTTGTGGGTTTCCGGGTCTCTCCACGGACCACCGGTTGGGAACCACTGGTTTAAAGGCTAAAACACTTTAGGAAAAGGATTCTTCTAAATAGACCCCTGAATAAAGCAAGTTAAGTGAACTCTCACCCAACTGATGTTCAAGGCTTTGAGCTGCTCCTGCAGTTGAGCCACTTTCTCCCGCGTGACCTGGTGCTCTTTGGCATTAAGATGATTTTTAAACTTTTCTACATTTAATATATTTTTTTTAATATTACATTCCAAAAAACAGGAAGTTAAAACTTATTAAATGTCATTATCCTGGCATGATGCTGTTTCAAAGTAAAAAAAATACAAAAGACAGACTATAAAGCATTTTCCCTGTTTTCATCAAAACTTGCCCTTGAACTATAAGTTATAACTGATAAAAAGAAAATTTACACTTGGTATACAATTTTCTGTAATAGTTAAAAATAGTGTCCGTTTAAAGGCTAAAACACTCGGGGTTCCACACTCAATTTCAGAAATAAAATTCCCTGACTTTTCCAGGCTATTTACGGCATTTTTCACATATTTCTTGCTCTTATGAACATACATTTTCAATAAATGATCTATTTTTTTACCAAAATTGACACCCAAACATTAAAAATTGTTCATTTTCCAGGTTTTTTGGTCAAAATGAGCAATTTCCCCGACTTTTTAGGTGAAATTAAAATTCCCCGACTTTTCCCTGGATTATAAGTTAAAAATTGCATAGGTCAGAATCGTTTAGTGAAATAAACTATTGCTTTAAAGAAAAAAAGGCGACAACTTGTAAAAGTTTTTTGTTTGAAATGAACTCTCACCCGACTGATGTTCAAGGCCTTGAGCTGCTCCTGCAGTTGAGCCACCTTCTCCCGCGTGACCTGGTGCTCTTTGGCTCTCTCGTCTTGATCTTCCGCGTTCTGCTTTACGGAGGCAACAGAGGACGTCTCGCTGGTCAAAGAGGAGATTGTTATGAAGTTTACACTTATTAGGCTAAAGGAGGGTAAGAGTGCGCAGCGGTTTTTTTCCTTGTTGGCAACAGTATAAGGGGGAGCAAAAAGTAATAAGTAAAAAAAATACAGATCATAAAAAAGTGCACTTTCTGAATTTTTTTAAAAGAGTCAAAAAAATATCATAATTATTGGGAAGATTATTAACTATTTTTATGAATTGTATGAATGTTTGGTTCTGAAGGTATTGATTGGAGTAAGTGGGTTCATGGAGTACTGTTTTATTGCGAGTGATATGTTTAGGGAGTTTAAATTGTTGCAAGATAGAGGGACAATCAAATTGGTTATTTAATATGTAATAATACCTATAATATGAGACACTTTCCAAAAGGGAGTTGGAGGGGTTGACTGGTCGGAGTAACACCCCCCATGAGTCAACTGTAGTTACGCCACTGGTGTTAAGGAAGAAGGATTGTTAAGTATCATTTGTGGTTGGGAAGATTTCTTACCTTATGGACAGTGGCGAAACGGCTCCTCTTTTGATCAAAGTATAGTACATGTGGACTCTGTCCCCATCGTGAAACACCAACACTGTTAAGGGTCTCCCTTCAGAACCGGCAGTTTCGCTAGAAAAGAATTTCACAAATACGGGGATGAAATTGCCAAAAAAGCAAAGAGTCAGAAAACTTCGCCAACAACATTTCATTAATAGTTATCATACATGTGATTACTCTGACAATATATTGGCTGAAAATATTTAAAAATTTTTCGAGGGCATCTCAATTTTCCTTTATTTTAAGTAGAGGGGGAAGTTAGTTCGCTTTTTTAAAAAGTTCAAATATTAACTGCTTTTCACATAATTACTTTACGATTTTTTTCTTTTCTTATCTATTTTACTTAAAATTCATTGCTAGACAAAGCTAATATTAACACTCACGGCCTGGATATCAGATAGAATTTTTAAAGCGGGAATTTATTTTGCTAAGCGAAATATCAGACTTTAGTTTTGCCAAGCAAATTGGCGGAGGAACCACATGTATATGGTTATTTATATAGACTACAGTGAAACCCCGATTTAACGTTTTTCAAGGCACCAAAGAAAAATAACGTTAAATGAATCGGGTAATGAAATCTGACGTTAAATGCGGGAAATCATTAAATTTGGGTAACGTTAAATCGGGGTTTCACTGTATTTAGTTTTAGGTCTAAATTAAGAATAAATCAGAAAAACTAAGTGGTTAATATTAATTTTAACAATGAATTCTTACACTTTAAAATTAAAATTTCTTCCATGTACAGTAATAACTTGAAAGACATAAAAATTATCCATTAGAAAGCATAATTTAAGAGGAGAAAAATGACTCATTTAATGATCCAAAAAGTATAACGACAGATTACAATAAATTATAGTACTTGAAAATTATTTTGAAATCACTGAAAAAATTTTGGGTGTCTCATTAAATTAAGATTGTTTTTTTAATATTTAACTAAAAGGAGAAAATAACTAAAAATATTTTTTTTTAGAATCTTAGAACATGATGAAAACTAAAACTAATTAGTAACAACCCTGATTGAAATCATTAATTTAAGTTTTTTAAACCATTAGGAGGAGAATGTTTAAAACAGTATTTTTTCTGCTGAAACTTTAAAACACAACTGGTCACACCTAATAGCATGGGGCACATAAAACAAATAAAAAGTTACCTGTTGCGTTCGACCAAATCTGTCAAGTCTTTCAACTTTTTGGTATCTGAAAAACAAGTGTATAATATGTATTTAAAATAAATAAGTTCCAACAGTATTTATTGATGATTAAAAATCCCTCCCCAAGAAAATGTTTTTTGAAATTTGACCAGTAAAAGTAGGGTTTTAACTCATTTTAAGAACCTTTTTTGGGGTCCCTTGAATCCACGGCTGCATGATAAACAACTTAGAGATGGGCAAAAAAACAAGCAGCAGTTAAAAAATAGCTGCTGCAGGAAAAAAAATTGATGAAGCTGCCAAACGTGTTAAGAAATAGCTGCTTATTTTCTGCTATTTTTGTAGGCTCTTGATTGGTAAAAAAATCGCATCTATACTGCTACGTGCCGAGCAATGATAATCGTCTAAATTTAGCAGTAGCAGTTAATGAAGGAAACAAGATGAAGAAACAAGAAGTAGAGAGATGGGCAAAAAACGAGTAGCAGTTAAAAAATAGCTGCTACAGGAAAAAAATTAATGTAGCTGCTAAACGTGTTCAGAAATAGCTGCTAAAATATAGCAGCACTTGAAGGCTCTCGATTAGTCAAAAAATCGCATCTATACTGCTACGTGCCGAGCATTGAGAATCGTCTAAATCAGTGTGGTCCAACCCGTGGCACGCGGGCCACAAGTGGCACTCGAAGAAATATTCGTGGCACTCGGCCTCAAAATTAAATTCGTGTTCTAACTATATAGAACAGTGTGGTCCAACCCACGGCCCGCATGCGGCCCTCGAAGAGATTTTTCAGGGCACTCGACCACAAAATTAAAAGCTTATTCAAACTTCATAGAATATAATCCACATATCACTTTTTATTACAGAAATCAGCTAAAAAACTGCTTTTTTAGGTCTAATTTTCAAAAAAAAAATTCAGGGGAGAACCCCTGAACCCCCTTAGGAGTTTTCTTGACTTAAAATTTAAAAGGGACATTAAAACCCCATCATTAGTTTATAAGGCAATAGTTTATAAATTATATTTTATCTTCACTTATGGCTATACCGTTTCAATAACTTATTAGTTTCTTTTAAAAAGTACACATCAAATCGAAAGGAGTTATAAAATCAGTAGATGCTGTGAGTTGTAATTAAAAATTAATCTATAAGTATTATTTCATAAATGTTCATTGCAGGGCGACAGTTGTTTTATATGTCTATCTATGTGTTTACAACTCAGTTTTGAATTTCTTTCTAACCTCTTGAGAAAAAAAAACCACCCAACCTATTCTAACCTTTTTTTACCAGTAAACTTAAAAACACTTCTTGCCCTTTCATTTTCAAAACATTGTGAATGGCCTAATTTCTAAGAAAGGTTTTTCTCTTTACTTTGGATTAATTATTCTTTTAACATATTTTCAATTCGATTAAGCAAGAAATATTTTTTATTTAAATTAAATTTAATAAATATGAACATCAAGAAAATAGTTTTTAAAATATCGCACCAACTATATCACTTGCATACATAAGAATAGTTTTAATGACCCAGCCAATATTTTTGCATTGCCTATTTAAAGTGAGAAAATCCTTAAATGAAACCAATCTAATCATAGTCGAAATAAATGTTCCAGTGTTGAAATAAGCTTGACTTGCCTGTGTTATATAAACTAGAGATGTGTAATTTTCGATTTTGATTGTCTGTGGCACTCCACTCCCTTTAAAAAGTTAAATTGGCCCTCGGGTAACTAAAGGTTGGACCACACTGGTCTAAATTTAGCAGTAGCAGTTAATGAAGGAAACAAGATGAAGAAGCAAGAAGTAGAGAGATGGGCAAAAAACGAGTAGCAGTTAAAAATTAGCTGCTACAGGAAAAAAATTAATGTAGCTGCTAAACGTGTTCAGAAATAGCTGCTAAAATATAGCAGCACTTGAAGGCTCTCGATTGGTCAAAAAATCGCATCTATACTGCTACGTGCCGAGCATTGAGAATCGTCTAAATTTAGGAGTAGCAGTTAATGAAGGAAACAAGATGAAGAAACAAGAAGTAGAGAGATGGGTAAAAAACGAGTAGCAGTTAAAAAATAGCTGCTACAGGAAGAAAATTAATGTAGCTGCTAAACGTGTTCAGAAATAGCTGCTAAAATATAGCAGCACTTGAAGGCTCTCGATTGGTCAAAAAATTGCATCTATACTGCTATGTGCCGAGCATTGAGAATCGTCTAAATTTAGCAGTAGCAGTTAATGAAGGAAACAAGATGAAGAAACAAGAAGCAGAGAGATGGGCAAAAAACGAGTAGCAGTTAAAAATTAGCTGCTACAGGAAAAAAATTAATGTAGCTGCTAAACGTGTTCAGAAATAGCTGCTAAAATATAGCAGCACTTTAAGGCTCTCGATTGGTAAAAAAATCGCATCTATACTGCTACGTGCCGAGCATTGAGAATCGTCTAAATTTAGGAGTAGCAGTTAATGAAGGAAACAAGATGAAGAAACAAGAAGTAGAGAGATGGGTAAAAAACGAGTAGCAGTTAAAAAATAGCTGCTACAGGAAAAAAATTAATGTAGCTGCTAAACGTGTTCAGAAATAGCTGCTAAAATATAGCAGCACTTGAAGGCTCTCGATTGGTCAAAAAATTGCATCTATACTGCTATGTGCCGAGCATTGAGAATCGTCTAAATTTAGCAGTAGCAGTTAATGAAGGAAACAAGATGAAGAAACAAGAAGTAGAGAGATGGGCAAAAAACGAGTAGCAGTTAAAAAATAGCTGCTACAGGAAAAAAATTAATGTAGCTGCTAAACGTGTTCAGAAATAGCTGCTAAAATATAGCAGCACATGAAGGCTCTCGATTGGTCAAAAAATCGCATCTATACTGCTACCTGCCGAGCATTGAGAATCGTCTAAATTTAGCAGTAGCAGTTAATGAAGGAAACAAGATGAAGAAACAAGAAGTAGAGAGAAGGGCAAAAAACGAGTAGCAGTTAAAAAATAGCTGCTACAGGAAAAAAATTAATGTAGCTGCTAAACGTGTTCAGAAATAGCTGCTAAAATATAGCAGCACTTGAAGGCTCTCGATTGGTCAAAAAATCGCATCTATACTGCTACGTGCTGAGCATTGAGAATCGTCTAAATTTAGCAGTAGCAGTTAATGAAGGAAACAAGATGAAGAAACAAGAAGTAGAGAGATGGGCAAAAAACGAGTAGCAGTTAAAAAATAGCTGCTACAGGAAAAAAAATAATGTAGCTGCTAAAATATAGCAGCACTTGAAGGCTCTCGATTGGTCAAAAAATCGCATCTATACTGCTACGTGCCGAGCATTGAGAATCGTCTAAATTTAGCAGTAGCAGATAACGCGATCCTGTCCCTTATCAGTAGCTGGAAGCTACTGTAGCTGCTAAAAAAAAGCACCTGTAACCTCAACCATAGAGAGTGCTAATCTACTAATTTTTAGCAGCTAATTAACTAATTTTTAAATCAACAATCATTAATTTTGCTATAAAGTACCAAAAGAGCCAGGGGCTCATCCTAGGTACCCAAAAAGTTAGCAAGTTACTTATAGTGGCAAAAGCTGCGCTTAAATTACTTTTGAATAAGGTTTCAATATCTGGTTGTCCTGAAATTCCGGATTTAAATTTATGAATACTCCTCATATGAATTCCTTCTTTCCTACCTCTCTGGAACTCTATTTACTAGCAAAATATATGAAGTTAATTTAAAAAAAAAACATGACATATATGACTAGGGTTCCGAACTCTTGCTCTTATGCTCTTTCTTGCTCTTATGAACATATATTTTTAATAAATGGTCTATTTTTTTACCAAAATTGACACCCAAACATTAAAAATTGTTCATTTTCCAGGTACTGTGTATGATATTCCAGGTTTTTGGCAAAAATGAGCAACTTTTTCCTGACTATTCCCTGAATTTTCCAGGTTTTTCCTGACCAGTGGGAACCCTGGATATAAAGCACTAGTTTCTGGGGGAGGACCCCTCAAAATTTTGACATCTACTTGAAATTTTCCCCCTTGAAAAATCGGTCGTTTACAAGGAGCTGTTTCGGATGGAACCCAAAGGGTCTCAAAATGGACCTGAAACGCTATTTTTAGAGGCAAACTTTCAAAACAAATTCTGGGGGAGGACCCCCAGACCCCCCATATTTACTTGGAGTTCACTCTGAAAAATTTGTAATTTAACGGATCTTAAACTTAACATATAAATGTACTTCATTGAGGTTATCTTAGAAATAAAATGTTGAGTCAAAACCCCTCCTGAAAAATAAGTCTAGTTAAGGCCCTGTTAACTGGTAACACAAGTTATTAGGAGGAGCCGCTTACCCAATTGCCTGGTGTAGATCGAAATGAGCAATTTTCCCTGACTATCCCGACTTTTTAGGTGAAATTAAAATTCCCTGACTTTTACAGGTATTCCCTGACGAGCTTGATTACCTGATTGCGCCTTGTAAGTTACAAAATTTTCAAGGAAACAAAAACAGTCTAAAAAATTATGTCAAAATTTCGTCGAGGCACCCAATTTGAGAACCTCTGCTCTATACAAATTTTCTAGGGGAGAACCCCCTAGAGCCCCTTAGTACTTGTAACTCTATTATTACAACTTTGTTTTATATTAAGTTTGTCGAAACACAAAAATTCTACCATGAAATCTATATCCGAAATCGGATGAGGCGTACCAAACAAAATGAAAAGTTTTAACTTAAATTTCCAAAAAAGTCCCTCCTTTTATTGGTAGGATAATTCACTACCTTTTCCATATTAAGATAATCAAGAAGATACGATTATGAAATAAAAAAATACTCTATACATATGAACACAAGAAAGTTATTAGGAGGGATTACCCGATTGCCTGGTGTTGATGGGGCCTCCCTTCATACCCAGAACCAGCTTGAGGGTGGCTCCGTCGTTTATGCTGTAGTCACGGAGACAGAGGTCGTCACTCAGCTCCTGGGATTGCCAAATCAGGTGCTGCTGCGAGACTGGGATGCCTGATGCAAAGATTTTGTTGTACTCCATATACAATATTCTGTATATAACACATTTTTTTGCATCAGAGTGTTCGGATTATTTAGAGCAGCGTTCCGTAAAGCATTCTCAATTGCATCTAAATTGGAATCATATAATAGCATAGATAGTGACCAGACTACGAACAAAGCTTAACATAATATAACACAAAAAGGCATTCCCTCGGTTCCAAGGAAAAGAGAGCTTAGGCTGTATTGCCCATTGCCCCAGTTATTTCATTCGAAAAGCATTGTTTCGGATGGTGTGACTTAGTTACTTTAAGTGGGTAGGATCCCATACTACCGTTAGATTATAAAGGGAATGAAAACTGACGGACAAAGAAGACACTCAAATCAATGCAGACTGCCTTGGTGCAATCTAATGTTAATCCATTTTGCATATCATGGACACGACAACAACAAGTAAATAGTTTTTAGAAAGTGTGAACTTTACAAAAAAATACTTACAAGAATTTCACACATTTTGCCTAAAATTTAATAATTTTTAATCTGATAACCAAAATCATTTCTTTGTAAACAGAAAAAAAGAAAGTGGGAACAGCTTTAGAGAGAGTCCTGCCATGTGTAACCACAGTAACATGCTTTTAAGTGTTGTCATCATCACTGAGCTATACATAAACTTGGGGTGCAAACTTCCTATACCTTAACATTATGAAAATCATTATTATAAGTTGGTCAGTGGTCATCATTTGAGCTGTGGGTAAACATGGCAGCTGGAGGACTCTTTCTGAAGCTGTTTCACAGAAAGTGTTTACCTTCTGAATACTGTATCTTGGCCTTTATGGACACGATGGTCTCCAAAGGGGAACAGCTGAGTTCGAAAGCTGTGCCGGTCAAAGTCTCTATGAAGAGTTCCATTCGGTGTTCTGCCATGGCTCTCTTCCTTCTTTCTGCACAAACAAACATTTTGTTTCATTAGGGCAGGAACAATAAAGGAGGGTGCAGAAAATGTTTCAAGGCCCAATATTTCCCCAGAACACAACTAATTTTGTCCGAAATTTCCCCATATTTACAGTCCAGTTCATGTTACTACTTAAGTAGTAGGAGTTTTTATTATGAAATAGTTTCTTATTTGCTGAACTTCAGTAATGCTCAATAATTACAAAATACTCCTCAAGTTTCAAATTTTATGGACACATGATGTCACCTTAGCTCAATAGTTAAAAATTTGAATGATTAACTCTCAAATTTGAGTACACAGTAAAACTCTCCTCTTTAACTAAACTTTGAAAGTCAAAAGAACATTGTTGTAATCAGATCAAACAAGAAGCTATTTTTAGTGAGATTTCCATCATGGATACGTGTTTTTTTTCTGCATATCATTCAACATGTAAGGAAAAGCAAACTTTCAGGTACTCACTAAGAAAGCTAGTTTTTTGTGGCAAAGATCCATAGTTTTGTGCTATCATCCGTAATTACCGTTACTACTAACAACAACTTGGATTTATAGATTTTTTTTCTTAATAAACTTGGGCAAAAATTTCCCCCGAACATTGGGCATATTCTGCACCCCTGCATAAAGATAAAAACTAGAGCCTCTAACTTTTTAATAAACAGTCTCGTCTTCATCATTTTTTCATGCATAACTTTTAACTAGAACATAAACATCAGAGTTTAGGTTTAAAACTGGGTTTCAACTTGTTTTTTAGTATATTCATCTATCTGAGGAAAAAATTGTACGCATTTTTCCCCAAGTATAAAGTTTTTGCTATAGGTCAAGTGTTCATGGAGAACAATAAATTTCAAAAGTCTAAGCATTTCTAAAAATTTTATGTACAAAAAAAGAACAAAGGGTCGGGCACAGTTAATTTCTTACGTAATTATGAGAGGGGGGTTTGTGATTTGCTTATTTTTGCTGACAAGGGAGTCAAAAATGACCAAAAACCTGCTTATATAATATTTGAACGACCCCATACTGAAAATGTTGCGCCCATATTGTTTTACACCATATTTTTCTGCTTTGCAAAGGAAAAAAATAAAAGAAATTACCACAAACTATGATGATTTTATGCAACGATCCATACGCATTCAAAGATTCACGTCCAAGTCACTTAAACACACAGAGGACCTGAAATCAAAAACTCAATTTAAACATCTAGTTTTTTGTATTATGATGACAAGACTTAAATATTAACTCGTGTAGGAACAGCTTTAGAAAAGGTCCGCTTGCCGCCATGTTTAACCACAGCTCCAACAACAACATGATTACTAAGTGTTATCAGTATAGAGATCTAATCGTACTATTAGATCTCTAACAATATTTTACTAATTACTATTATTTTAGGGATCTAATAATAATAACATTAACAATTAGATCTCAATGGTTTTCAGTCATAAATTGAGCTGTGGTTAAACATGGCGAAAAGCGGACCTTTTCAAAAGCTGTACCCTCGTGTATTTATTAATTTATTTCCAAACACATTTTGCCGTGTTTCTTACATTGCTAAAAGGTTTGGATTTTTATTTTAGATTAAAAAAAGGGTACAATTCCGTTAGAGTCCCCGCTAAATATTGCCAATATCCCAATTGCTAAATATATCCAAATACCAACAAATTTTTCCGACTTTTATTAATAAACTGAATAGTTATTGATCTAATTAAACATTTTAATTCAGGAGTTTTAAATTATTTATGAATATTTCTACTTTTTGTTCTCTAAAAGAACTGGGCGATATTTAGCGGGAACTCTAACGGAATTGAACCAAAAAAAGTAATGAAAAAACATTCTATGAAGTATAAAAAGTTATTTCTACTATTAAGTTAAGACTACTAAAAAGTTATTAGGGGCCCCCCAGGCCTATTGGTAGTAAATCAGGCCCTGAACTCTGTAATATCAGATTTCTGAAAAAGATATGGAATTATACATGGAAATCTATTTATTTACATATTGTCATACAGATATAAACCATCCATTTACATGACAAGAGAAAATAAAAACACCAAAAGGCAAAGAGATTTACAAATACACACACAAAGTAAAAAGAAGAAAAAAACAAATACAGTAATAAAAAAGAAAGTGTATCATAGCACTTTCTGAATTTTCTTAAGAGTAAAAAAAAAATATCATAATTATTGGGACGAAAAAACATTCTTCATTATTTAAATCTCTGCCCTAATCTGAAAAATTGTGAAAATAGCATGACATTACCATGCTTGTATAATATACACGAACGCAGAAAATTTTGCCCTCTGAAGAAAATTTTCTTTATTTTTGATCGATAAATTTTTCTCTGCTTTGTGTCCTTAAGATTTTCTCAATTTTGGCCCTTTTATTGAGTGAAATTTGGCTTAAGTCTTTTTCGAAATTGTTAGTTACTCGAGCTCACCCGGTAAGTTTGCTTCTCGTGTTCAATGCGGAGAAAACAACTTTACCGCGATTGAACCTGTGATTCGCGTCTCCCACAATTCTTGCTTAAGTTTTTAAGGCTTGTTAACACTAAAAAGCTTCTAGCGTTTCAATCGTAGCAACTGAAGCTTATTTCAATTCAGCTTTATCACATCCTGCTGAAAATGTTGATGGAAATTTAGAAATATTTTTTAAAGCAATATATATTTTTAAAGAAATATTTATATCAAAATATTAGATCTGAAATTGATTCCAACATAAATTTTAAATAAAGGAGTTTGGGGAAAAAGGTACAAGATAGTCAGGTAGCACAGATAAAATGATTATGGTACTATAGTACGATAAATACTTGCAGAAAATTTTTTGGAAAAAATTTAAGTTCGCAGAAAGGTTATCATTTTACACAAGTATGGACATGACTTAACGAATTAAAAGCCAAACTTTATCCTACCTCAAAAACAATTGAAGGATATAAGAAGAATACACAAGCGTGTAGAAAAAGGAATGACTTTCCATTTCCAAGCGAACAATGGCATTCCAAAAACAGAAGCAGTGACAAAGTGAGAAAAAAGCTTCTCAGGTGATTTAAGGCGAAATTTTTAGGAGTAAACTAGTTTGAGACACATGCTAACCTACCAAAGGAGTGGTTAGGTTAATAATTAGTGTAAATTTAACCAAATATATCATTCTGTTACCCATGGCAACCATTTAACCTTAACCACAAATCAAAACAATACCGTGTTGTTGATTGTTGACCACGACATATGCTTGAACTACATTTGCCACTTCGTCTTCTTTTTATTAAACTTGGTGGCGCTGGGATCGCATATGAGTAATACCAAGACCCTCTATATAATGGCCTCACAACTCGGACGGGTGACGTCACATACGTCGGTGAAGTCGTGACGTCATCAACATGGCGCTGGGGACAAACAAACCCAATCTCTATGGCGTTTAACATGGGAGTGTTAAAGAATAATTTTTTAAAAATATTAATCGTCATTTCTTAGGGTATAGAACACCTTTCCCGCATAGTTAAAGGTATGGCAATCATTTATAAACAATCGGAGTATTTTTATTTTGCTTTTCTTTTTGAAAATTCAACGATAACATTTTGGGTCCATTGGTACCAATGGAGTCTAACACGATAGTGTGAAAATATATTAGTTTTAGAATATTGTCCTTCGTTTGTTAACTTATAAAACCACTTTACAGTATATTTTAAGGTATGTTAATCATTTAGTAACAAGTATAATTTAGATTTTCGGTCTCATTTTTTAAGATTATAACAAGAAATTTCATATCCATTTGTTTATCATGCGAGTGTGAAAATATATGTTTTTATATAATATTCAACGTTCTTTAGTATATCACACCACTTTTGAGCATAGTTAAAGGTATGTTAATCATTAATTAATAAGCAAATTTATTACTTGGGCTCCACTTTTATAGATTTAAATAAAAATTAGTATCTCCATTAATGTTATTAAGTGAGTGTGTAAATAGTTTTGTTTTAGATATTTATCATCGTTAGCTACACTTTTATTATTTCATTATAGTATTATATTGTTTTGAGGCTTTGTAAAAATAGTACTATACTGTATTTTCCTTTACTTTTTTTAATTTTTTTGTTTGATCTACATTTCTACCCATTTATGTTATTATTGCACAAATAGAAGCATTTTAGCAACAATGAGTATCAATTAGCTCAAAATTGTTTATTATAGACAAAATAAGAGTTAACAAGTTTTTTCCCATTCTGTTTTAGGTTCTATTTATTTATATTAGAGAATTGAATCACATCCAAGTTCCAGCTCACAGGACATTTTACATGTAATGAATGAACCAAACTAAATGGTTCTTGGTTTTGGTGACCACTTTTGTGGCATCAATTCTAAGCGCTTTTTGGTTGATCATTTATATTTGTAAATCTATTTGTGTCTATGGTTTAATACCTGAATTAAACCAGTCTACCAGATGTTTTAGGGAATGGCGACTTACAATGGAGTTGAGGTAAGCATCTTATTAAACATCGTGTGCTCTTTCAGCGTTTGCATTCCCTCCTTACCTATCTATAATTTTCTAGAAAAAGCAATCATATTTTGTTTTTAATATCTATGATGTGGCAGTTTTGTGTATTTTAATTTATCTGATAAGTTTCCCACAAGCTCCTAAAATGTGGACCCCAGTAGCTGACTGGATTTTCTCAGTAACTGCCCAGTGCCCATCCTTTTCAACCATATTTGTTGTCAACCTTTCATATATTTTTCATGAAAATTTTTAATATTTTCTCGATCAATAAAGAAGGTTTTAATATTTTTCTAATAGCAGGTAATTTTTAAACAGTTACCTACAGCTTAACTAAGTTCATTAACCCAGATAATGCCGAAGTAGTACTTACTTTGCGTTACCCAGTGGGCACCTGTAGACCGAAGCCACTGAGGTGAAGTACTGTTGCCCACGCCACATTCACACAGCCACAGCCCCTTTTTACAGGGGGGCCACATTCATTCATCACACACAAGGACAGAAACTAACATCCATGCCAAACGGGGATTCGAACCCCAGACGTACGGCTTTGCAGTCAGATGCTCTGACCACTACGCCAGTGCGTCTGCAGAAGATTTTAATTAAAGTTATAAAAATAAAGCATGAGACATGTATGCTATTCCACGAATATATATTTCCAATAATATTACATGGGACCGGTGGTGTAGCCAGAAAAAAATTTCAGAGAGGGGTATTGATATTTCTGGAGGGGATGTGGGGTAGTTTTAGTGGTTTTCTATGGTCAAAAAAGGAAAGTTTCAGGGGGGGGGGATATATCCCCAAAATCCCCCCCTCTGGCTACGCCCCTGCGTCAAGCTATTATTGTAATTGACTAAACATTAAATTTATCCAATTATTAAAATAGTGTCTTGCATTTTAATGACAATTTTAGGACTGAAAATTCGAGTGACATCATTCCTAGCTTCTCTCTTGAATCAGCAATTACCAATCATTTTGGGTCGGTATAGGATAGGGATTTTTTGACAGGAAGAGGACAGGATATTTGAACTTTTCAATTCAACAGGTTCAGTTTTGAAATATTTAAGTTATTAATCTTAAAGTGTCTTTGTTTTAGTTTAAATGAATATTATAGGATCTCCATGTAAATAAATATTTATTGCTGATTTGAAGTAAGAAACCAAAGTGGATTCTGCCAAAGGTGAGAGTAATCCATATATTTAGTGAGCGTTGTGAAGTTGTAAGTGAGCGTTGGCAAGTTGGTGAAGTTTTAGATCCAATATTTTTAATCTTGCACATGTCTGCCATGTTTAACCAAAATTTAATTTAAAATTAACAAACAATTTGATTATTTAGTTTTTCTTCAGGTAATAATCACTTAGATAGATGAGTGTTAAAACAATCAATCAATATAATATACACTACAGTGATGAATTCAGTAAAATCAGATCAACACTAATAAATCCGTCATAAAAACAATTAGTTGTGTAATCAGTTTAATACAAACATGCAAAAGAACGTTGCAAAATTGGCTCATAATGTGATAATTTTTTAGAGATCTAAAAGTATCTGAGTAATAAATGACTGCTTTTAAACCTTTCAGACCTATTCACCCCAATTTCTCATTGGATTCAATGTGAGCCTTGGGAGGCTTCAGATAGAAAGTGTTAAAGCACGGCTTACCTACTAGATACTTATACAGGCTAGCCGAGTACGGAAATCATTGCAAATCCAGATGGCAATACTGGACCAACTGGCAAAGCATATCCACAGTGTTGGAGGCGGTGGGTGATATAGGTAGGTTTTGTAGCGCTCCAAGCGGGAAAAGTTGTCAAATGGTTTTCATTGTTTAAAACTCGGCTAGCCTGTATAAGTACATCTAGTAAGCCGTGGTTAAAGGAACAACAGTATTTCCTTTGTATGTTTAGAAATTTCCAAAATATGGAATTGGGAATATTTTCATCTATTAAAATTATTTACAAAACAATCACATATGGTCTAAGTCTAAGTAATAAATATCTGTCATTATGGATCATAATCAGTTTTAAATTTCATAGCCAGATAGATACTGAGAAAATCAATCTAGTCAGCTACAGGGGTCCACATTTTAGGACCTTGTGGGTATCTAACTTATCTGATTAATTAAATTACACAAAACTGCCACATCATAGATATTAAAAACAAAATATGATTGCTTTTTCTAGAAGATTATAGATAGGTAAAGAGGGAATGCAAACGCTGAAAGAGCACACGATGTTTAATAAGATGCTTACCTCAACTCCATTGTAAGTCGCCATTCCCTAAAACATCTGGCAGACTGGTTTAATTCAGGTATTAAACCATAGACACAAATAGATTTACAAATATAAATGATCAACCAAAAAGCGCTTAGAATTGATGCCACTAAAGTGGTCACCAAAACCAAGAACCATTTAGTTTGGTTCATTCATTACATGTAAAATGTCCTGTGAGCTGGAACTTGGATGTGATTCAATTCTCTAATATAAATAAATAGAACCTAAAACAGAATGGGAAAAAACTTGTTAACTCTTATTTTGTCTATAATAAACAATTTTGAGCTAATTGATACTCATTGTTGCTAAAATGCTTCTATTTGTGCAATAATAACATAAATGGGTAGAAATGTAGATCAAACAAAAAAATTAAAAAAAGTTAAGGAAAATACAGTATATAGTACTATTTTTACAAAGCCTCAAAACAATATAATACTAAAATGAAATAATAAAAGTGTAGCTAACGATGATAAATATGTAAAACAAAACTATTTACACTCACTTAATAACATTAATGGAGATACTAATTTTTATTTAAATCTATAAAAGTGGAGCCCAAGTAATAAATTTGCTTATTAATTAATGATTAACATACCTTTAACTATGCTCAAAAGTGGTGTGATATACCAAATAACTTTGAATATTATATAAAAACATATATTTTCACACTCGCATGATAAACAAATGGAGATGAAATTTCTTGTTACAATCTTAAAAAATGAGACCGAAAATCTAAATTATACTTGTTACTAAATGATTAACATACCTTAAAATATACTGTAAAGTGGTTTTATAAGTTAACAAACGAAGGACAATATTCTAAAACTAATATCTTTTCACACTATCGTGTTAGACTCCATTGGTACCAATGGACCTAAAATGTTATCGTTGAATTTTCAAACAGAAAAGCAAAATAAAAATACTCCGATTATTTATAAATGATTGCCATACCTTTAACTATGCGGGAAAGGTGTTCTATACCCTAAGAAATGACGATTAATATTTTTAAAAAATTATTCTTTAGCACTCCCATGTTAAACGCCATAGACATTGGGTTTGTTTGTCCCCAGCGCCATGTTGATGACGTCAGACTTCACCGACGTATTTTCCGCCACCTTTGACGTCACATGCAAAACGACGCCATGTTTTATAATTCATTTTCCGCCACCTTTGACGTCACAGTGACGTAGTTGTCAGGCTTTGTATATAGAGGGTTTTGGTAATACACTAGTGACACCACGTCATAGAGAAGTTACTTCTTGCGAATTATCCCATATTGATGAAATAAAATTTAAATGCCAGTTAATTATTTTATTTATTTAAAACTTAATTTATATAGTATTTCCAAAGAGACGGCACACCATCCCAGTCGGGGCCGTAACCAGACTTTTGTTTCGGGGGGTGGGGGTTGACTCAAATATTTTCTGAGGTACCTTCTCACGGGTAATTTTAAACGAAGCTCATTTGGAGACCCTTCAGATTACACCCAAAGGATCACTAGTAAGTTATGAATGAATGGAGGGACTGGTAGGTAGGCGGCAAGGGCGGATCCAGACCAGATTTTCGGGGGGGGGCCATGTCAGAGTCGGAGGGTATTACATTCGAAATTTTCAGAACCTCAGAATTTTTTTTGAACAGTGCTTGCTTTTAAGCAGCTTTTTAGGGGTTTATAGTAACTTAGAGGATATCCAGGACCCGTGCCATTGTTTTAGAAAGTGGGGGGGGGATGAAACCTTTTTGTAGGGGCATAACAATATTTAAGTTTCGCGAGGTGTTTGGCTCCCATATTTTCCGAGTATAACATAAATAAAATGCGAAACTTTGTTAAAGTTAAAAAGATTTCATCAGGTAATACTAGCTCGAAAGCCAAAGGGGGGTCTGGGGGCAGGGACGGATTATAGGGGGGGGGGCGAAGGGGGCGATCGCCCCCCCCTTAGGGCTGACATGAATTTTTTTTTTTGTCTGTGGTTACGAAAATCAGAACATGAAGAAAGTCCCGTTTAACAAGCAATGAAACTGATTGGAATCAGTGGCGCAGCCAGAAATTCCTTCTGGGGGGGGGACCAGTCAAAAATAATTTGGGTTTCTTAGTTTTTCAAAAACGATAGAAGCTTTATGTAGAATTTATTAAGATGAACGCGAAAAATTTCTTTGTTGCTGAACTTCTATTAATTAATAAATTTATTAGTACCTCCTAATTATTATAGTACAAAATTTAAGTAAATAGTAAGAATTTATTAGAACCTAACTCAGTTCTACTGTTACAATTTAGTTTATCTATGACTATAAGAGCATTTTTTGGAGAAGCCCAGGGCCCACCCGGGGCTGTCGCGCAAAGAGAAGTACTAGCAAGTGTGAATCTTGGAACTTTTACCTAAGAGGCTTCTTTGATGTGAAAACTGGCAGTGTTATTCCTAGGACTTTTTTTTGGAGGAGTAAAAATACTAATTGACTTTTTTAGGAGGAGTGAAATTCAATTATGAGGAGTGAGATACGGAAATAACATAAACTACATATACAGAGACAAAATTTCGATTAAAAATGCTTACTTTTTAATAGACAAAATGAAATTGAAAAAAAAATGAGGATGCTATTTTGGGTTATTTGGGCTATTTTGGGCCTGTGTACATTTGTTCTACTTTTATAACACTATTAGTATAATTTTTTTATATTATTATTTTAAATATTATTTGTATATTGTATAACAAGATGATTATGGGCATTAAAACCTTACAACGAAAGGAGGTTTAAACAAAGAATTTGAAAGATCATTTCTCTAAAAAGAAACATTAAACAATTGATGAATTTAACTCCAGTAGTTGTCACAAGAAAGGCTTGCTATCAGTGGCGTATATAGGAATTTATTTCGGGAGGGGCCCAAAATTACTCCCCAGTCCCTCCCCCACATATTTAATAGGTCCGATGTAGCTTCTTAGGTGATAATTTAGGGCCTAAAAAACTTAATATAGGAAAAGTTGTTATTAATAAAAATACAAGTACCAAAGGGGGGTATGGGGGTCCTCCCCCAGAAAATTTTTGGAAATTTGACTAAAGAAACCAGGTTTTCAACTAGTTTTGATATACTAAGTCCGAATTTCGGATGTACATTTTTATGAACTTAATATTTAAAAAGTTATTAAAATGGGAGTTCCAAGTACAAAAAAGGATCTGGGGATCCATCCCCAGAAAATTTTTGGAACTTTACCCCTAAAAACAGGTTTTTATCTTGTTTTTGGTACACTTAGTCCGAATTTTGGACATATATTTTTTGGTAGGATTTGAATTTTGATAAACTTATAACAATAAAAGTTGTTCATAATAAAATTCCAAGTACAAAAGGGGGTTTGGGGGTCCTCCCCCAGAAAATTTTTTGAATTTTGACCCTAAAATACAGGGTTTTAACTGGTTTTGGTACACCTAGTCCGAATTTCGGGGGGGGGCCAGGGCCCCCTCGGCCCCCCCCTTATATACGCCACTGCTTGCTATATATTGCTCTTGTTATTAAAAAAGTTTACAGTAAGCAATTCCGATAAGATAAATTACTGTTCATTAAGTTTTAAGATTTCAAATCCTAATTCTTCTTACTCAACTTCTTTCTTTATCTCTGAATAACAATTAATATTTAGAGCTTAATCACTTATATATACTTCATTCTCGTTTCTTCTACGTTCTTTGTAAGGCTGTGGGCCCTGAGCCTGATTTCTGGGAGGGCATTTAGGGCCCAGGGCCTCACTAAAAAGCTTTGAAAATGTGAGTGTGTAAAATAAGTAAACGAATTTAAAATCAATTTATTAAGTTTTTGAAGTTTCAAGTAAATATATTTTAATTTACACATTTTTTAAAACTGGGATTAAAGATGATTGATTTTGTTATTTTGAGTCCAATGAATTAAGTTTTATTTAAAGACATGTCGAGGGTCTCAAATAGGTCTTTTGCCCTGAGCCCCCTAACTTGTAAATCGGGTCCTGTCTGGCCCTTGATACATAAATTGGTTAATAACTCTTGAAAAATTTATTGCAATATCCAAATACGCTTGAGAAAAAGAATAAAAGAATGTTAGAGGAAATCTAGTTGTTCCGATTCGGACCCTCTAGTTCCACTAAACAAATAACAAAAACAGGTGCTCGTGCACACACACACACCACAGGAGGTCAGACTTAAGCAATCAAGGATGGGACGCTTGGTTCGACGCCGATAGAGGGCGGAGCGGAAAATAAAGGGCCCCTTATCCGCTCTTATCGGAAATACTCTTTAAAAAACTAGCCAGGAGTATTTTCACTCTTTGAATTATTCACAATGGTTTAGCTAAAAAATGTATTATGTTTAATATTTTCTATTAATACTTAACATATGCTATAATTGTTAAAACTCAAAAAAAGCATACTCATTTTTTTTTCAATTTCATTTTTTCTATTAAAAAGTAAGCGTCTTTAATAGAAAATTTGTCTCTGTCTATACGTAGTTAATGCTATTTCCGTATTTCACTCCTCACAATTGAATTCCACTCCTCCTAAAAAAGTTAAGGAGTATTTTTACTCCTCCAACCAAATCCTAGGAATAACACTGCCTATGAGAAGTTATCTAGTATGGAAATAGATTGATAACCAGGGGTCGATCCAGCCAAAAATTGGAGCCCTTTTGCTGCCCTTTCACAAAATTCAAATTAGCTTTAATGATTATTTGAAAGAAAGCATTCACAAAATCTTGTTCGTTTCAAATCAAAAATATGGTTTTTTACCATGATTTGAAAAATTAAAACATAATTTGACTTCAGTTTTTGACAAAAATGGGCCCCAAAAAATAAAACCTGGATCGACTCCTGACAACATGCAGCTTATCATCCAGTAACATTAATAGAAAAATTGACCTCCAACTAATTATTGTATAGAGTGCAATTAATTTTTTAATTGAAATGAGTCCAATTGGTATTATTGGGAGTTAAGAGATCTTAATGCCATAATTAATCTCCAAAGATTTAATGAATGATATAACCTTTTATTATAAGACTATTTTTTAACAATCTGATACATTTAAAAAAATTATACAAAAATATTTTTTTGAAACAGCAAAGATTTTGAGGTATAATGAATTTTTCTTCCAACTCCCAATGAGACTTTTTAATAAATTCCAAAACAAAAAGTTTTAGAGAAATATTATTTTAAAAGGTCAATATACTCTTTGCAATCATTAATTTACAGATAAAACATGATTCTTTTATTTAGTTCATTGAAATTGCTTCAAAACTTAACCTGTTTTACTAAATAAAAATTTTATTATGAAACTTTGAATAGAGGGTTACAGTAAAGTAATATGAGATACATACAACATTTAAAAACAAAATTATGTAAATTTAATAATTTGTATCAAATTTCTTTTTATTATAATTTTATAAGAATAAAATGCTTTTAATTTTGTATAAACAACTTAAAAACTCTTGACAAAAAGTTCAAAATTTATTTTCTTAAAATAATGATTTTTTTTTCTGTTTTATAGGCATCAGATAAGGATATCTTTTGAAAACATGGTTAGGATTAAAATAATATTTCATTCCTAAGAATAATTTAAATAGAAATAAAACTATCAAATAAGTAACATTCTCAATTTGTTCTAAAAATATTCACAAGAAATAAAATGTTTATCATTTTATGGTTACCCAACCAACATTACTCCATTTTCTTTTAATATGTAGCGTTTAATAACATTAGCAACCAACTACTGGCCAAAAGTTATCGTCTCGGATGTAATTGAATCTTTTTTCGTCCAAAGTGCTCAGTTTTCTACTTGTTGGACCACTTCCAAGACTCTCAGGGACCACCGGTTGGGAACCACTGCTCTATACAGCAACATAGGACGTCATACGGAGAGTGAAATCGGGGAAAACTTATAGGGGGTTAAAATCCCAGATTTTTGCCATTTTATACAAATTCACCTTACAATTTATGCAAATTCACCTCATTGGATGGCAGTGTTATTCCTAGGATTTTTTTGGAGGAGTAAAATTTAGTTATGAGGAAATAGCATAAACTAGATATACAGAGACACGAAAACCGCAAACACCCTAAGCATATCAGAACAATATGAGTGAAAAAAATATAATCTATTCTTTTCCTAAAACGACCAAAAGTAGATCCAATCTTTTAAAAATTTTTTTTCCCGGCTGCACCATTATGGCCACAAACCATTTGTATAAAGTTAAATTTCATAGGTATTTGCAAATTCAAATTGATTGGAATCGCTGCAAAAAAAAAATTTCGGTGTGGTACGGAGAACTTTTTAAGTTAAAGTTTGTGAAAAATTCAAAATATACTCCTAGCTTGTTTTTTAAAGAGTATTTCCAATTTTTGAAATACTCTCTCACAGACGAGTTAAAAATATCTCTGGATGGAAGTGGCTTTTATATTATCCTACATTCAGTGG
This sequence comes from Tetragnatha montana, assembly GCA_963680715.1. NCBI lineage: Eukaryota > Metazoa > Arthropoda > Arachnida > Araneae > Tetragnathidae > Tetragnatha > Tetragnatha montana. Next base: position 518,503 of record OY796675.1, on the reverse strand, counting down.
CGTAACTAGAGTTGACTCAGTCAACCAGGCCACAAACCATTTGTATAAAGTTAAATTTCATAGGTATTTGCAAATTCAAATTGATTGGAATCGCTGCAAAAAAAATTTTCGGTGTGGTACGGAGAACTTTTTAAGTTAAAGTTTGTGAAAAATTCAAAATATACTCCTAGCTTGTTTTTTAAAGAGTATTTCCAATTTTTGAAATACTCTCTCACAGACGAGTTAAAAATATCTCTGGATGGAAGTGGCTTTTATATTATCCTACATTCAGTGGCGTAACTAGAGTTGACTCAGTCAACCAGGCCACAAACCATTTGTATAAAGTTAAATTTCATAGGTATTTGCAAATTCAAATTGATTGGAATCGCTGCAAAAAAAAATTTCGGTGTGGTACGGAGAACTTTTTAAGTTAAAGTTTGTGAAAAATTCAAAATATACTCCTAGCTTGTTTTTTAAAGAGTATTTCCAATTTTTGAAATACTCTCTCACAGACGAGTTAAAAATATCTCTGGATGGAAGTGGCTTTTATATTATCCTACATTCAGTGGCGTAACTAGAGTTGACTCAGTCAACCAGGCCACAAACCATTTGTATAAAGTTAAATTTCATAGGTATTTGCAAATTCAAATTGATTGGAATCGCTGCAAAAAAAAATTTCGGTGTGGTACGGAGAACTTTTTAAGTTAAAGTTTGTGAAAAATTCAAAATATACTCCTAGCTTGTTTTTTAAAGAGTATTTCCAATTTTTGAAATACTCTCTCACAGACGAGTTAAAAATATCTCTGGATGGAAGTGGCTTTTATATTATCCTACATTCAGTGGCGTAACTAGAGTTGACTCAGTCAACCAGGCCACAAACCATTTGTATAAAGTTAAATTTCATAGGTATTTGCAAATTCAAATTGATTGGAATCGCTGCAAAAAAAATTTTCGGTGTGGTACGGAGAACTTTTTAAGTTAAAGTTTGTGAAAAATTCAAAATACACTCCTAGCTTGTTTTTTAAAGAGTATTTCCAATTTTTGAAATACTCTCTCACAGACGAGTTAAAAATATCTCTGGATGGAAGTGGCTTTTATATTATCCTACATTCACTGTTAGAAAAAAAGTTCAACCTTTCACCTAAAAGTGGTTCAAAAAAAGCTGCAACCGAAATGTGGCGAAAAGTTGCACCAGGTTTTCGGTGCCCATCCTAGCACCGCGAAATAGGTAGAAGTTTGAACCGAAATCGGCGATACGGAAAGAACCGAGTCCGCGGTGACAGGTTGAACCGAGATAGGCGATACGGGAAGCACCGGGAATACGGTGACAGTTTGAACCGAGATAGGCGATATGGGAAGCACCGGTAGTACGGTGAAAGTTTGAACCGAGATGGCCGATATCGGAAGCACCGGCTCTACATTGACAGAAAATAAGGTGTTTTTATTAGTATTATATTAGGATGCATTTACCTACTAGTTTTTTTAAATTATTTTGTTCATATTCCTTAACACTCATTTTTTTACACAAAATTTCATTTATTTTCATTATGGTAATTCATATAAGCTGAAAAAGAGTTTGTGCCACATCATTTAGGTTTGAAGTTCTTTTGAATTTTTTTTTCAGGCAGTCAGACTATGTCTAATGTAGATTTATATTATAAAATTGAACTTTTTTCTTTAAATTATGTGTATAAGTATAACCTTATTATCTCTAAACCAAAGGAACCCAATTTTTTTCTCTAAGATAACAAGGAATAATATAAAAATAATCAATTTCAAGGTAAATTTTTTTATGTACTATAAAAAGGTTTTTTCAGATAACAAGGTTATACTGTCATCTATAATAATAAAAGAGCTTTACCACTCACTCAGCAACGCACAGCAAAATCTACCAGGGCTAAAGACTCGAAACTTGGTAGGGTCGAAGACCTTAAGGTGTATACGCGCACTAAGAAGGGATTTTTCCAAATATCTTTTTTCTGACCCACAGGGGGGTTTGGAGCGTTTTCGACGTTTTTGAGCCCAGCGGCGTCCAAAATGACCCCAGATCTTCGTTATTTTGCAGAAAGGTACCTAGCAACAATATCTAGAAAGGCATTTTTCAGATTTTGGATATTCGAATTTTAAGCGTTCTGAAAACTCCAAAACCCCGTTTTTGCTGAGCATAAGCAAAGTTTTACATTTTCAAAGAAAACAATACCGAGAAATCGATATTACGAAGTGAACTGTTGCTAATACCTTTTTGAGAGTATTTCAAAGAAAGTAATTTCTGGATTTTTCGATATTCCATTCTGGAAGGGGTGCACGGAGGTTTGAATATTTATTCCCGTTTTTAGTTCTTGCATTCTAGCATCCACATTATTAATAAGATTATTATGAAATTTAAGCATATTGTTCCTCATACAACCAGGAAGGTTTGCGAAAAAGAATTTTTAAAATCAATGCATTCCAAGCAGCTTTTTTCGGCTCTTTTCTAAATTCTTATGCTTAGCCTTCAATTTTAAATTGGTAACGGTTATTGCTCCTTACAGATGATGCAAAACCTCTATTGTTGGAAATATTTATTTGAAAATGTTTTATAACAGGTGAATTTTTTAAAACTCTGATAAATAAATAATTTTTGAAGATTAAATAATTTTTTTATGATAACCAAAAACCGTTCCACTGAAAAATTTTATTCTTTTTTCTATTTAATCAAATTTAAGTATTTCCAGCAAAGTTCAAATTAAACAACATTTTATCAGAGGCATTTTATCAATAGTTGGTGTCGATACAAATGAAGTTTACTTTTATTTCATGTTTGAAATTTCTTTCAATGAATGAGTTGGTTATAAATCAATAAAGGGGGGTTCAGGGGGTCTCCCCCTGATTTGAAAAAAATTCTCACTATTAAAAAATGGTTATAAACACTTTAATTCTAAACAGTTTTTAAGGTTTTGTTTAACATCTTAAAAAAGTATGTGTATTGAATTATTTTTTATTTAAAATTTAGCTAGATGAGACGGAAATAAGTTTTATCTATATAAATTGGTGTTGAATAATAACCTTTATTGTGAAGCGAAGGCGGAGAGATTTGTATCAATTATACATTTATACGAATTGCAGAAATGGATGGAGGGAGCCAAGGGCATTAAAAAGAAAAAATAAGGGGGGTTCAGAAGGGTCCCCTGACTTTTTCTATTTTGAAAAATTACTCTTTAAAAACGGGGATGGGGATTTCACACATTAAATCTAAACAGGTTGTATTTATAAAGGGTTTTTTACATCTTAAGGAAGTAGTATGGCCTCAAAAAGGAATTCTAGCAGGAAGGCAGTTGCATCTAAATGACGCCTCGGAAAGGAATACAGTGAAGAAAATACTTATTTATTTTAACACACAGTTTGGTTAGCCTTTTTTCCCCCGAACTACGGCGGGCATATCAGCTAGTTAAAAAATACAATTTCATAATAACAGAAAATTTATTTTACCAACTTCTCAAACTTATAAAATGAATATAAAACATGAACAATATCAACAATTTTTTGGAAGAAATTAGATTTATTTAAAAAAAAAACCATATCAAAATACCAATAATGTAAAGAGATTTTACAATTTTAACTATTTCAGATTCTTATAAGGAATAACTTGAGTTCTGTACTCACTTTGAATTACAGAACATTCCTAAATTATTGCTACAATAACAATATAGGTTTTAAAAAATATACATAAACAACTATTAATTAGCAAGAATTAGCAATTTATTCATGGGATAGAATTAGAACCGTTTGAATTTCCAACAGTTACATACATAAGATAAATAAATACACTAATAGACAGTATATACACTAAGAAATTAATGATCCAAGATCATGTATTTAGTGATTAAAACAGAATATCTCTTAAACTTGTATACTGATAATGGATACTTGTCTAGAAAATCAGTAAATGACAATATATTTATGACTTTAGTTTCAAACAACTTGTAGCCTAAAATGTGAAACACTGTGTGAGAGTGGTATGTTCGACACTCAAAACGTAGTTCTTCCCCTTTACACAATAACAGGACAATTTTCTAGTGTTCGGCAACTAGTGGTCAAAAAGTAGTTAACTACCAACTACTAACTAGTCTGGGAAAATCTAGTTGCAACTAGTAGTTAACTATTTTTTCATGATACTAGTTGCAACTAGTAGTTAACTATTTCCCAAAGTAGTTAACTACTAGTTAACTAGTCTATTTAATTTCATAACCTATTTTTTTGCCCAAATTCTAATACATCTTTCTTATCTTTATCACAAAAAACTTTATGCTTCGCTCAAAACGGCGCTTTATTAATGGTTATGGTATTTGAGTACTCTACCATGACACTGTAGTTATTAGGGTGATGGTCCATAAAAACAGAAGTCCGATTTTTTTTCGGGGCACCCCCCCAAAAAAAAAAAAATGTGACCTTCGGTATAAAACTAATATTCTGAAAGTTTCAGTTAAAAAAAAAATAATATTTAGACCCCGCCCCCGAGCGTCAAAGTTCCAAACAAACTCGAAATTTTGCACGTTTTGACCTATAAAATCCGAACCGGTTGTTGTAAAAATACAAGACTGGTTTCATTTTGTAGATTATTTATTTAGCTTCAACTTTTTTAGTTTAAACTTGTTTGTAGAACTTACAGAGATCAAACTATACAAGGGGTTTTACATAACTCCCCCCGCAATATCAATTTTTTAAGGAGTGTCAGGAAATTCCTGAAAATGTTTTAGCTACAGTAAAATGGTTCAAAAACATATAAATAATGGTTATTGACTGCATAGGTATAAAATTTTAAGAGATTAACAATGAAAAAAATAATTTTTGTTCATACCTGTTAATTTTTTAAATAAAATAATTCAAATAAAATACATAAATTAATTTTTTAAACTAGTTAATAAATGCATAAGGTGTAAAGGTTGACAAATAAGCAAAAAAGTTCAAATTTATTAATTTTAACCCATTTTCAAAATTTTTCTCTTCACTGAGTTAGGTGTAAGAAGACTGAATGGTGTATTTTCCCACAAGATCGTCCTATTTTAGAAGTTTTGAGAGCGGTATTTGACTTAAAAAATGGGACCTCCACCTGAAGTTTTTAAAAGTGTCAATTTAAAATGGACTTAAATCAATAAAAATAGCTACGGAAAAAGAGTTGATAAAAAGAGGTCAAGTTAAAATCATAATGGTATCGGAAATGTTGGAAGCTTCATAACGGGGCTCTTGATACATCGAACCAAATATCAATTAGAGCCCCAGGTGCCATGCATCATGCTAGTACAGATGACAAAAATGCCCTCTATTGAGTGAAAATTATTTTCGGGTACGAATTCCCTCTAACTCTTACAGAGATAGATACATACCATTAGAAGTATTTGTATTACCTTAATAAACATCAAAATTAAAGTTTGGTTAAATGCACCAAAGAAATTTGCAACTATTTACGAAAAATAAATGCAGAAGTATCAAGAGTTATAACCACAGTACCGTAGTTTAAGAACTTGGTGTCTTAAACCCTGAGACTTTTAAATTTTTGACGAAAGTTTTATAAAAGAAATTAAAATTAACATGCCTTTGTCTAATGAGGAATACTAGATGAAGACTATAGTGAGGAAAATAGAATAATAAAAGTGAAATCCATTAATCACGCCGTTGAGGGCTTTTGACATCCATCTAGATTCTAGAATGATGCATGGCACCTGGGGGTCTAATTGATATTTGGTTTGATGTATCAAGCCTTATAAATATTTGGCCCTTGGAATACTTCCCTGTAGTCTTGAAAGATATTTCGGGTTTTTCAATTGTCCAGGTATAGTGCTGTCCTTTAAAAACAACCCACTGTTTCATATTTTCTTCATTAAAAGCTTAATAAAAAGAATAATTAAATCGAACAAAAAACTGTGCTAGCGGCTCATCCTCCCTAACATTTTAGTGCTTAGCATGTTTTATTCCAAGTATCCATTACAAATTGGCAGTCAATTAAGTAAGAATTTGAAAAAAAACCCACTTTTTCCTAGAAGGACTCTAATTGGCGGACTGAGCTAAAACTTTAATATTTTATTCTCATAGTAATGGGATAACATAAAAACGCGCGAAAACTGCTCTAAATTAAGTCTTTATAACATACATTTTTACAAAATCTGTAAATCTGAAGCACATTTTTTACCAAAAATCTACATTATCTCAGCTTGTTTAAAAAATAAGTAAATAAACCGTTCTTTAACCAGTTTTTACATCCCTTACACTCTAAAGGACATAGAAAGACAGGGTATATGAGATGGTTAAATTATTTTAATTATTTAATTAAAAAATCTCAATGGGTTGTTTTTAGGGTACAATTTGGAGTGGGTTGTTTTTAAAGGACAGCACTTATAAGCTTCCAACATTTTCAATGTCATTTAATTTTAACTCTTGACCTCTTTTTATCAACTCTTGCTCCGTAGCTATTTTAATTGATTTCAGTCCATTTTAAATTGAAACTTTTAAAATCTAAAGGTGGAGGTCCTGTAGTTGATCCCATTTTTTAAGTCAAATACCGCTCTCAAAACTTCTTCTAAAATAGGGCGTTCTTGTGGGAAAATACACCATTCAGTCTTCTTACACCTAACTCAGTGAAGAGAAAAATTTTGGAAATGGGTTAAAATTAATAAATTTGAACTTTTTTTGCTTATTTGTCAACTTTTACACCTTATGCATCTATTAACTAGTTTAAAAAATTAATTTATGTATTTTATTTGAATTATTTTAAGATAGTTAAGAAATTAACAGGTAAGAACAAAAATTATTTTTTTCTTTGTAAATCTCTTATATTTTATACCTATGCAGTCAATAACCATTATTTATGTTTTTGAACCATTTTTATTTATGTAGCTGAAACATTTTAAGGAATTTCCTGACACTCCTTAAAAAATTGATATTGCAGGGGGAGTTAGTAAAACCCCTTGTATCGTTTGATCTGTAAGTTCTACAAACAAGTTTCAATTAAAAAAGTTGAAGCTAAATAAAAAATCTACAAAATGAAACCAGTCTTGTATTTTTACAACAACCGGTTCGGATTTTATAGGGGAAAACGTGCAAAATTTCGAGTTTTTTTGGAACTTTGACGCTCGGGGGCGGGGTCTAAATATTATTTTTTTGAGCTGAAACTTTCAGAATATTTGTTTCATACCGAGGGTCCCATTTTGGGGGCGGGGGTGCCCCGAAACTTTGGACGAAAAATTTTTTACCCATGTTAACCTGGACCACCCTAGTTATAAATAGCAGTGTAATTTTTGAAAATAGAGCATTTTCAATCACATGACTCGGACCTAACAACGGCCTTAGCAACAGAAGATGTTACAGTTTTTTGCCCTACAGGGGTTAACAGTTGCAGAAAATGACTAGCCGTGAAATTCTTCTATTGGAGCATTTGCAATCCAGGGGTTCATCCAGGTTTTTTTTCCAGAGTCCTGTTTTAGGAATTTTGTGAAAAGTTAAACGGAATTTTGTGAAAAATCAAATCGAGTTTTGTGAAAATGAAGGGCTTGTAGTATAAGCACAGCGTTCATAACTTCTAAAACGGTCCCAAATTTTGGCAAATTCCATTATGAAATGATAGATACACATTTTAAATACAGTTTTCAAACCACTTTTGATCTTTAGACTTTTGTAAAGGGTTCGTTTTAGGGAATTGGAATTTTGTGAAGGGTCCTTTTTTGTTGAATAGATTTTTGTGAAGGGTCCTTAAACGGACCCATTTTCTTTCTAGATGAACCCCTGCAATCACATGTTCCCATACCTAAAAACCGCCTTAGCAACAGATAAACAACGGCTTTAGAAACAGTTAAAAGCCCTACAGAAGGTACACAGTTAAAAGAAAATAACCGGTTGTGACGTCACCTGAAAATACTCTATTTTGATAAAAATTTTAAATAGTATTTTTGAAATTTTAAAAAATTTTTTTTTAAAGTAGTTGAAAATTTGAAAGTAGTTTCAACTAGTAGTTATTAAAAAAAGTAGTTCAACTACTAGTTAAACTAGTTCAAACCAAAAGTAGTTAAACTACTAGTTAACTACTAGTTGATCAGTAGTTAACTACTAGTTGCAACTAGTTCTAGTTAACTAGTGCCGAACACTACAATTTTCGAAAAAACAGGCTCATCCTTTTTCAAAATTAACTAGCACATACAAGTTGGGTTTGTACTGGAATCCATTGAAAAATTTTACTGCATTTGATAAAAATCGAGAAACTCTTACAATGCTTCACTTAAATCATCTTACTTAAATAACGAGTGAAAATATTTTACATACTTCATTAGTTCCTAATGCCAGAGAAAGATGAAATTCTAATTTAAATGCTACTAATTAGTTAAAGGATATGTTTAAACTTATAAATGATAAGGGAGATGTTTTTAATGTAATGATACAAACAACAAACCAAATCAAATCAGAATTCTATAAATAAAATTTCATGTTTACTTTAATATCATATTTTAGATGAAAAAGAAAAATTCAATAATTTCCTTACATAACATTCTATCTTTCCAACATAATTAAATATTTTTGAATTGGTAACAAATTTTTTGAATAACAAATTTATTTACATTAATCAAATCAAATAGAACAAGAAAAATATCTATATCACCTGGGATTGCAACGATCCATATTAGGTGAACGAAACATGGATGAATATATTTACAAAAACTAAAGCGTGATGAAGTTATAAACTAAAGTGAACAATACATGAAAATAATATAAGAAAATATAAATCGATAAGCAGCATATATGTTTATAAATTAGTTGGAGCTAAAATAATTAAAATTGACATTCAGAACATCCTAACATAAGCAAATGTATTCAAAAACTTTTATGTCTACAATGTAATCAGAACAACAGTTTTAATGCATCTTTAAGAATAATTTTTTATCTTTTATTAAATCCAATTTAATTATCTCTTAGAATAAAATTTAAGCCAACAACAAAAACATAAAAATCATACTATACTTTAATAGTAGTACTCAACACTTACTTTTTAAATGAATCCACAGCAATCCAATTTCCACGAGTCACGACAACAAATCGACAAAATGGCCGATGGAGGATCAAGAATCTCGATTCTCGGTTCAATCAGGCCGCACCGAAACCCTTGATATCTTTCACCGTAATCTCGGTGAAACCATATTTTCTTCGGTGGCAACGATTTTGCATCGCACCGAAATTCTGGTGCAAGCCTTAAAATCTCAAACATTTCACCAGAATTCTAGTGAAATATTGAACTGGTTTTTTTAACAGTGTTCAGTGGCGTAACTAGAGTTGACTCAGTCAACCACTCCAACATATTACTCCCTTTAAAAAAAATTCTCTCGTCTAAACTTTCAAGGGTTTCAACACAGTATAACAGACGTAAAAATTTTAGAGGGGGGGATTGGGGGTTGTCCCCCAGAATTTTTTAAAAAATTTGTCTCTCAATGTAGTGTTTAAATTCATTTTGGCCCTTTGGGTTAGTTCCTATATGAAAAGTTTCTTGTGAACCGCCTTCCTTGTAAAGAGAAAATTTTTCAGTTTTTCACGTTTGAAACCGTCGATGTAATGGGGGGGTTACAACCCCAATAACCCCCCCCCCTCGTTACGCCTATGCCTACATTTTGCTCTTACTTTGAATAGACGACATTAGTGTGACGTCACTTGCTTGTTTGGAAACGTTGATTCTATCCGTGATTGGTTCCGTGATTGGAAGTAAATCCGTACGGAACCAATCACGGATGGAATCAACGTTTCCAAACAAGCAAGTGACGTAATGACTAATGTCGTCTATTGAGAAAAGCATACTAATATATGAACCAAAGACTATCTGAACAGCTGCCAAAAAGATTGATTTGCCCAAGGGGACATCCATAAACTACGCGAGGTGTTTCTTCCAAAATCTGGACCCCCCCCTCCCGCCTTGGTGAGATTTTGCTGGATCCCCCCCAACGTGATATTTACCTACAATTTTTAAACGTAACCTCAACGCAAAACCGCATAATTTTGAATGGAAAAAGCCAACGGTTCGCTCAAACTGATACATCATCACAGTATCTCATGTGTGAGTATTCCTTTCTCATACTTAAAAAAAAGAAAATCGTATAATTTCTAACTTAAAAAGTTGACGTGAGATTTTAATTGACCTGGTGAGATTTTCCTGGACCCCCTCCCCCCTTTTGACCTCACGTAATTTATGGATGTCCCCTTTCACGGACGTAGCTATAGCTTTTATAAGGGGGGTGTTCAAGAATTCACTTTACAAAGAAAAATAAATTAACACATAACATTACATAACTAGTTACGTAAATTAATGTTAAAATCCATTCGACTCTCGAGCAAATGTGCAGGTAAAGTTAATTAACTTTTAAATAACTTTCAATAAAACATATATAATTTAGGTACATGTAAAATATTTATATACGATAAAGATAACAAAGATAAAACAGTACGCATTATTGCTAACTTATGCATAATTTCTTCGGAATACAATTGCACCGCCAAGTCACGATGAACACTCGTTAGAGAAAGAAATAGAAATTCATTATTATTTATGGTTAATACATGCCCTGAAGCAAAAAAAGGGGGGTCTGGGGGTCCTCCCCCAGAAAATTTGGTGAAATTTGACCCGAAAAAATTGTATTTTCACTCATTTTTTGGATATTTGGGACAGGAACTTTTCTGTTTGACTGACATAGGTTTAGGCTAGGGGGGGGGTCTGGACCCCCTAACCCCCCCCCCTTATATACGTCCATGTCCCCTTTGCCCAAAGAACTCGACTATTTTCAGCAACAGTAGTGGGATGCCATTTTATGCCTTATCCGAAATCGAAGATCGTTCATTCGGTTTTTTTCCCCGCTCCACCCTAATTAAATATGCGAGCTTGCGTGGCCTTGGGTGTTTTCGCACGTGTTACTTCTTTCTGTCAGTGACGTCAGGCGGGAACTTTCCCTTCTTTGTAGTCATGGGTAACTCAGACATTTTAAGTGAGGTGAGTGAGGTACTCATTTTGTCATAGTGAGGTGTGACGTTGTACCACCTCAATTTGTCCCATACAAACAAACTACGTCCCAACACCTCAATTTGTCCCATACAAACAAAACGGTGTGTGTTTTCGTCCCACCACCTCAATTTGTCCCATACAAACAAACTACAATGTCATGTCAGGCACGTCACGGTGTGTGTTTTCGATCCAATGGGACGTCCCAGAGCTTATTTTTGAGTAGAGTGTGTGTCAGTTCTTTAAGTTCTAACAAAGTACTGTCCTGACCCACGGGATCTTTTGTTCATATCTCATTTTAATGATGGAGTGCACATACTTAAAAAATTATACGGATTTTATATTCTTAGGATCCTTAGCTTCAAGTTAACCTAAATTATTCAGAAATTCAAATTAATATTTCTACGATTAAAAAAGATTGCAATAGTGAGAATTTCGTTAAACGAGCTGCCAGGATAGAAAGTACGTAATTTGAGGGGGCATTATATTATTACTTTTAGGATGGATGACTAATAAAATGTAGTGTACATACTTAAAAAATTATGGGGATTTTATATTCTTAGGATCCTAAGCTTCAAGTAAACCTAAATTATTCAGAAATTCTAATAAATATTTCGACGATTAAAAAAGATTGCAATATTGAGAATTTCGTTTAACGAGTAGCCAGGATCGAAAGTACGTGATTTGAGGGGGCTTTATATTATTATGGTTGGTACCCACATTGGTTGATAATATGAAATACTTGATCTAAAGCAAAATTTATGTTGTTAAGATTTATATTTTATTGGTTAATCAGTGTTTTGCATAATTAATGAAGCGATTGATTTGGATTTAAAAAGTATCTTTTCAACTGTTTTGAGGATCGAAACGCCAGTCTTCTAGTACTATTATAAGCAATGTATTTGCAGTTGGATTATTTGATTAAAATTCTTAATCCACTTTAAAAATCATACTGTACTTATGTTCTTACAGCCTTTATTTTCAATTATGCCTAAAAAAGTTACAACTCACATTACAAATTTCGACGATTAATTAAGATTGCTGAAACGTAAAATAAATTCCGAATGCCTCCCCTGTTGGTCGGCCAGAGGATGGGAGGGAGGAGGGAGAGACTAAAAGAAAGGAGATCACATGACCCTAGCCTACTCCGCACTCCTCCCTGCTACTCCGAGCCGATGGAGTAATGGCATGGAGGGTATTGTATTCATTGCACTGCGCATGGGACAGTGCGCAGTCCCATGGGACGTTTTGTCACACAGGGCGCCTTCACCTCAGTTTGTCCCATTACTCCAAAAGAAGTGTGTGAGTATCTTGAGGTGTGTGAGTGGCTTGAGGTGTGTGAGGTGGTACAATGTTTGGTTCTGAGGTGTCATGACAAAACGAGGAGGTGAGGTACTCAAGTGAGGTACCTCACACCTCATTTACCCAACACTACTTCTTTGCCATTTCTTCTTTCGCTAGTCTCGCATCGACGGATTCTTCGCGAACAATGGCTAAAGCAAATTCGGGAAATTCTAGCGCGACCACAGTGTGGACCATCGAGAACCTGAGCTGCTGGAACAAGGACGTGCACGGAACACCTCTCCGGAACAACTTTCTTGCTCACAGCGGGGCCCCCGAGATAAATATCTACCCCAACGGTCTCAGAGGCGGCGCAGAGGAGTTCACAGTCCACGTCTTTCCCTATCACGGACCCGAAACACCTTCTGGGAACCTGTCCATACGCAATTCGGATGGTGTGTTGCACGAACAACCCATAAATGCGTGTTCGAGAATGAAAGAAGGCCGATATCTCCAAGTGAAGTTCGGGAAAACGTTCGAAGAGGTGGTCGGGGATCTTTACGGCAACGACCGAGTCGTCCTGACGTTGAAGCTGAAGAGAAATCGGAAGGTGGACCAAGTGCATTTCATGCGCACGGCGATCGAGGTGTACGACGCGAGGTTCAGAATCCCCGCCGAACTGTTCAAAGACTGCGACATGCTTCTTCCGGTGTGCGTTTCGAGCATCGAATATCACCAGTCGCTGATGCACCTGACGCTCTCGCGCGACAACTCGAGAATGTGTTTCGCGCTGGAACCGAGGATTTTCCTGAGCAATACTTTCGTCGTCGTCACCATGGGAACAGCCGTTTACTGCATGGATGAAACCAGTCACTTGTTTCGAGACGGCAGCAAGTGGGTGTTCTGGAGCTCCCTTTCCAAAGCGGATTTCAAGAAAGACAGTTTCGCGCTACTGTTGAACATCAAAATCGTCCCCAGTAGGGACGGATGCTTCCACGACTCCGATATCGGTGGCTTGAGTAAAAGAACGGTGATCTTGTACTTTTTCCCGACGACCTCTGAAGTCGACACTACCGAGAATGCCGTCTCTCTCGGCCAGCCCGGGGACTCGGCGCACGCGCTCGCCGAGGACTTTGCGAGCCTCTACCGGGGGGACTCCTCGGACTTCCAACTCCGCTGCGGTGGCGTCACTTTCCCCGTGCACAAGAACGTCCTGAGCGCCCGGTCGCCCGTATTCAGAGCCATGCTCTCATCTGCTGACACGAACGGCACGGTGGACATCGCGGACATGGACTCGCCTACCGTCGAGCTCTTCCTCGCCTTCCTCTACTCGGGTACCGTCGCGAACGCAGATGACCTGAAGAGGGAGAGTGTTCTGCAGCTGTACTACGCTGCCCACAAGTACCAGGTGCCCTCCCTCAAGGCGAAATGCGTGTCCGTCCTGAGCGGGAGCATGTGTGTGGACAACGAGCGCGAGCTTCTGTCGTTGGCTGGGAAACACCGGGACGCGTCCCTCTGTGAGGAAGCCGAGGATTTCGTTCCAAAAGTGGATCTGTAGAGTCGCCATTTATCTGGACTAAAGTGAAATTTAAAATAATATTTAAATTAAAAATTTATGGAATTTATCTATAATTTGAAGTTCATTTTTGGTTTAATTTTAGCAATCTTTAATCTTTGTTTACAATCTTATTGTGCACAATTTATTATTACCCTTACATATTTGGTGTTTTCTCTATTGGATTTATCTGTAACTCGTGCTATGTGTTTTACTATTATGTTCTTTATTTTGAATTTAAAATTTATTTTTTTCTGATTAAGTGCTTTTTTTACTTTCTGTTAAAATTATTTTGGCCCACTCCCTCCAAAACTACTAAAATTAAATGTGTAGTCGCCTTTTATCTGGGCTACTGGGGCAATGTGGAAAAATAATAAGTTTATTTTCGCTTTAATTTTAACAATTTAACTTGGTTTACAATCTTATTTATGTGCCCAATTTATTATTACTCTTACATATATTTGGTGTTTTCTCTATTGAATTTATCAATTACTTGTGCTAACAACCAAGAGTTAATGTGTAGAGTCGCCATTTATCTGGCTACATTTAAGTGAAATTTAAAATAATATTTAACGAAAATTTACAGAGCCAATTTATCTGTAATTTGGAGTTCATTTTTTGGTTTATCAGAATTTTGTCTTACTTTACAATTTTATTGTGCACAATTTATTATTACCCTTGCATATTTGGTATTTTTTCTATTGGATTCATCCTTAATTCGTGCTGTGTTTTACTATTATGTTCTTTATTTTGAATTTAAAATTTATTTTTTTCTGATTAAGTGCTTTTTTTACTTTCTGTTAAAATTATTTTGGCCCACTCCCTCCAAAACTACTAAAATTAAATGTGTAGTCGCCTTTTATCTGGGCTACTGGGGCAATGTGGAAAAATAATAAGTTTATTTTCGCTTTAATTTTAACAATTTAACTTGGTTTACAATCTTATTTATGTGCCCAATTTATTATTACTCTTACATATATTTGGTGTTTTCTCTATTGAATTTATCAATTACTTGTGCTAACAACCAAGAGTTAATGTGTAGAGTCGCCATTTATCTGGCTACATTTAAGTGAAATTTAAAATAATATTTAACGAAAATTTACAGAGCCAATTTATCTGTAATTTGGAGTTCATTTTTTGGTTTATCAGAATTTTGTCTTACTTTACAATTTTATTGTGCACAATTTATTATTACCCTTGCATATTTGGTATTTTTTCTATTGGATTCATCCTTAATTCGTGCTGTGTTTTACTATTATGTTCTTTATTTTTGAATTGAAAATTTATCTTTTCTGATTAAGTGAAAATGCTTTTTTTTACTTTCTGTAATTTGATTCGCATTGTCTTCATATTAAAAGAAAATTGGATAATTGTTTAATGATAATAAACATTTTATTTCTAGTGAATATTTTCAGTAAAAATTGAGAATGTTACTTATTTGATATATCTAGTTTTATTTCTATTTAAACTATTCTTAGGAATGTAATATTATATTAATCCTAACCATGGGGGGGGGGTTCTCTAAAGAGATCCTTACATGATGATCTAATGCCTAAAACTGAAAAAAAATCATTATTTTAAGAAAATCCGTTTTGAACTTTTTGTCCGGAGTTTTTAAGATTTTTAAACGAAATTTAAAAGCATTTTATTCTTATAAAATTATATTAAAAAGAAATTTGATACTAATTATTAAATGTACTTAATAATGTATCTCATATTACTTTACTGTTACCCCCTATTCAAAGTTTCATAATAAAATGTTTATTTAGTAAAACAGGTTTATTTTTGAAGCAATTTCAATAAACTAAATAAAAGAATCATGTTTTATCTCTAAATTAATGATTGTAAAGAGTTATTGACCTCTCATTTTCTGTTGACAACAGAAGGGGTGACTGTTTCTAAACGATTAACAGCTTCACCTAAGAAAAAAAATTGAACTAAACTACTGGTTTTCTAAATTTTGATATAAGTAAAGAAGAATGAAATACTGTAATTTTAAGTAGTGTAACCATTTTTAAGTAAATGAAACTATAGAAGCATTGGAAAATGTTTCATTTGAAGTCTGTCAGGCGAATGTGACTAAACATTTTCCAATGCTTCTTAACAGTTTTATTTACTTAAGAATAATTACACTATTTATTAGAATACAGTAATTCATTCTTCTTTACTTACATCGAAATTTAGGAGACCAGTAGTTTAGTTGAATCTTTTTTCTTAGGTAGCGCTGCTGATCGGTTAGAAACAAAGTCACCCCATATATTAGGTGTCCAATTTGAAAAACATGCATCTTTAAAACATGGCAACACCAATTTCATCAACAAACAATCCTAAGATCCTAAAGCAAAACTAAAGTTGCAAAACTTTTGCTGCCTGGGTCTGTGCTTCGTTTTTCAGAAAGAAAATGAAAAACATCCCCTAGGGTCAAAAGATGACCCTAACAGCAACCAAAACTGTCATAGAGGGCTTGGAGGTCTTAAAATAACTCCATAGAACTTGGCTTGGTGAAGCCCAGGTTAGTGCATTTATTGTTTTTCTCCATTATTAAAGGTATCATTAATAACTTTTGAGGATTGTTATCGGATATCAGCTGATATTTCATGCACTATTTATTTTTAATTGTAATATCAAACACCCATCTTTATACTTCAAAGAAAGCATTTTATTCATCTTGCTTTCTCTAAAATCATTTTCTTGACCCAGGACACTTTGTCGACCTATCAAAGATTAAAAACTAAATAAACAACCAAACTAAACATTTAAACTGAAATAACATACTTTATTTAATCATTTGTACTTTTCACTTGACATCACTCTTTTCAAAAATTATTTGTTAGATTTAATTAAAACAGAAAATTCACAACAATTAAGTTCAGAGTTAATTTTCACATTTAAAAGGTGTTTGACAGTACAAATAGAGAGTCTGCCCCCTTTCAGCAGTCTAAATATGAGTAAAGTGAAGCCGTAGAAGTAGGTGGAAAAAAAATTTTTGTCCAGTCTTAAAATTACGAAAACCCAGGACACATTTTGGGACCCAGGACAGCCTCCAAAACCCAGGACTGTCCTGGGTAAACCAGGACGTATGGTAAGCCTATTTCTCTAGTTACTCTTGTGACTTGACTGCTTTATTACAGCTGTACTCTTTTAAATACATCCTGCTTATTCAATACTCGTGAACAAAAATGAAAATCCCTCCACAGTCTTGACAACTCTTTATTGAAATACAAGTGGGGCATTTCGTGGTAATTGTGGAGTCCGTAAGAGGCCATTCATTAATTACGTAAGGATGATTTTGGCAACCCCCCCCCTACCCCCATGTAAAGATTTTTCAAACCCCTCCCCCCTATTCTTACTTAAGATTCCATTTCGTCTTTCAAAATAATAAAATGTTAGAAAAGGATCAGTTACACTAAAACTCTCAGGTTGACGTAAATCATCAAAGATTTTTATTTTTCAACTGATAAGTAATACTCTTGCTGTCAACTACATATTGCAGTAACGTACCTCAGGACGTATCGTATGGTAAGCCTATTTCTCTAGTTACTCTTGTGACTTGACTGCTTTATTACAGCTGTACTCTTTTAAATACATCCTGCTTATTCAATACTCGTGAACAAAAATGAAAATCCCTCCACAGTCTTGACAACTCTTTATTGAGCTCTTACAAGTGGGGCATTTCGTGGTAATTGTGGAGTCCGTAAGAGGCCATTCATTAATTACGTAAGGATGATTTTGGCAACCCCCCCCCCTACCCCCATGTAAAGATTTTTCAAACCCCTCCCCCCTATTCTTACTTAAGATTCCATTTCGTCTTTCAAAATAATAAAATGTTAGAAAAGGATCAGTTACACTAAAACTCTCAGGTTGACGTAAATCATCAAAGATTTTTATTTTTCAACTGATAAGTAATACTCTTGCTGTCAACTACATATTGCAGTAACGTACCTCAGGACGTATCGTATGGTAAGCCTATTTCTCTAGTTACTCTTGTGACTTGACTGCTTTATTACAGCTGTACTCTTTTAAATACATCCTGCTTATTCAATACTCGTGAACAAAAATGAAAATCCCTCCACAGTCTTGACAACTCTTTATTGAAATACAAGTGGGGCATTTCGTGGTAATTGTGGAGTCCGTAAGAGGCCATTCATTAATTACGTAAGGATGATTTTGGCAACCCCCCCCTACCCCCATGTAAAGATTTTTCAAACCCCTCCCCCCTATTCTTACTTAAGATTCCATTTCGTCTTTCAAAATAATAAAATGTTAGAAAAGGATCAGTTACACTAAAACTCTCAGGTTGACGTAAATCATCAAAGATTTTTATTTTTCAACTGATAAGTAATACTCTTGCTGTCAACTACATATTGCAGTAACGTACCTCAGGACGTATCGTATGGTAAGCCTATTTCTCTAGTTACTCTTGTGACTTGACTGCTTTATTACAGCTGTACTCTTTTAAATACATCCTGCTTATTCAATACTCGTGAACAAAAATGAAAATCCCTCCACAGTCTTGACAACTCTTTATTGAAATACAAGTGGGGCATTTCGTGGTAATTGTGGAGTCCGTAAGAGGCCATTCATTAATTACGTAAGGATGATTTTGGCAACCCCCCCCTACCCCCATGTAAAGATTTTTCAAACCCCTCCCCCCTATTCTTACTTAAGATTCCATTTCGTCTTTCAAAATAATAAAATGTTAGAAAAGGATCAGTTACACTAAAACTCTCAGGTTGACGTAAATCATCAAAGATTTTTATTTTTCAACTGATAAGTAATACTCTTGCTGTCAACTACATATTGCAGTAACGTACCTCAGGACGTATCGTATGGTAAGCCTATTTCTCTAGTTACTCTTGTGACTTGACTGCTTTATTACAGCTGTACTCTTTTAAATACATCCTGCTTATTCAATACTCGTGAACAAAAATGAAAATCCCTCCACAGTCTTGACAACTCTTTATTGAAATACAAGTGGGGCATTTCGTGGTAATTGTGGAGTCCGTAAGAGGCCATTCATTAATTACGTAAGGATGATTTTGGCAACCCCCCCCTACCCCCATGTAAAGATTTTTCAAACCCCTCCCCCCTATTCTTACTTAAGATTCCATTTCGTCTTTCAAAATAATAAAATGTTAGAAAAGGATCAGTTACACTAAAACTCTCAGGTTGACGTAAATCATCAAAGATTTTTATTTTTCAACTGATAAGTAATACTCTTGCTGTCAACTACATATTGCAGTAACGTACCTCAGGACGTATCGTATGGTAAGCCTATTTCTCTAGTTACTCTTGTGACTTGACTGCTTTATTACAGCTGTACTCTTTTAAATACATCCTGCTTATTCAATACTCGTGAACAAAAATGAAAATCCCTCCACAGTCTTGACAACTCTTTATTGAGCTCTTACAAGTGGGGCATTTCGTGGTAATTGTGGAGTCCGTAAGAGGCCATTCATTAATTACGTAAGGATGATTTTGGCAACCCCCCCCCCTACCCCCATGTAAAGATTTTTCAAACCCCTCCCCCCTATTCTTACTTAAGATTCCATTTCGTCTTTCAAAATAATAAAATGTTAGAAAAGGATCAGTTACACTAAAACTCTCAGGTTGACGTAAATCATCAAAGATTTTTATTTTTCAACTGATAAGTAATACTCTTGCTGTCAACTACATATTGCAGTAACGTACCTCAGGACGTATCGTATGGTAAGCCTATTTCTCTAGTTACTCTTGTGACTTGACTGCTTTATTACAGCTGTACTCTTTTAAATACATCCTGCTTATTCAATACTCGTGAACAAAAATGAAAATCCCTCCACAGTCTTGACAACTCTTTATTGAAATACAAGTGGGGCATTTCGTGGTAATTGTGGAGTCCGTAAGAGGCCATTCATTAATTACGTAAGGATGATTTTGGCAACCCCCCCCTACCCCCATGTAAAGATTTTTCAAACCCCTCCCCCCTATTCTTACTTAAGATTCCATTTCGTCTTTCAAAATAATAAAATGTTAGAAAAGGATCAGTTACACTAAAACTCTCAGGTTGACGTAAATCATCAAAGATTTTTATTTTTCAACTGATAAGTAATACTCTTGCTGTCAACTACATATTGCAGTAACGTACCTCAGGACGTATCGTATGGTAAGCCTATTTCTCTAGTTACTCTTGTGACTTGACTGCTTTATTACAGCTGTACTCTTTTAAATACATCCTGCTTATTCAATACTCGTGAACAAAAATGAAAATCCCTCCACAGTCTTGACAACTCTTTATTGAGCTCTTACAAGTGGGGCATTTCGTGGTAATTGTGGAGTCCGTAAGAGGCCATTCATTAATTACGTAAGGATGATTTTGGCAACCCCCCCCCCCTACCCCCATGTAAAGATTTTTCAAACCCCTCCCCCCTATTCTTACTTAAGATTCCATTTCGTCTTTCAAAATAATAAAATGTTAGAAAAGGATCAGTTACACTAAAACTCTCAGGTTGACGTAAATCATCAAAGATTTTTATTTTTCAACTGATAAGTAATACTCTTGCTGTCAACTACATATTGCAGTAACGTACCTCAGGACGTATCGTATGGTAAGCCTATTTCTCTAGTTACTCTTGTGACTTGACTGCTTTATTACAGCTGTACTCTTTTAAATACATCCTGCTTATTCAATACTCGTGAACAAAAATGAAAATCCCTCCACAGTCTTGACAACTCTTTATTGAAATACAAGTGGGGCATTTCGTGGTAATTGTGGAGTCCGTAAGAGGCCATTCATTAATTACGTAAGGATGATTTTGGCAACCCCCCCCTACCCCCATGTAAAGATTTTTCAAACCCCTCCCCCCTATTCTTACTTAAGATTCCATTTCGTCTTTCAAAATAATAAAATGTTAGAAAAGGATCAGTTACACTAAAACTCTCAGGTTGACGTAAATCATCAAAGATTTTTATTTTTCAACTGATAAGTAATACTCTTGCTGTCAACTACATATTGCAGTAACGTACCTCAGGACGTATCGTATGGTAAGCCTATTTCTCTAGTTACTCTTGTGACTTGACTGCTTTATTACAGCTGTACTCTTTTAAATACATCCTGCTTATTCAATACTCGTGAACAAAAATGAAAATCCCTCCACAGTCTTGACAACTCTTTATTGAAATACAAGTGGGGCATTTCGTGGTAATTGTGGAGTCCGTAAGAGGCCATTCATTAATTACGTAAGGATGATTTTGGCAACCCTCCCCTACCCCCATGTAAAGATTTTTCAAACCCCTCCCCCCTATTCTTACTTAAGATTCCATTTCGTCTTTCAAAATAATAAAATGTTAGAAAAGGATCAGTTACACTAAAACTCTCAGGTTGACGTAAATCATCAAAGATTTTTATTTTTCAACTGATAAGTAATACTCTTGCTGTCAACTACATATTGCAGTAACGTACCTCAGGACGTATCGTATGGTAAGCCTATTTCTCTAGTTACTCTTGTGACTTGACTGCTTTATTACAGCTGTACTCTTTTAAATACATCCTGCTTATTCAATACTCGTGAACAAAAATGAAAATCCCTCCACAGTCTTGACAACTCTTTATTGAGCTCTTACAAGTGGGGCATTTCGTGGTAATTGTGGAGTCCGTAAGAGGCCATTCATTAATTACGTAAGGATGATTTTGGCAACCCCCCCCTACCCCCATGTAAAGATTTTTCAAACCCCTCCCCCCTATTCTTACTTAAGATTCCATTTCGTCTTTCAAAATAATAAAATGTTAGAAAAGGATCAGTTACACTAAAACTCTCAGGTTGACGTAAATCATCAAAGATTTTTATTTTTCAACTGATAAGTAATACTCTTGCTGTCAACTATACATATTGCAGTAACGTACCTCTTATCCGTGTCCCGAAAATCCGTAATGTTCAAAAATCCGTAAGGATTTCCAAAATCAGTTTTTTTTTTGAAGTTCCGAATCCACGAAAATCCGTAAGTTTTTCCGAAATCAGTTTTCTTTTTTAAAGATCCGAAGGGATTCAGCGTGTCCCGATGTACTCCGTGTCCGCTCCCCCTCCCGTACTCCCGCCCTTTGTAGAGCAGAAGGAGCGCCGAGACCGATTCTCGGAATGCGGACGGAGTATTGTTTCATATCAGTGGGAGGGAGAGGAGAGCAATTTGAAAGGGATAATCGGATGCATTTTTCTACGGGTTGTGTTCTAGGAATATTGCGATTGAAAGAGGGAAAGCCGGTGCCGAATGCATCGTTTTCATGCAGTAGATTTTCGAGAGAGCGTATTAGTTTCAGTTTCGTTTTGTTCCCGTTGCAATACGATTAAAATTTAATTTTCAGCGATGTGAATGTGTTAACTACGAGGCAGCAGACGATCGGGAGGATTGTTTATTTCTCCTCGGCTTTTAAGAAGGGGAAATGTTCGGGAGGTAGGGGGATGCGAGATTGGGAGATCGTTTTTCTCTTCACTCTTGCGCGGCTCCTCCGCAGATCTGCGTATTTTCGTAACGATACACACGCAATTCTGTGAATGCGGTGTTTTGAGGCTGGAAAACCGGTTTTTCCCCGGTTTTCGGGAAAATGTTCAAAAATCCGTAAAATTCGGAAATCCGAGATGATGCCGGTCCCGAGCTTTACGGATAAGAGGTCCGTAACCATTTTATTTCTCTAGTCTTTGTAATTAGTACTATTTATCAATAGAGATATAAAAGTAAGTTTACATTTTAACTTGGTAAATCTTACGTACCCCGACTGTACTGAATTTTAGCACTCTTATATCAGGGTTCCCACGGGTCAGGGAAAACCGGGAAAAGTCAGGGAATTGAAATTTAAGTGAAAAAGTCAGGGAAATTCGTTTATTTCAGCTAAAACCTGGAAAATTTTCGATCCAAACCGGGAAAGCCTGATTTCCGAATCTGCTCAACTGGATGTTCAATCAATGTATTCAAAAATTTCTTCTTAATTCTCTGTTTTTAGCTTCAATCCAGTGGCGGCTCGTCCATAGGAGCACAGGAGCACGTGAACACCCACAGAAAAAGTAGAACAAAAATCGAATATAAAGATAAATAAATATCAATGGAAATTGGAAATATATTCTCAACTTCTTTTTTATACTCAGAATTATGTTCCCCCCCCCCCCTTCTCTACTCAATAAGTAAAATTTACTACCGGAAATGCGAAAGAAATCGAAAATTTATTAAATAAAAAAAAAATTTTTAAAAACCACGTTTTTATAAAATGCACTAAAAAGTATAAAATAATTTTTTTCTTTCAAATGCACTGAAAAGTATAAAATAATTTTTTTCTTTCAAATGCACTGAAAAGTATAAAATAATTTTTTCAAACTCCTTGCAAAACGAAAAACGTGGGGCTCATGGATTAGATGAATTAGTTAATAACCAAACAGCACAAACGTTCATGATTCGTCCATTATATTTGTCTTGTATGGCGTAATGTCGTTAACTTATTGTTGCAATTAGTAAACTTGACATATTTGTTATAAGTTGTGTTAATATGGTGTAAAAAGCACAGCGATATTATGAAAGAAATTGCATCAGCTTCTTGAGTTTAATAACCAAGTACCTATCTAATCCATGAGCCCCACGTTTTTCGTTTTGCAAGGAGTTTGAAAAAATTATTTTATACTTTTCAGTGCATTTGAAAGAAAAAAATTATTTTATACTTTTCAGTGCATTTGAAAGAAAAAAATTATTTTATACTTTTTAGTGCATTTTATAAAAACGTGGTTTTTAAAAATTTTTTTTTTATTTAATAAATTATTTTCTGCTTTTTAGTTTTGTTTCGTAGATTATATAATCTATTAAAACTATATTCAGTAGATTATGACAAGACTGTCATTTTGGTTTATGTAGGTTTATCTCGTATTATAAGTGTGTAGTATAGGAAATGATGATCAAGAAAACAACATTAGTAAACAGCACTACATTTAATCACACACGACAAGACACACTTATAACAGATATAAAAGATTAAACATATAAACGATACGTTATGGACATTACAAAGAAAAATTTTAAAAGTAAATTAAGTGTTATATATTGATATGCTTCCGATTATATGTAAACAAGAAGGATAGTTCCAGTTCTAGATAAATGCTTTAAAATAACTGTAAAGTAAAACACTTATTAAAAATACAATATTAAGTATATCTTTTTTTACATTGTTTGAGGTTTTTGCTGCCGCATTCGTTCCATCTCCTTCAATGCATCCTCATTGCATGGTGTCTTTCCAGTGAGTTTTGAGCAATCAAGGTCCTGTATCCTCAATCCATCCAATGATCTTACCCGACTCAAAGCAACATAAGCCTGTCCTTTGGCGAAAAGCGCAGATCCCAGGTAAACTACAGCATGGTCCACTGTACATCCCTGCATTTTGTGAACCGTACAAGCCCAGCATAGTATAAGTGGGAGCTGCGTTCGCTCGATTGTGCCATAGTTTCGGAGTGCTGGAAACTGTATGGATTTTGGTGCGATAAGATGAGTTCCATCTTTTCCGAAATCTATACTAACTGACGGAATGTCAGAATCGTAAATTTGATCACGACGGAATAATGGCCAAACAATTTCAGTGATAGTGCCCATTGCGCCATTCACAAGGCCTTTCTCCACGTTGATATTAGAGCGAAGCATTACTCTAGCTCCTCTGAAAATCTCCAATTCCTTTTGAAGTCCGCCGGTCTTGTTGATATCGTTTGACACAATGTTGTCTAAGTTAACATCGTCTGCATTTCGAGTGGCATTCACCAAGACATCCTGAGCCTTAATTTTGAATATTCGTTCACCTTTAGCTCTATATTGCTCAAGGACGGTTGTATTGTGTGCTTCAACTTGTGCACGAGTTGGATACAAGCGAATCGCTTTGTCTAAAGCAAAGTCGCCGGATGAATCTGTCAGAAGTTTTGACATTAGTAAAGTAAAATGGTGGGTCTTTAACTCGCCGACGCGTAGAGCATTTAAAAGATCGGCAAATGTTGTGTCGCCTTGTTGCCGCATGTTCTCTGTCAACTCCACAAGGCTGAGGAGTCTCCACAAATGAGTTGCGGGAAAAAATCTTGTAGGCTGGTGGAATACTTGAGCGCCTCGGATCG
This sequence comes from Tetragnatha montana, assembly GCA_963680715.1. Classification (NCBI taxonomy): domain Eukaryota; kingdom Metazoa; phylum Arthropoda; class Arachnida; order Araneae; family Tetragnathidae; genus Tetragnatha; species Tetragnatha montana. The sequence continues at coordinate 493,584 of OY796675.1, read as the reverse complement.
GTGGCAGTTGAAACAGGTCTCCAAAAACCATAATGTTGATATCACCGAATGGTTCGTTTTCCTTTTTTTTTAATTGTCGTAATCTGGAATCAATCATACATAGCATTTCGTAAGGAACCATGGAAATCTCATCGATGAATAGGAATTCGATGTTCTTCCACTGATTTCTCAGGACCTTCAAATAGTTACCAGTTAGTGGTGCTAAATTTCCAACCATTTTTCCATCTTTCTCTACTGGTAATTTGAATAATGTATGCAACGTTGTTCCACCAACAAGTCGTGCTGCTACACCTGTCAATGCACCAACTTTAACTGCTTTTGTACCATAGCAACGATTGACTTGTTCTTTTAGTGCATTGAATGTGAATGTTTTTCCAACTCCAGCACCTCCGGTAATAAACATTCTAATGCGGTTCTGACATCCATTCAATTGATCCAAAATACTGCGAGTAATGGTGTTAAACAATTCTTGCTGTTTTAAGTTCATTGCAGCGCATACATTCTGAAACTGCTCGTTTGTCATCTCTAGTTCATTGATTTCTTCATCAAGTGCTGGTTCAACAAAATCATTTGGATTTTCAAGAATAGTGAATGCATGTGCCCGAATAAAAGCATTTTCAAGCTGCTTATCTCTAGTACGATGCAATTCAAGGAAGGTATTTGTTTCTTTCAGTTGCTCTTCTCGAGCTAGAAAAGCCTCGTGAGAATTACTGTAATCGCTAATCAACTCATCCTCAGAGTAAAAAGGTAAATATTGAGCAAGCAAGCTGTAAAAATAATTTTCTGGATCAGTCTTCATTTGAAAGAATGGCACTCGTACAACGGCTGGAACATTTCTAACTATTATTTTAGAGTTATTTGTCAGCTTAATAAGTTTACGTCGTGGTGGCTTTTCTTCATCTTCTTCTGCATCTATGCTTACTTCACTATCCCCTGATTTCTTGGCATAAAAGGGCTCAAAATTCATTGCAAATTCTAGTAAACACATATTTGAAAAATTATAGCCATGCTCTTGTTGTCTTGGACGATTTACATATCTCTCAAATATGTTTGAGCAAAGTCCAACGGCTTGATTATTTTCAAATTTAAGCACATGGTATCTTTGTTGAGGTTTTCTTGTATTCAAGAACACGCACTTTCTTGAACTTGAACGAAGCGGCAGGTGGCAGAGTCTATAAACGCATTCAGATGCAGAAACTTGCCTCTCTTTTAAAATCCTCATGCATGATTTGAAAAGCTTTTTAGAAATGTTAGTTTCATCGCGACGAATTTGACGAATGGCTTGTGCTACACCTTCGTCTACATCTGCAGGTTCCGTCTTTGAGATGTACTTAGCGATGTAGTGAGCAATAGATTCATTTGAACCACATGGTTGAATATCCATATTGGCATTCCAAAACTCGAGAATATCCTGATTGTAGTTGTTGACCCACTTTTCGTTTGTTGTTCGTTTCATAGTGCAGAATCGTCCTCCATTTCGAACAAACTCATCAGAACTTGGAGGTGCAATATGCGTTTTTTGGCATGGCTTACGAGGGAATGCAAAACGGCAAGTGTCAGAGTTGTTTTTGTAACAGGTGTGTGTGTGGCGATGAAGTTGGTTGCGGGTGATTAGTGCCCTTAAATCGGAATCCTCTTCTTCACTAGGCAAGCGACAAGATATTACTTTATCAATGTACGCTAGTCCTTCCGGAGTTTCAAAAGAGGGAGCGTCTTTAATCCATACTACGAGGTGGACATGTGGACTTCCACGGTTTTGAAATTCAATTCGTGTCCAAAAGTCGATTACGTTTCCGCAAAGAAGATTCTCATTTCGCTTGATTTGCTTCATAAAAGCATCAACACGACGAGAGAAATGTCGACTCAACACAACAGGAAACGATTCAATCAAGCGCTGAACTTCATCGATGCTTAAATTGCTTGGATCTTCATCTGGTCTGCCATCTGCAATCAACAATGCTTTGCGCATGTCGTGCCAATTTAAATCATTACAGCTCAAAGTAATGAACCAAGTTGGAGGACCAAGACATCGGATAAATGCAATTAGTTCATTGTGAGCTGTTCGCCAGTAAGATGCCGACCCTCTTAAATTTTTCAAATGTAAATGGAGGTCCTCAACAACGCCTTCTTGCCCTCGTATCGATCTTCCACATGCGTTGATGGTGGATTGCACTCGAAGAAATTCAAACATGGATAGTGCATAAAACAAATAGTCCGTTCTTTGAAACCGGGCATCAGATCCAAGAATACGTTGCTGAAAATAATCTAAGGGCGTGATTGTTACTGGGCGATTCTCATTCAAACCATTCTTACCGTAAGGAAATAGAAAGAACCATGAAAATTCTTCTGCTTTCAGCTCTCGGTTTACATTTACAATATTCTCCCCAGTTTTTCGAACGATTTCTTTGATGTTTGTACTCTCTTCAAATTCATCACTAACGTCTGGCTGCTCGTGATCAATTGGTGCCATTACTGATGTTTGAACAGGAACAAATTGGGATGCATTAAACTTATTTTCCGGTTCATTTTCGACGGGAACTTCAGGCATCTGTATTGATGGAGGTGCCTGCATTGGGACAATTTCTTCTTTCGCAACAACATTGATTGCATTAATTGAAAATTGTGTACCGGCATTAGAATGCACAGTTCGACGGATAATGCGAATGAATTCTTCATAGGTATCGCATTCTATAGCACAGGCCTTTCCGTTTTTTGCTCCCCTTTTTCCTTTTGGTCCACATGAGTGAGAATCAGAGAAATAAAACTTGTTATCATAATGTAAGAGACCATATGCACTGCCAGTTACTATTAAAACTCCAACTTTATGTTCAGCAAATAATAAGTTTACAGAAGCCCGAAGATTTAAGAAATTTATTCCATCGTTTTCCTTGTCACATAAACTGCCATTGAAAGCTCCATTTAAATCATCATATTCAATTGAAAAGGCGTTTTCAAACATCAGTATGTCATGTTTTACAACATCAAGATTTTTTATCTCCAAGTAGCCTCGATTATCAATTGGAAAGGCACATGCTTGATTTTTAGTTTCACAATCAATTAAATCGTAGAATGCATCTCCTTCAATCATGTTTTGATTTAAAACATTTGTGTCCCATTTGCTGGGTGGTAGTATATGAGCTCGAATTAAATTCGCAATTACCATAGCGAAGCATTGGTGTCCAGCATGTCCAGATTGAAAAATTTCTTCATTTTCTTGATTCCAAGAGGCACGTGCGACTCGCGATAAATCATTTATTGGAATATAGGCTCTTTGAAGTGAAGCATTAGTAGTATGAGATTCTGGTCTGTTTGGTCGTTCTTGGGGATCTTTAATTATATGTATGACATCCTGCGTATTTAGCTGTGCAAATCTATTAACTTTTACATCTTTGTAAAGCGGGTTATTGGTTATGAGCCAATCAAGTGCTTTGTAGACATTATTTGGCGAAATACTGTAATCTCTTGTTACATTCAAGTTTTCCAGAGTTTCAGTTACTACAATCATTCCTATGTCTGTGCTTGACCGAGGAAGCATTTCGGGTAATTTTTCACTGACTTCAAAGATGTCAAAAGCAAACAACGTTGCGTGTCCTCTGAAGCCATACTGGCCAAATCTGCCGGGAAATTTGATAACTTTAACGTAAGGGAAGATACGCTGAAGCAAACGTCGTTCTGGTTCAGTAAGAGAGGAGATTTCATCGGGAATATTGCCTGGAAGTAGATTATTCCAATATGCCTTAGATGGAGCGTGATTCTTGGAACTTTTCAAGTGGCTGTTACACCGATGGCAAACAAGTAAATTATTTTTATTAGCCACAAGATCCACTGGCAAGTATGGCTTTGCCAAAGTTAAATGATAGTTTACTACTTGAGTAGGGTAACATTTTTTTTCACATATTTCACAAATCTTATCGCAAAATGTATTAACTGTTGTGTGAAAATTTGCATTATCTGCTAATCGTTCAGCATAACCTTCACGTTTGCGTCCAAGTCGAGATATGTGCTCCAGAGGTGTTTCATTTTCTCTTGCCAGAGAATGTCGCTCCACGTCTTTAGCGAGTCGAGATGTGCGCTCCAGAGATGTTTCCCTTTCCCTTGCCAAGGAATGTCGCTCAGCGTTTTTAGCGAGTCGAGAAGTGTGCTCCAGAGGTGTTTCCATTTCTTTTGCCAGAGAATATCTTTGCGCGTCTTTAGCGAGTCGAGATGTGCGCTCCAGAGGTGTTTCATTTTCTCTTGCCAGAGAATGTCGCTCCGCGTCTTTAGCGAGTCGAGATGTGCGCTCCAGAGATGTTTCCCTTTCCCTTGCCAAAGAATGTCGCTCAGCGTTTTTAGCGAGTCGAGATGTGTGCTCCAGAGGTGTTTCCATTTCTTTTGCCAGAGAATATCTCTGCGCGTCCTTAGCGAGTCGAGATGTGCGCTCCAGAGGTGTTTCATTTTCCCTTGCCAGAGAGTGTCGCTCTGCGTCTTTAGCGAGTCGAGATGTGCGCTCCAGAGATGTTTCCTTTTCTCTTGCCAAAGAATGTCGCTCCGCATCTTTCACAAGTCGAACGGAACGCACGTCAACTGTCTCCATTGATCTCGCTTGAGCCAATCGTTTCGTGGCCTTGCCACGTTCTACATTCTGCAGCAATTCAGAAGCTCCTGCAGATTGCTTTCGTCTTTTGGCCAATCTTGTGATCTTTTCTGCTTCAGTCTCCTCTTGAAGCGACTTCTTTCTTTTTTGTTTTTTCTTTTCTAGACGTCGTTTACGTTGTGTGGCTGTCTCTTTGGCCATTTTTGTAGATACGTTCGTTGATATTTCAAAAAACTTTCACGAATCCCCTGTAAAAACGTAGAACTAATAAAATCGAATTATATAAAGATAAATAAATATCAAAAGAAATATAATACAGTAAACTCCACTTAATGTGATCACAATTGACCAAGATTCAACTTATAACATTATCCGATTGATAAAAATAAGCGATTTCATATAAAAGAGCAGCTAACAGTGTATAACTAGAATGTTTGCTTTAAAATCTAAATTATTTAACCATAATATATATATACTTATATTTTTAGGGGAATATAAGTAGTCAAATTGGTAAGAAAAATAAAATAATCGCTTACTTTGTATAGTATATTTATTTATGTAGCACCACACCAAAAAACTCTTTGAGGCTTAGGTCTCTCATCCATCCAAACTGAAGAGGCGTTGTAGTAGTTGCTAGTGTTGCGTCTAAAGATATTTCGAAAAACTTTCATGAATCCCCTGTAAAAACGTAGAACTAATATATTTAAAACAATTTTACAATATGTATTTGGCAACTTAAATTTTTAGGGGAATATAAGTAGTCAAATTGGTAAGAAAAATAAAATAATCGCTTACTTTGTATAGTATATTTATTGATGTAGCACCACACCAAAAAACTCTTTGAGGCTTAGGTCTCTCCTCCATCCAAACTGAAGAGGCGTTGTAGTAGTTGCTAGTGTTGCGTCCCAAGATATTTCAAAAACCTTTCATGAATCCCCTGTAAAAACGTAGAACAAATATATTTAAAACAATTTTACAATATGTACTTGGCAACTTAAATTTTTAGGGGAATATAAGTAGTCAAATTGGTAAGAAAAATAAAATAATCGCTTACTTTGTATAGTATATTTATTTATGTAGCACCACACCAAAAAACTCTTTGAGGCTTAGGTCTCTCATCCATCCAAACTGAAGAGGCGTTGTAGTAGTTGCTAGTGTTGCGTCTAAAGATATTTCGAAAAACTTTCATGAATCCCCTGTAAAAACGTAGAACTAATATATTTAAAACAATTTTACAATATGTATTTGGCAACTTAAATTTTTAGGGGAATATAAGTAGTCAAATTGGTAAGAAAAATAAAATAATCGCTTACTTTGTATAGTATATTTATTGATGTAGCACCACACCAAAAAACTCTTTGAGGCTTAGGTCTCTCCTCCATCCAAACTGAAGAGGCGTTGTAGTAGTTGCTAGTGTTGCGTCCCAAGATATTTCAAAAACCTTTCATGAATCCCCTGTAAAAACGTAGAACAAATATATTTAAAACAATTTTACAATATGTACTTGGCAACTTAAATTTTTAGGGGAATATAAGTAGTCAAATTGGTAAGAAAAATAAAATAATCGCTTACTTTGTATAGTATATTTATTTATGTAGCACCACACCAAAAAACTCTTTGAGGCTTAGGTCTCTCCTCCATCCAAACTGAAGAGGCGTTGTAGTAGTTGCTAGTGTTGCGTCCCAAGATATTTCAAAAACCTTTCATGAATCCCCTGTAAAAACGTAGAACAAATATATTTAAAACAATTTTACAATATGTACTTGGCAACTTAAATTTTTAGGGGAATATAAGTAGTCAAATTGGTAAGAAAAATAAAATAATCGCTTACTTTGTATAGTATATTTATTTATGTAGCACCACACCAAAAAACTCTTTGAGGCTTAGGTCTCTCATCCATCCAAACTGAAGAGGCGTTGTAGTAGTTGCTAGTGTTGCGTCCCAAGATATTTCGAAAAACTTTCATGAATCCCCTGTAAAAATGTAGAACAAATATATTTAAAACAATTTTACAATATGTACTTGGCAACTTAAATTTTTAGGGGAATATAAGTAGTCAAATTGGTAAGAAAAATAAAATAATCGCTTACTTTGTATAGTATATTTATTTATGTAGCACCACACCAAAAAACTCTTTGAGGCTTAGGTCTCTCATCCATCCAAACTGAAGAGGCGTTGTAGTAGTTGCTAGTGTTGCGTCTAAAGATATTTCGAAAAACTTTCATGAATCCCCTGTAAAAACGTAGAACTAATATATTTAAAACAATTTTACACTATCTACTGGCAACTTAAATTTTTAGGGGAATATAAGTAGTCCAATTGGTAATAAATAAAATAATTACTTACTTTGTAGGTATATTTCTTTATGTAGCACCACACCAAAAATTCTTTGAGGCTTAGGTCTCTCTTCTATCCAAACTCAAAAGGAGTTGTAGTAGTTGCTCGTGTTGCGTTCCGAGATCTTCTGCTGCCCTCGCACCCCACACAAACAAAAACAACCCGAGAGAGGAAATGCCCGGATGAGACTCCCTCTCTCCCCGCACGGGGGTCAGCGAACCCCCAAATGGGCCGACACGGAGGGCGAAGAAAACCGTCGCGCAATCCGAAACAACGAGATCATATTGCATTGTCATCCAGATCTGAACCGTGTTAAAAATTTCAAGTCTCTACCATTTCGGGAAGTTAGTTCCACCAGAAAGCCCCCCTGGGGGTTCAGGGGAAGTAAATTTAACCGAAACAACGAGATCATATTGCATTGTCATCCAGATCTAAACCGTGTTCAAAATTTCAAGTCTGTACCTCATCGGGAAAATCGATTTCTAAATAAGCCCCCCTGGGTGTTCAGGGGAAGCAAATTTAACCGAAACAACGAGATAATATTGCATTGTCATCCGGATCTGAACTGTGTTCAAAATTTCAAGTCTCTAACCTCAACGGGAAAATCGATTTCTAAATAAGCCCCCCTGGGGGTTCAGGGGAAGCAAATTTAACCGAAACAACGAGATAATATTGCATTGTCATCCGGATCTGAACTGTGTTCAAAATTTCAAGTCTCTACCTCAACGGGAAAATTGATTTCTAAATAAGCCCCCCTGGGGGTTCAAGGGAAGCACTAAATAAGCCCCCTGGGGGTTCAGGGGAAGCAAATTTAAACGAAACAACAAGATAATATTGCTTTGTCATCCGGATCTTAACTGTGTTCAAAATTTCAAGTCTCTACCTCAACGGGAAAATCGATTTCTAAATAAGCCCCCCTGGGGGTTCAGGGGAAGCAAATTTAACCGAAACAACGAGATAATATTGCATTGTCATCCGGATCTGAACTGTGTTCAAAATTTCAAGTCTCTAACCTCAACGGGAAAATCGATTTCTAAATAAGCCCCCCTGGGGGTTCAGGGGAAGTAAATTTAACCGAAACAACGAGATAATATTGCATTGTCATCCGGATCTGAACTGTGTTCAAAATTTCAAGTCTCTACCTCAACGGGAAAATCGATTTCTAAATAAGCCCCCCTGGGGGTTCAGGGGAAGCAAATTTAACCGAAACAACGAGATAATATTGCATTGTCATCCGGATCTTAACTGTGTTTAAAATTTCAAGTCTCTACCTCAACGGGAAAATCGATTTCTAAATAAGCCCCCCTGGGGGTTCAGGGGAAGCAAATTAAACCGAAACAACGAGATAATATTGCATTGTCATCCGGATCTGAACTGTGTTCAAAATTTCAAGTCTCTACCTCAACGGGAAAATTGATTTCTAAATAAGCCCCCCTGGGGGTTCAAGGGAAGCATTAAATAAGCCCCCTGGGGGTTCAGGGGAAGCAAATTTAAACGAAACAACAAGATAATATTGCATTGTCATCCGGATCTTAACTGTGTTCAAAATTTCAAGTCTCTACCTCAACGGGAAAATCGATTTCTAAATAAGCCCCCCTGGGGGTTCAGGGGAAGCAAATTTAACCGAAACAACGAGATAATATCGCATTGTCATCCAGATCTGAACTGTGTTCAAAATTTCAAGTCTCTACCTCTTCGGGAAGGTAGTTCAAAATCGATAAAATCGATTTCTAAATAAGCCCCCCTGGGGGTTCAGGGGAAGCAAATTTAACCGAAACAACGAGATAATATCGCATTGTCATCCAGATCTGAACTGTGTTCAAAATTTCAAGTCTCTACCTCTTCGGGAAGTTAGTTCAAAATCGATTTCTAAATTCCACCCGAACAGACAGACAGAAGGACAGACAGAGGGACAGACAACAAAGCGACCTAATAAAAACGTGGTAAAAAAGAATGAACTGTTATTTTTCTCTCCTTTTTCGCACGTGTGAGCGTAAAACATATGAGAATCCAAAGAAACCCCGACTGCTTGCCGGGGGAATTTTCAGCTTACGGCCTCACAATTTGGATTCCCGCTAGCACAGATTTTGTGCGCCGAGGCTTGCGTTTTTGAAGCTCAGCTCGGTTTTTTTGTGGTCTGGATTTTTTCGGCTAATTAGAAAATGAGAAAAGTACTTTTTGAAAAGAAAATTATAATCTTCATGTCAACTAATTTTTAATAAATAATAATTATAAAAGGTGTTTGTGAGGTATTATGAATATGATATGAATAAGTATTATAACTTTCCCCTCAATGGTATTATAAAAAATGAAATGAATATATTCATAAGTGTTTGTTTATTTCCATTAAATCCATATTTTTTCAAAATGAAAGCGCATGCAGTGAAGAATTTAGGCATTTAAAACTACTCTCCTAAGAGAGATAATTTTTTTATGTATTGGTCCAACATCCTTCTCTTTCTAGATCTTGTGTAAATTTTAATTTTAATAAAATGGGTGTGAACCCCCAGTTTATCAACTCACGAGCCGCCACTGCTTCAATCCTTTCAATTGGTATCTTTTTACGAATAAAAACGATTACGCTAGTGATGAGTCATAGAGGGGGGGGGGAATCGGAATACTCAAATTCGCGGGGATAATTCATCCGAGAAGGCAATGCAAATGGTTTTTTTCTTTGCTAAGATTTTGTTTACGTTAAGTGCGTTTCGTAACTTATCGGAATAGCTTTTGCTTTTTCATTAGTCTTTTTGTATTTTTATTTTCTCACTCTTCCGATCTATTCCGAGAAGGTCCGGTCTTTTTCCTTTGCTTCTTTTTATTTTTTTTTTGCGGAACCAAAATTCCCAACTTTTGATAATCTTTCCAGATTATTCAACCCAAATTCAAGAACCCAGATTATTTTCAAGAAAAAGGACTAGTTATCGCGGAAAAAGTCGGAAAAATCACTATTTTTATTAAACGCTTTTATTAGATTTGCTCTGGGCCAAGGTCACGGGTGAAATCTTACAACTCGATTTTCGGGCACTTCCTGATATGTCAGGGCCCTGAAACTTTACACAACGATGTAACCCTCATGACACTCCAATATCCAATTATTATCTAATCAATAACCAAAAAATTAAGTTAATTATCGAGTATTTTTAATTATCAGAAAAACTGACATTTGAGACCCTTCCAAAGAGATTTTAGCTCCCAAAAAAAGAACAATACTGTAATGGGCATAGTACTATTATATTCAATCATCAAAACGACAATTCTCAAGTAATTAAATTAATTAACGGCAAATTATCGCAAAAAATTTAGATTCTTGCACATAAAATTTCAGATACTTCTAAACGTTATTAAGCCTTGAAACTTTGCAGCATAGTGTAATATTCATGACAATGCAATATTCAATTGTCAGCTAGTCAAAATCTCCGTAATTAGGGTAATAAAAGAGTATTTTCGATTATCCGATTAACTCGATTTTGAGACCCTTAAAAAATATTTTAGCTCCCAAAAAAAGGAACAATAGTAAAGGAACAATCCCCGGGGCCAGGACCCAGAGATTTTCATATTGGGTACAGAGGAATATAATTTTGAACATTTTGGAAATTAATTTGTTCACCCTGAAGGCCGCCAAAAATGAGTAAATTTCAGTTTTCAAGAGGCGTATTTCCAAAAATTTTTTCGGGGGGTACCCCCAGACCCCCTAAAAGAATTCATTACAAAATGGAGTTAATTCGCTTAAGTTTCATACTAAAGATAAATCATTATTTCGAAGGATCCAAGGCTTAACTTCATTTCAGAAAAAGCCCATCCCTGAGTATCTTTTAATATTGTGAAAAGTATCCAAGAATGAGTTTAAAATTTCTTTTTTAAGGGTCGAATTTCCAAATTCCCTGGGGATTCCCCCAGAACCCCTTTAGTGCTTGTTACTCATCCTATAATCAAGAAAACGAAATTTTTAAATTCATCAAGATTCAAATCTTGCATAGAAATGTTCAAAAACTGTATTAAGTCTATGCCTTTACTTAAGACAATTTTTGCCCCCCCTCCCACTCAAAATAAGAACTGGGGGGCCCGCTTCTCAACTTCGTCCCCGGGGCCCGGCTTGGCTCTCGGCGGCCCTGCCTTTACTTAAGACAATTTTTGCCCCCCCTCCCACTCAAAATAAGAACTGGGGGGCCCGCTTCTCAACTTCGTCCCCGGGGCCCGGCTTGGCTCTCGGCGGCCCTGCCTTTACTTAAGACAATTTTTGCCCCCCCCCCACTCAAAATAAGAACTGGGGGTCCCGCTTCTCAACTTTGTCCCCGGGGCCCGGCTTGGCTCTCGGCGGCCCTGCCTTTACTTAAGACAATTTTTGCCCCCCCCCACTCAAAATAAGAACTGGGGGTCCCGCTTCTCAACTTTGTCCCCGGGGCCCGGCTTGGCTCTCGGCGGCCCTGCCTTTACTTAAGACAATTTTTGCCCCCCCCCACTCAAAATAAGAACTGGGGGTCCCGCTTCTCAACTTTGTCCCCGGGGCCCGGCTTGGCTCTCGGCGGCCCTGCCTTTACTTAAGACAATTTTTGCCCCCCCCCCACTCAAAATAAGAACTGGGGGTCCCGCTTCTCAACTTTGTCCCCGGGGCCCGGCTTGGCTCTCGGCGGCCCTGCCTTTACTTAAGACAATTTTTGCCCCCCCCCACTCAAAATAAGAACTGGGGGTCCCGCTTCTCAACTTTGTCCCCGGGGCCCGGCTTGGCTCTCGGCGGCCCTGCCTTTACTTAAGACAATTTTTGCCCCCCCTCCCACTCAAAATAAGAACTGGGGGGCCCGCTTCTCAACTTCGTCCCCGGGGCCCGGCTTGGCTCTCGGCGGCCCTGCCTTTACTTAAGACAATTTTTGCCCCCCCCCCACTCAAAATAAGAACTGGGGGTCCCGCTTCTCAACTTTGTCCCCGGGGCCCGGCTTGGCTCTCGGCGGCCCTGCCTTTACTTAAGACAATTTTTGCCCCCCCCCACTCAAAATAAGAACTGGGGGTCCCGCTTCTCAACTTTGTCCCCGGGGCCCGGCTTGGCTCTCGGCGGCCCTGCCTTTACTTAAGACAATTTTTGCCCCCCCCCACTCAAAATAAGAACTGGGGGTCCCGCTTCTCAACTTTGTCCCCGGGGCCCGGCTTGGCTCTCGGCGGCCCTGCCTTTACTTAAGACAATTTTTGCCCCCCCCCACTCAAAATAAGAACTGGGGGTCCCGCTTCTCAACTTTGTCCCCGGGGCCCGGCTTGGCTCTCGGCGGCCCTGCCTTTACTTAAGACAATTTTTGCCCCCCCCACTCAAAATAAGAACTGGGGGTCCCGCTTCTCAACTTTGTCCCCGGGGCCCGGCTTGGCTCTCGGCGGCCCTGCCTTTACTTAAGACAATTTTTGCCCCCCCCCACTCAAAATAAGAACTGGGGGGCCCGCTTCTCAACTTCGTCCCCGGGGCCCGGCTTGGCTCTCGGCGGCCCTGCCTTTACTTAAGACAATTTTTGCCCCCCCCACTCAAAATAAGAACTGGGGGTCCCGCTTCTCAACTTTGTCCCCGGGGCCCGGCTTGGCTCTCGGCGGCCCTGCCTTTACTTAAGACAATTTTTGCCCCCCCCCACTCAAAATAAGAACTGGGGGTCCCGCTTCTCAACTTCGTCCCCGGGGCCCGGCTTGGCTCTCGGCGGCCCTGCCTTTACTTAAGACAATTTTTGCCCCCCCCACTCAAAATAAGAACTGGGGGTCCCGCTTCTCAACTTTGTCCCCGGGGCCCGGCTTGGCTCTCGGCGGCCCTGCCTTTACTTAAGACAATTTTTGCCCCCCCCACTCAAAATAAGAACTGGGGGGCCCGCTTCTCAACTTCGTCCCCGGGGCCCGGCTTGGCTCTCGGCGGCCCTGCCTTTACTTAAGACAATTTTTGCCCCCCCCCACTCAAAATAAGAACTGGGGGTCCCGCTTCTCAACTTTGTCCCCGGGGCCCGGCTTGGCTCTCGGCGGCCCTGCCTTTACTTAAGACAATTTTTGCCCCCCCCACTCAAAATAAGAACTGGGGGTCCCGCTTCTCAACTTTGTCCCCGGGGCCCGGCTTGGCTCTCGGCGGCCCTGCCTTTACTTAAGACAATTTTTGCCCCCCCCCCACTCAAAATAAGAACTGGGGGTCCCGCTTCTCAACTTCGTCCCCGGGGCCCGGCTTGGCTCTCGGCGGCCCTGCCTTTACTTAAGACAATTTTTGCCCCCCCCCCCCACTCAAAATAAGAACTGGGGGTCCCGCTTCTCAACTTCGTCCCCGGGGCCCGGCTTGGCTCTCGGCGGCCCTGCCTTTACTTAAGACAATTTTTGCCCCCCCCACTCAAAATAAGAACTGGGGGTCCCGCTTCTCAACTTTGTCCCCGGGGCCCGGCTTGGCTCTCGGCGGCCCTGCCTTTACTTAAGACAATTTTTGCCCCCCCCCACTCAAAATAAGAACTGGGGGTCCCGCTTCTCAACTTCGTCCCCGGGGCCCGGCTTGGCTCTCGGCGGCCCTGCCTTTACTTAAGACAATTTTTGCCCCCCCCACTCAAAATAAGAACTGGGGGGCCCGCTTCTCAACTTTGTCCCCGGGGCCCGGCTTGGCTCTCGGCGGCCCTGCCTTTACTTAAGACAATTTTTGCCCCCCCCCACTCAAAATAAGAACTGGGGGTCCCGCTTCTCAACTTCGTCCCCGGGGCCCGGCTTGGCTCTCGGCGGCCCTGCCTTTACTTAAGACAATTTTTGCCCCCCCCACTCAAAATAAGAACTGGGGGGCCCGCTTCTCAACTTCGTCCCCGGGGCCCGGCTTGGCTCTCGGCGGCCCTGCCTTTACTTAAGACAATTTTTGCCCCCCCCCCCACTCAAAATAAGAACTGGGGGTCCCGCTTCTCAACTTCGTCCCCGGGGCCCGGCTTGGCTCTCGGCGGCCCTGCCTTTACTTAAGACAATTTTTGCCCCCCCCACTCAAAATAAGAACTGGGGGTCCCGCTTCTCAACTTTGTCCCCGGGGCCCGGCTTGGCTCTCGGCGGCCCTGCCTTTACTTAAGACAATTTTTGCCCCCCCCCACTCAAAATAAGAACTGGGGGTCCCGCTTCTCAACTTCGTCCCCGGGGCCCGGCTTGGCTCTCGGCGGCCCTGCCTTTACTTAAGACAATTTTTGCCCCCCCCACTCAAAATAAGAACTGGGGGTCCCGCTTCTCAACTTTGTCCCCGGGGCCCGGCTTGGCTCTCGGCGGCCCTGCCTTTACTTAAGACAATTTTTGCCCCCCCCACTCAAAATAAGAACTGGGGGGCCCGCTTCTCAACTTCGTCCCCGGGGCCCGGCTTGGCTCTCGGCGGCCCTGCCTTTACTTAAGACAATTTTTGCCCCCCCCCACTCAAAATAAGAACTGGGGGTCCCGCTTCTCAACTTTGTCCCCGGGGCCCGGCTTGGCTCTCGGCGGCCCTGCCTTTACTTAAGACAATTTTTGCCCCCCCCACTCAAAATAAGAACTGGGGGGCCCGCTTCTCAACTTCGTCCCCGGGGCCCGGCTTGGCTCTCGGCGGCCCTGCCTTTACTTAAGACAATTTTTGCCCCCCCCACTCAAAATAAGAACTGGGGGTCCCGCTTCTCAACTTTGTCCCCGGGGCCCGGCTTGGCTCTCGGCGGCCCTGCCTTTACTTAAGACAATTTTTGCCCCCCCCCCCCACTCAAAATAAGAACTGGGGGTCCCGCTTCTCAACTTCGTCCCCGGGGCCCGGCTTGGCTCTCGGCGGCCCTGCCTTTACTTAAGACAATTTTTGCCCCCCCCACTCAAAATAAGAACTGGGGGGCCCGCTTCTCAACTTCGTCCCCGGGGCCCGGCTTGGCTCTCGGCGGCCCTGCCTTTACTTAAGACAATTTTTGCCCCCCCCACTCAAAATAAGAACTGGGGGTCCCGCTTCTCAACTTTGTCCCCGGGGCCCGGCTTGGCTCTCGGCGGCCCTGCCTTTACTTAAGACAATTTTTGCCCCCCCCACTCAAAATAAGAACTGGGGGTCCCGCTTCTCAACTTTGTCCCCGGGGCCCGGCTTGGCTCTCGGCGGCCCTGCCTTTACTTAAGACAATTTTTGCCCCCCCCCCACTCAAAATAAGAACTGGGGGTCCCGCTTCTCAACTTCGTCCCCGGGGCCCGGCTTGGCTCTCGGCGGCCCTGCCTTTACTTAAGACAATTTTTGCCCCCCCCACTCAAAATAAGAACTGGGGGGCCCGCTTCTCAACTTCGTCCCCGGGGCCCGGCTTGGCTCTCGGCGGCCCTGCCTTTACTTAAGACAATTTTTGCCCCCCCCACTCAAAATAAGAACTGGGGGTCCCGCTTCTCAACTTCGTCCCCGGGGCCCGGCTTGGCTCTCGGCGGCCCTGCCTTTACTTAAGACAATTTTTGCCCCCCCCCACTCAAAATAAGAACTGGGGGTCCCGCTTCTCAACTTCGTCCCCGGGGCCCGGCTTGGCTCTCGGCGGCCCTGCCTTTACTTAAGACAATTTTTGCCCCCCCCCCCACTCAAAATAAGAACTGGGGGTCCCGCTTCTCAACTTCGTCCCCGGGGCCCGGCTTGGCTCTCGGCGGCCCTGCCTTTACTTAAGACAATTTTTGCCCCCCCCACTCAAAATAAGAACTGGGGGGCCCGCTTCTCAACTTCGTCCCCGGGGCCCGGCTTGGCTCTCGGCGGCCCTGCCTTTACTTAAGACAATTTTTGCCCCCCCCACTCAAAATAAGAACTGGGGGTCCCGCTTCTCAACTTCGTCCCCGGGGCCCGGCTTGGCTCTCGGCGGCCCTGCCTTTACTTAAGACAATTTTTGCCCCCCCCCCACTCAAAATAAGAACTGGGGGTCCCGCTTCTCAACTTCGTCCCCGGGGCCCGGCTTGGCTCTCGGCGGCCCTGCCTTTACTTAAGACAATTTTTGCCCCCCCCCCACTCAAAATAAGAACTGGGGGTCCCGCTTCTCAACTTCGTCCCCGGGGCCCGGCTTGGCTCTCGGCGGCCCTGCCTTTACTTAAGACAATTTTTGCCCCCCCCCACTCAAAATAAGAACTGGGGGTCCCGCTTCTCAACTTCGTCCCCGGGGCCCGGCTTGGCTCTCGGCGGCCCTGCCTTTACTTAAGACAATTTTTGCCCCCCCCCACTCAAAATAAGAACTGGGGGTCCCGCTTCTCAACTTCGTCCCCGGGGCCCGGCTTGGCTCTCGGCGGCCCTGCCTTTACTTAAGACAATTTTTGCCCCCCCCCCACTCAAAATAAGAACTGGGGGTCCCGCTTCTCAACTTCGTCCCCGGGGCCCGGCTTGGCTCTCGGCGGCCCTGCCTTTACTTAAGACAATTTTTGCCCCCCCCCCACTCAAAATAAGAACTGGGGGTCCCGCTTCTCAACTTCGTCCCCGGGGCCCGGCTTGGCTCTCGGCGGCCCTGCCTTTACTTAAGACAATTTTTGCCCCCCCCCACTCAAAATAAGAACTGGGGGTCCCGCTTCTCAACTTCGTCCCCGGGGTCTGGCTTGGCTCTCGGCGGCCCTGCCTTTACTTAAGACAATTTTTGCCCCCCCCCACTCAAAATAAGAACTGGGGGGCCCGCTTCTCAACTTCGTCCCCGGGGTCCGGCTTGGCTCTCGGCGGCCCTGCCTTTACTTAAGACAATTTTTGCCCCCCCCACTCAAAATAAGAACTGGGGGGCCCGCTTCTCAACTTCGTCCCCGGGGTCCGGCTTGGCTCTCGGCGGCCCTGCCTTTACTTAAGACAATTTTTGCCCCCCCCCCACTCAAAATAAGAACTGGGGGGCCCGCTTCTCAACTTCGTCCCCGGGGTCCGGCTTGGCTCTCGGCGGCCCTGCCTTTACTTAAGACAATTTCTGCCCCCCCCCACTCAAAATAAGAACTGGGGGGCCCGCTTCTCAACTTCGTCCCCGGGGCCCGGCTTGGCTCTCGGCGGCCCTGCCTTTACTTAAGACAATTTTTGCCCCCCCCAATCAAAATAAGAACTGGGGGGCCCGCTTCTCAACTTCGTCCCCGGGGCCCGGCTTGGCTCTCGGTGGCCCTGCCTTTACTTAAGACAATTTTTGCCCCCCCCCCACTCAAAATAAGAACTGGGGGGCCCGCTTCTCAACTTCGTCCCCGGGGCCCGGCTTGGCTCTCGGCGGCCCTTCCTTTACTTAAGACAATTTTTGCCCCCCCCACTCAAAATAAGAACTGGGGGGCCCGCTTCTCAACTTCGTCCCCGGGGCCCGGCTTGGCTCTCGGTGGCCCTGCCTTTACTTAAGACAATTTTTGCCCCCCCCCCACTCAAAATAAGAACTGGGGGGCCCGCTTCTCAACTTCGTCCCCGGGGTCCGGCTTGGCTCTCGGCGGCCCTGCCTTTACTTAAGACAATTTCTGCCCCCCCCCACTCAAAATAAGAACTGGGGGGCCCGCTTCTCAACTTCGTCCCCGGGGCCCGGCTTGGCTCTCGGCGGCCCTGCCTTTACTTAAGACAATTTTTGCCCCCCCCCCACTCAAAATAAGAACTGGGGGGCCCGCTTCTCAACTTCGTCCCCGGGGCCCGGCTTGGCTCTCGGCGGCCCTTCCTTTACTTAAGACAATTTTTGCCCCCCCCCACTCAAAATAAGAACTGGGGGGCCCGCTTCTCAACTTCGTCCCCGGGGCCCGGCTTGGCTCTCGGTGGCCCTGCCTTTACTTAAGACAATTTTTGCCCCCCCCCCACTCAAAATAAGAACTGGGGGGCCCGCTTCTCAACTTCGTCCCCGGGGTCCGGCTTGGCTCTCGGCGGCCCTGCCTTTACTTAAGACAATTTTTGCCCCCCCCACTCAAAATAAGAACTGGGGGGCCCGCTTCTCAACTTCGTCCCCGGGGTCCGGCTTGGCTCTCGGCGGCCCTGCCGTTACTTAAGACAATTTTTGCCCCCCCCCACTCAAAATAAGAACTGGGGGGCCCGCTTCTCAACTTCGTCCCCGGGGCCCGGCTTGGCTCTCGGCGGCCCTGCCTTTACTTAAGACAATTTTTGCCCCCCCCCACTCAAAATAAGAACTGGGGGGCCCGCTTCTCAACTTCGTCCCCGGGGCCCGGCTTGGCTCTCGGCGGCCCTGCCTTTACTTAAGACAATTTTTGCCCCCCCCCACTCAAAATAAGAACTGGGGGGCCCGCTTCTCAACTTCGTCCCCGGGGTCCGGCTTGGCTCTCGGCGGCCCTGCCTTTACTTAAGACAATTTTTGCCCCCCCCACTCAAAATAAGAACTGGGGGGCCCGCTTCTCAACTTCGTCCCCGGGGTCCGGCTTGGCTCTCGGCGGCCCTTCCTTTACTTAAGACAATTTTTGCCCCCCCCCACTCAAAATAAGAACTGGGGGGCCCGCTTCTCAACTTCGTCCCCGGGGCCCGGCTTGGCTCTCGGCGGCCCTGCCTTTACTTAAGACAATTTTTGCCCCCCCCCCCCACTCAAAATAAGAACTGGGGGGCCCGCTTCTCAACTTCGTCCCCGGGGTCCGGCTTGGCTCTCGGCGGCCCTTCCTTTACTTAAGACAATTTTTGCCCCCCCCACTCAAAATAAGAACTGGGGGGCCCGCTTCTCAACTTCGTCCCCGGGGCCCGGCTTGGCTCTCGGCGGCCCTTCCTTTACTTAAGACAATTTTTGCCCCCCCCACTCAAAATAAGAACTGGGGGGCCCGCTTCTCAACTTCGTCCCCGGGGCCCGGCTTGGCTCTCGGTGGCCCTGCCTTTACTTAAGACAATTTTTGCCCCCCCACTCAAAATAAGAACTGGGGGGCCCGCTTCTCAACTTCGTCCCCGGGGCCCGGCTTGGCTCTCGGTGGCCCTGCCTTTACTTAAGACAATTTTTGCCCCCCCCCACTCAAAATAAGAACTGGGGGGCCCGCTTCTCAACTTCGTCCCCGGGGTCCGGCTTGGCTCTCGGCGGCCCTTCCTTTACTTAAGACAATTTTTGCCCCCCCCACTCAAAATAAGAACTGGGGGGCCCGCTTCTCAACTTCGTCCCCGGGGCCCGGCTTGGCTCTCGGTGGCCCTGCCTTTACTTAAGACAATTTTTGCCCCCCCCCCACTCAAAATAAGAACTGGGGGGCCCGCTTCTCAACTTCGTCCCCGGGGCCCGGCTTGGCTCTCGGCGGCCCTGTTTGGACCGCTTATTTTCAATTCCCACATGAAGAACGCAACAGTGTACCGATCGACCAATAGGAGTGTGCTTTAGCTCCTCCTCCTCCTTCAAAAAAAAAAGAGACCACAACAAGAACACGTTTTTGGTTTATGCTTTTTTGTTTGTTCAAATACCTATTTTTTGTTATTATGATAGAGAATGAAATGGAGTTCTCTTCAGATACAAATTTCATTGAAAAAAAGAAGATTTGGTAAAAGTAAGACTTAAAGTTAAAGATAAATATGAATTTATGGTGTGGCTAAAGGTATAATATGATTACTTCTGAAGTTTTTATCATTCATTTTTAAAGTGAATTCATCATTTGAGTAGATTGAGATAATTCAGAGTAGGTTTTTTTTTACGATTTTTTAAATAAGTTATAACACAAAATTTTTCCTAATTTAAAAATAAGATAATATTTTTTCCTATACATGCTTGTCTCTGCATTTAGAGATGCTCAGCTAGGCATGTAGAAAGCAAATTAGATGTAAATTAAAAGAAATCATGAACATATTTTAAATATAGGGGAGAGATGGGTACCTGAAACATATTTTAGTAAATTATTTTTCTATTCAATGATATTACTTATTCAAACACACCTAATGTATATTAAATAAAACTAATTCAAATAAGTTCCTGACTTTCATGAAATGTTCCTGTTCAAGTGACTGATTAGTTGATTGTTTGGCAAGTTTTATTTCTTATCAACATTTTGGTAAGGGATTTAATATTGATTTGATACTTAAACAAATCTTAATTGTAAAGCTAACATCACAGATTTTTCTTTGTGTTACATATAGTTATGTTTTAAAAGTCGCACTTAGACTACTATACAGGGTGTCCCGTAAATGATGTGTCACACTTCTAGGGGGGATAGTAGACACCTAGACGAGTCAGAATCACATAGGACTTAGGGGTCCCAGACCCAATCCCAGGGAGTTAAAAATGGAGCGACAACCCAAAACAATTAGTGAAAAATTCAATTTGTAGTAGAACTACTATTGGTAAAAATGTAATTATGGTCTCAAATTTTGTGGTTTATTATGATCTTCAAAATTATCTTGACAGTTTTCAATTTAAAATTTTTTTATTGCGAAAAAAGTTAAAAAACAGCAAAAAAATGTGAAAAATATGCCAAAACTTTATTTTGTTTTCCGAAATCCTTTCTTTTGATTTGATAATCTGAAAGAACATAATTAATTAACCTTAAGTCCAAAGTTTCACGTAAATAGCATCAGTATTAAACGCTTGAGAGCCTGTTAAAATTAGTTTTAGGCGTGCTAAATCGGCTTCGGAAAACGAATGTTCAGGGAGAATCTACAAGTTACGGATAGATGTCTGCCAACTTTCATTCCTCGCCCGATTTGGCGAGACAGGAGATGAGTACTGTCGTACCGCGAGGAGAAGAGCTTTGAACAGGGTTGCCGTGAGTAGACGAGTTTAAAAGAAGAGGGAAGCTGGTATGAATTGAACGGCAATATTTGGCTTTTTAAGCGTACATTGTTTGGCGAATGAGAAAACGCGTTTCGCGAATGAAAACAAGATAATCATATTTTATTAAATTGCATTGAAATATAGATTATCTTTGAAATTTCTCGTTAATAAAAATCGAAAATACCTTTAGGCATGAAACATTTTTGTACGTTTAGTATGCTTTAATATTGCTATTTTGAGTGAATTAGTTATAATTAGTTTTATATAAAATAGCTCATATCACTTAAATTAATAATTTTATAAATTAATCACCATTCTCGAAATTTAAATGAAGCTTTAGAAACTTGTAAAGTGACAAAATATAGAAATATTTATTAATTTTTTAAAAATATTTTATAACATTTAAATACAATCTAATGCAATTCATTGTCACTAGAACTGCAGTCACTGTCAGTGTTTGACAAAGATTCTGAATCGCTGTTCAACAAATTAATCACTAATTTGTCTACAATATCTTCGATCAACCCATCGTTACAGAGACGATTGTGAACGATCGGATGGGGTTAGAGAAAGATAATTTAAACGCTAATTTTCATGAATTAACGTCTACTTTGAAACAAGATATGATCAGATCCAATAAAATTAAAGGTAACTACTTGATAGGATAAATGATAAGCAACTTGAGAGTTTAAAAAGAAGGATTAATGAACATGTTAAAAGTTATAAAATATCCAAAATAAAATCAGATATAAATTGATGTAAATCACATAACATTATATCAAATTTAATAGATCAGATTCGGTGAAATATTTAAGATCAGTTGAAAAAGATCAGATCAGTTAAAATAGATCAGATCAGTTAAAATAGATCAGATCAGTTGAAAAAGGTCAGATTAGAAATATTTAATCAAATCAGATGTAATGCGAAAGGAAATTCCAAAATTCGTTACTCTAGAATCGAAAGAAGTACACAGCTGAAAGATACCCACTCAGATTTGGAACATTTATTTTAGCGCCAAGTGAATTACCACCACCCCCAAAATTCAGTGGAATAATCCGTTTCTATACCAACCGCAGCATCATCGTATGACGTCAATAGCTCTTCTCCTCGCGGTAGGACAGTATGAAAATATCTGAAATGCGCCAATTCAACAATTTGGCGAAATGAAAATTTCAAAAGCGTAAAATGTTGATTCTTAATTCTTTTTATTTTTAGGAAACAAGAGATTAATTAATTTAATTTAAAAATTTTTTTGAACATAAAGAACAAACATGATTTTACTACTGATTTTTAGGAACTATCGATCTTAAAAATCAATAGTATGAATTGTTAGAAATTATCTGATAGTATCGATAGTTTTTTATTCAATCGATAGTTGTGTTGGTTTTACAAATGTATCAATCATGCAAACAGCATTACTACTTATTGCGTTTAATGAGAAAAACTGTACATTTGATAACTTAGGTAAAAAAAACAGAAGAATCTATTATTTACAAACATGGTTCGTAAAATATCTTTTGTACATAGTTTTTGTGGTTATTTTCCATCATTATACCCCCGCTCTGGGATACGTCAGTCGGTGGATCCTCAATCGCTAGGTTCCTGATTTCGGGTTGCGATACAAGGGTGGTTCCTATTAATTAAAGAATGATAAAGCAAGTGGGTATGCAGGGTCTCCCCTCAAATTCCGATATAAGAAATTTGCAAAATAAAATAATGCAGGTTATTGAAAGTTATGACAAACCTAAGATATTGCTTATCGGACGGTGAGGGATAGCCCCCATACACTTTGCTTAATCTCATTGACATTTCTCGATTAATAGAAACCAACCTTGTATCGCAATTCGAAATCACGAACCCAGCGATCGAGGATCCGCCGACTGACCTATCCTAGTGCAGGGGTATAATGAAAAATAACTACAAAAACTGTTTACAAAAAGTGTTCAAAGTTGGCATGGTGGTTCACTTTTTTATGGGATGGGAATTATTTTGAAAAAAAATTAGTAAATTAATTAATTTACTTAAATTTTTGCCTTCGATTTCAGACCGTCACAGAAGTCTAGAAGATAAATGTTTATTGAACTTAACAAAACAGAGACTTAAGAAAAAATAAGTTGTAACTATCCCTTTTGCTAACAAACATTGCTTATTTTCTTAGGTATAGTAACAATTTTTTCTTGAGTGTCTGATTTGATAGCTTGAATACATTTACCTTTTAGACTTCTAGTGACGATCCGAAAACTAAGGCCACACATCGCCAAGGAAGTTTGAACTATCTGTAGAAGCGTAGGTTGGCGAGGAATCTCGTATTGCAAATAATGTTGGGAAATTTGGCGAGCATCTATCCGTAAATTGTAGATTATCCCTAAACGTTCGTTTTCCGAAGCCGTTTTTGCTCCCATAAAACTAACTTTAACAGGCTCTCAAGCGTTTAATACTGATGCTATTTACGTGAAACTTTGGACTTAAGGTTAATTAATTATGCTCTTTCAGATTATTAAATCAAACAAAAGGATTTCGGAAAACAAAATAAAGTTTTGGCATATTTTTCACATTTTTTTGCTGTTTTTTAACTTTTTTCGTAATAAAAAAAATTTTAAATTGAAAACTGTCAAGATAATTTTGAAGATCATATTAAACAACAAAATTTGAGACAATAATTACATTTTTACCAATAGTAGTTCTTCTACAAATTGAATTTTTCAATACTTGTTTTGGGGTGTCGCTCCATTTTTAACTCCCAGGGATTGGGTCTGGGACCCCAAATCCTATGTGATTCTGACTCGTCTAGGTGTCTACTATCCCCCCTAGAAGTGTGACACATCATTTACGGGACACCCTGTATAGTACAATGTGTATTTAGAAAAAAAGTTTCATTTAATGCTCATTTATATAATACTTATGAAGTCTAGTTTTCTCATAAAAAATGCTAATTTATAAAGGAAAGTATGTGTCAAGTTTTAATTTTAGTTGTCTGATATTATAAGCACTTCATTATTTATATTGTACCTACAAACATTATAAAGTTAATTTTCACTTATAATGATTGTTCTTTTGAAAATTGGTCATACTGAAGTTGTGGGATGAGCGTTATTAAGCATTTTGCCTCAATAAAATTATTAAAATTAATCATTACTTGGCTACTTTCTCTTTCAGTTTATTCGGTTCAATTCCCTTAACGTTCCCGCTGAATATTGCAAAGCTTTTTTGTATGCTATACATACAGATATCAAAAAATTATACTGATTTTTATTGATAAACAGAATAGTTTATTGATTTCACTAAACATTTTAACCTATGACTTTGAAATTAGTAATATTTCAACTTTTTGGTGCTCAAAAGAACATTACAGTATTAAATGGAATTGAATCCCATTTATTCATATCTCAAATTCTTATCTTTGCATGAATAGGATGAATCCTAATTGATGGGTGCGATAGATGAAGGAGATAGATTAACAAGTCATGTTTTTTACCCATAAGCCCAATAATTCATAAAATTAAAAACAATCAAGACATCTCAAGTTTTATAAAATGTAGGGTTAGACTTCAGTATGTCCTGCCAAATATTGCCAAGCTGTTTTAAAATTTAAGTATTAGAAAGATCTCAATTCAAAGCTAATCAATTAAAATATCTACAATTATATCAATGAAAGTCAAAAAAAGGTAGAAACATTCGAATATTTTTCATCTAAAATGACTAAGCAATATTAAACAGGACAGTCTACATAATAAATATAGGGAATGATGAAGTTTGCAGTGTTATTGGTACTTTAAAATAAGCCTGACACAAATCTAGATCACTGGATTTATTGATAATCTTTCACTGTTAATGTTAAAACATAAAACAGTTAAAAGCTTCCTGCTAGTTAAGTATTTACATTTATATCATCATATAAAATACTTACAGTTAATAACTTTCAGCAGAAAACAAAGTTTTAGTTCCCATTTTCTATTTAAATATTTTAATCACAAAAAACACAGTTTATTGTTTACAACTTTACATATCGTCTATAAGAACTGCAGTAAACCTTTAGAGAGAATTCTCGCATCAGTAATTTATTCAACTGCGATGTAATTAACACCCGTAGTCTTTACTGCGACAATCCCTGAGCTGCATATTAACATTAATATATTATTTTGAGTATACTTTTTACTGTTTATAGCGCTCAATAGTGTGATCCACAATGTAAACAAAAGTCTCGACTTCGAATAGACTCTCGTTTCCTCGCGGCGGCTTTGCCCTGTAGATGTAGTGAAGGGAGGAGCTAAAACGAGCAAACAAGCAATCCTATTGGTCGATCGGTACACTGTTGCGTTCTTCATGTGGGAATTGAAAATAAGCGTTTGGCTTAGGTGTATCAAAACTAGTTAATACCCTGTTTTTTAGAGTCAAATTTCCGAAAATTTTCTGGGTAAGACCCCCTCTTTGGAACATAGTTTAACATTGAATATATTGGTGGGATGTAGTTTGTATTTTAAAGATATTATTTCTGTTACTTCTCTTTTGTTTCTACTAGATTATAACAATAATATTCTAGTGACAAACATTCTTTAGTATTTTTAAAGGTTTGATCATTGCTTTATCTTTAAAAATTGTTTATTCAACTATTCACAATATTATTCATCTTTAGGAAACTTAACCATTAGGAAACTTTTATTAACATGCTTTCATTAACTATTTTTCTGAAACATATACTCAGTTTCTTACCAGCGATACATAATCTGATATAAGCCCTATTATAATTTTTACTGTAACTTCTTTTGCGGCCCTCCATGTCTCAACCAACGATGAGAGTGGCCCTCCTCCCAAAAAGGTTGTGCATCCCTATTGTAATCTGTCTTAGCTTTTAAAGCTGGCTCAAAGTCTAAAGTTTTGTGAAAGTGTAAAGAGTAGAATATACAAAACATATAAAAAATTAACCTTTCATATGAATACCCGATTCATATTTTTATTTTTAAAGTGATATCGGGTGCAATTAATCAAACCTGGAATTTTTTATGAGAATTTCCTGGAAAAGTCAGGGAATTTTATTACCAAAATTGAGTGGTAACCCTGTTATACTCTTACTCAGGCCCGTGCTGGGGACAAAAGGGTGAAAGGGCGCCGCCAAAATAGTTATTTGTAAACCTAAAAACCTACTTTTCTTTTAAGATTGGCGACGTTTCACAAATTGCTCTTCTCAGTAGAAAAAAATTAAAGCAATACTGCTATTTGAGATATATTTGATTGTTTTTTATTATTAATATTTGTGAAAAACAGTATGTTGAATCATTTTTGAGCCTCTTCGGATGATATACATCAAAAGAGACATCCCTCCTTGTCAAGAGAATATTCAAGGAAAATCAGTTTATAATGTATTTTAAAAATTCGAGGGGGGTCTGGGGGTCCTCCCCCAGAATATTTTTGGAATTTTTACTCCTGAAAGTACTGTTTTGACACATTTTGAGACCATTTGGGTTACACCCGGAGGAAAAAAACAGCATAAATATTTGTCTAAATTTTAGGGGGGTGAAACCCCGAAAACCAGTGTTATTCCTAGGATTTTTTTGGAGGAGTAAAAATACTCCTTGACTTTTTTAGGAGGAGTGAAGTACGGAAATATGCTATTTGGAAATTACTATGGCTGTATGAAAACACAATTAAAAAGTATGATAATTAGGATCAGGCCCGTATTTAGCGTTCTTGCCGCCCCCCTATTTCATTTTATGTTTCAAGAAAATGGGAAGGATGGGGGTTCCCAGAAATTTTTTGAAATTTTCCCCTTTAAGCTAGTGTTTTTATATCATTTTGAATCTCTGGGAAACACCCGAAGGGAACCGCTTCTTGTAAGTGGCAAAATTTCCGAGAGAAAAACACTTTTAACAGACGTCTAAGTTATTGCAGGGGGGGGGGGTCTGGAGGTTCTCCTCCAGGAAAATTTTTGAAATTTGACCCTAAAAAGTATTGTTTTTACTCCTTTTGAGACCCTTTGAGACCCAGATTTATTCTAACAAGTTGCAGAATTTTCAAGGAGAAAAAATATAAAAAAATTGAAGTCAAAATTACTGCCTTGAACTGGAAAGCCATGATACCCTCAAAAAACTATTACTTATTCTTCGTCACACTATGAATGATTTAAAACTCATTTTGAAAAATGAGTCACTAACAAAAAATACAAAAAAACTGTTAACCAGTCGTCAAAGTTTTGGAGGGGGATTTAGGGGTTCTCCCCCAGAAATTTTTTTCAAATTTGACCCCTTTTAGCCATTTTATGCAGTGTATTTTTTAGTCCTCCTGGTGCCTTCCCCATTCCGGAAAAACAAAGCCATAAATATTTGCCGTCAAGGAGTTGGATTATCTTAACGGGTTTATTGGGGGTGTTGGGGGTTGGATAATTGGCCCACTCCTCTCCCTTCACAAACATTTTTTTTACAAAGCTGCATAGTTTGTAGCATTTTGAATTGTAATCTGCCGCCCCCCAAAATTTTGCCGCCCTGTGCTATAGCACATGTTGCACGTGCCTAAATACGGCCCTGATTAGGATGCCCTGACTGAAGGTTTAAGCTAAAACCTTTGTGAAAAATTCAAAGAGTGAAAATACTCCTGTCTAGTTTTTTAAAGAGTAATTCCGATTTTCAAGGAGTGAAATACTCTCTCAGAGGAGTTAAAAATATCTCTGCCTAAAACCCCATTGGATATGGCCCTGCGTTCGATACTCCTCTCTAATGACTAAGGACGGCCCTTAGTCAAGTAACTACCTGTTTATAAATAACAGCACCCAAAAAAATTAACGCCCCGCCCTTTCAATTTCAACGTATTTCACTAAAGGCCCAACAAAAAATCAGTGCTGTGCCCTTGCATTTTCTGGTTTGTGCATGAAGAGGGGCGTCTAAAAGACACCACCCCGCCTTCGCAAATTCGAAGTATTAAACAAAGAGCAAAATCGCCATGAAAAATCACCGCAGTAAAATTAAAGCGGAACTTCTAAAATTTCGCGGTAGCTTAAAAGGGCGCCCTGAAAACACCTCCTAGTTTTCCACTATCAAGGTATGTATTAGTACTTTTTTTTCGCTTAGGGTTCCCCTAGTGCAAAAAACACTACCTTGACTTAACGGGATACGTCGTTTTCGTCCCCGGACATTTGGTCCCCGGACATTTCGTCCCCGAAAAAATTATCGATTACTTCCTCCAGTGTTACCAGTAACATCGACATCCTATGAATATGTTTATGCGCATGCTCCGGATCTTAGCGATCTCGGACACGATTCTAGGTATCACTACTGTCTCTAATCAGCACAAATGTTAAGAGTGACCGCAATTGTAAAAACTGCGTAGTAGTGACAATGCCTCGTCAAGAGGAATCTAGATTTGTAATTTTATTTTTTCTAATTGATTTAAAAAGGGTTTTATACTACACTCCTGCACTTGCAAGAGTTTTTTCTGGGCTGCTTTTTGGTGCTGATAACAGATATTTCATCAAAATTGTGGTTTGAAAGATTTTAAAATTTTTAATTTTTTTAAATTGATTTAAAAAGGGTTTAATACTACCCTCCTGCACTTGCAAGAGTTTTTTTCTGGGCTGCTTTTCAGTGCTGATTACAGATATTTCATCAAAATTGTGGTTTGAAAGATTTTAAAATTTTAAATTTTTTTAAATTGATTTAAAAAGGGTTTAATACTACCCTCCTGCACTTGCAAGAGTTTTTTTCTGGGCTGCTTTTCAGTGCTGATTACAGATATTTCATCAAAATTGTGGTTTGAAAGATTTTGAAAGATTTTAAAATTTTAAATTTTTTTAAATTGATTTAAAAAGGGTTTAATACTACCCTCCTGCACTTGCAAGAGTTTTTTCTGGGCTGCTTTTCAGTGCTGATTACAGATATTTCATCAAAATTGTGGTTTGAAAGATTTTAAAATTTTAAATTTTTTTAAACTGATTTAAAAAGGGTTTAATACTACCCTCCTGCACTTGCAAGAGTTTTTTCTGGGCTGCTTTTTAGTGCTGATAACAGATATTTCATCAAAATTGTGGTTTGAAAGATTTTAAAATTTTAAATTTTTTTAAATTGATTTAAAAAGGGTTTAATACTACCCTCCTGCACTTGCAAGAGTTTTTTCTGGGCTGCTTTTTAGTGCTGATTACAGATATTTCATCAAAACTGTAGTTTGAAAGATTTTAAAATTTTTTTTAATTGATTTAAAAAGGGTTTAATACTACCCTCCTGCACTTGCAAGACTTTTTTCTGGGCTGATTTTCAGTGCTGATTAAGATATTTCATCAAAATTGTGGTTTGAAAGATTTTAAAAATAAAATTTTTTTAAATTGATTTAAAAAAATTTGAAATCTTTCAAACCACTGTATTGATGAAATATCTGTTATCAGCACTGAAAAACAGCCCAGAAAAAAGTTTTACACGTGCAGGAGGGTAGTATTCAACCCTTTTTAAATCAATTTAAAAAAATTTAAAATTTTAAAATCTTTCAAACCACAATTTTGATGAAATATCTTAATCAGCACTTAAAAGCAGCCCAGAAAAAAGTCTTGCAAGTGCAGGAGGGTAGTAAAAAACCCTTTTTAAATCAATTTTAAAAAATTTAAAATTTTAAAATCTTTCAAACCACAGTTCTGATAAAATATCTGTAATCAGCACTTAAAAGCAGCCCAGAAAAAAGTCTTGCAAGTGCAGGAGGGTTGTATTAAACCCTTTTTAAATCAATTTTAAAAAATTTAAAATTTTAAAATCTTTCAAACCACAGTTCTGATAAAATATCTGTAATCAGCACTTAAAAGCAGCCCAGAAAAAAGTCTTGCAAGTGCAGGAGGGTAGTATTAAACCCTTTTTAAATCAATTTTAAAAAATTTAAAATTTTAAAATCTTTCAAACCACAGTTTAGATAAATATCTGTAATCAGCACTGAAAATCAGCCCAGAAAAAAGTCTTGCACGTGCAGGAGTGTAGTATAAAACCCTTTTTAAATCAATTAGAAAAAATAAAATTACAAATCCAGATTCCTCTTGACGAGGCATTGTCACTACTACGCAGTTTTTACAATTGCGGTCACTCTTAACATTTGTGCTTATTAGAGACAGTAGTGATACCTAGAATCGTGTCCGAGATCGCTAAGATCCGGAGCATGCGCATAAACATATTCATAGGATGTCGATGTTACTGGTAACACTGAAGGAAGTAATCGATAATTTTTTCGGGGACGAAATGTCCGGGGACGAAAATACCCTAAACCTGACTTAACACTCTCAAAGGTATTGCTGTTTTGATTAAAGGCGCCCACCTACATCAGTCGCAACACTCAAAGCCTTGTCAGTTTCGGAATAGGAGGGCGCCAAAATTTCCAGGCTGGAGGGCGCACCGGTATATGTCCCGGTGGCCCAGCACGGGCCTGCTCTTACTGACTGAATAAATTGAGCTCGATTGATAAGCAAGAGAGAGGTATTTTCCGTATTATTACAAGAGGCATAATTAAGCCGAGACCCAGATAGCACGTATGCTTGCTTCAAGTTTGAGATTTAATGTAAATATGGTTGAAATTTCAAACTTGTAGAAACAAACTTACTTCAATCAATTTTTAAGCTGGGTGTTTCAAGATTGGAGTTTATCAAACTTAGTTCAATCATTTTTCAAGCAAGGGATTTCTTGCTTGGGTAATAAAATATTTTTCAATCATTAAAATTGGTTGAAAATCCAAGCAAATCACAATCTTGAATTTATCAAATTTAGTTCAATCATTTTTCCTGCAAGGAATTTCATGCTTGGGTAATAAAATATTTTTCAATCATTAAAATTGGTTGAAAATCCAAGCGAATCACAATCTTGAATTTATCAAATTTAGTTCAATCATTTTTCCTGCAAGGAATTTCTTGCTTGGGTAATAAAATATTTTTCAATCATTAAAATTGGTTGAAAATCCAAGCAAATCACAATCTTGAATTTATCAAATTTAGTTCAATCATTTTTCCTGCAAGGAATTTCTTGCTTGGGTCATAAAATATTTTTCAATCATTAAAATTGGTTGTAAATTCAAGCGAATCACAATCTTGAATTTATCAAATTTATTTCAATCATTTTTCCTGCAAGGAATTTCTTGCTTGGGTAATAAAATATTTTTCAATCATTAAAATTGGTTGAAAATCCAAGCAAATCACAATCTTGAGTTTATCAAATTTAGTTCAATCATTTTTCCTGCAAGGAATTTCTTGCTTGGGTCATAAAATATTTTTCAATCATTAAAATTGGTTGTAAATTCAAGCGAATCACTATCTTGTGTTTATCAAATTTAGTTCAATCATTTGTCCAGAAAGGAATTTTTCTCTTGGGTAATAAAATATTTTCCAAAGCGAAACACAAGCTTGATGAAAAATGGGGCCTGATTTTTTAAAGTAGCAAATAAAAATGTTGATCCGATTTTGAGTTTTTTCTCAAATTCCATAATTATCAATTTTAAACCCTAGTTGAAAAACTATTTCTCTTGGGGTATTTTTAAAGTTTTTTCTTATCTTTTAATACTTTAGAGAAAAAAATTTAGAAACATAATTTTTACTAGCTTTGGATAATTTATTTGTAATCAGCATTGAAAAATAATCTAACCTGACGGGCTTTCGATAGCGCTGTGACGTATTCAATAAAATATCGCCAGTAGCATGGCCTAAGACGTGTATTAGAATAGAATATAAATTTTTTATTAAAAAAACACAGCAAAAAAATAAAACAAATTACAAGAGATAAATCACAGACAAAAAAGCAGAAAAACGAACACACACTTACATGGAAAAAAATAAGTTTTGAGCACCAAAAGAGCACAGAGCTCGTCCTCGGTACCCAGTACCAGTTTCTTTGTTACGGTAACGAAGCATCGCTGACTAATTAACTTAAATAATATTTCTATTTCATTGTGTCCTGCTATACAATTATATACTCCAGATTTAAATTCAGTTTTACTATTAGTGGTTTTAAGGGCTTAATTTATTTTATTAAACAGGTAGGGACCCAGAAACGCGAGATTTATAAAAGATTTCTATTAGACTTTGGACTTTGGTATTAAATAATTTTCTTGCGAATTTCTAAGCGAAAAGTTACTAGTTTTGAATTGATAAAAAAACTTATTGAAAATGAACACAGAAAGTAAACGAAAAATATACATAATTCTCTTACAGTCAAAATAGGCTTTTATAAATAATTATTTTTTGTGTGAGATAAGATTTTATTCTGCAAGTCGACGATTCGGCCGTTTCCAAAACACCAACAGCGGGAAAAAATCCTGTTTGCCTTCCCCCCGCGCTCCCAGAGAATGTCATTTCGTTATCTCAGTGGGCAGTGGGGATCGCGTTCGCCCGGCGCGGGCGGAATTGACTGATTACGGGTGTCTCCGAAAATTTGTTTTCTCACAGCTCTTTCAAGGGAATCTTCTCGATGAAGAAATAAGATTATTAACAAAAGTAATCATACAATGGACATCATGGTATTTTGGGATACTTAATAAAATATTAGTTGTGTTTTTTAAATTACCAAGATTGTTTTTTGTATCTCAATATAAATATTTGTTTTGATCAGAATTTATTTCCAAAATATGACCTCCTGGAACTAAAATGTCATTGTGCTTCAGGGACATAAAGATTTAAAATTGTCAAATATTATGAATCATTCGGGATATTTTTGGCTTTTCTTTATTTCCAGCGTTTTAGTGTAGTATAGATCTCTTATACATCTTTCAATGCAGAAAATCCAAACTCACAGTACTATTAAGATAAACAAAAGGCAAGAGAAATAGCTTTCATACGGACGGTTTATATTTTTTTTATGACAAAGGGAAAACACTTCTAAAGCGTTTTTGTAAAGGATAAACGTTAAAATTTATCTTATATCAAATCAAAGAACTGATCTGTTATCTAATTCGGGTATTTTGAAAACTAAAAATGAACAGACTTGCAATCGTCTCTATTCAATAATTACGAACAGATTCGTATTCGTACATTTGCATCGAATGCATTAATTTTTGAAAGAGAATTTTGTCCATAGGTATGCACCAATCTTGTCTAATAGGACGATATTCTCAGATGCAGTGTTATTCCTAGGATTTTTTTAGAGGAGTAAAAATACTCCTTAACTTCTTTAGGAGGAGTGAAATTGAATTATAAGGAGTGAAATACAGAAATAGCATGAACATTGTACAGAGACACAAAAACCTTCCTAAGAATCAGAACAATAAATGACATAAAATTACTATGGCTGTATGAAAACACAATTAAATAGTATAAATAGGGTGCCGTGGCTTTTGGCAAGTGGCTTTTTCTAGAAGTAGGGCGAAAATGTCTTCGCTGAGATCTGTTAGTGTTTTGAGTAGAAAAATATTTGTTGATTTCGGTGGGGCCCGCGGTGCATTTTTTAAGCTAAACCTTTGTGAAAAATTCAAAGATTGAAAATACTCCTCTCTAGTTTTTTTTAAAGAGTATTTCCGATTTTCAAAGAGTGAAATACTCTCTCCGAGGAGTTAAAAATATCTCTGCTCAGATGAGTGTAGAACACCTAAATTCAAAGATTTCAATACTTCAATTAAGTCCGTAAGAAGAATAATTGATAAGATTTAATTAATCCAATATCTCAATCGAATATTATTCTAATAGAAAAGTAAACTGTTGAAAGCACAATGAGAAAATGCGTTTATTGGGAGAATTTTATGGTGTATTTCGACCAATCAAATGCTCAAACGATCGATCACCGTATTTTACCATTTCCGGAATTTCTATTTTATATATTAAGAAGAGCCAGTCTAAGAGACTAAACTACAAAATTCTTCAGTCGGAGCATACCAATTAATAATTGATAGGATTTAATTAATCCAACATCTCAATCGAGTATTACACTTATGGAAAAGTTAACTGTTGAAAGCAGAATGAGAAAAAGCATTGCTTGGAGGATTTTTATGGTGTAACAGCCTATCTAAGAGGCTAAACTACAAAATTTTTCAGTCGGAGCATACCAATGAATAATTGATAGGATTTAATTAATCCAGCATATCAATCGAATATTATGCTGATAAAAAAGTAAACTATCGAAAGCACAATGGGAGAAGATGCTTTGATTGGGGGATTTGTATGGTGTAAGAGCGTGTCTAGAGGCCATACTACACAATTTTTTATATTACCCAACCCAAACATTTTGAGTAAATTAAATAACATCCATTTATTCGTCAAAGCAAGTTGTTTGGGGGATTTTTCCTATAGTCTATATCTATATCCCTTTGTGTGGATTGCACTCAAAGAGCATAATGTTAAGAATGTTAAAATAAAACAGTATAGTGGAGGTCCAGAAAAATTTTGGAAATTTACCCCTAAAAGTAGTGTTTTGAACTCATTTTGAGACCCTTTAGGTAACACCAATGTGGAATACTCCTTGAAAGTCACAAAATTTTCACGGGAAAATATAGTACAGTAGATTTCGAGAACTCATTTTTAGACCCCTTGGGTTGTTTGTAAAGACACAATTTTCAAGGAAAAAAACACATTAAAAATTTATGTCAAAATTTCGGGAGGGGTTTGGACCCCTAACCCCCCCCCTTGGATACGGCCCTGCAGGGTGTCAGTTACTGGAAAAATATTAGATTTTAAAAATTAAGTTGCACAGCAACATTCTACAAATAGCTCTTACCATATTTGCTAGAATTTTCATACAATTACCTTGAATTTCACAAAAACACCAGTAACTGACACTCGTGTCAGTTGTTTGGATCCAGTAACTGATTGAAATTGATTGTTTGGAATTGTGAAATTGATTGTTTGGAATTGTGAAATTGATTGTTTGGATCCAGTAACTGACACCCAATTTTAAATAAATAAATTAGTACTTTTTTCAAAAATAACTACCCATTTAGCATGATTTATGTACAATTATCGATTGCATGTTAGTTCAAATAGGTTTCAAAAGGAAATTTTGCTTAATTTTAGACTAAACAAAAATGCATTTCCTTAATTTCAGCTTTTCAGCATTAAGCCAACTAATAATCGTTTCTTGACACTAAATGGGAATTCTCAATTATTAAAAATTGATGGAAAATTAAATATTGCATAAAGTTAAAAATAAATGTCTAAATTATTAAGAAAGGCCATCATTTCAGTTACTGGTGCCCTGTCAGTTACTGATGCCACTACCCTATTTCGTTATTTTTGGAAATTTATCAGAACACTTGTCACTTGCGCCCTAATCCTAAAGAACCTATAATTTATTACACACAGTTAAATTTTTGGTAATTTTCTTAATGAAATTATGTTTAACTGCAAATTACCCGCACTTTACAAAAAAAAAACATGTTTTAATATTTTTAAAAGCCCTGTTTTAATTGTCAAATTTTAAAAATTTCCTGATAATACACCCCAGACCCCTTTCTTTAGAGTGAGACTCAAAACTCCATACACAATTTAAAACTTTAATGCGATGATGTTCTCGTACAACCTCTTAATTTTCTAAAAAAGCTTCATTTAACCTTTGCATGCAATTCATTTTATAAGAAAAAAATACCTTGCTGCAGCCCTGTAAAAAGAAAAGGTGTGGAAAAGATTGAGAAACATAGATTTAAATGTTTTTCGCTGGTCAATTTAGTTTCTGAAAAAATTTATGCCTTAACTGAAGATTTTGTAGTCACAATGTTCAAAAGTTTAGGTACCCCTGCAGTATGGGATGTTTATTTATCCGATTCAATGTGGTAATTGTGTAGGTGTTTTTAATGGACTTTTTAGCATTAAAGATACATATTTCTTAAATTAAAAGTTTTCTAAATCAGGGGTTCCCTAACTTTTCCGTGTCACGGGACATTGAAAAAATTGAACTTTCTCACGGCACTTTAAAAATATATCAATGTGATGTATTATTTATATTTTTATGTACCAGGTGTTTCCCAAACTTTACAACTTAATTTTTTACAGGACCCCAGATTTATAAAATCTATCGGACGTATTATCTGTAGCTATTATAATTTTTTGCTTCCTATAGTAGAAGACGGAAACTTTTCAAACCCACCCCTGTACTTTTGTGCCCTACTTCTTAATTACTCTTTAAATAGTTAGTAGCAGGGTTGTTACGTTTAAAACACTTTGTTTAAAACACTTGTTTTAAACATGTTTAAAACAAAGCAAAAAAAACATTGTTTAAAACACTTGTACTTTTTTAGTAATTCTTTTTTCTATGAACAGATGGAATTAGTATTAGTAGAACTTAACTTTCAACTGTTTTCTTTGATTTTTTTCTAGAAAGTTATTTAATAAAAAATACAAATAAACTTGTTTAAAAATCATATTTTTTTATAATTGACCTGTTCTTTATGTTTTATTTTAATATTTTAAACGATCAATGCTGCTAATGTCATCAAAATACCCAATGAACTGAAAAGCACTGAAATGAATATGAATATAATAACTTATAAATGTTTAGCTCGTATCTTAAATTCTTAAACCTTTTAGCAAAATATATTTACATTTCTAATGTTAAAGCTGAAGTTGTTGACATAGTATCATATTTCCAAAACAATCATTTTACTTCTAGTGCTAAAAAGCTCAAGATGCCATTTGATGTCAGGGGTAGCTTTGTTAATCCATTTTCAATTTTTAAAACTTAATTTAATTTTTTAAAATCATGGGTTTTTTTTAGAATTTCTGTGTCGTGGGTAAAAAAAAACAAATAAAACGTTTTAAACAAAAAAAACACGTTTAAAACAAATAAAACACGTTTTTTGTTTTTTTTAGAAAAAAACATGTTTTTTTCCAACCCTGGTTAGTAGTATGTATTAATAAAATATCCCTAGATACGAAGTATTTTTAAACAGAGCTTTAAAATTATTCCAATTTACTGAACAAATAACACAATTTAGTGTTTTTTCTATTTGCGTCAATCGGCTTTAGATTTTTTTCCTACACCCCCCAAAAACAGACAATGAGCATTACCCCACCGTTCCACTGTGTTGCTATCAAGATGTCGTTGGTCCTTATTGCCCTGTTATTGGCCATCTCTCCTTTCCCTCCTGTTTGACCTTTCTCACCCCAGCCCACCTTGGCGCTCGGCGGCCGGCGTCTCCATGTGGCTCGTGTTCAGATCCACTTGCAGTTGCAGTGCAGCCTTGCAGCTAGGGTGGAAGGGTCTCTCTCTGGCCGAGATGATGCTATGGTACTATTTTATCCCTGTTTTCTCTTTCTTAGTTGCAGCCTATTTACCTAATTATATTTTCTCTTTCAGGAGTTAACAAGCCATGTAATATTTTTCTTGAATATAATTCACATTTTAATTTTCAGATGGAAAATGGGATCCTAGGAATCATATTCCATTAACAATTTTTCTGCTTTTAGTAATTTTAGAAACGTAATTTCTTTTAGATGTCTTTTTAGATTGTACCTGATGCGATAGTTATACAGCTTCATTTAAGAAAAGTTTCATTTTTTAATGTTTCTTAAATTATGTTTTTTTCTCTTTCAGTATAGTTAACAAGCCCTGTTGTAGTATATTCGTCATTAACGCAATACTATTTGTTGCTAATCCATTAACAATTTTTCTGCTTTTAGTAATTTTAGAAACGTAATTTCTTTTAGATGTCTTTTTAGATTGTACCTGATGCCGATAGGGATACAGCTTCATTTAAGAAAAGTTTCATTCATTTTTTTTAATGTTTCTTAAATTAATATTTTTTTCTCTTCCAATAGTTAAGAAGCCCTGTGGTAGTATATTCGTCTTTAACGCAATGCTATTTGTTGGCAGCCTTCAAATTCATCAGTTTTAATTAATTTTCGGTTATTTTTCAGATTAGACTGTGAAAAGAAAAGAATATTTAGCTATTTTTCTTTAATATTCAAGCAAGTTTCTTTCAGCTTCTGCATTTGATATAAACTATTTTAAGAATTTTTTTTACAGAGAAGTGTATTTGAACGGCTGTAGAACTGGTAATGATTCAGCTTGTAGCTTTATACAAGGAAAAACAGTGTTTAAGTACCAATATTATTGTAATTCTTTCATAATTTATTGATATTTTTTTCAGTTAGGTCCGATCGAAAAAAGTAACAAAATTATTATGGTATCATGTATTTTCTTATTTTAAAAGTACTAAAATATTTTGATTTTTTTTCCAAGGAATTTTATAGAATTTATGAGTTATCTATTTTTTTAAATTATTTTTTTATGAGATATCAATGTACTATTACGTATTACAAAAAATTGTATTTATTGCTTGTGAAAATGTACTCAATAAAAAATAAAGTTTAAAAAAAAACTGAGTACCACCCGCATTATAACGCGGGAGGGAAAAGTAAAACAAAAAAAAGAAAGAAAACTAAAATTGAATAAGCATTATTCAGGCTTGAACTAAGCAATAACTGAAACAAAATTTCAAACTTGGAAAATCATTGAAATAATCAGCTAAAAAATGGGTTAAATTTTCAAGCTTAAAGGTGACCAGAAATTTCAAATTTGGAAAATCATTGAAACTTCTATCTTGAATACTGCTTACCTTTAAGCATGAAAATTCAATCCTTTTTTAGATAGGATTCAAGTTTGCCGTGTATACTTTAAATACAGCTAAACTACAGCGTTTTTCAAATTTGGAAAATCATTGAAACTTCTATCTTGAAAAATGTTACCTTTAAGCATGAAAATTCAATCCTTATTTAGATATGATTCAAGATCGCCGTGGTACAACTATACACATTAAATACTGCTAAACTACCGTATTTTTCAAGTTTGATTCAGGTTTATCAAGCTTGAGCGCTTAAGTTTGATTCAATCTTTTTTCAATCTTTCTGTGCTATCTGGGGAAGAGGGTTGTGCTGGATTGTTGAGATGAACAAGCGATCTGAAAAGAACTGCGAAGCAGTTCCGGGGGTTGGTGAGCGATAGCTCACTATTGCTTGTATTCTACACAAACGTCGTAACTCATTACCATGTGAGTTACCCTGTTTTTTGGACTTTTTCGTATTCTACTCCTCCATAAGACCATGTTTCAGGCCCAGAATGACCAGAATTTTTTTTTGTCATTAAATGTCCTTTTTTTACCCCATTTCTCTCTCCTCTTCACTTTCTTTCCCTTTTGCCCAAGGGGGTGTCCCCCTTGCACTTAGCCTGCTTCTGTGGTCCCCTTATGGGAGTTGGTTCTAAGTAAAAGCGGTGAAAATGGACTTTAATGAAATATCCTGTATTTTGTCCTGCTACGATGAATACCACTCAGTGTTGTCCTTGTTAGTAACTGTTTTCTTTGTACAGCCACTTACTAATCAAATTTAAAATATCTGAAAAATGCCGTAAAAGTCAGGGAATTTTATTTCTGAAATTGAGTGGGAACCCTGAATGTAAAATTTAATTTTAAGTAGTTAGTTAGATAGATTTGAGGGGTATGTTCAAAGAAAGAAGGTGTTTTAAATAAGTAACATTTGATTATTTATTATCTTTTCTTGTCCCCACCCCTCATCCGAACTTCCAACCAGACACTTCCACCACAAGTGAAGGACAAGGGTGCACAGAGAGAAGATTTATCAGCAGAGATGCCACTTTGATTGGCCACGTGACTATTTGATTTCTGATCAGAAAAAAAAGCTCCTTCAATAAGTCTAATACAGAACTTGGAAATCTGGGAAATTCTTAAAAATATGTCTTGATCGGGGAAATTTCCTGATTAGAGCATTTTGTGCTACTCTTTTTCTTTTGAAACCATACAAATATGTTTTTACTTTTCTAATCTCAATCGGGATTCAAATGTGTATTTTTTAATTTTAAATAACAAGTAGTGATTCTTAAAAATATATCTTGAACACACACATAATGGTTCTAATTACAGATAATTAATAAAATTAGCGTCAGTAAATCGGGGAAATGTTGTAAACTTATTAGGGGGAAATCAAGGAATTTTTTTCTGTAGCCACCCTGTAAGTACAGTTAAATCAAAGATTGGTTTTCATCTGACCCGCTGTTCCTCTAAATCAATCAGTGACATTTTTTCTGATCTGTTGCTGGTATTGTTTGTCGTTCAGAAAGTTTCTCCTCAAAACTGGAACCTCCCGACATTCCACAAGTTATTTTCGACTCTAATTTGCATCTCTGTTGTTCCGTCATCTTTCAGATTTCTATTCGCTAATTACCACTGTGCTAAGTTGGTGCCCATCAAATGATTTGTTGCGCATTTAATTTTTATCGAGACGTTTTGTGGCATATGAACATTCCCGACACTATTAGAGACCATGGCAACTGGAGGAAGCTTGTTTGTTTATTATACCATTATTAAAATGAAGAAAAGATAATGAAGTTATTTTCGACTCTAATTTGCATCTCTGTTGTTTTAATTCATTGTTCCGTCATCTTTCAGATTTCTATTCGCTAATTACCACTGTGCTAAGTTGGTGCCCATCAAATGATTTGTTGCGCATTTAATTTTTTATCGAGACGTTTTGTGGCATATGAACATTCCCGACACTATTAGAGACCATGGCAACTGGAGGAAGCTTGTTTGTTTATTATACCATTATTAAAATGAAGAAAAGATAATGAAGTTATTTTCGACTCTAATTTGCATCTCTGTTGTTTTAATTCATTGTTCCGTCATCTTTCAGATTTCTATTCGCTAATTACCACTGTGCTAAGTTGGTGCCCATCAAATGATTTGTTGCGCATTTAATTTTTATCGAGACGTTTTGTGGCATATGAACATTCCCGACACTATTAGAGACCATGGCAACTGGAGGAAGCTTGTTTGTTTATTATACCATTATTAAAATGAAGAAAAGATAATGAAGTTATTTTCGACTCTAATTTGCATCTCTGTTGTTTTAATTCATTGTTCCGTCATCTTTCAGATTTCTATTCGCTAATTACCACTGTGCTAAGTTGGTGCCCATCAAATGATTTGTTGCGCATTTAATTTTTATCGAGACGTTTTGTGGCATATGAACATTCCCGACACTATTAGAGACCATGGCAACTGGAGGAAGCTTGTTTGTTTATTATACCATTATTAAAATGAAGAAAAGATAATGAAGTTATTTTCGACTCTAATTTGCATCTCTGTTGTTTTAATTCATTGTTCCGTCATCTTTCAGATTTCTATTCGCTAATTACCACTGTGCTAAGTTGGTGCCCATCAAATGATTTGTTGCGCATTTAATTTTTATCGAGACGTTTTGTGGCATATGAACATTCCCGACACTATTAGAGACCATGGCAACTGGAGGAAGCTTGTTTGTTTATTATACCATTATTAAAATGAAGAAAAGATAATGAAGTTATTTTCGACTCTAATTTGCATCTCTGTTGTTTTAATTCATTGTTCCGTCATCTTTCAGATTTCTATTCGCTAATTACCACTGTGCTAAGTTGGTGCCCATCAAATGATTTGTTGCGCATTTAATGCGCAGGATGGAAATTTCCCAGACAGTTTGAAAATGGCAGTTGTTACTCCCATTTTTAAATCTGGAGATAAAGAAAATTTAACAAACTATAGACCAATATCTGTTTTACCAATTTTTTCAAAAATTATAGAAAAGATTATGAGGGACAAATTAACTTGCTTTTTGGACTCATCTAATTTCATTGCTAAAAATCAATACGGATTTAAAAAGGGATTTAGCACTGAAAATGCTTTGCATAAATTTTTTACCTTAATTTACAATAACATAAATAATAACTTAAAAACTGTTGCAATTTTCATAGATATATCAAAGGCTTTTGACTCAATAAACCATGATCTGTTAATTCAAAAATTATCAAGGGCAGGTATTAGAGGAGAGCAGCTACTGTGGTTTAGATCTTATTTAAAAAATAGAAAACAATGTGTAAAACTAGGGGATAATTTAAGTGATTTTGAATTTATAAAGAAGGGAGTACCTCAGGGATCCATTTTGGGCCCTTTGCTGTTTTTAATTTTCATAAATGATCTATGTGAGTTAAGACTTTTTGGAAAAATTATATCATACGAAGATGATACTGTATTGGTTTACTCTGCTCAAAATTATACTACTTTAGAAAAAAATATAAACACAGATTTAATTAAGCTAAAGGATTGGTTTCAAAAAAATGATATCTCAATAAACAGTAATAAAACAAAGTACATAAATTTTAGTTTAATTCAGAGGACTAGTTTAGATCTTAATATAACATATCATGATTGTTTCAATATCGTTAATTGTAATTGTTTGAATCTTGAACGAGTAAATAGCTTTAAATATTTAGGTTTACACATCGACCAAAACTTAAAATATGCATCTCACATTGAATTTTTGAAAAATAAACTCCGTTATTATTTATTTATATTTTTTCATTTGAAAAATTATGTAGATAGATCCTTTTTAAAAATCCTATACTATTCATGGATACAATCTATTTTACAATATGGAATTATTTTCTGGGGGGGGGGTGATTATTTGTCAAATCTGTTACCTTTAATAAACTTACAAAAAAGATTACTTAAGTATATAAACGATGACCATCTTTTATCTATAAAGAAACTTTTTTACTTCAGAACATTACTTTATATACATAACAACTTTATCTTGTTTGATAGCTCTAATACCTATTATGATCTCAGAAAACCACCTCTTCTAGATACTCCGAAACCCAACAAAGAAATTTTACGTAAAAGTTTTGTCTACCAGGGTCCTTTCTACTACAATAAACTACCTATGCAATTAACTACAAATTCCAATAAATTTTCTTTTAAAAGGGAATTATTTAATTTTTTATTGAACTCGGATGATTATGTATTTTCTTGATAAATATTCACATTTTGCTCATTTAGTTCTCAGTTTATGATCTTCATCTAACGTCGTTTGTTTTTATATCATATATATTTGTCTTTGTCCATATGGTCTAGTGTG
The DNA here is from genome assembly GCA_963680715.1 of Tetragnatha montana. Lineage (NCBI taxonomy): Eukaryota > Metazoa > Arthropoda > Arachnida > Araneae > Tetragnathidae > Tetragnatha > Tetragnatha montana. The sequence continues at coordinate 451,271 of OY796675.1, read as the reverse complement.
TTCTTATCTTTTATTTAAATTGGGTTGTATTTTTGTATAGAGCCACAAAGTAACTGTAATATTTTTCTGTGCTGTCCATTGCCATGTCTTGTAATTATTTCTATTTTTATATTTTTGTACTTAATTTCTTTTTATTTATATATGTTTAAATCGAAAAACTTTTTGTTTCACTTGGAAGGGCCAATTTCGGCCCCTTAGTGAACAATATAATGTCGCTTTTTTTTTTTCTCTCTCTCTCTCTCTTTCATTGGATGTAAAGGTTGAAAATTTTTCATAATAAATTATTATTATTATTATTATTATTAATTTTTATAGAGACGTTTTGTGGCATATGAACATTCCCGACACTATTAGAGACCATGGCAACTGGAGGAAGCTTGTTTGTTTATTATACCATTATTAAAATGAAGAAAAGATAATGAGTTGGAAAAGAGCCTTTGTACAAAAAATAAGAAAGTTAAAATTTTAATGTTAAAATATTTTTACATGAAATTTGCCATACTTTTAGATTTAAGTTGCTGTAAATAGAAAAATTGTTGCCAAGGCACTGGTTGCTAGGTCCTCTAATGAAGTGGGGTATGTTCGTGTGCATTATGAGAAGTCTACCCACAATTTGACCTTGGTGATATTTTGTGCTTTTCGTACAACTTTGCAATTTTTCTCTGTTTCTCCCATTGTGAAAAGATTTAATGTGTTGGAAAAAATGAATAATGTTTTTAAGTAATGCCGTTTAATATGCTCAAAAAATTTATGAATCTTGGTGCAACTTGATTCGCGATTTTCTCAATGAGCAGTGAAAATATTCTGTGTTTTATAAGTGGAATTGTACTTGGGCTACTGTCACATATTTCTAGTGTTCGGCACTAGTTAACTAGAACTAGTTGCAACTAGTAGTTAACTACCGATCAACTAGTAGTTAACTACTAGTTTAACTACTTTTGGTTTAAACTAGTTTAACTACTAGTTGAACTACTTTTTTTAATAACTACTAGTTGAAACTACTTTCAAATTTTCAACTAGTTTAAAAAAAATTTTGTTTAATACAAAAAATTACACTGCTATTTATAACTACAATGTCATGGTAAAGTACTCAAATACCATAACCAGAAATAAAGGCCCGTTTTGAGCGAAAGTTTTTTGTGATGTAGATAAGACAGATGGGGGTATTAGAATTTGGGCAAAATATAGGTTATGAAATTAAATATACTAGTTAACTAGTAGTTAACTACTTTGGAAAATAGTTAACTACTAGTTGCAACTAGTCCCAGGAAAAAATAGTTAACTACTAGTTGCAACTAGATTTTCCCAGACTAGTTAGTAGTTGGTAGTTACTACTTTTTGACCACTAGTTGCCGAACACTACATATTTCCAAGGGGGACCCTGGGGAATTTTTGATTGAATAATTTGGGATTGTTGTTGTTTGAATATTTTGAAAATTAATTTGTGTACTAGGAAGGCAAACTCCCTGTTAACAAGGGGCTCATTTCGACAACCAGTCATATACTCAAAAATTTGGTAATCAAGATTCTAAAATATTTATACCAGCATTAGAATTTGAAAAAAATAACTTCTGGTCTATGTATGATCAAAGGCAGAGAAATATGGTTTTCACTGCGTAGCGACGGAAGACCAGCTATACTATTCCCCCAAAACTATTTAAACACTTTTTTTCTGGTTTGAAAACAAAAAATCCCCGGGCACCGCTTTGTTTAATTGGATTTCTACCGTTGAAATGATTTTTCATTTGTGTGAAATAGATGACATTTCCAAATATGATGTCAAAGACGCGAGAAAATCTTGGTCCTGAAATTCATGCCGGGTTCTTTTTAAAGCGAAGAATCAGTTCCTCTTTTAGAATGGTGTCTATTTGGTAGTCAGGAAGAGTTGTTACGTTTAAGGCTTAATATATGGTTACTTTGATGAAAGCACAGAGTTAAGCTGTACATTTTGTTGCACGTTCAAGAGCGATGTTTTTGATGCAAAATGTTGTGGTCCAAAGGCGCGATGAAACTATCAGGTGGTTCTGGGGCACTGATTCCCAAATGTTGCACAGGGGCTTTCAAGGGTATGACAACCAGTTGTTAGTTCTATCAACTGACAATTAATTGGTATGACAACTGGGGTTGATGCGAGTTTCAAACATCAGTAAAAGAATGAAATTATTGAGTACACAAGAAAAAATTGTGTGTGACATAAAAGCACAAAAATGCAACAGACAAAACAGAAGGAGAAAATATGGTCATGGGTGCAGTCCCTTACAAGTGTCTGATAGTTCCCATCGTCAAAGTTCATCGCAAGCGATTTTTCTTCAGTATTCTTCCGCTGTGTTGCAGATCAGTGTGTTAAAACGATTCATCGATGTTTGTATGTGTGTGTGTGTGGAGGGCGTCCAATTCTTTTTTGAAGGCTTTTATCAAGAAAACCAGGAACAGGCCTTTTGTCCAGAATTTCACCCTTTGCCAAGATTTGTCCAGAAAATCCTGAACGGACCTTTTATCAAGGAACGCAGACCTTTCGTCTGAAATCCGGAATGGATTTTTTCGTTCCAGAGTTGCTGTTTCATCAGTGTATTTTCTTGGCCCGGATAAGAGACCTGTATTACATCGAAGTGCTGCTATGGAAACCTGTAAATAGTTGTGACAATTTTTTTCCGTCGTGGGTATTTAATTTATTGATTGTTCCTTATGTCGACAGTCGAATGGATTGGCTGGAATTTTGTTTTTTCATTCGGTCTTCCGGTCTGTTTTGGCATCATTCCATCCTGTTGTTGTTGTGCCAAATATATAGATTGTAAATTTATTCGACTTGTGATAATAAACTTCACTGAGAAAAAAATTGACTTTTTTTCCCCCATTCCGTAAGTTAGAAAACGAAATTTCTACCACTCGTCCAGTCTACTCTTTCTTGCCTCTGAGTCCTGCTGACCGAATGTCCCGCTTTAGGGCTGTAGTATTCTAAAGAACAAACACGTAGATGAAGCGAGAACGGTACGGAAATGGTGAAACGACACAAGAGATTTCAAACTTTGCAGCTCTCGTTCGCCATATTGTTCAGAGATTCAAACCGCATTCCGATTGCTTTTACACTTTTTGTGGTCCGTTAAATAGTTCCAAAAAATCTGGAACAGATACTCAGACATTAATATATTACGAAAGTAATGGACATCTAGTGTTTGTTTAAATTTGTATTATCAGTGTATGATTACTTGTAAGGTTTTCCCGACAGGTGAAGCGCACGAGAGGGAAATGGCAACCAGAGACCTACCATTTCCTATTTGCTCGTTTCTTCTATGTGTTAAAGTTTCTGAATGCGGCCCTAAGTTCCATCAAACGAGAAAAATGTAAAGAAAAAATAAATTTTTCAATGTGGGCTTTCCAAAATACTTAATTGTTAGCATGGGGGGGGGGTTAGGGGTTCAACCCTCCCCCGAAATGTTGACATCTGTTTTTATGCTGTTTTTCTCCTTGAAAATTCAGCAACTTACGAGGACTTACCCTTACGATTTCCCTCCCCTTCAGAGACATGGCAAAATTGTTGAGGTGGAGGCTCAAGTCGAACTCCTGAGCCTCACTTTTTCAGGAGCCCTTTGCCTTAAATCCTGTACGCTTTGCGGATGGAGCTTGGATATTCCATGTGGCATAAAACACTACTTTTGAGAGTCAAATTTAGAAAAACAATTCTGGGGGAGAACCCCTTACCAAAATAGCTCTTTATTCTTTTCTAAATTATTAATTAAAGCAATAGTGTATTTTCCTAAAGCTTGGTGTTTTCACACAGTAGCATAAAATAGAAGTTAGTTTGTGAGCTCGATGAGATTCGATGAATACTTTTAGTCATTAGAAGCGGTTCTGTTCGGGCCAAAGAGTCTCAAAATGAGCTAAAACACTACTTTGGGGGGCAAATTTTCTGGGTGGAGGACTCCCATTTCTACTTAGAGCAAATTTTTACGTTAAGAGTGCAAAAGTTCAAATCTTTCAAATAAGCACTCTGAAATATAACGTGTAAGCGTACTCGCCTTGGGGTACCTGGGAAATAATGTTGAGTCAACCAACCCCTAGTCACTAGTATTCGCAACATCAAGAGCAAAGGTAAGTCTTTGTCCCCTCTTAACTTGTGAAAATAGCACTCAAGAATAGCTTATCAAAAAAGGAATAGTTCACGAATTTGCAAGTTTCTTTGATTTTTTTAGTTACATTTGTCTTTATTTAACTAAAGTACTGAACAATTGGCAAATTTACGAATTATTTTCTTTTTTGAGGCCTAAAAAAGTGCTATTTTCACATTCTAACATTTCCTCATATATTGAAGTTAGTGTTCTTTCTCCTATATTTTTTAATCCAAAATTATTTGTTTAACAAAGTAATTCATTCGACTTGGAGTTAAAGCTTTATCTAGCCTTTGGTAGATGGCAGCACCACCGTCCTATAGAAAGAGTTAAAATCACAGGAAGTCTGGTGAAACTCGTCGTCAGTCGGTGTTTCTTCGGAAAATGAATTTTCGGAATTGAAAAATTTATGTTAAAGTAATGAATAAAAAGCAATGTATACAAGTAGTTGCTATGAGCACCAACTAAATAATGACAGTTAAATTTTTATGAAGATCAAGAAATTTCTGGTTTATGAAGAGAAAGCACCTACTACACGAAAATCAAGATCCTTAAAATAGCGGGCATTTTTAGTTTAATAATATTCGTCTGCGTCTTATTTTGATACCCATAGTATAAAAAAACCTTGTTTAAAAAAAATAATTCATTCAGCTTGGAGTTAAAGCTTTTACTAGCATTTTCTAGATGACAGCACCACCGTAGATAAATGGCACCGCCTCTTATTTAGGGGGATTTTAGAGGGATTTAACAACTTCATTTAATCAAAGGAAGGTGAAACTATTTCAAAATTAACGAGTTTTTCTGTTATATTAATGAAAAGTAAAAATTTAAATCTTTGTTTGGTAATACTTATGAATTTGTGTAAGGCTGTTAATTCTCCTTACGAAGACAGAAAGATTAAACTAAAGCTTTTTCTGCATTCCTATAGATGGCAGCACCACTGTGCGAGGCTGGAGGCTCGGAACAGGGAGGGTACGGAAACTAATGACGATTAAAGTAAAAACATCAGAGGCCTGCCTGCGGTGGATAAAATACAAGGGAAGTAAGAGTTGAACTTTATGAATTTTTTGGTGCTCTTTTAATGAAAAAGTTTTTTTTTTAAATTCAATTTTTCTTTATTTCTATGAAAAATTACCATAAAAATATTTTTCTACGTGAATTTCTTTCCTGCTTGCCTGAACATTATTCTACCGATTTCGTGAAGTCATGTAAAAGCGTCGGCAACTGGTGGACCGCCAAAACATTTTGAAAATCATTAATATATGTATTCTTACACAAGGAAAATTAACTCTTTTCAATCGTCTAAAAAAATTCTGGAAAGAACTTTTGTGATCAGGTTGATACTGGCATGCTGTTAGCCAAACTATCAATCAACAACAGGGCCGTAACCAGACTTTTGTTTCGGGAGGGGGTTTTGACTCAAATATTTTCTGAGGTACCTCCTTCCGGGTACTTTTATACGTTAAGTTTTAGATGACAACACTGGATTGAAATTTTGATGCACTACATTTCAAAATTGTATAAACAATACGAATTCCAAGTAAAAGGGGGGTCTGGGGGGGATCTCCCCCAGAAAAATTTCTGAAATTTGCACCTCAAAAGAGTGTTTTAGCTCATTTTGAGACCCTTTCGATTACGCCCAAAGAGCACCACTCATTGTAAGCGGCCGAATTTTCAAGGTAAAAAGAAGATATATTGTAATAAATGGCAAAATGTTGAGGGGGTTTTTGGCATGGGCGTAGCCAGGTCCCATGTTAGGGGGGGGCAAGGATACTTCCCTTTGCCCCATGGCATGGTCCCAGGTACCCCATGGGGAGTACTTTTACACGTTAAATTTTAGAGTAATTATACGAAGGGTTTGCACTTAGCACACTTAACGTAATTAATAGTGTAATAAATGTGTGCTCTAAGAAAAAGGGGGGGTCTGGGGGTCCTCCCCCAGAAAAGTTTTTAAAATTGACCCCTTAAAGTAGTGTTTTAGCTTATTTTCAGACTCTAGCCCGAACAGAACCACCTCTTGTAAGCCACATAATTTTCAAGGAAATACATGTGGCTTATGACTAAAAGTATAATTTGTAGAATCTAATCGAGTCGAATCGAGTAACTATCTATTCTATTTTATGTCACTGGATGAAACTTTCGTATGTTTGGACGTTAAAAAAACATCAAGCTTTAGGAAGATACGCTACTGCTTTAATTACATAATAATTTAGAAGAGAATAAAGAAGAATAAAAAGTTACATGAAATTATTTTTTCGGACATCTCTTTCAAATTTAATACCATACAAACACCAAAACTATTTAAATTCAAAATCTTTTTAAAAACCCTTTTCCCACAAGTTGCTACCCAAAATTTTTTTGTATACTATTTTAATAATTGCATTGCAGGCAATGAGCCACAAGCCACAAGCTCCATTTCCGACAGTATTCTTTAATCAAATTCTGCCCAGGCCTAGTGGCCTATCAGGCGGTACTCATCTCCGTTTCATTAGCCTTTGGGCCTGGGATGCTTATTACGTAGCTTGTGTCCAGGTCGAGTGAATAGCCCGACGCTGGACCCCCAGTTGATTGATAACAATAATAAATTATGAAATTTATTTGATTACAATAAAATACTTAAAATAAATTAGAACCTTACCAGAAAAATTATACCAATTTTTATTTTCCAGCTGATTCAAATTGAGTAAATTCTCTCTAATTCAATGTTGTAGCAATCTCTCCTATACTGTCAAACATAATCTCAGGCAATAACAGCTTGCATGGAGATTTACAGGTCACGTAAAAACTAACAATGAAAGGGGGTGAAAAACCCGGGAATTCTTCATTAGTTACACAGGATTGGTTCTTCGTACAATGAACCAATAGCTGATAAAGAGATCAAGAGGAGGCGTTGCGAATCCTTATAATTGATTCCTTTGGACGGCCTGGCCCGCCCACAGCATTTTACTGGAATTTTCAGGTCAAGAAATCTAGTTTTATGGAGAAATTAAAATCCTTCCCCTGCACCCCCCTGGCTACGCCCATGCTATTGAGACTCCACTGTATCAACACTGGACACATCTGAGTTCATTCAAGCGTGTCAGTGGGAGGTTACAAGTGTCACTGGTGATAAACAAGCTCAACTATTGCCCACACTCCAAGATAAACATGGGGAGGTCCTCTGTCGATGCCCCTGTTTACCAATAATTACGGCATCCTCCTTGTGAAAACATGGTCTTATCAGAACTTTTCTCCCCCGCCATTGCTTGACACTTGACCTCTTTGACCTTGGTCAAGGTTCAGACATTGCTCAGCTAACTTTGAAAGCAACAAAAAGTGTAAGAAAAATAATTTAGATTTGTAGATTCTAGAAAATTTTTAAAAAATAATTAACAAATTGAGAATTTAGGGGGGGGCAGCTGCCCCCCCCTGCCTCCCCCTGGCTACGCCCATGGTTTTTGGGTTCCTATTCCAGAAAATTTTTTGAATTTTGCCTCTAAGAGTGGCATTTTAACTCATTTTGAGGCACTTTAGGTTACATGAAAGAGGACCACTCCTTGTAAATCTCACAAATTTGAAGGAAAAACCGTATACTGTATAGATTTCAAAATTTCGAGGGGGTTTGGGGGTCCTCCCCCAGAAAAATTTTGGAAATTTTACCCTTAAAAGTAGGGTTTTGACTCATTTTGAAACCCTTTGGGTTATACCCGAAGAGGATCGCTCCTCGTGAGACATCATTTTCAAGAAAAATAGCAGTATAAAAATTAATGTCAAAATTTCGGGGGGGGGGGGTTGAACCCCTAACCCCCCCCTTGGATACGGCCCTGATCAACAAGAGTCTACTCGCGGCCGCTCTGATTGAAATTTCTTCATGAGTTTTTCTTAAATAAAGTAACCCAGGAACCAGCCGGGCTTATTGTGTAACTTTATGGAGCAATCACGTGACTCCTCCAGCAGTTGAAAGAATGACGTGAAGTGCGAATGTTGGGTTGACGCAAAAGTGAAATGCTCGATTTCATCAGACAGCTGCAATTGAAACGATCTTCTTCTGCAGGCAACTCAACTCGTGTGCTAGAACCTTTTTCTAGCGATATTGGTCGGCTGTTTATGCATATCTGAAGGGGGGGCGGTTGTCATCAGAATAATCAAAGGCTATAACTAGTAGTCCATCGCACCTCCACAATTTCGCCATGTGTCTAGCAGAGTGGTAGACTGCGGCGTGACTGAATAAGTGATCGGATGTTAGGCCCTCAAGTCCCGTGGCGAAGATTTCATTCCTGGGGGACCCATCCATCGTTTCCGGCTGAAAGTAAGTGAACCCCCTCCTCAAGTCCTGGTTCAGATTTCATTCCGGCTGCCCTCCTCCTGACTTGGACCTCTCCTTTGTGATGGACAACCAGTGGCGTATATAGAAATTTATTTCGGGAGGGGCCCAAAATTACTCCCCAGCCCCTCCCCCACTTATTTAATAGGTCTAATTAGCTTTTTAGGTGATAATATAGGTCCTAAAAACTTAATATGGGAAAAGTTGTTAGTAATAAAATTACAAGTACCAAAGGGGGTCTGGGAATTTTTTTGGAAAAAATTTTGGAAGTTTGACTAAAAAAACAGGCTTTTAACTAGTTTTAGTACACTAAGTCCGAATTTTGGATGTAGTACATTTTTATGAACTTAATATTTAAAAAGTTATTAAAATAGAGTTCCAAGTACAAAAGGAGATCTAGGGTCCTTCCTAAGAAAATTTTTTGAACTTCACCCCTAAAAACAGGGTTTTATCTTGTTTTTGGTACACTTAGTCCTAATTTTGAACATATATTTTTTTGGTAGGATTAGGATTTTGATGAACTTATTTAAATAAAGTTGTTGATAATAAAATTCCAAGTACAAAAGGGGGGTTTGGGGGTCCTCCCCCAGAAAATTTTATGAAATTTGACCCTAAAATACAGGGTTTTAACTTGTTTTGGTACACCTAGTCCGAATTTCGGGGGGGGGGCAGGGCCCCCTCGGCCCCCCCCTTATATACGCCACTGTGGACAACCCTCTTGTGTCAGACTTCTTGTTCCTACCTCAAATCCGTAATTAATGAATGTTTCTCCTCCTAGCAACCCAGCAGGCTTTCTGTGTACGCAGTTTCGGTCAGGAAACGTTGTCGAGTGTATAGATAAATTTTAGGGCCGTATTCAGAAACTTTTACACGATTATGAAACGAGTCGATAACAATTCGAGACCGAGAACGACATCGAAACGATCATTTTCAAACGAGTACTTCAGCTCTCTCGTTTCCTCAAAAATGAGTAATATAGCGGACTCTGATTGGTTGAAAAGAAATTCGCGTCATCGCTGGGAGGTTTGCAAACCACCTCGCGAATTTCTTTTCAACCAATCAGAGTCCGCTATATTACTCGTTTTTGAGGAAACGAGAGAGCTGAAGTACTCGTTTGAAAATGATCGTTTCGATATCATTTCGATGTCGTTCTCGGTCTCGAATTGTTATCGACTCGTTTCATAATCGTGTAAAAATTCTGAATACGGCCCTTAATAATTGCTTCGCAGCTAGAGATCACGCTGTAAGCCGTCTCCCTTGGGTAGACCTTACTTCCCTAGGTGAGACGTTGTTTCTAAATAAGGAAGGAAAAATCAAAATCACTTTTCCCTATTAGCGGCTTTTTACGAACGATTCCTGCCTTTTCACCTTTGACTTTTTCACCACAAATCGAGAGCAACTGTTCTTTCCTCCCCATCAGCAAGAGGCTTGGATGCAGGTGTCCGCTTATTTCCAGTTGATTTGCAGATGTTCTTTCACCATTGTTCTATTGCCGTACGGAAAGCTGTCTCTATCTCTATGGTCTCTATGGATTCTCTGATTAGAAAGAGAATGGTAAGGGGGGGGGAGCTGTTAGTGAAGTGATAAAGGGATTTCAAGTCCCAGCAGCGCTTTGCAGATGTTTCAGCTTCGTGTTATTAGGTTTAGAGCACAACCTTTTTTGGCCCCACCAAAGCCCCCATGTAAGATTACACCTAAATTTTTATAGTGTCTCTAAGCCAGGGGTTCCCAATAGGTGGTCCGCGGGCTGTGTCCAAGGGGTCCGAGAAATTAAGCATTTTTTTATTTTCCTTAATTTGAAGTAACCATTATCCTACTCAGCGTTTCATTAGTTAGTTAATTGTCACTGTAGTACAAATAGATTAATGTAGGTGGCTCAGCCTCTTTTTACCACCAAAGATAATCCATGTTTTGTTTGTTTTTTTGTAATTTTTTTATTGACTAAAATAAGATAGTTTCGGTTTTGAATACATCGAGTTCAGGTTTTGAAATCGATTGTTGATACCTACTGTTGTTGATAATCTACATTTTTTTAAAAAAAATTTAAGCCTTTAAGTTCAAGGGGTCTTCGTCAGTAAATTAATTGTAAAGGGGGTCCTCGACAAAATTTTATTGGGAACCCCTGCTCTAAGCCAATCAGAATGGTTTTATGAAGGTTTTCTTTGGGGCCACAATTAATCAAATAGCGCAAGTTCAGAATTGCGGATATGTGGCGATATTTTGTCCAAGCCCAAATTTTGCATTTAATGTGAACATGCATTTATTTATCGCTAAAATTTCATCTTGTCACATCCGCAATTCTAAACATGCGCCAATTTTCTTTCGAAAATCCTTATTGGAAAGTAAATAAAACCTGGTGGTCCAATTTGGTTGAAAACTTTCAAATTGCCCCCCCCTATAAAAACGTTGGAAAACTATGGTTTAGAGCTTTTTAACCCAAATTTAGATTGAACTTGATTAGATTAGAAAAAATTCAATTCAACACTATTGAATTAGAAAGAATTGAATGGAGCTTGAGAGAAACAGGGCTTAAAAAGTAAATAATCTCGATCCCATTGCTTTGATAAATTAGCTTAAATGAGTCAAATCGTTTGAAGTATTTTAATTAGAGCTGTCAGGGGGTGCTACTGACTTCAACTCAAAATCCAGGAAACTTGTTAGAGTGGGGAACCTTTTATCCGGAATGATCCAAAATCCGGAACTTTTACAGAATGAGGATTTAAAATAGAAAAAAGATCATAAAACTCGGGGTTTTAATTATCATTAACATAAAGTCTACCAAAATTAGGGTCCTTAAACATTAAAATCTTCACACACGGTTGGTTGGGGTTACTGGTGTTTTTTCTCCTCACATTAAGTTGCTCAAAAATATTCAATGGGGGCTGGGTGGCTTAGTTTACGTGCTGCCAATCACGCTAGCAGTCTGTATCAGCTTTCGGTTTGATTCCGGCCTTTGTACTTCCCCTCTGTGTCAGTAAAAATTATGTTTTGTCACACAGACCGGAAAATATGTTACCAAAATATTTCAAACCATCTTAGGGGCCGTTCAAATATTACGTATCTGTCAATTTTATTCTTGAATTCGTTTACCCCACTTGAGTTGATAATCGTTTCCACAGAGAAATATCCTAACAGAGGGTCCACGAGGCTATTTTCAAATGCGTTACTGATGTGAGGGCGCCACACTAGAGTCTGCAACGTAAGCCGGCCACTTAAATCTCTCGCCAAATAGACGACATTAGTCATTACGTCACTTGCTTGTTTGGAAACGTTGATTCCATCTGTGATTGGTTCCGTACGGATTTACTTCCAATCACGGAACCAATCACGGATAGAATCAACGTTTCCAAACAAGCAAGTGACGTCACACTAATGTCGTCTATTAGAACTCAGCGCATGCTCAGAAAGGTGTTTTTGATCTCCCATAGGCAGCCGGCGAACAATTCAGACTGGATCCAGACGCTAGTGAGTTTAGTGCGATCCCAGCGCCACAATTCTCCCAACCTGTAACAAGATGTCATGATTTTCGATTTCCATTATGGCCTATGGCCGTGGACTCTCTGTTCTAGTACTCTGTGATCGTTTCCGGAAACCCATTCCATCTATCCACTACTCTGTTAAAAAAAAATACTTCGTACAATCCCGATTAAAATTTGCCTTGTTCAATTTAAATCTTTGACCCCTCGTTCTATTGAAATCTAGTCCCTCTGTGTCCCCTTGTTTTATCATTTGTCATTAATCAGGTTACTTTGGATCAGACTAGTACTCACACTTTAAAAAAAAGTATTTTTCGGGTAAAATGGGAATGTATAGGGTAAATAATATTAAATTTTATATAATCCGGTACATAAAAAATACAATCGTCAATCTAGATATACTGTCGACTCAGCTTAATAAATATTTATATAATATCAAAATTGCCCGGCCCCTATCACTCCTATTTAATTTAATGTAAATTGCATGGTTTATTGTGATCCGCCATTAAAATGTGCCCATATTCCCTCTTAAAAAAACGTCTGTTTTCGAATTTCCTTTTTGAAGGTCAATTTTTAAAGCAATTAAAACATCTGCCCTCCTGCAACTGGCGCTTTTGTTTTTCTTACCCTAATGAACAATCAAACACTAGTCTATTCTTTCGGCGATCGGATCGTCGGAGCTCATTTGATTGGTTCGTGAGCGCTGACATCGTTGAGATGAAAACCAATGAAATGAGCTCCAACGATCCCATCACCTGGATTACTAACAATTCGATTACAGTTTGGTGGAACAATTGGAAGTGGCCGCGTGTGTGTTTTTTACGGCGTCGAAAGTTGCCGTTGTTACTCCCGGCTGGATTTCGCGTTGTGTGGATCTTCATGTGCGAAGGAAAAAGAGAGTGTATAAGTCCTCTCCCTGCAAGACATAGCAGGTCGCGGAAAGATGTCTCCACCCCATGAGGATTATGATCGTCGAGATTTCGGAGCACCGCGCAACAGGTTAGAGATATTCGATTTCCTTAATTTTTGAACATAGGGAGAATTTGAATGATGCCTATTGAATGATTAAAAATGAATGATTACTAATGAAAATTTAAAAAAAAAATTTCAGCCAATTTATTGTCAGTGTAATCACATGTATGTGTATTTAATTGTGTTGATAATGAATTTAACATGGGGGGAAACTGAGTCATGCGTTAGTTTTGTTGCCCCTCATTTAGGCGCAATTTATCGTGAAGAGGGGTAACAGTCACCACTAAATTGTTAACAATACCAGATACAGGTCAATTTTGGTACCTTCACAAAAACCATTATTAAATTATATGAATTGCTTATATTTAACTTATATTTAATTGAGTATTTAAGTTGCTATAAAACTGAAGAAAAACGTAATTTAAAGCTGCTTTCATTAATTTTATAGTTTCCATTAAAATATTAATTATATAATTATTAAAAATTTCACAAAAATTAAAATGCCATGGACATTTTTCACAAAAATGGGGGTTAAGTTTAAAATCCTGGATTGGTCCCTGAATACTTTCTTTTAGGAATAAATAGTTAAAGTGACATTAGGAGTTCCAAAAAGCACAATTTTTGTGGGTCTCGAATATTTACTTATCTCACAACAAAAATTATACTAATTTTCGTGAGCTGTAATTAAATGTTTCTTATAGTACCTACGTATATAGTTGTATTTCTGATCATTGTATAAATTTCCATGCTTAAGTAGGAGTAAAATAATTGATAATCTTGCAATTTTATGTGGATAAGGATTTTTACCTACTAATGGTGGTCCGTGAAGGTTCCGTTATGGTTCCGTTCACCTAGTTATGGTTTATACATTCTAAATTATTCATTATGTTGTCACAATTTATCTGTTAATATATTGTTGCTTGTACTAAAATATGCATAATATTATTCACGATTGTGACAACTAAAAATTTATGAATCTTTGAAAGAAACTTAGTTAGATTTATCTGTATTTGAGATGTATTAAGTTTAGATCGTGGAATCCGAAAGACGTATTATATGATGCATGTAGTCTCTGTGATGTTTTACTACTTAAAGAACTTTCCCAATTAAGAGTTCTTTAATGAAAAGTAAAACTGAGAGAAGTGTTAAATAAATTCTGTATCTCGAATCCTTAAGTTTTCTCTTGTTTCGCTTAGTTTCTTCAGAAAAGAAAAGAAAATCTTAAGTTTTAGGTTTCGATTCGTATTTTCCAAGTTATAAAAGTTTTAAAATATTTAAATTAGAGTATTTTTTTTTTTTGCTTTGGAAATTTGAATAAAATCTAAAATTTTATTTTTCTCCTCTTCTGGAGAAACTAATCGAAGTACAGTGGAAGCTCTTATAGCGACCTGCTCTTATAAAAATACTCTCTTATAAAGACCCAAAAATTAGTCTTTATAAGAGCACAAAAGTGCTCTTATAAAGACTAATCTTCGAATCGATTCAGCTTATCGAATACTTTTATGGATCGGTTAATTTGCGTCACACATGAATTAGCCAATAAACGAATATCAGAGTATGACAAACAGCACCAAGTAACCATCGCATCTTCTTCTCGCTTGCTTTCGCCCGGGGTAACCGGCTACAATCCCAAAACGAAACCTTGCGCTACCCAATGCCTTTGTTGATTTGAAACTTTAAATTTATTAGCGTTTTAGTTTTATGTAAGCATCCGACCATTCTAAGGAAGCTAAGCTACGCAATAAATTAATATCAAAATAAAAATTTAATAACAAACGCAAATATTTATACTTTGTAAAATATTGATCTTAAATTTCATAGCAAAAAATAAGGTAATATAACATTAAATTGAAGGTATCAAGAATTCATAATAATAAATAACTGCTTAAAATGAAGAAAAATCAATTGTGTTCTAAATCCCAACGATCTAGTATCCTACTGTTTGGATATAATGGTAAAATATACAAACAAGGGTTTCAGTTTGTTGATTAAAAAAACGTATTACGGGTAACTGCAATTTCCATAATCCATCCCTTTGCCTTTGACGATTGAGGGTTTGTGATCGTTTTCAGGTTTAGATTTCCTCCAAACTTTATAAACTAATCTACTAAAAATATATCTTTGAGGGAATCGAGTCCACCTTCCCGAAAAACATCAAAATTGATAGTTTAGTTTAACGAGTTTATTACTTTTAAACGAGTGATATTCTACACTCGAGTGTATCACTCGAAGTTTGCTCTTATAGCGACAAAAAACTCGGTACGGATTAATTACGCTATAAGAGCTTCCACTGTAGATCATTTTAGATATGAGGTAGTATAGAAGGGTTTTGTTTTATATGTTTGAGGATTCTAACTTCTTATTCTTTAAGAGAACGCATTCTTTTTAGACTACAATCCAATTTTAAGTTTTGAGTAGTAATTAATCTTATTTACCTAAAATTCCTTTTGATATATAATTCAGAGTTGATAAACTTTTATAGGAAAAAATATTTTTCTTTAAAGCAGACGTAGAATTTTTATGTTTTAAAATATTGATGGCAATATTTTCTCATAATTTTTAATTAGCAAATACTCTTGATACTAAAGATAAATTTAGAAATGTTAATCAATAGTAATACTTTGGTTCAGACTAGTACTCACTTCTAAAAAACAGTATTTTTCTTGTTTAAATGAATACACAGGATATAATTATAATCAATTAAATTTATACATTATCTGATTAAAAAAATACAGTCGACTGCACTTAAGAAATATGATCAATCGGAGAATATCAAAATTGCCCGATCACTCATATTTAATTTAATGTTAATAGCTCATCGTTTTATGATGATCAGCATTTCGCTTAGTAATGTTATCGAAATTTGTTTAATTCTCTCTTTAAAAAACTTCCGTTTTCTTTTGAATGTTTAATTTAATGTAAATAGCATCTATTTATGTGATTTCTCTTGTTATTGAAATTCATAAAAAACGTCCGTTTTCGAATTTCCAACTTTTGAAGGTCAATTTTTATTAAAAGAAAACATCTGCCCCCAACTGACGCATTTTGTCTCTTTCTGAAAGTCAGTTGGAGGCCAGTAGTTTAATTGGAACAAAGAAAGATTTGATGCTCAGTACACATTTAAAGAGGGGTTGGGGGGGGGGGGGACCATGATTGTGATGGGTGCCACAGATGGCATATGCACCTGGGAAATGTTTTGATTTTGGTTTGAAATTCAGATTAATTAGGGTAGTCTAATGGAGGGAACGGTAGAGGATCAGATATCAGCTTGTTGAAGGATAAATTAGACATAATCCATCGTTTTGCAGCGATGTGATTTTTCAGACTTTTGTAGGATTTTCTGACTTTTTTGAAATTATAATGAAAATTTCAGACTTTTTACTTTTAAAAAAATCAGCTTATGAACTGAAATTTTTGACTGGAAATTTTATTTTTTTAATTCAAGTTGATGTTCTTGAGGCTCTTCTATGTGGTAAATTTTCATATTTAGCCAATTAAATGTTATTAGTTTCTCCGATTTGTTCTCAATTTAGGAGATCAAATGTCGTTCGCGCAGTTTTCAGACTTTTTGCCCATCTCATCCCTGGTTTTGATAAAAAAAAATATTCATAGTAACTGGTTATTTTATTTTTGAACTGTACTATTCAGGGTTGGCCGATATATATCACTTGATATATATCAGTCTATAACAAAATCAACAATTTTCAAGCTAAAATCTCCCAAAATTAATTTTTGAGTACTTTGTTAACAGGTTAATTAAGTTGTGAAAAAATTTTAACATTGTAATTATAATAAAAAACCTAAAAAATTTTAAAACCACTAAGTGAAACTATCTTATTTCATGAAACCCGATCAGATCTTAGCAACATACTATACAAGTTAGCGTAGGAAGTAATGCATTTTAAAAGCAGTTTTAAATCATGAATGAATAAATTGTTCCAATTTATATTAATTATTTATTTCATTATTAAAAATTATTTAAAATTTTAAGCAGAAATGGAATTATACATGCATATAATTCTTGTTACATTGATATTTTCTTGTAATTATCAGCAATTACACTCTGGGTAATTAAGATTTAATTAAAAATATTCATTGGTAGTAATATTTTGGTTCAGACTGGTATTTACTTCTAAAGAACAGTATTTTTCTACTTTAAATCTGAAAATATCGGATATATATCAAAATCTTGATATATATCCGATATATATCAAAAATATCCTATATTTTGATATTTATATAAATATCTATATTTGCTTATAAAATAATTATAAAAATTAATAATTAATATAAATTATAAAATATATTTGCCAACCCTGGTACTATTATATTTGAGTCGTCTAGTTTCAAAACCAGTTAAGTCACTTTTTCCTAATTTTTCATCAGGAACATCAAAAAAACTAAATATTCAAACAAATTGTGCACTTACAAACCCTCCTTTTTTTTTTATTTAAGGTGGTAGGAGATGGTTACATTATCAACATGTATAATCTTATGGCAGGGCCGTAACCAGACTTTTGTTTCGGGGGGGGTTTCGGTTTTGACTCAAATATTTTCTGAGGTACCTCCTTACGGGTACTTTTATACGTTAAGTTTTAGATTACAACACTGGATTGAAATTTTGATGCACTAAATTTCAAGATTGTATAAACAATATGAATTCGAAGTAAAAGGGGGGTCTGGGGGTCCTCCCCCAGAAAATTTTTGGAAATTTGCCTCTCAAAAGAGTGTTTTAGCTCATTTCTGAGACCTTTTAGATTACACCCATAGAGCACCACTCATTGTAAGCGGCCGAATTTTCAAGGTAAAAAGAAGATATATTGTAATAAATGGCGAAATGTTAAGGGGGTTTTTAGGTTCCTACTCCAGAAATTTTTTTGAATTTTCCTCCTAAAAGTGGCATTTTAACTCATTTTGAGACACTTTAGGTTACATTAAAGAGGACCACTACTTGTAAATCACAGAAGTTTGAAGGAAAAACCGTATACTTAATAGATTTCAAAATTTCGAGGGCGTTTGGGGGTCCTCCCCAGAAAAATTTTGGAAATTTTACCCTTTAAAGTAGGGTTTTGACTAATTTTGAGACCCTTTGGGTTATACCCGAAGAGGATATCGCTCCTTGTGAGACATAATTTTCAAGAAAATAGCAGTATAAAAATTGATGTCAAAATTTCGGGGGGGGGTTTGAACCCCTAAAACCCCCCCCTTGGATACGGCCCTGTCTTATGGATTTAGTTGGAGCACTTTTCAGCCTAGGCTTTAAAACACTGTTTTTTTGTCGCACATTTCCCTCAAAAATTAGTGCTAGTTGTGAAACATTAGATCTATATTTTATTTGAAGCTTAAAACTTGGCTCTATTGGCTAGATCTGTATTTTAACAATCTGAACATAACACAAACTAAAAATTGAGAAAAAAAATTGATCATCTTATTTTTTCCTAATTTATTTTGTTTAGTAATTTGATTGAAATGAACGATTAACTTTAACAATCTGAGCCAGGTGAAAGTTGGGCGATAAATCGCTGTACCTAGTTTACTCTGCTTATCACAGCAACCCTAAAATATCAAATTCTTACCACCTGCATCGATGGCTAAACTTATTAATTCTTTATTTGCATTGTTATGCAGTTGTTTTTACAGGGTGATCGTTGATCGTTACTGATGTTTTCGTTTCAAATGAATCACACCTTTCTTCCAATATCAGCTGCTTTTTTTTACTTCATCTTTTCAGTTGAAGCCATGTTTTTTTTTTACTTCATGATTTCAAAAGGATGTTTTTGCATCATGTTAATTTTAATTAGTTGAAGGGATAGAACCATCTGGATTTATGTTTGTTCAACCCATAGGTTCAACCGTCGTTTTTTTTTTTTTACCATAATGAATACTTTTGAGATAGTTGTTCTTCGTGATGGTTGTGCATAGTTGCTCCCCTCCGTTTTCAACCCCGCTTATCACGACGCCCGCTCGCGTCTTTCCAATCCCTATACACCAGCGCGTTGGTTCCATGGTTGGTTCTGATCTAGCTACGCAGCTGGCATTTTGGCCGTCTGGTTTTTTTCTTTCATCTGTTTTTTTTTTTCGCCTTTTTGACTTCCGCGCTTTTTGATTTAAATAAACAAAAAATCTGCAACATTGTTCATACATAAAGAAACGAACTTTCGCCACAAAAGAAAAGGAATATATTAAAAAGAATTGGAAACGAATCGCACCGAAAACGAAAATAAATCATCCAACTGATTGGAATATTTTTGAGATTAAAAAAAAAATAGACGCAAAGTTTTCAGAAGCGACGGATGGATATTTGATTCAGTTTGAAAATTTCGCTAGGTAATTTATTAAAAAGGTAACGAAGAAATGGAGCCATGAAGGAAATGGTTAAATTAAAGATCTTAAATTTCAGTTGTTTTTTTTTAAATAATATTTTACTTCTTTATAAGAAACTAGCTGATATGCCCGGCCTTGCACGGGTGGAGTGTATCAATTTATTAAAATTTTCTCAAGTTACATGCCTAATTTTCTGTAACCATAATTACCAATCATCCTGGTAGTTTTTCATATCCCGGTGTTCCCAGTATTTTTTCATATCCCGGTGTTCCCAGTATTTTTTCATATCCCGGTGCCTTTTTCATCTTGGTGTCCCCGGTGCCTTTTCATCTCGGTGTTCCCGGTGCATTTTCATCACCGTGCTCCCTGTGCCTTTTCCCTCCCGGTTCCAACTGTGTAAATCTACCCTAACCATCCAGTTCCGGTGTTGCACATTTAATTACGACAGTTACCCAATTATCCATTCTAAGTGAAAAAAATCCATTAAAATTATTACAGACTTTTGAAATCCCAAAATTTGTAAATACCCCCTGTTTAAATTGAAAAAAAAATCCCGTTAAACTACACCAAAGAAACAAATTATAAGGTTAAATAACAAATTGATCTAGTGTTTCTATCATCAACTTTCTAAAAAAACTGCATGATGTAATCTTTACTTTAACCAGTCTAATTCTTAAAACTTTCTATTTCAACTTAAAGTTTCATGGAAAATGAAGTTTTCAATAAGAAAATACTGTTATAAAGTTTTTTATAAGGGACGTTTTTAATTTTTTAAATTATTAATAACCTTTTTAAAACATTTAAAACAATTTTAGCCAAGTTTTATCTTTAAATACTTTGTTTTATGTTTAAAATTGTTTTTGTTGTATTATTTGCAACAATGCGAGTTAAACAGATCTTCTTTAGTGGAGAAGTAAGGCGATTTTTACAAAAAGGCCTTATAGGGGGTGAAGGGGTGGTTTTAGAAATTTGGAAATGATGTCATTGTCTTTCCCCCGTCCCCATACGTATGTGTACCAAGTTTGGTTCGATTCGGACGGGTAGTTTTGGAGAAATTGAGCCAAATCTGATCCGGACAAACCCAGGCAGGCAGGCACACCTTCATTATATATAGAGAGACTAGCTGATATGCCCGGCCTTGCACGGGTGGAGTGTATCAATTTATTAAAATTTTCTCAAGTTACATGCCTAATTTTCTGTAACCATAATTACCAATCATCCTGGTAGTTTTTCATATCCCGGTGTTCCCAGTATTTTTTCATATCCCGGTGTTCCCAGTATTTTTTCATATCCCGGTGCCTTTTTCATCTTGGTGTCCCCGGTGCCTTTTCATCTCGGTGTTCCCGGTGCATTTTCATCACCGTGCTCCCTGTGCCTTTTCCCTCCCGGTTCCAACTGTGTAAATCTAACCTAACCATCCAGTTCGGGGTTGCACATTTAATTACGACAGTTACCCAATTATCCATTCTAAGTGAAAAAAATCCATTAAAATTATTACAGACTTTTGAAATCCCAAAATTTGTAAATACCCCCTGTTTAAATTGAAAAAAAAAATCCCGTTAAACTACACCAAAGAAACAAATTATAAGGTTAAATAACAAATTGATCTAGTGTTTCTATCATCAACTTTCTAAAAAAACTGCATGATGTAATCTTTACTTTAACCAGTCTAATTCTTAAAACTTTCTATTTCAACTTAAAGTTTCATGGAAAATGAAGTTTTCAATAAGAAAATACTGTTATAAAGTTTTTTTATAAGGGACGTTTTTAATTTTTTAAATTATTAATAACCTTTTTAAAACATTTAAAACAATTTTAGCCAAGTTTTATCTTTAAATACTTTGTTTTATGTTTAAAATTGTTTTTGTTGTATTATTTGCAACAGTGCGAGTTAAACAGATCTTCTTTAGTGGAGAAGTAAGGCGATTTTTACAAAAAGGCCTAAAAGGGGGTGAAGGGGTGGTTTTAGAAATTTGGAAATGATGTCATTGTCTTTCCCCCGTCCCCATACGTATGTGTACCAAGTTTGGTTCGATTCGGACGGGTAGTTTTGGAGAAATTGAGCCAAATCTGTTCCGGACAAACCCAGGCAGGCAGGAACCCAGGAACCCAGGAACCCAGGGACACCTTCATTATATATAGAGAGATAGAGAGATGTAATTAAATTAAATTATAAGGATATTTTCAGAAGGAAAATATTCAAAATTTATAAAAAAAAAATCGCAAAGTAAAGTGCAAACATTTTGATTAATTTTGATAGGATCTAATTTCACATTTCTTAAAATAATTTAAACTTAAATTGAAAAAAGCTATAACTGAAAGTATTTTTTATAAGGAAAAAGAAAAGAAATTATAACTCTTCTTTTACACAACAAAATTGGGTACTTTCTTAAGGCAAAAATTTAGGTAAAGTGCCATCTATGAACGGATAATAAACATTGTTTTGTATAAAAAAATCCCATCCCTTTAAAATTTCAGATTTTTTTTACTACCAATAGTTTTGTCAGTAGAGAATTTTAAAGTAGGGTCATTATTTTATTACCACCTTTGAATTTGTACTATACTTAAATTGTTATGGATCAAATTATACCGCAAACGGTTGAAATAGAAATTTTGGATAGTTTAAAGTTATAGGTTATGCTTGATTCCTTAAAATCCTTCTAGTCTAACTCCTAATTAATTCGGTTTTACGTTTAAAAAAGTTGTGTTGGACTATAAGAAAATTTTTGGGTAATTTCTTCATCTTTCACTAATATAATCAAAGTTGTAGATGTACATAAATTTTATAGTAAAACGTATGTAAAATAAGAAAAAATAATAATTTCTAAAAATATCAACAAAAAAATAAAATAGATAAAAAATTAAACTAAGTTAAACCCATAAAACTATTATTATTACACCACTAGAATGTATTAATGAATAGTTTCATTTAACATTTCTAAAAATAAATTGCTATAAAAATGGGTTTTTATTAATTAAACTAGCTGACTTACCCGGCCTTGCACGGTTTGAGTTAATTCATAAATATTTTAAAAAAATTTTCAAGTTATGTCTTTTCTTTTTCTGGAACTTATCATCCCGTCGTCCCCGTCGTCTTTTTCATCCCAGTTCTTAACTGTAAAAATATACCCTAACTCATCCCGTCCCGCTTTTAAATTTGGCTGTTACCTTCGCTGTAAAGAACAATCAAATTGAAATCATCAGGTTTATCAAGTTGTATGTCCTTTCTTTTTCTGGATTAGCAGTCACTTATCATCCCGTCACCCCCGTTGTCTTTTTCTTCCCAGTTCCCGCCCCGCTTTTAACTTTGGCTGTTACCTTGGCTGTTAAAGAACAATCCAATTTAAATCATCAGGTTTATTGAGCTATATGGTTTTTCTTTTCCTGGTTAGCAATCACTTATCATCCCGTCGTCCCCGTCGTCTTTTTCATCCCGGTTTCTTACTGTGAAAATATACCCTAACGTATCCCGTCCGGTATTTTACTTTGGCTGTAAAAGAACAATCCAATTGAAATCATCAGTCTTATGAAACTTATAGTTTAAAATCTTAAACAAAATTTCTATGAAGTATTTCCGATGTCCTTTTCAAAAATTACGCTTCCGTTTTTATAAATCACTTGATAAAAACTTAGGAAGTAAAAATCACAACCCTCTTTGAGCCCTTTGGAAATAATTTCCTACAGGATGTTACAAACCGTATATGAAGTTTCTATCGTTTTCCAAAAATCAGGAATTACCAATTTATCCCGGTGTACCCGGCGCCTTTTTCCACCCAGTGTTCCCAGTACTTTTCATCCCGTAGTTCCCGGTACCTTTTCCATCCCGTAGTTCCCGGTACCTTTTCCATCCCGGTGTTCTCGTTACCTTTTATATCCCTGTGTTCCCGGTACATTTTTCATCGGCATAATATTACTTCATTATCAGGAAAAAATCCCGCAGAGGAATTTAGTCAACAACTTCAAAAAAAAATTGATAATGCTCCCATTCGGCTATTTTGACGAATTTTCCGGTAAATAAATAAAAACAATAAAAACAGCCACATAAAGAAAAGGTATTTAACATTCCTGCTGTTAAATTGAAAAAAATCTTGTTAAGCTATCATGGAAAAATAATAATGGAGAATGAAAATCGATCTAGTTTTTATTACCAACTTTCTTAAAAAAACTACACTTAAATAATTCACGTTTTGTTTCTATAAAGATTAATTTTAATAGCCTAAACTAAACTTTCAATTTCAACTTAAAGTTTCATGGAAAATGAAGTTTTTAATAAGAAAATACTGTTAAAAAGTTTTTTATCAGGATAGATTTCAATTTTTTAAATTATTAATAAGCTTTTTAAAACAATTTTAGTCCGGTTTTATCTTTAAAAACTTTGTTTTATGCTTAAAATTGCTTTTGTTGAATTATTTGCAACAATGCGAGTTAAACAGGTCTTCTTTAACGGAGAAGTAAGGATATTTTTGATAAAAGGGGGTGAAGGGGTGGTTTTAGAACTTTGAAACCGGTGCCATTACCTTTCCCCCTTCCCCATACGTCTGTGTACCAAGTTTGGTTCAAATCGATCGGGTAGTTTGGGAGAAATTAAGCCAAATCTGATCCGTACAAACCCAGACAGGAACCCAGGCAGGCAGGGACACCTTGATTATATATAGAGACTAGCTGATATGCCCGGCCTTGCACGGGTGTAGTGTATCAATTTATTTTTTTAAAGTTTTCTCAAGTTATACATGTCTAATTTTTCTGTAACCTCAATTACCAATCAACCCGATGTTCCCGGTAGTTTTTCTTATCCCGGTGTTCCCGGTAATTTTTCTTATCCCGGTGTTCCCGTTAATTTTTCATATCCCGATGTTCCCGGTAATTTTTCATGTTCCGGTATTCACAGTAATTTTTAATATCCCGGCGTTCCCGGTGTCTTTTTTCGTGTTGGTGTTCCCGGCGCCTTTTTATCCCGGTTCCAACTGTTTATATTTACCCAAACCCATCCAGTTCCTATGTTGCACTTATAGTTTTCCCTAGTAAAATATTTAATTTTAAGGTTTTCATCTCATTAACAATAGTGAGTCAAGCAGATATACTCTAGTAGAAAAATAAGCATTAACAATAGTGAGTCAAGCAGATCTACTCTTGTAGAAAAATAAGCATTTTTAACCATAAAAATGTTAAATTACAGGTTAATATTCGATTTTCGAACTTGGAAAACTTTGTATTTAGAATTCTCGTCTCCAGATACGTCTATATACGGAGTTTTGGTCACACCTGCGGCGTAGTTTGAGAGGAGATGTAATTTTCATGTTTTAATCTCATTTGTTACAATCGTGAGTCAAGCGGATCTACTCTGGTAGAGAAATGGAGAAATAAGCGTTTTTGACCATAAAATCGTTAATTACTCGTAAATATTCGATTTTCGAACTTGGAAAAGTTCGTGTTGATAATCCTCGCCTCAGAATACGTCTATATACCGAGTTTTGTGTACGCCTGCGGCGTATTTTGGTAGGAGATGTAACACATACCCACACAGCCACAAACGGTTTTAGTTATATACTAGCTGATATGCCCGGCCTTGCACGGGTGTTGGGTGTACTAATTTATTTTAGTTCTCTCAAGTTACCTCAATTATTAATTTAGTCAAGTTATTACCAATCATCCCGATGTTCCCGGTAATTTTTCTTATCCCGGTGTTCCCGGTAAATTTTCATATCCCGGTGTCCCCGGTAATTTTTCATCTTCCGGTATTCCCGGTAATTTTTAATATCCCGGCGTTCCCGGTGTCTTTTTTTATGTTGGTGTTCCCGGTGTCTTTTTTTATCCCGGTTCCAACTGTTTATATTTACCCAAACCCATCCAGTTCCTATGGTGCACATTTATATAGTTTCCCCTAGTAAAATATTTAATTTTGAAGTTTTCATCTCGTTAACAATAGTGAGTCAAGCAGATCTACTCTAGTAGAAAAATAAGCATTTTTAGCCCTAAAAACGTTAATTACAGGTTAATATTTGATTTTCGAACTTGGAAAACTTTGTATTGATAATCCTCGTCTCTAGATACGTCTATATACCAAGTTTTGTTCACGCCTGAGGCGTAGTTTGAGAGGAGATGTAATTTTGAGGTTTTAATCTCATTTATTACAATAGTGACTCAAGCGGATCTACTCTAGTAGAGAAATGGAGAAATAAGCGTTTTTGACCATAAAATCGTTAATTACTCGTAAATATTCGATTTTCGAACTTGGAAAAGTTCGTGTTGATAATCCTCGCCTCAGAATACGTCTATGTACCGAGTTTTGTGTACGCCTGCGGCGTATTTTGGGAGGAGATGTAACACATACCCACATACATAGCCACAAACAGTTTTAGTTATATACTAGCTGATATGCCCGGCTTTGCACGGGTGTAGTGTATCAATTTATAAGTTTTCTCAGGTTACATGTATAATTTGTCTGTAACCTCATTTACCAATCATCCCGATGTTCCCGGCAGTTTTTCATATCCCGGTGTTCCCGGTAGTTTTCTTATCCCGGTGTTCCCGTTAATTTTTCATATCCCGATGTTCCCGGTAATTTTTCATGTTCCGGTATTCACAGTAATTTTTAATATCCCGGTGTTCCCGGTGTCTTTTTTCGAGTTGGTGTTCCCGGCACCTTTTTATCCCGGTTCCAACTGTTTATATTTACCCAAACCCATCCAGTTCCTATGTTGCACATTTATAGTTTTCCCTAGTAAAGTATTTAATTTTAAGGTTTTCATCTCATTAACAATAGTGAGTCAAGCAGATCTACTGTTGTAGAAAAATAAGCATTTTTAACCATAAAAATGTTAAATTACAGGTTAATATTCGATTTTCGAACTTGGAAAACTTTGTATTTATAATCCACGTGTCTAGATACGTCTTTATACCGAGTTTTGGCCACGCCTGCGGCGTAGTTTGAGAGGAGATGTAATTTTCATGTTTTAATCTCATTTGTTACAATAGTGAGTCAAGCGAATCTACTCAAGTAGAGAAATGGAGAAATAAGCGTTTTTGACCATAAAATCGTTAATTACTCGTAAATATTCGATTTTCGAACTTGGAAAAGTTCGTGTTGATAATCCTCGCCTCAGAATACGTCTATATACCGAGTTTTGTGTACGCCTGCGGCGTAGTTTGGGAGGAGATGTAACACATACCCACATACATAGCCACAAACAGTTTTAGTTATATACTAGCTGATATGCCCGGCCTTGCACGGGTGGAGTGTATCAATTTATTTTTATAAAGTTTTCTAAAGTAACATGTCTAATTTTTCTGTAACCTCAGTTACCAATCATCCCGGTGATGTTCCCGGTAGTTTTTCATATCCCGGTGTTCCCGGTAGTTTTTCTTATCCCGGTGTTCCCGGTAATTTTTCATATCCCGATGTTCCCGGTAATTTTTAATATCCCGGCGTTCCCGGTGTCTTTTTACATGTTGGTGTTCCCGGCGCCTTTTTCATCCCGGTTCCAACCGTTTATATTTACCCAAACCCATCCAGTTCCTATGTTGCACATTTATAGTTTCCCCTAGTAAAATATTTAATTTTAAGGTTTTCATCTCATTAACAATAGTGAGTCAAGCAGATCTACTCTAGTAGAAAAATAAGCATTAACAATAGTGAGTCAAGCAGATCTACTGTTGTAGAAAAATAAGCATTTTTAACCATAAAAATGTTAAATTACAGGTTAATATTCGATTTTCGAACTTGGAAAACTTTGTATTTATAATCCACGTCTCTAGATACGTCTATATACCGAGTTTTGTCCACGCCTGAGGCGTAGTTTGAGAGGAGGTGTAATTTTGAGGTTTTAATTTCATTTGTTACAATAGTGAGTCAAGCGGATCTGCCCTGGTAGAGAAATGGAGAAATAAGCGTTTTTGACCATAAAATCGTTAATTACTCGTAAATATTCGATTTTCGAACTTGGAAAAGTTCGTGTTGATAATCCTCGCCTCGGAATACGTCTATATATCAAGTTTTGTGTACGCCTGCGGCGTATTTTGGGAGGAGATGTAACACATACCCACACAGCCACAAACGGTTTTAGTAATATACTAGCTGATATGCCCGGCCTTGCACGGGTGTAGTGTATCAATTTATTTTTTTAAAGTTTTCTCAAGTTACATGTCTAATTTTTCTGTAACCTCAATTACCAATCATCCCGATGTTCCCGGTAGTTTTTCTTATCATGGTGTTCCCGGTAATTTTTCATATCGCGATGTTCCCAGTAATTTTTCATGTTCCGGTATTCCCGGTAATTTTTAATATCCCTGCGTTCCCGGTGTCTTTTTTCATGTTGGTGTTCCCGGCGCCTTTTTCATCCCGGTTCCAACTGTTTATATTTCCCCAAACCCATCCAGTTCCTACGTTGCACATTTATAGTTTCCCCTAGTAAAATATTTAATTTTAAGGTTTTCCTCTCATAACAATAGTGAGTCAAGCAGATATACTCTAGTAGAAAAATAAGCATTAACAATAGTGAGTCAAGCAGATATACTCTTGTAGAAAAATAAGCATTTTTAACCATAAAAATGTTAAATTGCAGGTTAATATTCGATTTTCGAACTTGGAAAACTTTGTATTTATAATTCTCGTCTCTAGATACGTCTATATACCGAGTTTTGTCCACGCCTGCGGCGTAGTTTGAGAGGAGATGCAATTTTGAGGTTTTAATTTCATTTATTACAATAGTGAGTCAAGCGGATCTACTCTGGTAGAGAAATGGAGAAATAAGCGTTTTTGACCATAAAATCGTTAATTTCTCGTAAATATTCGATTTTCGAACTTGGAAAAGTTCGTGTTGATAATCCTCGCCTCAGAATACGTATATATACCGAGTTTTGTGTACGCCTGCGGCGTATTTTGGGAGGAGATGCAACACATACCCACATACCCAGCCACATACGGTTTTAGTTATATATAGATAGATAGATAGATAGATAGATAGATAATTGTTATTTTGCATTTCTAGATTTCTGAGATTATTTGTGATGGTCGATTAAACCGTTGAGTTTGTGTTCTGTGCAGACAGGGACGTAGCTAAGATTAAAAAAAAAAATACAATTATTTTGTTCATGGGATCCGTTTTCTAATTATCGTCAGTTGCATTCCATGTTTTGGACTGATGAATTTGTCAATAATAGTTTGCTAATTTGCTAAACAAACGAATTTATCTATTTTCCTTTGTCCTGTTCATAAATTCCATGGGTTGATATCGTAACTTTGCAGATGAATAAGATTTGCGGCTACTTTAGTTAGAACTACAACGTTACTTTACCTTGGAGAAACAAGCTGAGAGCTTACAAATGAAAGTAGCTCCCATCGCGGTGTCTGAATTTTGAGTGAACTTTAGTTTATAAATATTATCAGTTCGTTAAACCCACGTATATATTATAGCGTCTTTTTATCGCGATTTTTTTATCGAAACTCCTAGCAACCCAACAAGCTTTCTGTTTACCCAGTTTTTTATTTCCGAGTAGTGACGTCAAAGGGTCGAGAAACATTGCAACCAAGTATAGTTTAAGGGAGTTTTAAATAAAATGTTATGATTGTATATAATTATTGTCAACTCGATTACTTTTAAATATACAAGAAATTTATAAATAATAATTAAAAGAAAATATTTTGTGAGTTAGCCTGTCTTTGCCTTTTTTCTGCTTGTACTTGAGACGATTTTTCGATTTTCGACTTGTATTTTCGAGTGCAATTTGTTTATTGTAGTAGTTATACTTATATTCGAATTTAAAAGTGTATTTTAGTCTGAATCAAAGTATTTCTTCTTAAAAAGCATTTTAAATTAAATCTTAATCATCTGTGGATAATTTTTGCTATTAGTAATATTGAGACAATATCAATGAATCAAGAACTTAAACATGTGTATGTTTCTGTGGCCACCCTGAAAATGTTAATAGTTTTTATGCATATAGAAAATGGTCCGAATAAAAATAATTGCCTCTTAATTTTAGAGAAAAAATATCAAACTTTCAAACACAATAATTCTTTTACTCTAAAAAAATTCTGCGTAAAGTGGCTCAAGTATCCCCACTCTTCCCTACAGGGTGAATCATAAGATATTTATATGCGATATAAAATGTTCATTATCCAATCCACTTGTTATAATTTAATACGTATGAAATTATGGCTGTAAGTGCCAAGGTGGCATTTATACTGCCGTCCGAAAGTGCACATAAACTAGTTTTCTTAGAAATTCACTATCTTTCCCTGACGTGAATGTATCTCGCTACTTCCAAGCCTCTTTGGATAGTAGTCAAAATCATGAAAACCCCCTAAACTACTATCAAAATTGAAAGAATTTTAAAAATATTTTGAGAAATTAAAATTCTCATAAATTTAAATACGACATAAATTTTAACTGAAATTGAATAGATTTAAATACATTGCTGTATTGTGTTAAATACATAGAGTACAGTATCAGGAATATGCGAGTCGCTAGAACCGAAGCTGAAATGTTGTATTTTTCCATGCTGCATTGCATTCTATATTATTCGGATATTAGGGAATTCTCTGGGATTAATATTTAATACCTTGTGTTATAGGGGAGTTTAATCTAATTCATATTTTTTTTTGCCAGTTCCTGTCCAACTGATGAGTATAAATTTCTTCTGCTGGGCTTATAGTAAGCTTTTTGTTAGTATACAATTAACATTTATTAACATTTCTTCTGTATGATGATGCGGAGCCGGTGGTTCATGATACACATTGTTTAAGTGTGTTTACAACATACTACTTTTTAACACTTTAGCTTAGTCAAGAACAAGATTGGATCCACCTACAAACTTAAGATTCAATTCACCACGTCATCTTTAATATTAGTACCTGCCTATGCCTTATCACTGAGATCTTTCCTTTTAGGGATATTTTGTATTTTAGGATTTTTAAGTCTGGCTGGCATGGTTTAACTTTAAGGTTAGATAAGACTTGCATGGCATCCATATAGGTACTGTAAATGAGATGCATATTCAGAAGGTGACATGGATAAGCTTAGGGATAAACATAATGTCAAGTGATGCTGATTTCCTAAATAAATACAGAAGATGCAAAGAAAAAGATGTTTTGTCATACAACACAAACAAACACACTTGGATCAGGTCTGCACAAGGTATAAATTCTCCAACTCATCTTAAAAATAATTGAGTTTATTTTTAGGCTAATTAGGCTAAAATCAAATTCTGCATCAAATTTCTCATGTTCAATTAAATTATTTTTATTTTCAAAATTAAATGCAAACTTAAAGGAAAATTTATGTGAACTTTGATAGGAAATATTATAACCCTCTTGGAAAGTTAAGATACTAATTCAGTTTGGCATGCATCGCTATTATTAATGTTGTGCAGATCTGATTATATCTCCACCGGCTTCCTGACTGTTATGTTACTAGAAAGTATGCTATAGCAGTGTGGTCCAACCTTTAGCTACCCGAGTGCCACTTAAACTTTCGTATAGGGATGCGAGTGCCAGAGACAGTTAACATTGCATTAGTCAGAAATACTTTAATAATAAGAATATCCAAAGAATTTGGATTTTTTCTCAAAAGGTTAGGAACTCATAACTATCAAATTTAGTTCTAAATGCATAGACAACCTTGTAGTGAAATTTCTGAAATTACACTTGTGAATTAAATATTCCATAATTACAACTCAAAGCTTCTACTGATTTGATTTGACCATTGCTCTGACTATTGATGCACTTTACTTAAAATTCAAAAGGGTTATTTAAAGTCAAAAACAGTTCAAAAGGGGTTCTCCCCTGATTTTGTTTTTTTTATAAAAACTGAAAAGCTAATTACCTTTCATTAAGAATTACATTTTGTGTGCCATGAAAATCTCTTCGAGGGCCGCGTGTTGGACCACACTGTGCTATAGGATGTCACTAACTTCTAACACTTTGGATAAAGAAGGGGAAAGTGTGCCGCGAAATAAAACTGATTTCTTCAGTTGGCGCTCGGTAGGGAATTAAGATGTTACTTAAAAGGATTTTTTTTAATTTGGAATATTTTTTTAATAAGTAATTTTAATTTTTTTTTCTCTTACCATGAAAAAAAGTGTGATATGATATTTTTAATTTAACTTGTGCGGCACGGCGGTTGAAGTTAGATTGCTATACCGCGCCATAGTAACTATTGGCTTACTCTGGGAATAATAGCTCATTCTTTCATTTCCTAAACCTCAGAATGAAGATACTTAATGAATAATAATAAGAATGAATAATAAGAATGAAGATACTTATGAAAATACTTAATAATATTATTAGTAGATAAGAACGGGTAAATTTAATAAAAAAGACAACAATTTGGTTTTTTTAAACAAATTGCAAACAAAATAAATTGCAAAAACATCTATAATAAAATTAATTCACATAGCATGACACAAATCAATATCTACACTTTTACATACAATAATTTAAAAAAATTCCGTTTGATTTAATATTTTATACTCTTTTAAAACAAATATGTTCTCTCTGTTGTTAAATCAAAATATTTATTTTACGAAAATGATAATATAGGTTCTTTTAAAGAGAATATAAATCGATTTCAAAGTTTATTATTCATTTAATTGTGACTTAAATTGCAGTACTTGAAACCGGTTTTTACTAATTTAAAAACAGTTGCTTATTTTTTTTTTATTTAAGTCAGATTTTTGTTATTAAAATTAGATTTTTTATTAAAATTAAATCTTTTAAAACTGGTTAAGAAGACGTACTATAATTTTAAATTGTTCAACAAATTCATTTAATTTTCTATCACTTGTTGCCATGTTAATTAATTTTAGTATGGTATTATAAAAATTGTTATCCCAAAATAATTTAATCACCACAATAATTGTAAAATTATTAACATTTTTTATTAATCTTCCTTAAAACGAAATCTTTAAATTAAAAAAAATCAATAATAATTTGATGAATTACTCAAAAAGTAATGCATGGTTTAATGTTAAAATATTGAATCCCCAATCTAACAAGGAAACGTTCTCAGGGTGAACTCACAGAATTGGATGAAAATTTTACAGGCATAAGAAGATGGCTAAATAAACTTAAGTGAAAAAATTAGCTGCTAAATTTCATTAGGAAAGGAGTAAATTAACTTTGAAAATTGGGTTCTGAGATGCCAACCACATTCAGATAACACCACTTGGCGACTTGGCGAATTTTCTATCAGATGAAATCAGATGGGATGATTAAATTTGTATCAAACGTGAAATTGAGATATTTTGTTAAATATCCATTAAAACAACAGTTTTTTTAATTACTTTCCTTTCCTTTAATTTAATTTTCCTCCATTAATTCATTTTTAATCCTTTTTTGCATTTGATGGACCTTTTTTTTATTCGTTCATTGAAACTCAAACGCGGCCAGTTTATTCTAGCATTTGACACAGAGCCAAAGGAAGCATCCTCGCCTAGTAGGGTTACATTTGGCGTTAAATATGATAATTTTTTACAGCTTTTCTACCGTAATTTAGCAGCTAATTTTTTTACAGAAGGTGGTTTGAGTCGTATAATAACCCCTGAAAATTTTCGTCCAATTCTGTGAGTTCATCCTAGAGAATGTTTCCTTGTAAGGCTTTCGATATGATTAAAATAAAAAGTTGTTTATAAACATGAATAAATTTAAAAAACAATCTGGTTTACTTTTTTTAAAGTTTTGTTATTATAATTAAATATTTAAAACTCGTTTATCCAGTTAATCGAGCAAAAAAAAAAGTTAATTTAATAAATTAATTACACCTTAAATTGAAGGCAGTTTTATGCACAATATCTTAAATATATCTTTTACTCTTTTTTAGATAACTTTTCCTTATCTAACAGATATTGAATAATTGTAAGCCAATAATGATCTTTAGAAACCATTTTTTTGAAGCATGAAACAAAATTGTTTAAATTACGTTAGTTAAAATAATTGTTTTAAATCATTATTAATATCACAATTTATGTGAAGACAAGGGGGACAAGCTATTCCCATAGTTACTATAGTGCGGTAAGGAATTCAATTTTCAACCGCTGAGCGGTTAATATTAAGATATCGGTAAAATTCTTTCGCACAGTTTTCATTTCATGATAAAAAGTAATGAAATAAGGAGAGTTAAAAAAACAACAAATTCCGACGTAGAGAAAATTGGCTTTGTGTGAATAATATAAATTGTTTAAAAATTAAAGTTTACCTTGGTGCCCGACCTCCCCTGTTGTAAAAAAATAAGTAATTCCAATCAATAAGTCAGACCATATTGCAATGTAGACTAGAGAATTTATAAACCTTACCTGTTCCCCCTCAAAGAGATGTAAATAATTTTAAATTTTAGTTAACAGTCCGAATTACAGAAAAATTTTAATAAATAATTTAATAAGAGTATTAATTAGTGAAAAGAAAACGGCACACTATTTTCCCTTCTAGCCCCTACTTTTTGTAGGAAAACTTAGAGCAGGAAGAAAAGGTGACTAAGTAACAGCTAGGTGAGTTGAAGTGGAAGAGGGAGGTAAAGTATTGAGAAAGGGTTGGGTGAGAGTAAGATTTAGCCAAGAGATGGGGGGAATTGGTGAGTCACGGATTGACTCACTCAGTTTAGGTGAGTCAAAACGTGAGTGAGATGCTCACCGATAGGTCGACTCACTAATTGGAGTGAGTCACGACTCACTGCGGTGAGTCGACGACAGACCGACTCACTCATTTGAGTGAGTAACGACGCGGGTCTGTGACACTCTTCGACAGACCGACTCACTAATTTGAGTGAGTCGAAGAGTGAGTGAGTCACGACAGACCGACTCACTCATTTGAGTGAGTAACGACGCGGGTCTGTGACACTCTTTGACAGACCGACTCACTCATTTGAGTGAGTCGAAGAGTGAGTGAGTCACGACTCACTCACTGATGAGTCGACGCGGGTCTGTGACACTCTTCGACAGACCGACTCACTCATTTGAGTGAGTTACGACTCACTGAGTCAAAGTGAGTCGCTGACCGACTCACTTGAGTGAGTGGGGCACTGTTTCGAGCATGAGGATTAATCAACGAAATTTCCTTCAAGCTCCATCGGTGAAATATTGGGTGAAGAAGTTTGCCGAGAGTCTCTTTATTGGATTTAAAAGATTTTTGGAACATTCCAAAAAGGCATGTGACTGGGCTTTATCCTGACTTAATTTTTTTTTTTTTAAATTTTGATAAAATAACTGCAGACAGAACCCACGATCTGCCGCTTACTAGGCCTAACCGTTGCTCCAGCCGGATTCATGAAATGATAAACTTTTTCCACCTTGTTCCTTCTTTAGCCATGCGCAATAAGTCGGACTGTGGACATAATAAGCGCTAGTGATTGTATACAGCTTCAGGAATGCGTCAAAGATAGGGTATAACTTTATGCTTCGAAACAGAGATGGGCGCAATCAAATTACTTTTGTAATCAGATTAATAATCTGATTGAAGTAATCAGATTACATTTGTGATCATCAATCTGATTACATTTGTAATCTGATTGAAAGTAATCAGATTACATTTGTAACCATCAATCTGATTACATTCAATCTGATAGAAAGTAATCTGATTACATTTGTCAATCAGATTACTTTTGAAACTTTTGAGATTGACACAACTTAATTACAGTGGTCCGCAATTCACAAGAAGTGGTTCTTAGCTGACCGGAAGTGGTTCTTAGATAACCGGAGGTGATCCGAAACTTACCGGAAGTGAACCATAACTTACCGGAAGTGGTCTAAAACTTATCGGACGGGGTTCACAACTTATCGGAAGTGGTCCAAAACTTACCGGAAGTGAACCATAACTTAATGGAAGTGGTCAGTAACTTACCGGAAGTGGTTCGCAACTTACCGGAAGTGGTCCACAACTTACCGGAAGTGGTCCACAACTTACCGGAAGTGGTTCGCAACTCACTTCCGGTAAGTTGTGAACCCCTTCCAGTAAGTTTTGGACCACTTCCGGTGAGTTGTGAACCATTTCTGATAAGTTTTGGACCACTTCCGGTATGTTTTGGACCATTTCCGGAAAGTTTCGGACAACTTCCGGTAAGTTTTGGTTGGGATACGTCGTTTTCGTCCCCGAGAAATTTATCGATTAGTTCCTCCAGTGTTACCAGTAGCATCGACATCCTATGAATATGTTTATGCGCATGCTCCGGATCTTAGCGATCTCGAATACGATTCTAGGTATCACTACTGTCTCTAATCAGCACTAATGTTAAGAGTGAACGCAATTGTAAAAACTGCGTAGTAGTGACAATGCCTCGTCAAGAGGAATCTAGAATCGTAATTTTATTTTTTTTAATTGATTTAAAAAGGGTTTTATACTACACTCCTGCACTCGTGCAAGACTTTTTTCTCGGCTGCTTTTCAGTGCTGATTACAGATATTTCATCAAAACTATGGTTTGAAAGATTTTAAAATTTTAAATTTTTTTAAAATTGATTTAAAATGCTTTAATTCTACCCTCCTGCACTTGCAAGACGTTTTCTGGGATGTTTTTTAGTGCTGATTAATGTTATTTCATCAAAACTGTAGTTTGAAAGAATATTATCGAATATTAATTTTAATGTTAGGCAATATTATAAGAAAATTTTATCGAATATTAATTTTAATGTTAGGCAATATTATAAGAAAAGATTATCGAATATTAATTTTAATGTTAGGCAATATTATAAGAAAATATTATCGAATAATACTTTTAATGTTAGGAAATATTACGAGAACATATTATCGAATATAACTTTAAATGTTAGGAAATATTATGAGAACATATTATCGAATATTACTTTTAATGTTAGGAAATATTATGAGAAAAGATTATCGAACATTACTCTTAATGTTAGGAAATATTACGATAACATATTATCGAATATTACTTTTAATGTTAGGAAATATTACGATAACATATTATCGAATATTAAAATGTTAGGAAATATTATGAGAACATATTATCGAATATTACTTTTAATGTTAGGAAATATTATGAGAAAAGATTATCGAATAATACTTTTAATGTTAGGAAATATTATGAGAACATATTATCGAATATTAATTTTGATGTTAGGAAATATTATGAAAAAATATTATCGAATATTAATTTTAATGTTAGGCAATATTATAAGAAAATATTATCGAATATTACTGGAAATATTATGAAAACATATTATCGAATATTAATTTTAATGTTAGGCAATATTATAAGAAAAGATTATCGAATATTATTCTTAATGTTAGGAAATTTTATGAGAACATATTATCGAATATTACTCTTAATGTTAGGAAATATTATGAGAAAAGGTTATCGAATAATATGTTTAATGTCAGGAAATATTATGAGAAAATATTATTGAACATTAATTTTAATGTTAGGCAATATGATGAGAAAAAATAATTCAATATTAGGAGTAGTAATTTTATGGGACTTTTCCCTCGAATTAAAAAGAAAACATAGCAGGGTTGATCCAGCTTAATGATTTATTTACAGACTTACAAAAGTTGAGGTAAAATTAAATGATAATGGAATAGGAATAGAAATATGCATATCAGAATTGAAAGAATTTTTTTATGCCTGGGACTCTGAAGAGGCTACTATGAGAAAAGACTATTAAATATTAATTTTAATGTTAGGCAATATTATAAGAAAATATTATCGAATATTACTTTTAATGTTAGGAAATATTATGAGAAAATATTATCGAATATTACTTTAATGTCAGGAAATATTATGAGAACACATTATCGAATATTAATTTTATTGTTAGGAAATATTATGAGAAAATTTTATCGAATATTAATTTTAATGTTAGGTAATATTATAGGAAAAGATTATCGAATATTACTGTTAATGTTAGGAAATATTATGAGAACATATTATCGAATATTACTTTTAATGTTGGGAAACATTATGAGAAAATATTATCGAATATTAATTTTAATTTTAGGAAATATTATGAGAACATATTATCGAATATTACTTTTAATGTTAGGAAATATTATGAGAACATATTATC
Source organism: Tetragnatha montana (assembly GCA_963680715.1). Classification (NCBI taxonomy): domain Eukaryota; kingdom Metazoa; phylum Arthropoda; class Arachnida; order Araneae; family Tetragnathidae; genus Tetragnatha; species Tetragnatha montana. Next base: position 414,079 of record OY796675.1, on the reverse strand, counting down.
GAATATTACTTTTAATGTTAGGAAATATTATGAGAAAAGATTATCGAATATTACTCTTAATGTTAGGAAATATTACGATAACATATTATCGAATATAACTTTAAATGTTAGGAAATATTATGAGAACATATTATCGAATATTACTTTTAATGTTAGGAAATATTATGAGAAAAGATTATCGAACATTACTCTTAATGTTAGGAAATATTACGATAACATATTATCGAATATTACTTAAAATGTTAGGAAATATTATGAGAAAAGATTATCTAATATTAATTTTAATGTTAGGAAATATTATGAGAACATATTATCGAATATTACTTTTAATGTTAGGAAATATTATGAGAAAAGGTTATCGAATAATACTTTAATGTTAGGAAATATTATGAGAACATATTATCGAATATTAATTTTGATGTTAGGAAATATTATGAAAAAATATTATCGAATATTAATTTTAATGTTAGGGAATATTATAAGAAAATATTATCGAATATTACTGGAAATATTATGAAAACATATTATCGAATATTAATTTTAATGTTAGGCAATATTATAAGAAAAGATTATCGAATATTATTCTTAATGTTAGGAAATATTATGAGAACATATTATTGAATATTACTTTTAATGTTAGGAAATATTATGAGAACATATTATCGAATATTAATTTTATGTTAGGAAATATTATAAGAAAAGATTATCGAATATTACTCTTAATGTTAGGAAATATTATGAGAAAAGGTTATCGAATAATATGTTTAATGTCAGGAAATATTATGAGAAAATATTATTGAATATTACTTTTAATGTTAAGAAATATTATGAGAACATATTATCGAATATTAATTTTATGTTAGGAAATATTATAAGAAAAGATTATCGAATATTACTCTTAATGTTAGGAAATATTATGAGAAAAGGTTATCGAATAATATGTTTAATGTCAGGAAATATTATGAGAACATATTATTGAATATTACTTTTAATGTTAAGAAATATTATGAGAACATATTATCGAATATTAATTTTATGTTAGGAAATATTATAAGAAAAGATTATCGAATATTACTCTTAATGTTAGGAAATATTATGAGAAAAGGTTATCGAATAATATGTTTAATGTCAGGAAATATTATGAGAAAATATTATTGAATATTACTTTTAATGTTAGGAAATATTATGAGAAAAGATTATTGTTGCGGAAACTAGTGTTTATAGAAAACTAGTGTTCACTGCAATTTTATGTAAATCACTATGTTTAATGCAAATTTATGTAAATTACTATCCACACTCACGCCAAGTTGGCGTCGATATTTGTTACCGCGCCAAGCGCGCCGACTGCTATATATTCTAGTGCACTGCTGTAATAAAAAGGGCTCCACAAGTCATCTGATTCATTATTGTATCAACGCATCGTTCAAACAGCTGGCGCCCGAACAGGGACGAAGATTGAAGGGTGAAGTATCGACGAATACAAAAGTCGATCGAAGATTGAAGATAAGTATAAAAGTTTAAGTTTGGATTCAGTTGTTAAATTCGTACAATGACTACTTCTGAAATAATTGTATTGCGAGGTAGAGCTAAGGCCTCTTTCACCAGACTTAAAACTTATTTAGAAAATAATACTAGCTTTTCTAAAAGTGACTTATCAGCACGATGCGAAAGATTAAATGAAGTGTGGGCAGAATTTTTAGCTCAAGATAACCAACTTCCAGATGACCAATCGGAGTATGATACGTATGAGGATGTTTATTTACAACTCAAATCTACTATCTTAGATAAAATTGAAAAGATTGATCAGGGATCACCTCAGTATGTGCAGTTGAATCAATCTAATTCAAGTATTATGCAGCCCCCTTCTAATTTTGTGAGGTTGCCTAAAATTAATATACCCATGTTTTCTGGGAACTTAACGGATTGGCCATCCTTTAAGGACTTATTTGTCGCTACAGTCGACTCTAATGAATCGATTACTAAGATTCAAAAATTTCACTATCTAAAGGGTTTATTATCCGAAAAACCTGCTTCTTTGATACGTCATATCCCGATCTCGGAAGCTAGCTATGACGAGGCTTGGGATAAGTTAGTACAACGCTTTGATAATAAAAAGCAAATCTGTTCTGCTCTTTTGAGTACGTTCTTTGAACAAAATAAAATACCAAATCCTGATGGGTTAGCTTTGCGTAAGTTAGCTGATATAACTGATGAGGTTATCCGCGGTTTAAAGTCATTAGATGAAAGGGCTACATCAAGAGACGTTTGGCTTGTTTACCTACTATTAGAAAAGGTAGACGCTGAAACGCGCCATCTTTGGGCACAAGAAACTACAAATGTAGAGTTTCCTACAGCTGAAACTTTTATTACATTTCTAAACAATCGCTGTTCGTATCTTGATGTATCCAAAGGCCACGGAGCTGAAAGTCTTAATTCGAAGACAACCCCCGCATACAATACGCGGAGTTCTGTTAATCCTAAGTGTAAAAAATGCACTGGGTCGCACTTTTTATCGAAGTGTCCAAAATTTAAAGATCTATCTATTTCATCTCGGAGAAGGTTCCTTAACCAACACTCTCTATGTACGGGTTGTTTTGGTAAACATAACGTTAAGGATTGTACTTCTAGTTACGGTATATGTAACGTGTGTAAGCATAGACATAATACAATGCTGCATGAAACAGCAGCTACTGCCTTTGTATCTAAGATTGAAGATCCTAAAATTGAGGCGTCAACTTCAGTTAGCCCTAGCGTTTCAATGTATGCAGATGGTCCCTCGACTTGCTTGCTACCAACAGCAGTCGTGTTAGTTAAAAATTCTGAAAGTCAAAAAATCGAATGTGTTGGTTTATTGGACACTGGTAGTCAATGCACGTTCGTATCAGAATCTTGTGTATCAAAATTGGGTATAAAACGCTCTAACTCAAGGTTTCCTGTAAGTGGGATTGGATCTCTAATAACATGCTCAACTAAAGGTATTGTGCACCTTTTTGTATTCTCTAAAAATGATATAAATTTTGCGTTTAAAGTTGATGCTTATGTACTAGCTACTTTAACTACCCTAGTCCCATTGAAAAGGCTTGAACTTTCTAAACCAGACTATTTATTTTCACTCCCATTAGCTGATCCAGGGTTTGAAATTCCAAAGTCTATTGACATTTTATTTGGGTCTGATTATGTGTTCAATTTTTTGAAACCTGAAAAAATGTCAGTGTCGGATAATTCGATCGTTGCTCAGAATACTGTTTTTGGATATGTTTTGGCAGGTAAAGGTAAACCTTCTAATGAGGATAAGCAAAATTTATGCCTCTTGTCCCTAACCTGCATAAATACAAACTTAGATATTGATAAAGTTTTGAAACTTTTTTGGGAAATTGAAAGGGTCCCTAATGTTGTCCCTAACAGTAAACTAACTGAGCAAGAAGTGTTTGCCGAAGATCACTTTGTGCAAAATTATAAAATTAACAAAGATGGTCGATTTATGGTAAAACTACCTTTTATTGAGCCACAATCTGAGCTCGGGGAATCAAAACAAATAGCAATTCAGCGTTTCTTAGCAACCGAAAGAAGATTGCAACGCAATCCCGCTATGAAACTAGCATACATTGAGTTTATGCAGGAATATAAAGACCTTGGTCATATGTGTAAAGTTAATCCCATGTTGGAAGACAAGCGCTTAGAAAACTTGCATCTTCCACATCATTGCGTCACAAAAACTTCTTCTAGTACTACGAAATATCGTGTAGTGTTTGACGCATCTTCTGTTTCTTCCACAGGAAAGTCTATTAACACTCTTCTTGCAGTTGGACCTTCCATTCAACGTGATTTATTTGAAATCTTGGTGAATTTCCGTAGTCACAGGTATGCGTTTTCCGCCGACATAGAAAAGTTTTACCGGCAAATCTGGCTGGCAGAAGAGGATCGGAGGTTTCAACGCATCGTCTGGCGGGAAGATCCAGATCTAGGCTTGGAGGAATACGAGCTACAAACCGTAACGTATGGTTTTTCTTCTTCCTCATTCTTGGCTGCTAGATGTTTAAAGCAAATTGCTATTGATGGTAATTTAGAATATCCTACTGCTTCGTCTGAAATTGAAAAAAACTTCTATATGGATGACTTTATCTCAGGTACTGATAATTTAGACGACGCGGTGAAACTATGTAAAGAGGTATCCATGCTTCTAAAAACTCGAGGATTAAACTTGAGAAAATGGAGGTCAAACTCTTTAGAACTTCTAAATGAAGTTTCTTTTGGCGAAAGCAACTTAGTTGACTTTGAGATCTTACCTGATGAGTACAACAAGGTACTGGGTTTACACTGGGATAACAAATCAGATACTTTATATTTTAAGTCTTCTTTGAACTTTGAGGGTGATGTCACCAAAAGAAGCTTGTTATCTCACACAGCAAGAGTGTTTGATCCCTTAGGATTATTAGCACCTTGTGTAATTCTTCTAAAAATATTATACCAAAAACTTTGGTTACTTAATTTAGATTGGGATACACCTATTCCGTCTGATCTAGCTAAAAAATGGCTTACTATCAAAGGTCAATTTGACCTAATTGAAGCTATACAAATTCCACGTAGCATTAGAATAGGTACGTGTAAAGTTGAATTGCATGGCTTCAGCGACGCATCTGAACTGGCGTACGCAGCCGTTGTTTATTGCCGTGAAGTTATAAACGGTGAAGCAAAGGTAAATTTATTAGTTTCTAAAACTAAGGTTTCTCCTATCAAACCTCTAACTATTGCAAAATTAGAATTATGCGCAGCCTTATTACTTACGAGATTGCTAAATGTTATAAAAACTGTTCTTGATTCCTGTATCTCATGCATTTATGCTTGGTCTGATTCGAAGGTCGTATTAACCTGGTTGTCTAGCCCTCCTCGGAGATGGAAGCAGTTCATCGGCAACAGGACTTGTGAAATTTTGGAATCTATCTCCAACGACCAGTGGCATTATGTACAGAGTAAGGAGAACCCGGCTGACATTGCTTCTAGAGGACTACTCGCCAAACAATTGAAGGAGTCTACACTCTGGTGGCATGGGCCAAAGTTTCTCTCAGAAGCCAATCCAGTTCCTCCCCAGGACCCTAATGGTTTGGATGATTTAAATTCAGATGCCTTCAAAGAAGAGAAGGTAAACTCTATTTATTCCTTTTTAACTGTGTCCAAGAATGACACTTTAGAAGACATATTTGAAGCCCATTCGTCCCTAACGAAAATTTGTTAAGTTATAACTTATTGTAGAAGATGGATTTCCTATTCTCAAAATGCCCAGTTAACTACGGCAGTAACAGCTAAAGAATTTAGCGAAGCTCTTAATATAATCTTAAAGTGGGTACAAATGAAGTACTTTAGTGAAGAAATTAACTGCATTAAGAAGAATCTAGCCTTAAAGAAAAGTAGTCCATTAAAAGCACTCTACCCTTTTTTGGATGAGGATGCTGTTTTACGTGTAGGTGGAAGAATTGAAAATTCTACTGTAAAATATGAAACTAAACACCCAGCCATAATCCCAGGGAAGCATAAAATTGCAACCCTTATTGTCCAAGAAGCTCATATTGCTAACTTACATGCAGGCCCTACATTATTGTCCCACTTAGTTAAACAAAAATATTGGATCTTAAGAGCCAAAAGGGTTATTGGTAACTGCATTAATAAATGTGTCAAATGTTTAAGATTTAAAGGTCGTACCGGCAAACAAATGATGGGATCACTTCCCGAGGAACGTGTTCAGTTCACAAGGGCGTTCCTTAATGTAGGCATTGATTTAGCTGGCCCGATTCCGGTAAAGGTCAATAAAGGAAGAGGTGCAAAAAGCACAAAGGGTTACATATGCTTATTTGTGTGTCTCGCATCTAAAGCCCTACACCTAGAAATAGTGAGTGATCTAGGAACTGAGTCGTTTATAGCAGCTCTACGTCGCTTCGTTTCACGAAGAGGTGTACCCAAAGGTATTTTCAGCGATAACGCTACAAACTTTATTGGGGTTAAACGCCATCTCCAAGAGTTGGAGTACTTGCTTGAAGAACTGTCCAGAGATGACTCTGTTTGCGAGTTTCTCGCGAAAGACTGTATAGAATGGCATTTTATTCCACCCACTTCACCTCACTTTGGAGGGATTTGGGAAGCAGGTGTTAAATCAACCAAATTTCACCTTAGACGTATAATCGGTGAAAACCTGCTCACCTATGAAGAACTATCCACTCTCTTGTGTCAAATCGAAGGATTGTTGAATTCCCGTCCACTCACATCCTTAGATCAAAATGATCCGGATTCAATTCATGTATTAACGCCTTCTCATTTTCTTATAGGAGAAGTAGCAACTTTTATTCCAGATCCGACGCCAAATATGAAGCTATCTACTAGATGGGAGCTAATCCAGAATCTAAGACGCGGATTTTGGAAGAGATGGCACCGTGAGTACTTACACTCACTTAACCAACGCTGTAAGTGGCAGCACCCTACCGACAACCTCAAGGTCGGTGACGTTGTAATCCTGAAAGAGAAAGACTCCCCCCCTGCATCCTGGCCTCTCGGACTCATCCTCGACGTACATCCAGGAAAGGACTCTCTTGTTCGAGTGGTTACGGTGAAAACGAGCAAAGGTGTCTACAAGAGGCCAATAGGCAAGGTCTGCCTGTTGCCTAGACAAAACTGAACTTTATATTTCTTTGTGATTTAAACTTAATTTATTTAGGACTGGACCGTCCTAAGGCGGGAAGTTATGTTCACTGCAATTTTATGTAAATCACTATGTTTAATGCAAATTTATGTAAATTACTATCCACACTCACGCCAAGTTGGCGTCGATATTTGTTACCGCGCCAAGCGCGCCGACTGCTATATATTCTAGTGCACTGCTGTAATAAAAAGGGCTCCACAAGTCATCTGATTCATTATTGTATCAACGCATCGTTCAAACAACTAGTGTCCGTAGCCAATAGCTCGAGTACGTAGAGCTCTCGAGGACTCATCTTGTATTTTGATACGTTGTTATCTTATTATTAGTGGGAGTTTTTAAAAATGGTTAGAAAGAAAAGTAGGTTTTTATATGGCTTTGTAAAGAGAAGGTAGATGTGATTAAAAGGTTTTATATAGCAAAGGTCTTTTTACTGTTACGTCCATTAAGTTGAAGGGAATCCCCGGATAATCAAAAATTGTACCGATTATAGTATTCAAGTTTCGGAACATGGCATCCCTGCCGGGATATTACTTTTGACTTAGTGGCGGTTTAAAAGGACTATCGGGTAAAACTAAGTATGCCGTTGAGACGTTCATCTAGAGTCTCTACGCAGAGGAGAAATACGGTCCGACCTCGAAGTGGAGGAGAGAAGTTACAGCGCCTCGTAATCCATAGACAAAGTGTGCGAGACGAGTTGCTCAAGACTTGTGAGCAGATTGAGTCTGGACTTCAGCTGCAAGATAGTGAGAAGTTGGCTGCAGCTTTTGGTAGTTTAAAAGAAGAGTCCAACCTGTTGAAGGAACTCGAAGGGGAATTGAGTTCTTTGTGGCCTTTGGACGAGTTGGCTGGTGAAATACAAAGTTCATTAGAGTTCGCCAGAGGAATCAATTTATGGAGATGTAAAGCGGAACAAGCATTAGGTGAGTTAAGGCAACTTGTTTCTAGAGCAAACAATAATGATAGGCTGTTAGTAAATGAGCACGTTAAAGTGAAATTACCAAAGTTGGAAATACCTAAATTTTATGGCAACTTAGATCACTGGATTAATTTTTGGAGTTTGTTTGAATCTTCTATACACAACAATAGTTCTTTGAATAATGTGGATAAATTTGCATACCTAAAAGCTCACTTAGGGGGAACTGCCCTAAGAACCATAGAAGGCCGTTTGATAACCAGCGAAAATTATTTCTCAGCAATTGCCATTTTACAAGAACGATTTGGTTCGAAAAGCAAACTAACTACCACCCATATGAATAGTTTATTGGCTATACCTCCTCTTAGAAACTCCAACGATATAAATAGTTTTAGGCAATTGTTCGATCATCTAAACGCGCGAATGAGGAGCTTAGAATCGTTGGATGTACCGACTGATAGCTACGGAAGAATTCTAATGCCACTGGTTTTGAGATTATTACCGCAGGATCTGGTGTTAGAGTTTCATAAGAGTTACAATACCGACCGGTTGGAGGATTTGATTTCATTTCTCTCTCAGCAGCTGAGTGCGCGAGAAAGTGCCCTTTTGTATTTAAACCGGGAAGGGGATGAGAAAGAGCGACGTCGGTTACCAGATACCTCGAGCAACTCCTTATTAGTCTTGGAGACAGCTGGAGGGAGAGTTTGTGCCTTTTGTAATTTAACTCATAAAGAAAGCTATTGTGAATATGCCCACAGCGTTCCTATGGATGAGAGAATCAATGTCTTAAAAAGAAAAGGAGTGTGTTTTAGATGTTGTGACATAAATGCTCGGCATATATCACGGTATTGTCAGGGTGAAGTAAAATGTAGTTTCTGCGGTAAAGCCCATAATACCAATTTATGTTATTCGATAGATGGGTCAGATTCGTGTGGTCGCTATGAAACTAGTACAGGCTTAAGTAATCAAGAACTTTCTCCCGTCGTATATTTGCCATCCCTGTTGATATGCGTTAGTGATGGTAACTTTAAAAAAACGGTTCGAGCAATTATAGATACTGGAAGTAGCAGATCTTACATTTCAAGGTTTGTCGCGGAGGCCATGAAACTAAAGAGTATAAAAGAAGAAACCGTCACGCATAGACTTTTTGGAGGATCTAAAAGGATAATGAAGCACAAGCTGTACTCCACCTGCTTGCAAAGCTTAGATGAAAGATATAGTATCGCGGTAGAATTAATGGAGCAAGATAAAATATGTGAGCATATTCCTCGGATACAAAGTGCTGTGTGTATACAAGAGTTAAAAAGACAGGGTATTTTCTTAAGTGATATTTCGCCAAGAAGGAAAAGTTGCTTGTGCCGAAGTCAGGATAGGGAAATTCATATGTTACTGGGGTCCGATATTGCAGGTATGTTTGTCACAGGAGAGGTTAAACATTTAGATTGTGGTTTGACCGCGGTGGGGACGAAATTAGGATGGACTGTCATAGGCAAATTAGGACAAAAAGAACCAGACAATTCATTGTTGCTCCCTTCTCTGCATAATAACACTAATAATAGGTTAGATTCCACTACCGAAGATGACTTCGTAGGTACTCACTACCTTCCCCATAGACCAGTTATTAAGCAAATGTCAACAAATTCTCATAGAGGTTCCAAAGTTCCGGAGAGAAACACAGCAACAGCAATTGTGGAATTCGCACCGCGTCAAGAAATACCCAAAAAGAAAAATCCTAAAAAGCAGGATGATAAATGTAGAACAACACTTAGTGTTCCTGACTGTTTGAAATTCCTTGAAACCTTGAAGAATCCAGATGATGTGGTACTTCCATCAGAACAGCAGAAAATAAGAGAAGAGATACGAAAAGAGCGCAAGCGCAAAAAATTGGAAAAGAAACGCCTTAGGCGTAAAAGAAAAGCTGAACAAGATAGAGAGAGGAGCAAAGAAAAAGAGAACTTATCGGAAAAAGAGAGCGCTGATGCGCCAGAAGAATCAATCTCTGATGTGAAGTCTTCTGAGCCAGTTGTTCAGGTTTTGAGAAATCCAGAAAGAGAAAAGAATCAAAAAGAAGTAACTCTATCTTCAAAAAGTAAAGACTTCTTTGTTTCATCAACAACCAACAAGGATAAAGAAAGAGTTAAGAAGGATTGGGAAAGAATTCGTCCTACAGACTGGCCAAAAGCTCCAGTCAGAGGATACTTCAATGAGAAGGACAGAAGTAGTCACAAAGACATAACTGATTATGAAGCTGCCAGCCCATTTAAAGTCGGGAATGTAGTAAGTATCGCTGCTGAAAACTTGAAGAGATTAGATTGGCCCCTTGCCAAGATGGGAACTTATGCCTGGAAAAAGTGGTGTTGCTCGTGTGGTCAAACTTCGAACCAGATCCGCAATCCTCAGTTCTCCTGCAAGTCTTGTTTGAAGATTTTGAGTTCTTTAACAAGTCCAGAACTCAAGGGGGGGAGTGTTGCGGAAACTAGTGTTTATAGAAAACTAGTGTCCGTATCCAATAGCTCGAGTAAAAGTGGTGTTGCTCGTGTGGCCAAACTTCGAACCAGATCCGCAATCCTCAGTTCTCCTGCAAGTCTTGTTTGAAGATTTTGAGTTCTTTAACAAGTCCAGAACTCGAGGGGGGGAGTGTTGCGGAAACTAGTGTTTATAGAAAACTAGTGTCCGTAGCCAATAGCTCGAGTACGTAGAGCTCTCGAGGACTCATCTTGTATTTTGATACGTTGTTATCTTATTATTAGTGGGAGTTTTTAAAAATGGTTAGAAAGAAAAGTAGGTTTTTATATGGCTTTGTAAAGAGAAGGTAGATGTGATTAAAAGGTTTTATATAGCAAAGGTCTTTTTACTGTTACGTCCATTAAGTTGAAGGGAATCCCCGGATAATCAAAAATTGTACCGATTATAGTATTCAAGTTTCGGAACAATTATTGAACATTAATTTTAATGTTAGGCAATATGATGAGAAAAAATAATTCAATATTAGGAGTAGGAATTTTATGGGACTTTTCCCTCGAATTAAAAAGAAAACATAGCAGGGTTGATCCAGCTTAATGATTTATTTACAGACTTACAAAAGTTGAGGTAAAATTAAATGATAATGGAATAGGAATAGAAATATGCATATCAGAATTGAAAGAATTTTTTTATGCATGGGACTCTGAAGAGGCTACTATGAGAAAAGACTATTAAATATTAATTTTAATGTTAGGCAATATTATAAGAAAATATTATCGAATATTACTTTTAATGTTAGGAAATATTATGAGAAAATATTATCGAATATTACTTTAATGTCAGGAAATATTATGAGAACACATTATCGAATGTTAATTTTATTGTTAGGAAATATTATGAGAAAATTTTATCGAATATTAATTTTAATGTTAGGTAATATTATAGGAAAAGATTATCGAATATTACTGTTAATGTTAGGAAATATTATGAGAACATATTATCGAATATTACTTTTAATGTTAGGAAATATTATGAGAAAAGGTTATCGAATATTACTCTTAATGTTATGAAATATTATGAGAACATATTATCGAATATCACTTTTAATGTTAGGAAATATTATAAGAAAAGATTATTGAACATTAATTTTAATGTTAGGCAATATGATGAGAAAAAATAATTCAATATTAGGAGTAGTAATTTTATGGGACTTTTCCCTCGAATTAAAAAGAAAACATAGCAGGGTTGATCCAGCTTAATGATTTATTTACAGACTTACAAAAGTTGAGGTAAAATTAAATGATAATGGAATAGGAATAGAAATATGCATATCAGAATTGAAAGAATTTTTTTATGCCTGGGACTCTGAAGAGGCTACTATGAGAAAAGACTATTAAATATTAATTTTAATGTTAGGCAATATTATAAGAAAATATTATCGAATATTACTTTTAATGTTAGGAAATATTATGAGAAAATATTATCGAATATTACTTTAATGTTAGGAAATATTATGAGAACACATTATCGAATGTTAATTTTATTGTTAGGAAATATTATGAGAAAATTTTATCGAATATTAATTTTAATGTTAGGTAATATTATAGGAAAAGATTATCGAATATTACTGTTAATGTTAGGAAATATTATGAGAACATATTATCGAATATTACTTTTAATGTTAGGAAATATTATGAGAAAAGGTTATCGAATATTACTCTTAATGTTATGAAATATTATGAGAACATATTATCGAATGTCACTTTTAATGTTAGGAAATATGAGAAAAGGTTATCGAATAATACTTTTAATGTTAGGAAATATTATGAGAAAAGATTATTGAACATTAATTTTAATGTTAGGCAATATGATGAGAAAAGATAATTCAATATTAGGAGTAGTAATTTTATGGGACTTTTCCCTCGAATTAAAAAGAAAACATAGCAGGGTTGATCCAGCTTAATGATTTATTTACAGACTTACAAAAGTTGAGGTAAAATTAAATGATAATGGAATAGGAATAGAAATATGAATATTTTAAGAAAAAAAAAATCAGAGTTGAAAGAAATTTTTTTATGCCTAGGACTGAAGAGGCTATTATGAGAAAATACTATTAAATATTAATTTTAATGTAAGATAATATTATGAGAAAATATTATCGAATATTACTTTTAATGTTAAGAAATATTATGAGAAAATATTATCGAATATTACTTTTAATGTTAAGAAATATTATGAGAACATATTATCGAATATTAATTTTATGTTAGGAAATATTATAAGAAAAGATTATCGAATATTACTCTTAATGTTAGGAAATATTATGAGAAAAGGTTATCGAATAATATGTTTAATGTCAGGAAATATTATGAGAAAATATTATTGAATATTACTTTTAATGTTAGGAAATATTATGAGAAAAGATTATTGAACATTAATTTTAATGTTAGGCAATATGATGAGAAAAAATAATTCAATATTAGGAGTAGGAATTTTATGGGACTTTTCCCTCGAATTAAAAAGAAAACATAGCAGGGTTGATCCAGCTTAATGATTTATTTACAGACTTACAAAAGTTGAGGTAAAATTAAATGATAATGGAATAGGAATAGAAATATGCATATCAGAATTGAAAGAATTTTTTTATGCCTGGGACTCTGAAGAGGCTACTATGAGAAAAGACTATTAAATATTAATTTTAATGTTAGGCAATATTATAAGAAAATATTATCGAATATTACTTTTAATGTTAGGAAATATTATGAGAAAATATTATCGAATATTACTTTAATGTTAGGAAATATTATGAGAACACATTATCGAATATTAATTTTATTGTTAGGAAATATTATGAGAAAAGATTATTGAACATTAATTATAATGTTAGGCAATATGATGAGAAAAAATAATTCAATATTAGGAGTAGTAATTTTATGGGACTTTTCCCTCGAATTAAAAAGAAAACATAGCAGGGTTGATCCAGCTTAATGATTTATTTACAGACTTACAAAAGTTGAGGTAAAATTAAATGATAATGGAATAGGAATAGAAAAATGCATATCAGAATTGAAAGAATTTTTTTATGCCTGGGACTCTGAAGAGGCTACTATGAGAAAAGACTATTAAATATTAATTTTAATGTTAGGCAATATTATAAGAAAATATTATCGAATATTACTTTTAATGTTAGGAAATATTATGAGAAAATATTATCGAATATTACTTTAATGTTAGGAAATATTATGAGAACACATTATCGAATATTAATTTTATTATTAGGAAATATTATGAGAAAATTTTATCGAATATTAATTTTAATGTTAGGTAATATTATAGGAAAAGATTATCGAATATTACTGTTAATGTTAGGAAATATTATGAGAACATATTATCGAATATTACTTTTAATGTTAGGAAATATTATGAGAAAAGGTTATCGAATATTACTCTTAATGTTATGAAATATTATGAGAACATATTATCGAATATCACTTTTAATGTTAGGAAATATGAGAAAAGGTTATCGAATAATACTTTTAATGTTAGGAAATATTATGAGAAAAGATTATTGAACATTAATTTTAATGTTAGGCAATATGATGAGAAAAGATAATTCAATATTAGGAGTAGGAATTTTATGGGACTTTTCCCTCGATTTAAAAAGAAAACATAGCAGGATTGGTCCAGCTTGATGATATATTTACAGACTTACAAACGTTGAGGTAAAATTAAATGATAATGGAATAGGAATAGAAATATGAATATTTTAAGAAAAAAAAAATCAGAGTTGAAAGAAATTTTTTTATGCCTAGGACTGAAGAGGCTATTATGAGAAAATACTATTAAATATTAATTTTAATGTAAGATAATATTATGAGAAAATATTATCGAATATTACTTTTAATGTTAAGAAATATTATGAGAAAATATTATCGAATATTACTTTTAATGTTAAGAAATATTATGAGAACATATTATCGAATATTAATTTTATGTTAGGAAATATTATAAGAAAAGATTATCGAATATTACTCTTAATGTTAGGAAATATTATGAGAAAAGGTTATCGAATAATATGTTTAATGTCAGGAAATATTATGAGAAAATATTATTGAATATTACTTTTAATGTTAGGAAATATTATGAGAAAAGATTATTGAACATTAATTTTAATGTTAGGCAATATGATGAGAAAAAATAATTCAATATTAGGAGTAGTAATTTTATGGGACTTTTCCCTCGAATTAAAAAGAAAACATAGCAGGGTTGATCCAGCTTAATGATTTATTTACAGACTTACAAAAGTTGAGGTAAAATTAAATGATAATGGAATAGGAATAGAAATATGAATATTTTAAGAAAAAAAAAATCAGAGTTGAAAGAAATTTTTTTATGCCTAGGACTGAAGAGGCTATTATGAGAAAATACTATTAAATATTAATTTTAATGTAAGATAATATTATGAGAAAATATTATCGAATATTACTTTTAATGTTAAGAAATATTATGAGAAAATATTATCGAATATTACTTTTAATGTTAAGAAATATTATGAGGAAAGATTATTGAATATTAATTTTAATGTTAAGAAATATTATGAGAAAATATTATCGAATATTACTTTTAATGTTAAGAAATATTATGAGGAAAGATTATTGAATATTACTTTTAATGTTAAGAAATATGAGAAAATATTATCGAATATTACTTTTAATGTTAAGAAATATTATGAGGAAAGATTATTGAATATTAATTTTTATGTTAGGCAATATTATGAGAAAAGATAATTCAAGCGAAATAGCACAAAAAGAGCTATTCTCAAATAGTTCGAGGGTTCGAATCGATCACAGGGCCCTAAGATTGAGGTTTCATGTTTTTATTATAAATATCTCTTTGGTTGAGACCCAAATCTTTTTATATTTACTTGAAAAATGATATCCCAAGCAGAACAATCGTTCAAGATTCGTCCATTTTTTTTTTTGTGACGTATGGCCAAATTTAGTTTACTTCTAGTTGCAGTTACGTAAACTTGACGTATTTTATATGAGCTGTGCTACTAGGGATAATATTACGGCACGAAAAAAAGTACTAGATTCGCTATTATAGACTCGTCTATCTAATATTACTATTATAGACTCGTCTATCTAATATCTAATATTATCTAAATATTACAATCAAGCAAGCACAGAACCCTCTTTGCAATCGGAGCTTCGCTTCCCATGTCAAGATTTCGGGTGGCAATCATTCCAGTGTCTCTACGGAAAGATCCAAGTGAGTTTCTTGTTCCGACATTTATTTTTTTTCCTATGTAGGAAGGCTGGAGCACTCTAGGTGTGTTTTTTGATTATGTTGATCTCAAACCCCTTTGGAACTCATTTAAAAAGAGTCCTCCAGTCCCCATGTAGCTCATAGTCAGCATAGAGATCTAATGGTTCTATTAGATCTCTTACAATAATATAACAATTACTATTATTTTAGGATCTAATAATAATGTCAATTAGATCTCAATGGTTGTGAGTCATATTTTGAGCTTAGGGTAAACATGGCGGCTGGAGGACTCTTTCTAAAGCTGTACCACGCTGTTCACTAAAAATTGATTTTAAATAGGTGGCTTATCAAGTGAAAGTGCTTTATCTTTTATAACCTTTTATAGTGCACAATTAGAACGCCAGGAGGATATTAATCTTGTTGATTTTAAACTACGTGCTTTGTTATTTTCAGTGCAAGAAACCTCGTTCTTTTAAAGCAGATTTTGAGTTGCATCAGTTAAATCGAAATTTAATTTTTACTACTAAATTTTTTGTGGTGCAATAACTTATTGTAAAACAGCACTACGGAAACTATACATTTGTTGTTTTAACTTTGTTCTGATGTCTATTTGAGAATGATAGGTTTAAGTTCTTACGTATATTATCCTGTGCCACTGAATTCGAAGAGTATTGCTAAATTTTATAGATTGTCATGAACGGTTGGCGGGATAATACGTAAGAACCTAAGTTTTTTTTTTCTGATGTGATCTTTCCATGAAATCTGTGTGAGATCCTTGAATTTTCTGGTATCGATACCCCATCGGGGTCAAAATTTCACATTTTTAAGTTTTCTCTTGACATTGCATTTTTAGCATAAAAACTTCATCACTAGGATACGATCTGTTTCGATCTTTATATATCTTTATAAATATATTTTTAAAGAGATCGAAATACAAGTGTAAATCTATATCTATAAAAGCCAAATACCACTGACTGACTGACTCACTGGTAAGTGACAAACACTCAACACGGAATCTCCAAAACTACCGGACCCAGTGCTTTGAAATTTGACAGAGACGTTCCTCTCTGCTATGCGACGCGCACTAAGAACGGATTTAAAAATCGAACGACTCCTTCCCTGTTTTTCGGCGCTTTTTCTACTCCGTTTTTCCCATTGAAATAGCATTATGCATTGTTGAAATGCGTAAATTGCAGTAGGTTTATTTCTCTCTTGAGGTTTCGTCTGGTCTCATGTGATAAAATGTAATTTCAAAAATTTCACAATTTATAACAAATTAAGACGAAAAATACAGTGTAAATTTCTATTTCAAAATTATAACAATTTTCAGGAAACATATAAATTCAAATAATTAATTTTGAAACAACATTTTCCTTTATTTGTAATTTTAATTTTTTTCTAAAATAAATATATTTATGGAAAGGCTAAAATAAATGGTTTCCATGGAAACAGAGCTAAAATTATTTCATTGTTTCATGGGGCATGGTTTACTAGACTTATACATTCACTAAATTTTTATTGTTAAGTACTAGAAAACCGTTTTTACTAAGAGGTTGGCTATCATGATAAAAGGAAAATGAGATTTATCAAGCATTTTATTATTTTGATAAAAATGTTTTTATTTTTGTAAATGTAGGATCATGCAAATAAAAATGGATTCTTTATCATTTTTGAATATAAATTAAATTAGGTATAGTTAAATATTTTGCTTTGGCGGCGGGAGTTGTTGACTGAATTACACATAGGGATTATTTTTTTATTAAATTAATATCATTTTTGGAAAACGATAGAAACTTCATATACGGTTTGTAACATCCTGTAGGAAATTATTCCCAAGGGGCTCAAAGAGGGTTGTGATTTTTACTTTTTATCAAGTGATTTATAAAAACCGAAGCGTAATTTTTGAAAAGGACATCGGAAATACTTCATAGAAATTTTGTTTAAGATTTTAAACTATAAATTTCAAAAGACTGATGATTTCAATTGGGTTGTTCTTTTACAGCCACAGTAAAATGCGGGACGGGATACGTTAGGGTATATTTTCACAGTAAGAAACCTGGATGAAAAAGACGACGGGGACGACGGGATGATAAGTGATTGCTAACCAGGAAAAGAAAAACTATATAACTCAATAAACCTGATGATTTAAATTGGATTGTTCTTTAACAGCTAAAGTTAAAAGCGGGGCGGGATGAGTTAGGGTATATTTTCAAAGTAAGGAACCGGGAAGAAAAACACGACGGGGGTGACGGGATGATAAGTGACTGCTAATCCAGAAAAAGAAAAGACATATAACTTGATAAACCTGATGATTTCAATTTGATTGTTCTTTACAGCGAAGGTAACAGCCAAATTTAAATGCGGGACGGGATGAGTTCGGGTATATTTTTACAGTTAAGAACTGTGATGAAAAAGACGACGGGGACGACGGGATGATAAGTTCCAGATAAAGAAAAGACATAACTTGAAAAACTTTTTAAAATATTTATGAATTAACTCAACCCGTGCAAGGCCGGGTAAGTCAGTTAGTAATCAAATATATTTAGTTTTCATCTTCATTTAAATAACTTGTCTTGTCTAATGATGTTTTTTTTTAACAATCGTATGAGACTTATTGATATAATAATTTATTACACATCTTTAACAAGGATTTTTATGATCATTTTGTTTTTTTCAAGAATTGATAAAATTGCATTCTAATTGCGATTTTTTTTCATCGCATGTCTTGTTAAACCCTGAACTGAAATTTATTATAACCCTTTGAAACTTATAACATCTTTTTTTATTGGGTTACCTTTTAGCCCAGGCCCCTTTGTAATATAGGGTCTTTTTATCACGATTTGCGGACCAAAACTCCTCCTAGAAACCCAACAGGCTTTCTGTTTTCCTTCCGCGTGGTGACGTACTTGGTTCAGGAAACGTTGATGTAGAGTATATGCACCAGCCTCTTTTGTTATTTTTGAATTCAAAGAACAAATGAATTAATAATTAATAAGAATGAAGAAATCCATTTTCTCTCTAATTTCAAAATTTTTTGGTACCATGCGGGCACAAATCTTGATAATTTATTTTTATTATTTCAACAAATTTTGAAAATAATCAAAATTGAGGGTGCTATACTAGACACCAACGTTAGTTGACCCTATAACGTCACTCACAAACAAAGTAGTTCCCATCGCAGTGTCTGAATTTTGAGTGAAATGAAGGTCAATTTAAAAACATGATTATTTTGTTAAATCCATGTATATAGTCTTTTTATCACGATCTGCACACCGAAATTCCTCCTAACAACCCTACTGGCTTTCTGTTTGCGCAGTTTCTTCTGCGTAGTGACGTCATAAGGTCAGGAAACGTTGCTGTCTCCCTTGGACCAGTCTCTCGAGACAGTCAGGCACCAGTCTCTTTTGTTAAGTTGAAATTCAAAGAAGAAATAAATTAATAAATAAAAAGAATGAAAAAAAGGTCGAGCACAAATCTTGATAATTTATTTTTATTATTTCAACAAATTTTGAAAATAATCAAAATTGAGGGTGCTATACTAGACAGCAACGTTAGTTGACCCTATAACGTCACTCACAAACAAAGTAGTTCCCATCGCAGTGTCTGAATTTTGAGTGAAATGAAGGTCAATTTAAAAACATGATTATTTTGTTAAATCCATGTATATAGTCTTTTTATCACGATCTGCACACCGAAATTCCTCCTAACAACCCTACTGGCTTTCTGTTTGCGCAGTTTCTTCTGCGTAGTGACGTCATAAGGTCAGGAAACGTTGCTGTCTCCCTTGGACCAGTCTCTCGAGACAGTCAGGCACCAGTCTCTTTTGTTAAGTTGAAATTCAAAGAAGAAATAAATTAATAAATAAAAAGAATGAAAAAAAGGTCGAGCACAAATCTTGATAATTTATTTTTATAATTTCAACAAATTTTGAAAATAATCAAAAACGAGAGGGTTAGTTGAGTTTTTATAGTTATTTTTACTTTTAATTTTTTTTGGTCGATTTCAGTTGGCACTTGCACGCAGCTTATCCCAAAGTACCAAATTTTTATTTAATGTTTAATTAAATGCCAAGATTAGAAAATTCGCATCCCCTCAAAGTGGGACTTTATTTTTAGAACGTAATCCAGGAAGAGCAATCGAGAAGCGAAGTCCCCTTTTTTTTCGATGCCTTCATTCCGTTTTCCTTACACTGCACCTCTTGCCTGTAAAACTGTCTTTTCCTTTGTAAAAGTGTGTATGCAGCAAAGTGAGCTTTTTTTACAGGAGGAACGTGACTCGATTGTTGCTACGGCAGCAAAAAAAAGATTTCTTTCAGAGAATGACGTAGCTACTATATAATCGCGCTTAGAACCGATGGTAGGACAGGGTTCTTCGTAAAAGATGTTAATGTTGCAGCACTGCACTTATTTTTTTAGGAAGTGTCTATTTGGACGGCAAAAACGGCAGTTGGCGCATGCGCCATAGGTCTCGCGGTTACGTAGCAGTCCCGGCGCTTAGTGTGATCTCCACTCAGAACCGTTGCCGTGGAAATAAGAGTAGAGTTTAGTTGAATATTTGCCGTCCAAATAGACAGTGCCTATTTTTTAATTGGACTTAATTTGGCATTTTCTTGTAAAGTTCAAAATTTTCTATAAAACCCGGAATACCGGGGTTCACCCTGTTAAAAAAAACGCATTTCCACAGGGCTGCCCCATAACACCTGTGGTTCTGCTTTAGGTTGGAGGGAAAGATGCTTCACTTTAAAACTTTTTAATTACATAAGTGGTGACTTTGAATTTCTTTAGTAAAAATCATTTAAAAATTATCAAGTATAAAATAATATATCATTTACATCAGCCTAAATAGTTTGTTTCTGAGAATAGTGAACTACCCAGGTACCATTAGGTAGGAGGAAAAGATGCTTCACTTAAAAACGTTTTACTAATTGAATCGTTTATTTCAGAAACATGTCAAACACCACTTTTCTTGG
Source organism: Tetragnatha montana (assembly GCA_963680715.1). Taxonomy (NCBI): domain Eukaryota; kingdom Metazoa; phylum Arthropoda; class Arachnida; order Araneae; family Tetragnathidae; genus Tetragnatha; species Tetragnatha montana. The sequence goes on along the minus strand of OY796675.1, from coordinate 393,778 downwards.
TGAGAGAAAAACGAAAAAAAAACCCCACTGTATTGAAACTCACTACATTTTTATGAATACTATATTTTTATGAAGGTGTTAAGTATTTTTTTTTCTTAAAGTAGACCACATTTGGGTATTTTATTGACAAAAAGAATTTTTTTAATATTTTTAATCTGTGCAATTTTCTTTTGAAATTTTTACATTTGACATGTTTCTACAATAGACATCCTATTTTTATAGTTTAACTCTCATTTTTTTAAAGATTTAGTAATAAAACTGCGAATATCGGTTAAAAATTACATTTATCAATGAAATACTAACCGAAAAAATTATTTAGTTATTTTTCTCTTTTAGTTAGTAGATGTACAACTACCTGTTTTATACATGATTTCAATTCTACACTCTGAAATGGTGGTCTGCCATAACACCAATAACTCATTTTTGAAAAAAAAAATGGTGTTTACCATGTTTGTGGCCGTTCAAATATTACGTAAGCATGTTTTGGGTCATTTTTGACCTCCTTGACCCCTTGTCAGCAAAAATAAGCAAACCGCAAACCGTCGTCATAATTACGTAAGAAAACTTCCCAACCCCCCTAAAAGTCAAAATGCTTGAAATTTTCTCCTAGTTCATTTTTTTGTAAAATTCATTTTTGGTTGAATTTTGAAATTAATTATGCAAGAAACAAGAGATTTTCAAAAATGTAGTGTTTGTAGCATCTCACGTAAGCCTCAATCATACGACCTTGTCAAGAAAAATAAGCAAAGAGCAAACCCCTCCCCCTTAGGTGCTGTAGGACTCTCCAGAGAACGAACACAAAGTCTGAATAAAATCTAAATGATATTTATTGAACTAACAAACAGCGGACAAGAGAAAGAATAAGAAAAGATCTAAAATAAATATGTACAGTAAATACGTTGAGGTTACAGTTAATCTTCTATACGTAATTCCGCTACAGGTGCTTACGTAATATTTGAACGGCCCCTTTCGGAAATGAGCTATATTATTTTATTGTTACTATGGCCTATTTTTCGTTTTTCTTTTCAGTATTCCAGAAGGAATGACATAGGAGAGCTCCGATGCCGGTGGTATATAACACAGAGAGTCCATGGTCATAGGCAGTACTGGAAATTGGTTTGCCTTGTGATTGGTTTGCCCTGGTGGGGCTGGGATCGCATCTACCACTCATGAAACTCACGCCTCCCTTGTCATGTCACGAGAGGCGGAGAAAAAGAAGCTCAATCCTCTCCAAATCCCAGCCAATTACAGCCGTAGCCACCAAATTGTACTGCTTAGCCTACCCCTCTGTGAATCGCAGACATTTGCAGGGAGGGATGGCATTTTGGACCCTCTGTTTGGCCTTTTCTCTCTGATACTTACTCTGACAAGGATGTGAAAGTGGTGAGGGAAAAAAGAGTTTAAAGTGAAATGTCCCAAAAGTTTGAAAGCTGAAATAAACTACCTCGATGTTGATGAGAATAGATTAGAATTAGGTTACAGATTAATCAATTACAATTTCAGGATTCAATGTCCTAAGTATTTCTAAAAATTCACAGCAGCATTGTGACCCGATAGTTTAGTGTGGTGGAGAGTAATGCTTAGAGTCGTAAGGACGGTGGATCGAACCAAGTCATTTACTGAGTGGTGCTTATCCCGGTATATTTTCTCCTTCTTGAATTTTTCTATTAACTTTAAATTAAAGATGTAAACTAGTATAGTAGTATTTTGTGTTTTCATTTATTTGACAATCTTGTCTAGAACTTCCTTTAAAAGGTTGTGACGTGAGACAAACAGTAAATACACAGATTTAATAAAAATATAAAACTTTATTTATTAAAAACCATCATAAAGAATTAAAAACTCGTATTAAACAAACACGAAATCTTACAACAGATGCAGCACTCAGCTTTTATACAGTAAAGGATGTGACACAACCGCAGCCTGGAGTCTTCTTCTCTTAGAAATAATCTCAATCCCTAATAGAATAGCTTGCCAGCAGGTTCTGTAGAAAATTAGACTCCAATCTCAGTATTTCACTTTTCACAATCTGCAACATTGCTGCCTGTGTCAAAAGTAAACCCAATAAAGATGTTTTAATAAGTTTTAGAGATATACTGAATCCCCCCTCTGGAGCGTGGTAGGATGTTTGCGTAGCATGCGGTAGTTCCTGGGTTCTATCCCCAGTTATTATTTTATATAAAAAAAAAAAACTTAATATATTTCAAAATAAATTTCAACCAACCAACTAAACAATCAACCAACTCATTTAATCGATTACAACGTCAAAAATCAAAGTATTTAGTAAATCTTTAAACTCCTAGCATCATGTGAACCAATGGTCTGGTGGGCTAAAGCGTAATGCTTCGAATCGGAAGGTCCTAGGTTCAAACCATGCCTACTACGGTTATTTATATATTGAATTTTTATAATATTTTATATATATTAAGTTTAAATTAATGAGGTACACCTGAGGTTGCAGGAACGAATGGCACAGTGGTTAGAGCACTGGACTGCCGTGCTGCAAGTCCACTGTTCGGTCCTCCTCTAGAATACTTTTTTTAAATTGTGAAATATAAACTTTAAATTAAATTAAATGCGCAGTAGATGCGGCGCAGCAGCTTAACCAATATACGTCACACGATGCTGGCGCCATCTATACTATTAAAAGTTAAATAAAATTTATAACATGGTGGAATATCAACTTTATATTAATTAGAAGATTATCACAGCTGCAGGAACGGATGGCCTGGTGGTTAGCACACCAGACTGCCATCCGAAAGGCCCTCAGATCGAACCCTAGTTCGAGTCTGAGCCTTCTCCCCGGGTATAGCACTCGGACATAAATGCAGTTGGGCATTTATAAATTTTCCTGCGCATCCACGGGGGGTCTTAACGATTTTTTTCTTTGAGGCTTAACTGTAACCGTAACGGTCTTTTTCTTCAAAAATAGTACTATTTTTTACTATTTTTCTATGTTTTTTTGCCAAAATTCAAGACTTTGTCCTTTTGCCTCGACGGAAACTACGCAAATTTAAAGAGTCTTGGAATAGTAATTAATAATTGCTAATAAGTAGCAACTACAATCGTAGTCTTCCGTCCACAAACCCCAACCACCTACCCTGGCCGTCGCATTTAACTTAACAATTTCCTTGAAATTTTTTAAGTGGTGACTCAAAGCCCAGGTACGGTTAGATTAAATTGATAAATGCTAGACTTAAAAATATTTCATTTAATTTCTTAAGCGGTGACCATGAAACTATTTCAAAGAACCATCCAACAATCTTCAGTAGAGCTGACGGCTTAATTTAGTCTGAAACAGAATAAAGCTAGTAACATAAAATAAATATAATTATAAGGAATAGGGGGTTGGCACTTCAAACTCTACCTCGCTTTTATGGAGGTGCATAGGACTTGTTAGAACACCGAGCAGTAGATACCTCCTCCGAAAAAAATTAGAATTTTAGCATGCTAAAAATTATTCTGCAGCAACTTTTGGGGGTCCGGTACAGCTGGCTTCTTAGTTTAGCCTGAAATACAGAAAGGTTAGTACATAAGATATAACTGAAAAGAGAGAAGGCGCTACCTCGGCATAAAGACGGGTAAGGGGCCGTTCAAATACTACCTAAGAGGGGAGAGGGTTTGCTCTGAAGGCGTTGTCTTAAACACGGGGCAGGAAGCCAGATGACCACATACAGTTGATGCAAACAAGATTTGCTTGTCAGTGTTGCCCAGTGGCGGATCCAGAGACTTGGTTTGGGGGGGGTGATTTTACCTATATGCGCATTCGACATTACAATCAATTTTCACTCTTACATTCAATTCGTAAGAGGAAGACACATAAAATATATTTGGTGGAAAGTTCCACTTTCTACTGATTTAATTGTAAACCATTAAATGTATGATTAAAATAATTCATTTTCCCTTTTTTAAAATGGAACTTCTACTTAAATGCATAAAGTATACACTATTATATAACAAGACAGACCAAAATAAAGAAAAATTAGAGAAACAGAAAAGTCACTAAAAGTAAAATTACCGCAAAGCCACGAATGCCTTTTTGCTGTTTATAATTATTCCTTTTAGCTTTTTAACAATTTAGAAATTTAGTAAACCGGATTAAATTAGAACCTTGAAATGATAAGTAATAATGACATTGAAAGCTGCCCTGTTAAGTTCTCAAAATAATAATAAAAACTTAATAAATGTACATAAAAAATATGAAATCTATTACTAAATGATAAAAACAATTTTCTTTTGTATATGTATTCCGAATTTAGCAACCAAGAAGAAAATTTAAAATAGCAATTTCTCTTAATAATTGATACAGTGATATACTTGAGTTTAAAAAATTATGAAACATCGAAACATAGTTTAAAAAAAGAAAAGTTGCAGAAAATGGCAAAACTACCTCAGCTTTATCTTCAAAAAAATCTTTTCTTGGCTTTTTCTTAAAAAACGAAAGCTGAGTTCCACTGTTCGTTTCTGAGCACGACCATGTTCACTATTTCCGGAATCCATTTTTTGTGATAGTAAAACACCAAATTTTAATAAAACAGCAAATCAGTGTAAAAAAACGAGGCAAGTCAAACGTTGGAAAGAAAATCAACTAAATTTTTTACTAGTACAGCTTGGGATATGTACGACATGCTCCGCCCACAAGTTTTGACTATCCCACTGCCAACAAATAGCTGTTATCCCCTCCCAATATGGGATTGCCAATCGCTCTGAAAAAGCTTTGATTGGCCCTTAAATAGATGTTGAAAAACAGTGAGATTAGAAAATATACAAACAAGCCGCCCGCTCTGGTTTTTGTGTGCAATTATACCAGTAATCAGCCTCGATATGAGGTCATTTCTTTAACACCGGCTGAAATTTCCGGTGACCAAAGAGTACCGATCCCTACGGGAGGAAAAAGTAGTCATTAGCGCGGACCCTCTGTCAACCCTTTTATCAGGGCTCGGGAAGGGAGCCCTCTGAAAAGTGATCGATGCATTGAAGTTATCATTTAACGAGTTGCTACTATTGCCGAAAAGGGGCACTGCGTGAAACCGGAAAAAATACTCGCTCAGATGGTGACAGCGGTTTCTCAGTAGAGATTATTCACAAGTCAAGTTTATCGCTATGTTATCGGGGATGTGATTTTCGGCCGGAAATTCGGCGAGGTCACTTTGTTGGGGGGGGGGTGATCACCCCAATCACCCCCCCCGTGGATCCGCCACTGGTGTTGCCAGATTGGCCTCCTTTTGAAGGACACAAATTTTGTTTTGGGCGACAGGCTACTTTTGAGCTACTTAAAAATTAAATTTGGGCTACAACATTTTTAATCCGCTACTTTTGTGTTATGAGAAAAAATTGAAATAATAATTACAAATTCACACTTCTGGTGTGGTAATGTTCCCCCGAAATTCAGACTTGGCGTACCAAAACAAGTTAAAACCCTGTTTTTGCGGTCAAATTTCCAAAAATTTTCTGGGGGAAGACCCCCTTTGGACCAACTTTTCTTATATGAAGTTCTGTAAGTCACATAATTATACCTAAGTCACAAATTCTACCTGAAAATGTATTAAAGTTACATTGGACCTATTAAATATGCATTGAGGAATAATTTGGGGTCCCTCCTGAAATAAATTTCTATGTACACCACTGTTTTAGATTAATAATGTATCTAACTAATAAAAGGTTAACAAATTAGAATATTTTATTGTAAAAATTTGATTTTATGTAAGAGAATTTTGAAAATTAGTTCTAGTTGAAATAGCTTTTAAAATTTAAAATAATATTTTTAAAAATGAATGAGTTTATATAATAATAATTAACTTTGTTAAAAGTATGTACCAACAATTTTACCACTGATTTAACATTTGGGCTCCAAAAAATTCAAATCCGCGACTTTTAGGGCTGTGATCCGCGACTTTTTCGTCCAAATGTCTGGCAACACTGGCTTCTGTAACTTAAGGTGTGGGACTGGGGAAGTCCTTGAGGGGATCAATTGAAGAGGAAAATCATGGATATCATGACGGACCTTAAAACTCATTCAGAATTATTTTTGGTGTTACTTTCGGAGTGAAAAGTGTGAATTTTCTTAAAGCATTTTAGAGTCACCACTTAATGAAGTAGGGAAAAAATATTGAATATACTAGCTCATTCACACTGCTTATCCTGATAGTGTGAATAATGTTAGGAAATGATAAAAAACACACGATGAGGTAGGGGGTTAAGTAAGGGAAAAACATAACTAGGCGTTCCTTAACTGTTAGAGCAGGGACGATACCACCAACAGAATCAAAAACTTGGCGTATTTACGCATCAGTTCCTTCTTAGGAGGGTAGAAACTTCGTTGGAAAGGTCCGTCAATCCTACAACAGAAGCCAAGGCTGGGACCATCAGAAGAAGGAGTTTAATGTTTCAAATTTAGAGGTTTAAGTTTTCAAAAATTACTTAAAAGTATGAGCTTGTCGGATTTGAACCAAGTAACTACTGGACATCATACAGACGCTTTAACCATGGCTATCTAGACTCGTAAGGCCAGAGAAGCTCGATATAGTGACGTGAAATAGTAGACAAGACGTCACTCTTCATAACTTTTTAGGACAACAGCGCAACTCCAGTCTGAAATCGTGTACCTTGAGCTGTTGAAAAGTGCCGTCTTGCCTACTATTTTGCGTCAAGATTGCAAGGTGTTCTATGGCCTTATGAGTCAGAGTGCTTTAACTCACCAAGTCAACCGTTCGTGGATCCAAAAAACTTCGCTAAAATTCTTGAACTTAATAGGGTTCAAAAAACGATTGATCCCTACCGCGATTGACGGAAATGCCAAGAAATAAATGAACAACAATTCTCTCCAACGTCTATACCAGTGGTTCCCAACCGGTGGTCCGCGGACCATAGGGGGTCCGTGACCCCGGTCGGTACCCCGGTGGCACATCAAAACCTTCTAATAGTATAGAGAGTGTATTGAAAGAGAAAGTATTGAATTATATGCATGCGGATAACTTTCGGTAGTTAAATAAGTAGGGACACTAGTCACCACTAAATTGATAACAATAGAGTGTTTTCAGGTGACGTCACGACCAGATAATTTCTTTTAACTGTTAACCTTTGTAGGGCTTTTAACTGTTGCTAAGGTGGTTGCTAGGTAACGATGTATATGTTGCTAAGGCGGTTTTTAAGTATAGGGTCACGTGATTGCAAATACTCCAATAGAAGAACTCCACGGCCAGTCATTTTCTGTAACTGTTAACCTCTGTAGGGCAAAAAACTGTAACATTTCTGTTGCTAAGGCCGTTGTTAGGTCCGAGTCATGTGATTGAAAATGCTCTATACTTTCAACTACTATTAATATTTACAGGTAAATCGAGAGTTAAAAAAACTGGCAACATTTTTTTTGAGGGTTTCTAAGATTTAATATTGTTTTTTAAAAAGAGTTATTTCAGAACATCGGGTGAAATTTCGTGCTTAATTAAGAAAAATTAACTTCCATCTTGGAATTTTTGGAGGGAGAGGGGTAAAAGGGTGGGTTCCGACTGAGTGGAGTTGTACGAGTTGGGAGCCACTGGTCTATACAATACTCGACATCAACGTTTTGACCCAATGACGTCACTACGAGGAAGTAGGAATTGAATAAACAAAGGGCCTGTACCTAGATTTAAAAAGATCAAAAGACACTAAATATAGATGGGTTTAACAAAATAATCATTTCTAAGTTGAAGATCTTAATTTCACTCAAAATTCAAACACCGCGCTGGGACATACTGTTAGTGACGTCATGGTAATAGGGTCAGGAAAGGTTGCTGTCGACAACACCCTTTCAGGAGCAGAATGGATGTTATCCTAGATATCGTCAGACGGAAAAATGGACGTGTAGAACTTGAAATTACCTTTGCAAGGTGACGACTGTTAATTGAGCATCTCTTCAGGTTGCTCCAAAAGAGGCACCACCAAGCTGAACAGCTTCAGTACCTGCCAGCTTATTTAGATGCAGTTAGATGCAGGGAGGGAAGAATGCCAGAGTTAGAATATTTTTTCTTATTTTCTGAGTGGTGACTGCTTCGAATGAATTCTAGCTATAAAGCCTAATAAGCTATAGGTATCCACTCTAGTGCGCATTGATTAGAGAGGGCTATCATTTTAACTTACAAGCAGGGTTTGAATTTGATAATCACGTTTTGATCGCAAAAACCTGTTTTTCTGAGGGGTCAAGGGAAGAGGTTTGGAAGCACACAAGTAAGGTTGCCGAGAAACTTCCAAAACTCAGAAATTTTCTTGCTTCGTCCATAGAAAACTACTAAAACCTCCCGATACCTTCCCCAAAAAAATATCCCGTCCGAATTTGTTTCTGGTTTGGCTTCGATACTGTTTGGAAATAAAGGAAAATGGTTATTATAAGTCAGGTTAAAGCTTAACTTTTCCATCAGCTTAATTTTCTGAAGTATATCTAAAGAAGATTTCTCTCAGCTGACAGAATAGTTTGAAACTTTTTCCTCTAATACTCTATTTAATTCAAGATTTCTCAAGAAATATAGTAGTTTGACTCAAATCTAGTAAACTTTCTAACGTTTCTTTACAGATAAAGTAATTTAAGAAGTGTGTTAAAATTTTGTGGATAATTTATTTTACAAAAGAAAAAAAACCATTAGTTTATATAATTCTTCAGTTTAATTGTGTACATAAAATTGATAGTTTTAAAAACGCCTAATACTATACACAGGATGTCTTAATGTGGTCTGGGGGCGTTAATTTTTAAAAATTAGGTTTTTATGAAGCTAAGAAACCACCTTACTTTGTCTTTTTCCGTTTTAAAATAATTTACTTGGTTAGTTGAAAAAGATTAATTCCAGAATATCATTTCACCAGAAATCCATCTGAATCCACCCCCCCCAGTGGTAGCCTTGGTTGGTTTAGATTAAAGTTTAAAAAAAAAAACGAGATGGAGGTTTGATGTAAATTTCTGTTGTAGGAAATAGGCAAGAAGCTTATTTAATTAAAGAACATGACTTGTTTCTGTATCATTCAAAGTTCTAAACCTAGCCTAATAAATATTCTCCAAACTAAATTGACAATTTTAAATTAATCGCCTTCTTAGAATATTTTAATAAAATTCAATACAAGTTTTATGGTGCAGTTTAATAGGAATATTAATTTATAGGTAAAGAAAAAAAAAACTGTTGCACATCTTTTATGTATGTAAGACCTACATGGAAACTTTTTCACCAATTCTTTCTTCTCATGCTAATATTTTTCCATTTTTAATAAAAACAAGTATCGCAATTTGTGCCCATCTGTTTATAGGGTGGGCTGCCCAGTGAATGAACACTTAGCATTTGGATTTAAGATTTTCCTACTTTAAATTTAATTTTCAGGGGTTTTTCTCGATCAATAGTTAAAATTAAGGTATGTTTCCATACAGGCTTTTTCTCAGCAATATGGTGAAAGCACTTTCAGATCACAGAGATTGCTAGTTTGGAAGTTATTTTGATTTTAGTGAAAACACTACGATTTACACAGTAAATGAACAACGTTTGGCCTAAATATGAACACTGAAAGTCACCAGTTTTAGTACAATTTTGGAAAAGTATATAAGATTACATGGTTGAATAAACCAAACGAGCCTTATAAACTTTTCCAAAATACTAAAACCGGTGACTAATTTAAGTAAACACTTTTTCACAATAAAGCTTTTGTACTAACTTCTGTATTTTTTTAATTAAATTTTTAATTTGACCACTAAGAGCTCTGTAAGCCATCTCAATATATTCACAGGGATATGTCAGTTTACCGTTCCAATAAATGAACACTCCCTTATATCCCCCACTTTCCAAAGTGTAGCGTTCTACATTATTATTTAACAAAGAAAAACACTTAAATAATTGATTAAAACTAGAAAAGGCATAAGCTATGCAATTTAAACTGAGAAAAGTATGACTTCTGTATTTTTTTAATTAAATTTTTAATTTGACCACTAAGAGCTCTGTAAGCCATCTCAATATATTCACAGGGATATGTCAGTTTACCGTTCCAATAAATGAACACTCCCTTATATCCCCCACTTTCCAAAGTGTAGCGTTCTACATTATTATTTAACAAAGAAAAACACTTAAATAATTGATTAAAACTAGAAAAGGCATAAGCTATGCAATTTAAACTGAGAAAAGTATGACTTCTGTATTTTTTTAATTAAATTTTTAATTTGACCACTAAGAGCTCTGTAAGCCATCTCAATATATTCACAGGGATATGTCAGTTTACCGTTCCAATAAATGAACACTCCCTTATATCCCCCACTTTCCAAAGTGTAGCGTTCTACATTATTATTTAACAAAGAAAAACACTTAAATAATTGATTAAAACTAGAAAAGGCATAAGCTATGCAATTTAAACTGAGAAAAGTATGACTTCTGTATTTTTTTAATTAAATTTTTAATTTGACCACTAAGAGCTCTGTAAGCCATCTCAATATATTCACAGGGATATGTCAGTTTACCGTTCCAATAAATGAACACTCCCTTATATCCCCCACTTTCCAAAGTGTAGCGTTCTACATTATTATTTAACAAAGAAAAACACTTAAATAATTGATTAAAACTAGAAAAGGCATAAGCTATGCAATTTAAACTGAGAAAAGTATGACTTCTGTATTTTTTTAATTAAATTTTTAATTTGACCACTAAGAGCTCTGTAAGCCATCTCAATATATTCACAGGGATATGTCAGTTTACCGTTCCAATAAATGAACACTCCCTTATATCCCCCACTTTCCAAAGTGTAGCGTTCTACATTATTATTTAACAAAGAAAAACACTTAAATAATTGATTAAAACTAGAAAAGGCATAAGCTATGCAATTTAAACTGAGAAAAGTATGACTTCTGTATTTTTTTAATTAAATTTTTAATTTGACCACTAAGAGCTCTGTAAGCCATCTCAATATATTCACAGGGATATGTCAGTTTACCGTTCCAATAAATGAACACTCCCTTATATCCCCCACTTTCCAAAGTGTAGCGTTCTACATTATTATTTAACAAAGAAAAACACTTAAATAATTGATTAAAACTAGAAAAGGCATAAGCTATGCAATTTAAACTGAGAAAAGTATGACTTCTGTATTTTTTTAATTAAATTTTTAATTTGACCACTAAGAGCTCTGTAAGCCATCTCAATATATTCACAGGGATATGTCAGTTTACCGTTCCAATAAATGAACACTCCCTTATATCCCCCACTTTCCAAAGTGTAGCGTTCTACATTATTATTTAACAAAGAAAAACACTTAAATAATTGATTAAAACTAGAAAAGGCATAAGCTATGCAATTTAAACTGAGAAAAGTATGACTTCTGTATTTTTTTAATTAAATTTTTAATTTGACCACTAAGAGCTCTGTAAGCCATCTCAATATATTCACAGGGATATGTCAGTTTACCGTTCCAATAAATGAACACTCCCTTATATCCCCCACTTTCCAAAGTGTAGCGTTCTACATTATTATTTAACAAAGAAAAACACTTAAATAATTGATTAAAACTAGAAAAGGCATAAGCTATGCAATTTAAACTGAGAAAAGTATGACTTCTGTATTTTTTTAATTAAATTTTTAATTTGACCACTAAGAGCTCTGTAAGCCATCTCAATATATTCACAGGGATATGTCAGTTTACCGTTCCAATAAATGAACACTCCCTTATATCCCCCACTTTCCAAAGTGTAGCGTTCTACATTATTATTTAACAAAGAAAAACACTTAAATAATTGATTAAAACTAGAAAAGGCATAAGCTATGCAATTTAAACTGAGAAAAGTATGACTTCTGTATTTTTTTAATTAAATTTTTAATTTGACCACTAAGAGCTCTGTAAGCCATCTCAATATATTCACAGGGATATGTCAGTTTACCGTTCCAATAAATGAACACTCCCTTATATCCCCCACTTTCCAAAGTGTAGCGTTCTACATTATTATTTAACAAAGAAAAACACTTAAATAATTGATTAAAACTAGAAAAGGCATAAGCTATGCAATTTAAACTGAGAAAAGTATGACTTCTGTATTTTTTTAATTAAATTTTTAATTTGACCACTAAGAGCTCTGTAAGCCATCTCAATATATTCACAGGGATATGTCAGTTTACCGTTCCAATAAATGAACACTCCCTTATATCCCCCACTTTCCAAAGTGTAGCGTTCTACATTATTATTTAACAAAGAAAAACACTTAAATAATTGATTAAAACTAGAAAAGGCATAAGCTATGCAATTTAAACTGAGAAAAGTATGACTTCTGTATTTTTTTAATTAAATTTTTAATTTGACCACTAAGAGCTCTGTAAGCCATCTCAATATATTCACAGGGATATGTCAGTTTACCGTTCCAATAAATGAACACTCCCTTATATCCCCCACTTTCCAAAGTGTAGCGTTCTACATTATTATTTAACAAAGAAAAACACTTAAATAATTGATTAAAACTAGAAAAGGCATAAGCTATGCAATTTAAACTGAGAAAAGTATGACTGAAAGATGTCAATTCTTAACCTACAAGTTTCTTTTTCGTTCAGATTCAGCTGCGTTTAAATTGATTTTTTTACAGTTACAACTCAAAGATTACACTTTGAGAATGTGTAACGATTGTCCCACATTCATAAGATCTTCCTGCTACTGCTGAATTTTATTGGGAGCCTCTAGACTAGAGCAGTGGTTCCCAACCTGTGGTCCCCGGACCATAAGTGGTCCGTGGAGAGACCCGAAAGGACACAAAAAATTCCAAAAAATAATAGAAATTTGACGAATCTGTAACGAATCTGTACGGCTGAATAATTTGTACAGATACAAGCCACCACAAATTGTTGACAATACTTTCTTCTACTCTAAATATTTCAAATGAAATTATGAGTTCTGAAAAAAACTCTGCCAAATTTTTGAGTGGGTCTCGTAGATACTTATTTATTACAACAAAAATTGCCAATTATCACTAAATTTGTCTTAAAATAGTTAAATTCCAGAGTATTATATAAATTCTCATGCTTAATTAGGAATAATAAGCATTAAAATTTTGTGAAGTTGGAGTATTTTAAGTTGTCCAAAGGGTGGTTCGTGTAGGTTCAAATTTTAGACTTAGTGGTCCGTGGAGTTCTCTGAGTTGGGAACCACTGCTCTAGAGCAAATGATTTCCGTATTAATTGAGATTATGTGGTCCACTGTTCATTCACTGGGCAGTTCACCCTATTCATTCCTCCAGTGGGTGCCAATTTCAATCGCAAAGGGAAGAATAAGTAGGGGGCTCTAGGAGGAGAACAGGTATCAAGGAAAATCTCTTGGTGCTACATAAACTAGCCAAATCAATAGTTTCCAGACAAGAAACAGGCATATAGTCAGACTAGTATCAAGCCTCAGATGGTTCAGCTTCTTTGCAAAGCACTCTACTCGACAGCCAACGTTTCCTGAACCCAGTACGTCACTACGCGGAAGGAGAAAATGGGTATAAACACAAAGCCTGTTGGGTTGCTAGAAGGAATTTCGGTACGCAAATCGTGATAAAAAGACACTATTATATAGGGTCACTTGGGGTAAGTGGGACCCCTTTTTGGAACAGTACATTTTTGAAGCTTCATAAAATTTTTTTGAAGAGGTTCAATTTGAACTTAATGACATATTTTATTTAAGACACTATTAATAAACAAAAATTTATAATTAGGTTCTAAAATAATGTTCTACATTTTTCTTAACTGGTCTTTTTGTAAAAAATGAGACGGGTGTCCCACTTACCCCATAGGAAGGGGTAAGTGGGTCACCCCCTCTTTATTTTGATTGAAAGCAAGCAAAACTTAAGAGGGAGTAAGTGGGTCTTACTTGATAAAGTATAGAAGTTTTAGGTACAAAATATTTTATTGTAACTTAATTCATGTAGGAGATATCTACTCACATTTAAATTAATAGGGTTGGTTGGGGTAAGTGGGACCCCTTTTTGGAACACTACAATTACAGAATGTTTTCTTCAGGTTCGAATGGTTCGGGAGACTTATAAAGAAACCCTCGAAACTATTCCTCCACCCCACTGTGTGTTTTAATTAATTACTCGGCAACGTGAATAAAAAAAACCCAACTTAATAGTTTACTTTACTTACCACAGCTTATATTAAAACGCAAAATTAATATAAAATTTCAATAAATTACTTACAAATGTTTCAATAAACATTAAAATGGTGAGTCTAGGGTGTCCCACTTACCCCATAATGAGGGGACCCACTTACCCTTACTATGCTTAAATTACGGGGTAAGTGGGACCCCCCTCTTAAAAATGTTTAAATAAGAGATTTTGTGAAAATTCAAATTGCAGTATGTATTTTAAGTCAAACCTGGCACAACAGTTGAAAAAAACATTAAAATATAGTGAAAACTTTCCTGGAAACACTTCTTGGAAAAATGCATCTGGAACTCTCCAAAAAAAAATTATTGAAATTTTTTTACAATAGTTCTATAATCTTAAAAAGAAATGACACAAAACTCTAATATGTGCAAAACCCATCAGTGTGACAAAATGTAACATGATCAATGTGAATAAGTGTGAAATGTCCTTTACATAGTTTAGTTTGAGGGGGGTGACCCACTTACCCCAGGGACCCACTTACCCCAAGTGACCCTACATGGGTTTAACAAAATAATCATATTTTCAAATTGACGCTCTTCAATCCAGCTTCAATGCTCTAAAATCCGGATTGTTTTAAGAATTTTTTTGTTCCCCTCAAAACTCAAGGCGCACCCGATGCGACAAACGGTCGGGAATGCTTTAACTATACTAGACTGCAACGTTACTTGACCCTGGAGAATAACTCATAAATAAATAAACAACTATTCGATATTTCACATTTAAACATTCTCGATAATTTTTTTTTATCAATTTCGGATTCTGATCAGATCTTAAACTTTATTTAACCACTTTTTCCTAACGTCTAGAGAGCCATGATACTCAAATTATTTTTAATCCCGCTAATGTTTCCTACCTCCCCTACGAGTATCTCGCAAATATTTTTTAGGCAATGTTGCCTGGAAGATTGAAAAAATCTCGCATTCGTCAGGGGTACACCGTATCTTCTAGCGGCTTAGGAGGGTTCCTTATGCGAATCTTTACCCTACCTCCCCTAGAAGTTTGTCCCATTAATAATGATGCATCCAGTATCGATTCTTTTTATCGTACCCAAACTCCTCGTAGCAACCCAACAGGCTTTCTGTTTACGCAGGGGTTAGAGAGAGAGGGGGATCAAGCAGCTGATAGATCAGGGGTTTCCAACTTACAAGTGCTCGGGGGGGGGTCCGCAATCGAAAGCACAAGTCTAATAGTGAGCCATAAAGTAATCGGGCTCCTTTCATATCCGCGATACATTTTTGGGGTCTTTAATATGGAACTTTTCTGGAGAGGGAGGGACAAAGTTCATTTACTTACAAGGAAACGTTCTCAAGGGTGAACTCACAGAATTGGACGAAAATTTTACAGGGGTTAGTATATGACTCAAAACACCTTCTGTAAAAAAATTAGCTGCTAAATTACAGTAGAAAAGCTTTAAAAAATTATTAAAAATTATCATATTTAACGCCAAATATAACCCTTCTAGGAGAGGATGCTTCCTTTGGCTCTGTGCCAAAAAATGCTAGAATAAACTGGCCGCGTTTTCTCTGAAGTAGTTTAAATGAGCGAATAAAAAAAAGGTTCATCAAATACAAAAAAGAATTAAAAATGAATTAAAGGAGGGAAAATTAAATTAAAGGAAAGGAAATTAATTAAAAAACTGTTGTTTTAATGGATATTCTGAGGTACTTTTAACAAAATATCTCAATTTCACGTTAAATACAAATTTAATCATCCCATCTGATAGAAAATTCGCCAAGTTGCCAAGTGGTGTTAACTGAATGTGGTTGGCATCTCAGGACCCAATTTTCAAAGTTAATTTACTCCTTTCCTAATGAAATTTAGCAGCTAATTTTTTCACAGTAAGTTTTTATAGCCATCTTCTTATGCCTGTAAAATTTTCATGCAATTCTGTGAGTTCACCCTGAGAACGTTTCCTTGTTAGTGTGAAGGTACTAGTAAATTTTCAAAAATTTCAGAGGGCTACATAGAATTTCGGTCCTACCACTTTAAATACTGAGTTATACGTATAAGTGGAGTCTTCCTCCAGAATTTTAATTAATTTGCCTAAAAAATTGTGTTTTACCTCATTTTTGGATATTGGAACCACATGTGATAAGGTTGACATAAGACCTCTTGCTACCCCAGGGGGAATTTCAGTGTATACCTCTCCCACTTTTTTCACCATAGATACTCCTCCATAACATGAAAAAGAGAAAATCCCAATTTTGAATTTTAGCATGCTGAAGCTACTTTTGGGGGTTCTGAAGAGGGCACACAAAAGGAGGGCAGCCAGTTGGAATTCCCTGGGATAAATACTGATATACTCGACAGCAATGTTTCCTGACCCTATGACGTCACTACGCGGAAGCAGAAACTGCGTATAGTCTGTCTGTCCTCGCTTGGCACGTGTGGCAAACCTAAAATCACTACCCACGGCAGGAAAAGCAGTGGCGAGTGCAGGGTATCGGGTATCTAATAGAAGTGAGATAACCATCTTTATGGCTTTTTCGCCACTGTTTTTTCTGCTGTGGGTACGGATTTTAGGTTTGCCACTTGTGCCAAGCGAGGACAGACAGACTTTACACTGAAAGCCTGTTGGGTTGCTAGGAGGAGTTTCGGTACGCCAATCGTGATAAAAAGACGCTATATTTACACGGGTTTTACAAAATAATCACTGTTTTAAATTGGCGTCCTTCATTCACTCAAAATTCAGACACCGCGGTGGGAACTATACTTTGTTGGTGACGTCATAGGGTCAGGAATAGGGTCATAGGGTAGGGTTACCTAGAATAACGATTACTATGACATCCTGAAAAGAATGTGTTAGTAGTTAATAACAGGGTTTGAATTTAATGATCACACTAGATCGCCACAACCTGGTTTAAATATTAAATTTTGAGAAACTCATGATCATATTTTCCATAAAACTCATGATCAGATTTTAAGTTTAATTGGTTTAGATTAAAACGAATAGATACGGTTTTACTAAGATAATAATCATTAATTCACGTTGAAAATATTTCGATCAAAAAATAAAAATCAAACATTGCTAAAACATATCGTTCACAACTCGCCAAAACTGCCAATCTAACTTTTCGAGGATAGGTGTTCTCAAGTATTTTTTAGAATAACCGAGATCGGCAATCTTTCGCGATTTTTATTTTCGGAGCAAAATATAAAAATCAAGAAATAATGCTCACAGATAATCATCAATATTGCGATCACCAGTAATGGTTACATCGCGAGCTTTCTTTTCTGATTGTCAAACGATGATCCGTGTTTGATGAAAAGCGCTGATTTTTAAATGTGGCAAATAAATATTTCGATTAGATTTTGAGTTTTTCTCCAGCTACGTAATTATCAAATTCAAACCCTGGTTAATAAGAGACAACACTTCGTGAATTATAGTCTAGTCAAAAAACATACACTGAAAAGGAAGAGTTTACAGATTATTAACCTTCCTGAAAGAGAACATGTCAGATTAGTTAATACTTATCATACGGAAGTCAATCGAATCGTCAACAAATAAACCAGCTTCTTTCCCAGGATACAGACTGCTAAGGCATGGGTAGGTTGGGTTGAAAGGATGCTACACTTAAAAACTATTTCCTAATATTTTTAGTGGTGACTTCAGTAGCCGTGGGTAGCCTAGTGGTTAAGGCATCGGCTTCGGGATCGGAGGGTCCCGGGTTCGATTCCCGTCTCCACCGAGTACAAGCTCGTTAAATTTGTGGGTCCAAAACTCCTGTGGTTGGTCATGGCACAGTTTATCATGGGTCCAGGCATCTGGAGACTATTTCCCTCCCCTTCAGAGACATGGCAAAATTGTGGAGTGCGCAAAAGATAGTGGCGCCATCTATCCGCAGACTCCTGCCATTCATTGGCCTCACTTTCTCGAGCCGCACCCCTCTGCCTTAAATCCTGTACGCTTTTGGGGATGGAGCTGAGTCCAAGTGGGATAAGAAACAACAGTGGGGACTTAAAAATTTCCATCGTAAAATATTTTGAAGATTGTCATGTAGGAATTTAACTTATCATTTAACAGCAGCAGGGGTACTATTGCATATTCACAATACCTACAAGGTTTTATTACTTTGATCCAATCCGCATACATGCGACCTTGATTTTTGCAGTTTTTTTTTGAAATTTTAATAAAATAATAACTGGGGATAGAACCCACGAACTGCTGCATGCTACCACTGCACCAGCGGAAAGATTCAGTAACTTTAAAACTTATCATACCATGTTCTTTTTTTTGTGACACATGCGACAAGTGACCTTGGTAGGTATTGTGAATTTGCGGTACTACTGACTTCAACTTAAAATCCCAGAAAACTATTAAGAGTATAACTGGAATTTCATTTTAATATATCGAGTGCCTCCAGGTGCTCCAATATCCTTGAAGTTTCCATGCCCACACTGTACTTACCTCTCTCATAATAGGATAAGCGTAGCTGGATGTGTTATAATTAACAAAGCAATGTAACTAGATAGAGAAGGAAGCTATAATCATTAAATTTTAGTATGGTAAAAGTAAAGAAATAACCATTTAGAAGGGGAATGGAATTTTATTGATATATGACAGCCAAAACAGGAACACTCTTGACAAAAATACACCTCAATCGCAATGCAGTTGCAATGACAACAGCAAAGTTTCCATTAAAATTAGAGTTTATTAGGGAGGGAGAAATCACCGTCGGAAAAAAAGTCTATGACATCTTCGTACAGCTGCTCCTATTTTCGGTGTTCCATTTCCCGAGGGGGTCACTCTAACAGTCCTTGAAGGGGACTTAAAGACCCACCGAAAGACACCCCCCACGGTTCCAGGGATTAATTAGGGAGGGAGAAATCACCGTCGGAAAAAAAGTCTATGACATCTTCGTACAGGGGCCCTACTACGTGCACACGACGGGTTCCAACCCGTTCCCACCAAACCCGACGGCTAAAAACCCACATCTACTCGTCGGAGAAGAAAAGGACTACTTCGAGCACACCACTTTCCGTCGTCGAGTGATGGTGGGAACTCTATGAGTTCGAGGCTATTTTACCCACCACGACGGGTTCTCATCGATCAATCAAAACGAAATTGCAACAAGAAAAAGGGATTTTGTACACCACATAATGCTTTAATTGCCATTTATAAGCTTTTTATATACTTAACCGCGTGTTAAATGACTTAATTTGACGTATTTTGAGTTTTTACATCGCACTAGTTAAGCCTACTTTTTCGACTTCCCGGGTATTTTACAAAGACGTTGGAGCGCCATCTACTAGCACATATAGAAAGTACCTATTGAATGAAAGAAAGAAAGGTTCAATAATAAGAACATGTTAAAACTACTATTTAATTTAATATAGGAACAACAGGTATTAAAAATATTCTATAATAGAATATTTTAACCTATTAATTAATTAGAATTAATTATTAATAGATTATTTTAGAATATTTATTTATTAGAATCCTTTAAGTATTGTTACAGTAAATCTTTGTTAGGTTCAACCAAGCTTTTTTAAGCGATTAGTAAATTGCTTTGTGGTGTAAAAAATATGGAAAGAATTATTTTCCCCCTAAAATAGTTGTCTTTATTCTTATAAATTAAGATAAAATAATTTTTTAAGAAAAAAGTTTACTTTTAAATATTTTTAAAGTTCTTACGTTTTGTGGTAAAACATCAGTAAATATATTTCCAAATTTGAACAATTTAAATATATTTTCAACTAAGTACGTAAGTAGAAATCATTTATGTATTTTATGAGCGCCCGTTCTATGAATGATCAATTACTTACCCTATCAGTTACTAAAATTTTTATTCTTGTTTCTATAACTACTTTTGCCAAATTTTAAGATCAATATAAGGTTTGAAAAAAATTATGACAGTGAGATTACTAAAAAAACCATGCCTCAATTTTTCTAAAAATTAAAATCATTCTTTGTGTTGTATTGATTCAGTTAAAATAATTTTTCTCAAGTAATATATTTTTTCTATAAAATAATAATTAAAGATAAAAAATTAAATTAGCTACTTATTGACAGTCTGTTTTTTTTGTGGTTAATGTATAAGAAAAAAATTAGTTTGTAAAACATGACTAAATTTATAAAATCAAGCCTTCAATAAAAATCCTCAACATCAACATACTCGTACTTAAAAAGCTAAAGCAGAAATCCGTCGTGGGAATTCCATTTCACCTAGTCAAGAGGTGGTGGGTTGAAACCCGTCGGCCAACTCTATTTTGCGGGAATCTTTCCCCACTTTTTGTAGATCGTAGTAGTCCTAAGGAGAAAGCCGTCGGGTTAGACCACGTGACTCGCAAAAAAACCCGTTTCCGCAGGAACCCACATGGTTGGTAGTAGAGCCCCAGCTGCTCCTATTTTCGGTGTTCCATTTCCCGAGGGGGTCACTCTAGCAGTCCTTGAAGGGGACTTAAAGACCCACCGAAAGACACCCCCCACGGTTCCAGGGATTAATTAGGGAGGGAGAAATCACCGTCGGAAAAAAAGTCTATGACATCTTCGTACAGCTGCTCCTATTTTCGGTGTTCCATTTCCCGAGGGGGTCACTCTAGCAGTCCTTGAAGGGGACTTAAAGACCCACCGAAAGACACCCCCCACGGTTCCAGGGATTAATTAGGGAGGGAGAAATCACCGTCGGAAAAAAAGTATGACATCTTCGTACAGCTGCTCCTATTTTCGGTGTTCCATTTCCCGAGGGGGTCACTCTAGCAGTCCTTGAAGGGGACTTAAAGACCCACCGAAAGACACCCCCCACGGTTCCAGGGATTAATTAGGGAGGGAGAAATCACCGTCGGAAAAAAAGTCTATGACATCTTCGTACAGCTGCTCCTATTTTCGGTGTTCCATTTCCCGAGGGGGGGGGCACTCTAGCAGTCCTTGAAGGGGACTTAAAGACCCACCGAAAGACACCCCCCACGGTTCCAGGGATTAATTAGGGAGGGAGAAATCACCGTCGGAAAAAAAGTCTATGACATCTTCGTACAGCTGCTCCTATTTTCGGTGTTCCATTTCCCGAGGGGGGTCACTCTAGCAGTCCTTGAAGGGGACTTAAAGACCCACCGAAAGACACCCCCCACGGTTCCAGGGAATAATTTATCCTTTCCAGAATAAAAATCTAGGTAAGGGTCTTGCGATATAAATTATTAAATCAGTACTCTGGATCCATCCCGAAAAAAATGTCTTTACACGCCAATGGTGTGAGTATACGAAAAAGGCTGCGGTCAGCCAAAAAATCAGTATGGTATCTGTTCAAAAAATCTGCAGTATCTGGTTATCGGACAATAGGAAAACCGCAATCAACCCCTTCAATGGTCCCTCCAACAAAAGACAGCCCTCGGGGAGGAGCGAGAAGTCACTATCGGGTGTCTGCTAATTGACTGGGGGGTGACTTCGGACTCCTTCGCTATTGTTGGAGGGGTCATGAATGGGGAGATAGGGCAGATTTTTTGAAGAAATACCATAGGTTTTCTGGCTGACCGTGCCCAAAGTTCCAATTCAGATCTAGATCAATGGCGGGTCCAGGGGTGTCATGTATCCCCAAGAATCCCCAAGAAATAGCTTAGAATCGCTTTTATCACACTAAAAGTTTAAAAATTTTTCGTGGGAGGACCCCCAGACCCCCTATTTCCCTTATGGACAGCGGTACCTAACAGGGTTTCTTCTGGAATTGTTGTTTTAGCTTCAAAACATTATTATTGCTTTACATACGTTAAAGAGGCGCGCGATGAAAGTCGGAACATCGGTATAAGAGGTTAATTTATCGAGGGCTGTGTATTTTTTTAAAAAAAAATTTGTCAGAAATTTATGTAGGTAATTATAGCAAGGGTTAATTAAAAGGAAAGGAAGTTTCTTGTGTGAAGTTCGAATTGAGCTCGTTTCAGGTGCAGATTCAAGGGGATGCACTTCAGAAGTGAATAAGAAGCACTCCTTGGTCCAAAAAAGAAAGAGAAAAGGTGTAAATAACAATAGAAAGACAGTAGATTCCAAAGACCAAACAATTTTTAGTCATTTCAAAAATTTACTTTTTTCTTTTTTCTTTTTACCTTTTTTTCTTTCTTTTCCTTCTTGGTCCCTTTTGTTAAGCCGAGGGGTCACTTTTCCCCAGATTGTTCTAGCATTTTCGTTTATCTAGCGCTTGTGCTGATGAAAAATGAGTTATTTAGGTATCAAAATCCCTACAATTTTCAGGGGGAGGACCTCCAAACTCTCCTACTATCGTCTGAAAAAAAATTACCCTTTTAAAATTTAAAAGACAATTACATTACAAGATTCAGATAAATTGTTTCGCTTTCACTGTTTATCAAACATGGGGGCGCACAAATAAATTTATGGGGAGGATCTGGAGAGATCTATATAGAAAAAAAAAAGTAAAATTTTGTCTATTTTATTCGTCCAAATGGGGAGGTGATCCTCAAAAAGTGCCCTTTCCTTGGAACTCTGCTGGATCCCATGGTTCGTACGGTGCTTAAAAACTTTAAAAAGTGCTTAAAAAGTACTTAATTTTTTTTTTCAATGGTTCTTAGATTTTTTTTATCCCAAAACATGAGTCTTTAAAAAGTGCTTACTTGTTGGCAGAAACAGTGAAATTTTCTTGTGCTTCCATTAAATGTGTGATGTTACAAATTTTTCTTCAATAATTTCAATTTCAACTAGTGCATTTCACTCAAGGAACTAAACTCCAGAAAATGTTCTTTCATCAATCCTTTATAAATCGAAAAATAAGGTTACAAAAATTGGGTTTCTGTAAATGCCAAAACTAAAAATAAAGTAAAAAATGTGTTAACTCTTGGTATTTATTACTTTTACAATGTTAGTTAATATAATATGTCTAATATGTTAGCTATGTTATTCCTATTTGAGACAAAAATATACTCAAATATTCTTGAAAACTTATTGAAAACATTTTATTGGCAGTTTGAAATGCGTACAAGTAGGTCCTTAAAACTTCTCAAAAATCCTTAGAAAGTCCTTAAAAAGTGCTTAATTTTACTCTTCAATCTTCTGTACGAACCATGGATCCGCATTTGCCATTTATTCTCTACTTAAAGCTTAGTTCAACATTTGGATAAGAGATGGCGCCCATTTTCTTACTACTATTAATAAATTCGGAGGCGTAATTACAAGAGATAATCCGTTTAGTTTCAAATAGTTCAGCTTAAATTTCATAATTAGTTTAAAATTTAAATCATATGCAGTAAGGAAACATAAGAAAATTTGAATAAGGCTCTAATTAGAAAAATTTTTTCACAATGTAAAAAGTAAAGTAAAGTAAACTTGTGAAAAATAAGTTATTTACCTTCACAAATCTATATTTTTGGTGTTATAATACATATTTTTGTTAATTGAAATTCGTCACTGTTTTACATAAAGAAGGAAAATTACATTAAAACACCGGGTAACAAGTTCTTCTATTTCAGTTCTTTGCTTATTTTTAAGAGTATTAAAAAGTTAAGAGTAAATAATTAATGAAAATAAGAGTAAATAATTAAATAATTAATGTTATTCGTTGCGCTTTCTTTAGTTTTTTCGGGGAAATGTACAAATGTTCTTTAGGAGGTGCCAAATATAACGTGAACTTTTCATACAAAATTTTGCTTGTCATCATAGAGAAAAATGAAAAAATACTTTCCTTATCTGGTTATCCTTTTCTGGTTGTTTGCTGGTAGAACGAAAACTATGCGCTTCTCATGAAAATAATTAATGCATAAATAAAGAGAGTAAAACAAGCTAATGAATAGGAAATCACAACTTTTCTCCGAGACGGTTGGTTTGACTGATAGGCTACAATAAAAATACTTCAATAATATTTTACATGAAATAAAGCCTTATCTATTTACTAATAAATTAATTAAATCGTTTTTTCAGCGATTTATGACCGACGGTTTTATGGGAGATTACATAGATATGTATTATACGGTAGCTAAGATTTTTCTATTTTAGTTTCATTGCAATTAATATTGAAAAACATACCACTTAAACAAGATGTGAATGAAATCTCTTATCAGCGCCACCGAAAAATGCTCGATATTTAGCGCGCTCTCTAGCGGACAACCGTTCATCTGAGAAAAAGAATTTGGATTGACTATTTTTTTTAGCTTATTCCTTTAATTTTTTGAACTGAATGCACTTTTTTTTCTAATCTTGTGAAATGAAATTCTAATTTGGATTTAGCACTACCCCAGAAACACAACATATGAGAAAGAAACTTTTTTTGAAACTCACCCTTTTTAACTCCTGGATTTAGTGAACTACTTGGAAATATCAATCATTCACGTTCAATCATTTGAATGAACGTTCCCAGGTCCAAATTTATAGTCTTTTTGACCTAAAAGGAGAAATGGAAAATTAAGCGCTTATTACACTTTGGAAACTAATCAGCTGTTCCCCCTCAGAGTCTTTTCACTAAACACACACACTCGCCAATATAATCTAAAAAAAAACAGCACTGTAGTTGGAAAAAAATATAAGGGGGGGGTGCTAAACTAAATAAAACGAGGGACCGTAGCGTCCCCCCAATCTCAGCACTGGGATAATTTCAACAGAACATTATTTAATTTTACATAAATAATTTTTAAACTAGTACTACGTAAATTCACTTTATAACTATCAACACAATATTCTCACACTACCGTAAAATTAACATCTAGACCCAAATAATCTTATATTTTGCATGCATCATTGATTAGATGGTCTCAATGTTATCCTCCCCTACCTGCGTGCTCTCTACTATAATGACAACGTCCATGGAACTTGGAAAAAAGATTTCGCGTGATCCAGCACTTGAATGTGGTCATTGACCACTGACCAGGGATATGGATCTTTTTAACAACAATCTCGGACTCTTATAAAGTTTTCGTCTCTGAAAAATTTTGAATGTTTTTTTTACGTTACTAATTAAAAAAATCTAAGATCTTTTCGAGAAACGCTATACCCTCGAAAAATACAATATAGTCGATGCAGAATCTGCTGTGACTGTATTAATTAATTCATTTTATTTATTTATTCATTCAGCAAAAAAAAGGAACTCAACTGGAAGGACTTTTTTAATTCATTATTCTAAATTATCTAAATATTTTATGGTTATTTTGTTTATATAATATACGAATATTGGCAAATGGCCAATTTAATTCTTTAGCCAACTAACTTTTATGTATACCTAATTTTATTCGATAGGATAATTCAAGTTAATTATTTACAGAAGTTTTTATTGTCTTTATTAAAATATTTAACTATTCTCATTAATATTCAAGTCTAAAAATACAATTAATTTCTCTGGACTATTCATACCGTGATGTCATCCATCCTGTTGAAGTGCAATCTTTCTGATGTGTTATTGGCATCATGAACGAAGTAAGCCTGTTTATATCTTATCTGGACTGTTAAAATAAGTGAAAAAACTAGCTAACTAAGCTGTTTTGTAATTATATCGTTGTAATTATTTAATTTCTAATATAGGGTCACTTGGGGTAAGTGGGTCCCTGGGTAAGTGGGTCACCCCCCTCAAACTAAACTATGTAAAGGAAATTTCACACTTATTCACATTGATCATGTTACATTTTGTCACGCTGATGGGTTTTGCATATATTAGAGTTTTGTGTCATTTCTTTTTAAGATTATAGAACTAATTTAAAAAAAAAATTCCATAATTTTTTTTTTTGGAGAGTTCAAGATGCATTTTTCCAAGAAGTTTTTCCAGGAAAGTTTTCACTATATTTTAATGTTTTTTCAATTGTTGTGCCAGGTTTGACTTAAAATACATACTGCAACTTGAATTTTCACAAAATCTCTTATTTAAAAATTTTTAAGAGGGGGGTCCCACTTACACCGTAATTTAACCCGGGAAGACGCGCGCTACTTTCTGTTACACGGGCACGCGCGCAGGGCTTCTCAGGCCCTGCACACCGTTTTCCGTTCTAAATGTTCAGTGAATCCAAAAATTTTATCACGGAAAGTTTAAATATGTAATTTAATCGCTCAAAGTGCATAATAACTTTTATAATAAATAATAATAATAAATAATTAAATTAAATAATAATTAAATAATTAAATTAATAATAAATAATTTTTAAGTTGACTGCTTTTTATTAATACATAATATTAGACTATTTTGAAAAGCACCAGCACTCAGGAGGAAGTGTCCGAGATTATCTTATCTTCACAGGGGGGCCGGTTTCCGCAGTTGATTTAATGCTGTTTACCTTAAATTTCATTTTTTGCAAGAAAAATTATAGATTCTAGTTACTTTTGGACACCTCTTGGGTTATAACTCGCGCGAATCCTCCCAATTTTTGAAGGATTTCCATAAAAACAACAACCGAACTTGGAAAATAACACACCCAGACTCTATTTAAACTTTAGGAGGTGATAGGTGGAAACCTTTTAGGCAGATACACGGGATTTCAGCATTTTTGATTAAAAATTAGAGTTTTCATAAAGGTTTATTCAAGCGCCAGGGCCTCGCAGGCCCTGCGCGCGTCCTCGCGGGTTAAGCATAGTAGGGGTAAGTGGGTCCCCTCATTATGGAGTAAGTGGGACACCCTAGACTCGCCATTTTAATGTTTATTGAAACATTTATAAGTAATTTATTGAAATTTTATATTAAATTTGTGTTTTAATATAAGCTGTGGTAAGTAAAGTAAACTATTAAGTTGGGTTTTTTTTTTATTCACGTTGCCGAGAAATTAATTAAAACACAGTGGGGTGGGGGAATAGTTTCGAAGGTTTCTTTATAAGTCTCCCGAACCATTCGAACCTGAAGAAAACATTCTGTAATTGTAGTGTTCCAAAAAGGGGTCCCACTTACCCCAACCAACCCTATTAATTTAAATGTGAGTAGATATCTCGTACATGGATTAAGTTACAATAAAATATTTTGTACCTAAAACTTCTATACTTTATCAAGTAAGACCCACTTACTCCCTCTTAAGTTTTGCTTGCTTTCAATCAAAATAAAGAGGGGGTGACCCACTTACCCCTTCCTATGGGGTAAGCGGGACACCCGTCTCATTTTTTACAAAAAGACCAGTTAAGAAAAATATAGAACAAATTTTTGTTTATTAGTATTGTCTTAAATAAAATATGTCATTAAGTTCAAATTGAACCTCTTCAAAAAAATTTTATGAAGCTTCAAAAATGTACTGTTCCAAAAAGGGGCCCCACTTACCCCAAGTGACCCTATAGGTATATATTTTAAAAGAACTTGCCTTATGGGTTATTCGTTTCATTAATTTTTTTATCATATTTAAACTGAAATCGCTAAAAATCTATAAAACAAGAACCACTGAGCAGCAAGACCTAAAATTTTACCTGAGGGTCATTCCATTTCAAGTGGTCCAGCACTGGTTGCTCGACCATTTTTAAAAAATCTGAAATTTTTTGTACATCAACCCTAACCTAAAAGAAGATCAAAACAACCATTATTTTTAATTTAACCTATTTTGCTTGTCCGCAGCAGCCATGCAAATTTCGACGTTTTAGCGGTTTTTGCTAATTTAAGCGTTTACGGGATTGGAAATATCTCCCCTTTAAAATCTCCAAATCAAATGGGGTTTGAAGCAAAATTGTTTAGAATAAAACGTTCTAAAAGACTAGAGCAAGTATATTTTTCTAAAATAAACCCTTAGGGGTGAAATTTTAGTTTAAAGTTGAAATTTTTTTAAAAATATCTGCCCACTTTAAGAAGATTTTTTTATAAGAAGGAAACCTGTCAAGGCACCAATATTTTTTTTATTAATAGTCCAAATACATTTTAGGTCATATGCAAAGTTTTGGATGTGAGCCTCAATTTGTCTTTATTTAAAAAAATCTCAAAGTCGAAGATTTGTCAAAATTTGCAATTTTGAGGGTTAAATATATCTGGTGGGGGACCAGTTAAAAATTTTAAAATGGTTCATTCTAGAGTACTATATATTAGTGTTAAGCTCAAGAAGTTCATAGGAGGAGATTTGACTACAAGCCGAGGTATGATTTTTACAAGGTGCCCCCAAATGTCGCAAAATTTGGAAGTTAAGGATTTCTACAAAATTTGTCTGTTTTCAAGAGAACTTTTTTATAGGAAGGAAACCATTCAACACAACACATATTTTTATACAAATAGTCCAAATGTAATTCAAGTTACACGCAAAATTTGAAACCTGAAACTTGGTTTTTCTTGGCTTAAAAAAATCCCAAAATCAACGATTTGTCAAGAATTTCACTTTTTTAGAGTGATATCTCTCTTAAGAAGCAGGAGATAAAAATTTGAAACTTTGTCATCTTAGAGTATATTATGGTAGTGTTATGCCCTAAAAGTTTCAAGATGGAGGATATCTTTATCCGGGTATCTTTTCTCTTTTTAAATGCTCTATTTTAATTTCATTAAGTCCTTTGGTAATAGCTTTTTTTATGAATTTTTAGTGGATCCGAGCAAGTATTGCCAAAGAGATTATGATATTTTAACAAATACTTTTTCTCATGATATTTGCATGTATTTTTGACAGATTTATTGATCCTTAGAACAATCAAATTTTGATGATCTTCCCTTAGTTCACTTAACCGATTAACCTCAAGAGTTACTGGGCCATAAGGGGACATCCATAAATTACGTGAGGTGTTTTTTCAAAATCTGAATCCCCCCTCCCCCCTTGGTGAGATTTTGCTGGACCCCCCTTCTCCCCCCCGCGTGAGATTTACCTACAACTTTTTAAAAATTATTTTCCTTTCTCATACTTAAAAAACAAAGAAAATCAAATAATTTCTAACTTAAAAAGTTGACGTGAGATACCCCCCTCCCCCCTTGGTGAGATTTTTCCAAACCCCTCCCCCCCTTTTGGACCTCATGTAATTTATGGATGTCCCCTAAACAGACTTGTGACAATTTTCTCTGATAAGTTGACCCACATCACAATCCATTTTTTAACATGAACTTGCGACTAATAAAAAAAACATGGGTACAACAACAAAACACATTGGTGAATCAAAATGTTCTTCCGATCTTGGTGCAGGTTTGCAGTATGCAATAAAACAATTCTCATCGCGGTGGTCTTGTTCCCTCTCCGTCTCTCAGGTTGTAAAGATTGTCAATGGCTGAATGCTAAGGTTAAGTAGTTAATATTATTACTTACATCAAGCCCAACTTTAACATATGTTTGGTAAAAAATAGAGATAAATATTTTAATTCATAAAGTTCATTGCTAAGCTTTTCTATATTGCTGTATTTTGTATCATTAAAATTAAAAAGTAATGAAACATTAATAAAATTTACAAAATAATTGTAAAGTAAATTAATCACTTCAACAAAAAAAAAGTTTAATATCATCCTTGCCATTTCTATGTTTGTAGCCAAATAATCCTCCATCTTGAAACTTTTAGGGCATAACACTACCATAATATACTCTAAGATGACAAAGTTTCAAATTTTTATCTCCTGCTCCTTCAGAGAGATATCACTCTAAAAAAGTGAAATTCTTGACAAATCGTTGATTTTGGGATTTTTTTAAGCCTAGAAAAACCAAGTTTCAGGTTTCAAATTTTGCGTGTAACTTGAATTACATTTGGACTATTTGTATAAAAATATGTGTTGTGTTGAATGGTTTCCTTCCTATAAAAAAGTTCTCTTGAAAACAGACAAATTTTGTAGAAATCCTTAACTTCCAAATTTTGCGACATTTGGGGGCACCTTTTAGAATCTATTATTGGAGGTAATATTTGTGGTTTTACTTGGACTGTGGATTTTGTAGCTTTTGTTTGAAAGTTTGCAGTCTTACGTCATTTAAAGAGTCTCCCACTCTACCCCCTAGAGCGATGTCATTGCTCTATTGGCCAGCAGTCCGGGTATTTTGAAAACATCACATTGATTTTTGAAATCCTCGCTTTTTGAAATTAAATTTAGACAATCACTTTTTCTTAAGCCAAATGGTTGGAAGGCAGTGTCGCATCCAACCGTAGCGTGGCCAAAAAGGATATTGGAACACTCATTCTCATCAAGTTTCTCTTGAATTTCCTTAAAGTTGTATATGACTGAATTCTTTGAAGTTTTTTTCGATTCAGGTATTAAAAATTCTTAGAAAAAAATTAATTAGAGTTCATATGGATTAGTAACACCAGACGATCAGTATCCTCACCAATAACAGATGTCGGTTGATTCAGTGCAGATGTGATGCCTTACGATCATGACATCTGCATCGTCTTCTGCCTGTTTCGTAATACATCCAGATTCAGCTAACTTTTTTGATAGATGATCTATGAAGGCTTGTTTATTATCACTGTTTAAAAGAAAAATGTCCTTCTTTATGGTGATTTCCATTGTAGTAACAAATCCAGACTGCTGGCCAATAGAGCAATGACATCTCTCTATGGGGGTAGAGTGGGAGACTTTAAATGACGTAAGACTGCAAACTTTCAAACAAAAGCTACAAAATCCACAGTCCAAGTATAAACCAGAAGTATTGCCTCCAATAATAGATTCTAATAATTTTCACTGTTTAAGAGTTTATCATCAAGCAACAGTGGATAGGAATTTCCATGGACCCATCCATGTGACTGGGGTTGGGAATTACGGGAAGGAGGTTTGAGACCTATAGAGATGAAAAACGCACCTGCTCCAGACCATCTTTTGAAATTTGTCAAATGTGGATTTAAAATTAGCCAATGTGCTACCGTACAATGTATATGCAGAAAACAAGGTACAATATGTACAAGTGCTTCTAGCGACTGTAGAGGTATTAGCTGCTGCAATACTGGACATGTAGATATGGAAGATGATTAAAATATTTCGTAAAAATATAATTAGACATTATAACGTTTAAAAAAAACTTAATGAAGGTTACTTTTTATTAAGAACTTAGCGATATTAAAATTAAAATAATTAAATTTAAGTTTTAATAATTGAAATAAATTTAATTTTTAATTTTCATTAACCTAAAATTCATTATTTTGTAGAAAAATTATAATATTATTATTTTTTCAAAGAAAATAATGTTTTGTATGCATAAAATCAAAGTAAATGTTGGAAAATGTTGTAATAATCAGAATAAATAGTCAAGATTAAAAATATGTGTTTGCTTTAAATGTGTGTATTTTCTTAAAAATTAAAAGTTTTACATGTTATTAAGTAAAATATGAGAAGAATAATCATAATTTACCGATATTTAAGGGTAAATACTCCTAAAGGTGGGTAGGAATTCAAAAATATCCATTTTCCACTAAGTTTGAAATATGCGGGCGCCATTTTGAAAATTATTTTATTAGGTTCTAAATATCTCACAATCTTGGTTAATATACCATTTTATAGGTAATTTAATAGAGAATAATTTATATTATGCAAAAAGAATATGTATTTGCATGTAAAAACATAAAAAATAAAAATGTAAAAAATAAGCGGCCGCCATTTTGGAAAATCCGCCATATTGGCTAAAGGACACGTCGTAGCTCGGTAGACTTTTCACCATCGTTTTCTACGGAAAATTTCCTATAAGAATCAACCATCAAACTTTCTTTTACAATTAGTTCCGAAGCAAACCTTATTTTTCTTGGACTATTGAGCTTAACACTAATATATAGTACTCTAGAATGAACCATTTTTAAATTTTTAACTGGTCCCCCACCAGAGATATTTAACCCTCAAAATTGCAAATTTTGACAAATCTTCGACTTTGAGATTTTTTTAAATAAAGACAAATTGAGGCTCAGATCCAAAACTTTGCATATGACCTAAAATGTATTTGGACTATTAATAAAAAAAATATTGGTGCCTTGACAGGTTTCCTTTTTATAAAAAAATCTTCTTAAAGTGGGCAGATATTTTTAAAAAAATTTCAACTTTAAACTAAAATTTCATCCCTAAGGGTTTATTTTAGAAAAATATACTTGCTCTAGTCTTTTAGAACGTTTTATTCTAAACAATTTTGCTTCAAACCCCATTTGATTTGGAGATTTTAAAGGGGAGATATTTCCAATCCCGTAAACGCTTAAATTAGCCAAAACCGCTAAAACGTCGAAATTTGCATGGCTGCTGCGGACAAGCAAAATAGGTTAAATTAAAAATAATGGTTGTTTTGATCTTCTTTTAGGTTAGGGTTGATGTACAAAAAATTTCAGATTTTTTAAAAATGGTCGAGCAACCAATTTTACTTTTTTTGGACCACTTGAAATGGAATGACCCCTGAGCACTTTTAAAAAAGAGGTAAAATGAAGTTCAAAAGAAAAAAAAAATAGTTTCAGTAACTGAAATGGGACAGTTTCGGCTAGATGAAAGAGATAGCCCATGGAAAGGTACAATGCTATCTAATGGATTAAATAATATTTTATGAAACTGGATCCTTAAGACACTATCAATGGAGTAAGTGAATAAAACCAGGATCACTTTCACTCCCATGCAGCTCTACTTGAATTTCAGAACCTAAAAATAAAAAAATAAATACGAACCCACTAGTTTCTCTCTATTCAGTGAGATCCCCTGCTTCACCGACGCAACGGTAAGAAACCACTAGAGCTAGTCATTCCCATAACATTGGTTAAATTCTTCATTCTGAAGTATTCAAAACCAAAAATTAAACCGCACACTTTCTTCATTTTATAATGTATCGCATGATAAATCTTTTTTAATGTAATTCAGTATTTTCTCCTTCAAAGTCTTTCTGCTTTGTAATGGAAAGGAAATAATCTCCTTGTTGGTGATTTTTTACTCTCTTAATTAATTTTGAAGGTTTTCTTTAAGATATTTTCTTTTATTATAATGCTTTCAAGAGTATTGCATTTAATTTTAATTGAATCTCATTTGGGCGTTTAAATTATTCATGAGTTTTACGTTGCTTTTGTTCATCTAGTAATTCAACTCCCTCTTTAAATTTATTCTGACTTTATTGAGAGAAATGTCTGTTTCATTATTAACCACAAATTAAGATTCTGTTGTTTAAAATAATAAAATACTGCATAAAATTAGTAACGAGAACTTTTCTTAAAGATAAATGAAGAAATCATTAGGTAAAAAGGATTTTAGCCAATCAATACATTCCTGTATTTAGTATTTATGTTTACAAAGTTGAGGATGGGTTTATTTCGATATTATAATCTGAAATATTATAAATCATAAATGAGATGAATCATTATTTTTGATGCATGTGAAAACATATGGTAATGTTTGAAATGTATGCCAGCGGTTCTCAAACCGTAGTTGATGTGGATGTGTAGATTTTAAGTGAGGACATTTAAAAAAAATTAATTGCTTTGAAAAATTGTACTGAAATCTTATATAGTAACGTGATTTGGTACATGTTTTTATTACTGATTAATTATTTTTTAACTTTTAAACTTGTTATACAAAAATATTTTTTTTTGTTTTTGTTTATTTGTTCATTCTTAAAAATGAACTCTTTCGAAATTTTGTAAGATTATGATAATACCCCTCGAGAATAGTTGGCTACAAGATGAAAATAGCGAAGTAGAGTTATTTATAACCGAGCCCTCCATTATAAGAAGTATTTTTGCTTTAGTATGAGTAGCTTTTTATTAGGTCCTAGTGGGGAGTTTCTTCAAGACGAGGATTTTGTACTTATTGGTTTTGTATTTAATGTACTATGGGGAAAATAACTGTTGGAAGAGAAATCGATATTGAATAGCTTTTTAAGTTGAATGATACGATATTCCAATAGATATTTCTAAAGATACTTTTTGTTCGACGTCATCGTACTCGGAATGTGATTTATTGTAGAAAAACACTCATTGTGGGAGAGGTTATAAGCCCTTGACATTTGCAATGATAGAAACAGGGAACAGGCAGATCTATTAACACCTGGCAACATATCAAAAGAGCCGTGATTCTCCACAATTTAAATTAAACTGTAGAAATTCTTTTGGGTTATGTTTTACTTGAATGTCGGATCGTAGCTAAAATTATTGGCTCTCGGGAAGTTTTAGGATTTAAAAATACTATTCTTTTTAAAAGAAACAGACAAGTTGTGAGTAAAAATATCCCTAAGAGAATAAATGCAACATTTGTTAGTTTAACTTTAAACTGTAATATTTAATGTAATATTTTAAAATGAATTATAATCTTTTTCTCGTCTTAATTTGCACGAAACGATTGATTATTATCTTTCCCAATTCTGGTTGAAAACTGAGGAAATGTTTATCTTGACAGAATAATTCGCACTTCAATAGTTATTAATAAAAAATTTATTAATAACTAAAAACATTAAATGGAAAATGGAAAAATAAGTTACATCAGGTAAATAATTCATAACAAAGAACAATGACTCGTTTCAAAAAAAGTAATAATAGCACGATTAGCACGAGCACTAGGTTTTTTTGATACAACAAAGCAGTATAGTTTTAGTTGTAGCGGTGCTTCATTTTAACATTCCCCCTAGAACCTACAACTAAACAAATCGAAACTCAAAAAAAATTACCAATATTATTTTTAACAATTTAACTTAAAAAATACCAAGAGAACTTCTTAATAGTTCAAAGCGTGGCTTAGGCAGTGGTTTAGTCAGAATGTCGGCCAGTTGGTGTTTTCGTTCGTTGGTGACCTGTAGAACTGGGACTGGTGACAAGGGGGATAAATCTTGCGTTTCAGCCAGATCAGCTCTTCCGTAGCCTCACTTGCAGCCACATATTCTGCCTCAGTGGTGCTTACACATTGCTGACGACGGCTTACCCATCCAATAGCTCCTCCACTACATTTGAAGAAGATACCAGAGACAGATTTCCTGGTAGTTGTGACACTGGCATAGTCAGCATTACTGTAAGACTCCAAAACACTTGGTTGAGGACCACACTTGTATAACAATCCAAGGCCTGATGTTCCTCCAACATACTTGAGTATGCGCTTGACTTTGGACACAGGATCCAACTCCTCCATATTGAATCTCTCCAGCATCCCGAGAGCATTCTCCGACTTAGAGACTTGATCGTAGGGTTCAGGTTCTACCTGCTCTGCAATGCAGCATTCAATGGGACGTTTAGGTGCCTTTAGTTTCATCTTGCTTCTCAGTTGATGACCTTCTTTCTGCTTTTCCTCTGGTGCATTCTTCGGATCAGGATCCTTTTCAGATTCAGCACTATCGGGAAGGGGGGTCACTTCAGTCGAGTCAGGGTTTGGATCATTTTCTGGTTTTGGCAATTCAAGTCCAACAACAGCCGATGTTGACACTGATTCAACCCTATATTTTTCCTCTATAGGACCACAGACATCAGAATGAATTATTTCTCCATCTTCCTTTGCTCGTTGTTGAGGACTAAGGAACGGCTGTGTGTGTTGTTTTCCGACGATGCAAGCCTCACAGAACTCCTTGTCATCCTCGACTTTAATTCTCTGAGATAGAAGTAACTTCTTTTCCTGTTGCTTGTTCTCAAGCTCTCCTGTTACTTGTTCGTGCCCAAGTCTCTCATGCCAGAGTTGAAGCGTCTCATTTAAATTAGCTTCAAGTGAGGGAACAGTGGTGATAACAGTCTCCGCCTCAGGCATCATTACTTGGCATTGTAGCTTGAATAAATTTCCACATCTTATTCCTACCGCAACTACTCTGTTTGACTTGACAAATTCGCATTTCTCACTAAACATGTTAAATTCCTTCCCATGATCCAAGGCCTGGCTGACAGAAAACAAATTTCTTGATGCGTCCGGAGCATATAACACATTCACCAACATGCTTTGTTTCCACGATCCATATACCAGCATCTTGACAGAGATCTTTCCATGTCCAAATGCTTTCATTACACAGTTATTTCCAACACGGACCTCCAAGGGGCAATGGTATTCCACATAATCGAACAAGTAGCTACTTTTGTTGGTGATATGCTGAGTAGCTCCTGAATCGATAACCCACACATCATCACTACTTGCCACGAGAGACTCTGTCACAAACACTTCATCACTGTGAGAGTTTTTCTCTTGATAGTTGTTTCTCATGGGGCAGTTTCTTTTAATGTGTCCACTTTCGCCACACTTAAAACATTTCATCTTCCCCTGTTTATTTACCGGGTTGGTATGCTTGGCATTAGATTGTACTTTCCCCAAGCTGGCTTTTGACAATAAAGCTGAGAGCTCAGCATCTCGGGAGGTTTCTGTGGCTCTCCTCTGCTCCTCAGATATCAACAGTTTCTTCAACTCTGCGAGTGTCTGTTGCTCTGGAAATCTTACACACCAAGCCATTTTCAATGGCTCATATTCACTTGACAGGGTTTCAAGAAGTTTGCTCATGATTAGAAAGTCATTTGGTTTAATGTCCAAATCTGCCATTCTTGAGACGAGATGCTCCAGCTTAGCAATGTGCATTGCCATACTGTTTTCCGGATCCCTGGCGAAAGATGAAAACTGCAGCTGGCAAGCATACTGAGCTTGTGTATTTCGCTGCTCAAACAGCTCATGCAACTTTAACCAAATTTCCCTGGCACTTTTGCACATGGACACCAAGTCACAAATTTTAAAATCCAGAGTACGAGAAAAAATGCCTCTCGCGGCTCTGTTCCCCTTATTGAACTTTGCTAATTCTTTATCATATTTACCAACCGATGCAGCATCCCCGGTATCCAGAACTGGCCTTTCTAGTTCTCCGGTGCACACCTCACGGGCGTATTCTTTTTCCATTAGCAGCCCCTCCACCATCCATTTCCACCTCACCCAGTTTTCCTGGCCTTGAAGTTTATCTGTGGTGAATAGCTCCATTATCGCGTGTCTGGGCCCGTAACCTCTTGACAGAATAATTCGCACTTCAATAGTTATTAATAAAAAATTTATTAATAACTAAAAACATTAAATGGAAAATGGAAAAATAAGTTACATCAGGTAAATAATTCATAACAAAGAACAATGACTCGTTTCAAAAAAAGTAATAATAGCACGATTAGCACGAGCACTAGGTTTTTTTGATACAACAAAGCAGTATAGTTTTAGTTGTAGCGGTGCTTCATTTTAACAGTTTAATTTCAGAACTATACAGTTCTTACGAAGTTATAATGATGTAAAAAGTTGGGAAAGTAAGAAAAAAATATCGAATGATGGAGTCCTTTTTTGTTACGAGGTTAAATAAAAGAAATGAAAACAGTGTAAATGGGCGAAACAACAAAGCACTGTGTCATTAAGAAAGTCAAGGAAGCGTCCCATAGGGTAATCAGTCAGGGGTAAGTTCACTACTCCATAGGGCCACACTCGACTGCGCTTTTAAAACCGAAGGACCAAAACAATTTGATAACATAGTTTGGTAATGAATTTGGAACAATTCCTTGATTTCCTTATGTTACATGAACCTATTATTTTTTAAATAATCTTAATCATTAATCAATTAAATTATGAATAAAACCACACTTAGATTTTTATTTACTTTTTGTTTTTGCTGTTCACCCAGCCAAAAAAAATCTGTAAAAAAATGTCTCAAGTGCAGTTTTCTTAAGGAAGTCTGCAGTTATTTTGTAGAAATGGGACTTTGAAGTCTTTCAGCAAGTAATTCTGCTGCTCTTTCACAGTAATTTTGGAACCAATCTAAAGACTTTTTCAGCAATTATTAAAAAAAACTGCAGATTTTCTAAAGCAAAGAAAAAAATTTTGAAATCGCTTCTTATGTGTACATATTTGGAGTTTTCTGAAGCAAAAACCCTACTTGGATACTTTTTATTAACTAGTTTTACATGGATATTAATTTTCATTTTTGCTCAATTATTCAATTATGTTAGCTTCAATATACCTATTATTTATGAATATTTCTCAACAAGAGCAGTCCCTTATAACATTTTGTTGTTTTAAGTTTGTTTTCCCTGAGCCCACAGACGTTTGTAAGGCTGGCGCAGTAAAGGATATCGAAATTCTTTTAAATTTTATATGAATAATTTTTGCTAAAGTATCTTGAAAAACAGGTAACATATTTTTCATATTAGGATGGTAAGGGCGAGAAAATCCTCTTTCTGAAATTAAACTCCCCTGACCATGCTCACCAGTAAAGTAATATAACTAAAAACATTATGTTTCGAATCTATCACTTGGTCGGGTTTTGAAGTTTAAAATCTGTTACGTTAAAGATTCTTGTGGATTGTCTTTTCCCGATAGAGGTAAGGGTTTCTTTAGTTTTAATTAGGCTTTGAATGTTATAATTGCGATCTTGATCGCTAAAACCTTGTTTAATGATTTAGCTTTGAGAAAACTCTTAAATATCGGTTTAGGGCCAAAAGTTCATGATGGTATTTTGAGTTTTATTTGTTTCGATTAATGTTTGTCTGTTTGTGGTTTTATGCCACAAGAAGCATACTAGATCATATTTGTTTCGATTGAAAGTAATAATTACTTTTGTTTTGAACGATACGGTTTTACTCCGATAATGATAATTAATTGATGATGAAACATGTTTCGATCAAGAAATAAAACTCAAACAACGTCAAAAATATTGTTTACACTTCTCCAAAATCACCTTATCTAACTTTTCGAGGATAGCTAGGCGTTCTCTTCAATATTCTTTAGAATAATCGAGGTTGGTCGTTGGTTATTTGGCGATCATACACATGACTAAAATGATTTTTATTTTTGAAGTATAACTCATAAAATAATGATCACAGATAATCATTAAAATTACGATCACCAGTAATGATTACAACGCGAGTTTTTATTTTGTGATCGAAAAACGTTGATCTGTATTTTGATGAGAAACGCTTCTGGATTTTTAAAAGTGGTAAATAAAAATTTTGATCTGATTTTGAGTTTTTTATCCGTTTCCATAATACTCAGGGTTTGAAATTGATAAATTATAGAGACGGACAAAAAACCCGAAATCGAGTGGAATATTTTCCACTTTTAAAGTACAGGCAGTTTTTTTTAATCAAAAACCTATAATTTACCGATCAGGAAAGAAAAAATCACGTTTTAATCATTACAGTTGATTCTAATTTTTAATGGTTATATGTAATGATTATTTTCTAATCAATAGTTTTTGCACCATGGAATAAAATAATTTTTGTCACGTAAAACCTGTTTTTTAAAGTTTTATGTTGAAATTTTTTTTGGGTATTGTTTTTCTTCAATATTTTTAATTCCATGTTTATTATGTTAGTTTCAATGAGTTTACCCAAATTACCCAAATGCATCTTTTGTTTCAACAAGAAATGTTCTATTTGATCAGAGGTCCTTAAGCTGTGTGTTAAAAAATCACTATCAAGCTGAATTATTTCTCATGGTCAAATTATAACAAGAGTTTTTCTAAACCGAAAAAATAATACACAAACAAACTTTATACAAAACAAATTTTATAATTATTAAATTTCTTACATATTTCATTACACTTTAAAGTTTTAAACTTTAATCCATTAAAAGCGATTTCATCTCGTTAATTAAATTCAGTAAGAAAGGAATTACTACTATTTTCGGAAATCGTGCAAAGGCCAAATGTTGATCTTTAAAAGGAAAGTTCTAAAAATGATTTATAATCTAAAATGTTTCTGTTACACAAATTGTGGATCTCCTTACTCCTTAGCAGGATCAGATTCATCAAGTTTACTTTTTTATTATAAAATTATTCATCTTCTGCCTGTATACCTTCAAGGAGACAACTGTCCTTATCCCCTGGCCCATGCTTGATTGACAATAAAAAAACCTAAAGCTATTGATTTGCGAAAAAAAAAACTTTAAAGGAAGGCATTTTTTCTGCTGACAAAAACTTCAGAGTGTTTCAATTCCCTTAATATTTTAAAGTATTTTTGCAGATTTTTTTTGGCTGGGCAGTATCTTTTAATATCTAACAAGTCAACTACCGATAGGCCACATTTAGGAACAAGGTTAATAGAATAAGATAAGGTTGGCTCTTCACATAGGAACGAAAATTCGTGTGACGTACTGCTCTCCAGCCGATTACGTAATT
This sequence comes from Tetragnatha montana, assembly GCA_963680715.1. Classification (NCBI taxonomy): domain Eukaryota; kingdom Metazoa; phylum Arthropoda; class Arachnida; order Araneae; family Tetragnathidae; genus Tetragnatha; species Tetragnatha montana. Next base: position 353,847 of record OY796675.1, on the reverse strand, counting down.
CGCGTGATACCCCAGCTTCTCCTTCGATTGGGTCAGATAGAATAGGGATTTTTTTGACAGGAGAGAGGGAAATTTAAACTTTGATCCAACAATTCAGTTTTGAAGCATTTAAGATATGAATCTAAAAGGGTTTTTGTTTTAGATTAAATTGATATTATAGCTTCATGTTGATGAATATCTATTGTTAATTTGAAGTAAGAAACCGAAGTAGATCGTCCCGAATCCATATATTGGTTTTAGGAACATATTAATTTCTTTTAGATTAAAAGCAATTTTGATTTGGGAGGGACAATATATTTCTAGCTCCCTTCATGGAAACTGAAAAGAGTTGAAATAAAATACTAAAAGCAATTTATAGACTTAATGATTATATTATAAAAGCTTGGCAATATTTTTTAATTATTATTATGTATCATTTTTTAATTTGAAGACTATTCAAATTTTACACTAAAACAGGATCAATGTGACCTCACATTGGGGATCTTATAAAATGATCATATCGTAACTTGGGAACACTGATCAAACTTCAAAACTAACCGTTTCAGTTCGAGTTTCTTTCGGCGATCGTATGTGGGAGTCGGCAAGTTGGTGAAGGTTTATACCCAATAAATTATCTCCTTCATGTTTGTCATGTTTAATCAAAATTGAATTCGAAATCAACAGATTATTTGATTTTTCTTCATGTAATTATCACTTAGAATCTAAGTGATCATTTATTATCATCTGATTATGTGATTGTTTTAACACTGATCAATATGTCTTAGATAGATCAGTGTTACTACAATCATAATCAGAATATAAGATACATTAGAATAATAAATTCAGTGAGATCAGATTAATTAGTACCTAATAAACTAACTTTGAATTTTAATAAATTAGTAATAAAGGCGATCAGTAGCGTAATAAATTTTATACAAAACATACAAAAGAAGAACAACCCAAAAATAGCTCATAATTAGAGGATTTTTAGTGATCTAAAAGTATCGGATTGTAACTACATACTGCTTTAAAAAACGGTACTTTCTTTGTATTTAGAATTTTCTAAAATACAGATAGTGGGAATTTGTTTAACTTTTAAAATATTGTTACAAATCGATCACTATTGATTTAAGTAATGAACCTCCGTAATTATGCATAGGAATCAGTTTTAAATGTCATAGTTTGTATTTAATCCACTATTTGGTAAGCTATAAACTTGTTCTTCAAGTTGCTTATGAGAAGGAAAACAAGATACTCATAATTTAATTCAATGAAAAATTTTAATCAGTTTTAACCTACCAGAAGTTAAAAAATTGAATGCACCCATATAGATCACAAGTATTGATATTTAAATATATGATTTGTTGCTTAGGCAAGTTCATAGGTCTATATTTTCCCTTCCGCGTCTTATATTACTCCCTTCTACGTAAGAAAATCCCTATAAGAAGCTCCGCGATTTCCCTATGTAACCCTGATTGGTCACTCCTGTCAAAACTTCAACGCCTTCCAGCCGATTACGTCATCCTGGCTGAAAGTAATCGGAGAGCCAGATGAGCCCCCCCTGATTTAGGAACTGGCAGGTCCGGGTCATACTTTGGAAACGCCTGATATAAATAGCTAGTAAAATAGGGTTTTTATGCTATACAAACGAATCCATAAAATTGAGAAGTGACATTGTTAATAATCAAATCCTCGTTCTCAAGAGCGGTTATGGCTATGAATGATTTTAATGCAACACCATCTCTCCAAGTGCAAGAACAGAAATCCCTACTAAAATCTACTAAAAGAAATACTAAAAACTGAATTCAGAAATTTTAAAATTCCACCCCAATAGACAAAGAAGAAATCGAGCTAATGCCTAGGAACTAAGAACCATTGAAGAACCGGTTCATTGAGCATTTCTGTAAAGTTCGTTTTTCTGCATACTGTCTACTAGGAAGGAAATCCCCGTTTTACAGGCATCGTTTGCGATCTGTAAAACCAGTTTTTCCTACATAGTAGACAGTTTGCAGAAAACGTAACTTGACTGTAACGCTAGTGATTAGGATCCACTGCGGCTAACTAGAAGTGAAAGGCCCAAGTTTCTGAAGAGTTAACAGACTTGACCTACGTTATTTTCTCTTTAAGAGGAAGTTTCCCTTTTTAAACACATATATTTCTTCTTAAAAATTCTTAATTAAATTTCTTCTTTGTTAGACTTTAATTAAGCATATTTTTCTGATTTAAACGATATTTCTTACAAATAAGATGTGTTCTGTTTTCTGAGCAGAGTGTAAAAGATGTGGGTTCTATGTTAACATGCCGTGATTTGACCCTTTTTGACTCAAGCTATTTAAGCTTATATTGTTTGGTTTAATTTGTAAAATGCATGACTCCTTCTTATCTACAATGTAAAATTAGAAAAAGTTACATATACGTTTTGTAAATACTACTCGTAGTAGTTCAACAAATGAGTAATTTTAATTCATAGTTAAATCATTACCCTAAAAGAGCAGTTTTAGCCAATTCTTTCAGGTTTTTAAAACCTTTTCAGTCTTTAATGCATGACTCCTTCTAATCTACAATGTTAAATAAGAAAAAGTTAGATACTATACGTTTGTGAATACTACTCGTAGTTCAGTTCAACAAATTAATTCATTTTAATTCATAGTTAAATCATTACCCTAAAAGAGCAGTATTAGCCAATTCTTTCAGGTTTTTAAAACCTTTTCAGTCTTTGACCGCCCTAAATTGCCATTGAATCCTACAGAAAATTCGAGGCGTTTAGGTCTGAAAGGTTAAAAGAAAGAAGTGAAAGGTTTCTAAGTAATGATTTCTCTCGACTATTATATTAATTTGGCTGCACCGCATTTCCTTACTCCTTTTCGTTCTTTCTCAACAGCCAAAAAAAAAAAAAGGTTTCCTAATCCTTTACCTATCTCCTCTAGCAAAAAAAAAACAACAACAACTCTAAACTGTCCTTGACCAATCCAAGTAAAAAGCTTCGAGCCAAACGAACGAAAGACCCATCTTCTGAAATTTTCTAACTATAGCAACCCTACACCAACTGTAAACTAGTACAAAACGTTCGTTATCTTTAGAGCACTTATTGCAAATGTTCCATTTCCATGTTTTAACACGATTCCGGGGCCCATCAAATGACTCCGAATCAACTCGGTATTGATTTCCCGCTGCCGAAACGGAGTAGCCAAAAAAAAAAAAAGAGTCAGCAGCGAAATGACTAATTGCCTCTGGGATGGGATTCCAGTTCGCACCTCGTTTTTTAAACCTCGTCCATCATCTATCGAGTCTGATGGTATTCGGTCTGGCCACATTCCATTTGAATGAGTAGTATTTTGTTACGCTGTAGCGGTAGCCCCCCTATCTTGTATCGTTTCTCTGCCCCTTTAGGAAGACTCTTACTTATCGAAGTATCTCGTACTCCCATTTTAAAACAAAACTCTATTGAATATTTATTATTTTTTTAAAGTGTAGGTTTAGGTTGGCTTGAATGCTTATTTTTATTTGCATCAGGTCATTCTGCCCAGTGGTTCATGTTTTCTGTTTTCTTTTGGGGATCAATAATTATTTTTTACACTTCTATGCGTGTTTTTTGTTCGTGTATTTCTCGTGTAACAAGTCCAAAAACCAAGTTTGAGAAAATCGGAATAAAACTGTATAAGTAATGGAATTTTCGTTGTATAAACTCCAAATTTTTACTGGAAATTCAGGACACTAATTAGAAAGCAGAGCAATCATCTAAACAAATATAAGCATGTTCAAAAATATTTTACAGTTTGTTGTATAGTGACGACCAAGCCTTGTAAAGCAATAATAACCAAGTTTATTTACACTCCAGCTAATAAATACAGGTTAAGAAATACAGTTACAGTTAGTTGAACAAATCCATATTACTGTTAACATAGAAGAGTAGCTTTTAAACATATCTCTGGGAATATAACACTTACGGCCATATTCACCATAAACTCTAACCTAAACTTAAGTTGGGAAACCGAAGAAAAACCCGTTTTTCTCGGGTCAGAGATAAAAATCCATTTCACCATCGAAAAGTAACCACAGATTCACAACCTGAGTTCGGGTTCAAGTTAAAAAAACCTAACCGAGCTCAAAGCTAGGTTATACTTCAGTTGAAGCCGTCCGCGCATGCCCATAACCCGATTTTTACTTGTTAGCAAGCCTTGACTTGCTAATCATTCCGGTTAGTGTATAATCAACGGTGGAAAATCTGCGCAAAATTGCATGTGTTGAACGCTTAGAATTCCTCGAAAGATTAGAGAAAAGAAATTTCAAAGAAAGGAAAGACTGTTTCTTAGAATACTCGGATGAAAAATTCTGACGCCCGTCGCTATTTTGCCATCCTAACAGAAATAACTAATCTGACTATTGTAAGGTAGTTTCAATAATTATAATATATTTCATGAACTTAAAAACTCTTCAAACAATAAAAAAACTGCTTAAACTACATGATTCTTGGTTAAAAATTAGAACATCATTTACTTCAAGTAGCAGTTGTGCTGCCATCTATAAATCAAAAAGCTAAATGAAATCACTTGAACTCCAGACTTTTTTATACTGCATTAATATAGCCTTTAATCTTGTAAAACAACTTTTTTACAATGAAAGAAAAAATATTCCATCATAACAAGTACCCAATGATGAATATTTTAATGAATAAAATATTCATCCATAATCGTACGATCGTACTAATAGATTTAAGATGGCGGCGAAAAGCCTCGACCGAAAAGTTTCGACCAATGAGGATCGATCAGCAATCTGTGGTCAAGTAACTTAAAGTCAAGTAACCGGAGTGGAAAAAATATTGGTGAAATGGGAATTGATATTGGGGTTTCAGTTAACATAAACTCAAGTTTCCTAACCTGAGTTATTAAAGTCAGTTTAGGTTTATGGTGAATATGGCCGTTAATCTATAACACTTTTCCCGCCTTAAAAAGATTACACCCCATATATTTCTGGAGGTCTACGAACACGAGTAGAACGTCTAAGTTCAGTCTTAGGAGATGCAGTTGGTAACAGTTCCGGTAAGACAGGACAAGACGCAACCTCCCGGGATGGATTATTAGCAGACGAGTCTGGACCTGTTACCGATTGATCTGCAGCATCTGGACTCTTAAACTCAAAAGATGGCGTAGATGGCCTCTGAACAGACTGATGATAGGGATTGTCCATTCTCGGACGAAGCAACGATGGAATAACCACTCTGTTTCCCCACAGAAGAATATCCTGCTCAACTGAGAGCTCAGTTCGTCTCTTGAAGTATGGATCAACATCTGATATTTCAGCTGAAGTTGGTAACATCGCTGGTTTCAGAACTTCAGGCCATCCATCAAGAGTTAGACGTATAACTTCGGATATTACTGGATCTTGTATAGTGGCTTGACGAACATCTTCAGTTGTAACTGGTCCGATGTCTAGTCGTTCCAACTGTAACACAAGCTCTTCTGGTAATGGAGGATTAGCAATAGATGTAGGTACTGGCAAACGACTACAGGCATCAGCATTCGCATTTTCTTCGCCTTTCCGGTAACGGACGACGTAGTCGAAAGCGGAAAGCGTCAGTGCCCATCTCTGTAGTCTTGAATTAGCCATCGCTGGAACATGCTTCTTTTCAGAAAATATTGTAACCAATGGTCGATGATCTGTAATCAAAATAAATTTTCTTCCAAGCAAATAGTCTCGAAATCTTGTTACACCAAAAATTAATGCTAAAGCTTCCTTCTGCAGTTGAGAGTAGTTTTTCTCGGCCTGAGTTAACGTCCGTGAAGCGAAAGCTATTGGTAATTCTTCAGAGTTGATACTGTGAGATAAAACCGCTCCCACACCGTAAGGACTAGCATCGCACGCTAAAATAAGCTCCCTCTTCGGGTCAAAGTGAACCAACAGGGAAGAACTGCACAGAGCTGATTTAGCCTTTTTAAAAGCTGAGTCTACCTCCGAAGACCACTGCCAAGCTGTGTTCTTCTGCAGTAACTTGTATAACTGTGCCCGCATAGTACTCATATTTGGTAAGAACTTACCATAGTACGTCAAAAGTCCTAAGAAAGAACGCAATTCTGAGATGTTTTGTGGTACAGGTGCATCCTGGATAGCCTTGACCTTCTCATCTGTTGGATGTATTCCATCAGCATCAATGACATGACCCAGAAACGTCAGTTTATCGCAGAAAAATTGACATTTTTCCCGTCGAAGACGTAAACCTGCATCACGAATAATCTTTAGTACTTCTCTCAATCGGGACATGTGTTCCCCACGATTGGTACCTGTAATGATGCAATCATCTAATGACACCGCAACCCCCTGAACACCTTGAAGCAACATTTCCATCTCCCGCTGGAATATCGCAGGTGCGGAGGAAATTCCAAAAGGTAATCGAGCGTATTGAAACAGACCCTTATGCGTAACTATCACTGTAAGCTCCCTAGATTCCTCATCCAATTCAAGCTGGTTGTATGCATCCCTTAAGTCCAATTTCGTAAACTTTTGACCTTCTGCTAAAGTTGCAAAAATATCTTCTGCTTTAGGCAAGGGGCCCAGGTCAAAATTTATGCTAGAATTTCTTTGCTAGACAAGCATAATATGCTATGTTTAAGCTAGGAAAAATAGCTTAAACTAGCATAATTGTTTGCTAGTTCCAGCATAATCACCTAGCATGGTTATGTGTGTATTGGCCCACTTTTTATGCTAACTAGCATGAAAAATCTAGCTTGTATTGCTAGAAAATGATCACTATTCTAGCATGCGTTGCTAGAAAATATTTGGTATTCCAGCATGTGTTGCTGGAAAATGATCACTATTCTAGCATGGGTTTGCTAGAAAAGTCAAAATTTATGCTAGAATTTCTTTGCTAGACAAGCATAGTATGCTATGTTAAGCTAGGAAAATAGCTTAAACTAGCATAATTGTTTGCTAGTTCCAGCATAATCACCTAGCATGGTTATCTGTGTATTGGCCCACTTTTTATGCTAATTAGCATAAAAAATCCAGCTTGTATTGCTAGAAAATGACCACTATTCTAGCATGTGTTGCTGGAAAATGACCACTGTTTTAGCATGTGTTGCTGGAAATGACCGCTATTCTAGCATGTGTTGCTAGAAAAGAACAGCTATTCTAGCATATTTTGCTAGAAAATTACCACCATTCTAGTGTGTGATGCTGGAAAATTATTGCTAATCTAGCATGTATTGCTGGAAAATGACCACTATTCTAGCATGTATGGCTGGAAAAAGTTTGCCGTCCTAGCAAGTGTTGCTAGAAAAAGATTGCTAATCTAGCATATAAATGTAGCTTGTGTTGCTAGAAAATGCATGCCATGCTAGCATGCAAAATCTAGCTTGTGTTGCTAGAAAACGCATGCTATGCTAGCATGCAAAATCTAGCTTATGTTGCTGGAAAATATTTGCTATTCTAGTATTATTTTTCTAGCATCAGATGCTGTTTATTTGTATATTATTCTAGCATTATTTTTCTAGCATCAGTTGCTGTTATTTTTATATTATTTTAGCATTACTTTTTTGCCATGAGTTGCCTTTATTTTTTACATAGCCTATTATAGTGCTGGCTATAGCAATACTTTTCTAAATCTTCAGTTTTAATTTCAGTTTTTTCTAAAAGAGCATGTATATTACCATTATTACCTGCAGTTGTTCTAATTTTTTATTATTCTATTAACTTTTTTTCAACCATTTAAATAAATTTATTTTTTTTAAATAAAAAAAGAATAAAGTTTAACATTTAAAAATATTTATTTTTAGAGCTTCAACATTTCAAAACATCTTGCATCTTGTTTTTTTTTCATCTCAGGCAGGTCCTTTTCATATTTCATCAATTTTCTTCTCATTTGATCTTAAATAGAAATAGAACAATAAATAACAAAATATGACTATAAATGATTAATGAAAATGCACTTAATTAAATTGAATTCTAATTTAATTTCAAACACCAGTACTTCATTTCTATTTCAAAATCCCAGATTTTTTTAGTTACCAACACATTTCTGTCTTAAGCTTAAAATCCTTCAAAAAGTTCATTTGTATTTAATAAAAGAACATTTTCTGTAGTTGTTGGCAGAAGTTTAAATTTTGGCCTTATTTTTATTCAAATTTCTAAATATTAAAAAAAAAATTTAATAAACACACTTTGCAGGATTTTCAGTTTTAGAATATTAGCTCTCAGAAAAAAACAATTATTTATTTAGTTCATATTTTTAAAAAAATGCTTCCTAACCCAGTCGGTTACCTTAGGAGTGAAATTTCCAAAAAAAAATTCCTGGGGAAACACAGAAACGCTCTTTTTAACACGGTTGGGGGGGGAATGGGTTTTTTTGTTCATTTGGTCTAAACTGGTTTTTTTTACAAAAATTTTTCCTTAACACATAAATACAAATATTTCTGGTTGTTTTCATTTATGAATGCATTAAATATAAATAGTTAATCAATTCAGCTCTTAACTAAGTGACTTAATTTATTAATTAAAATTAATTTTATTTAGTTAAAAAAGTTCAAATTATATATAAACCATAAAAAAACCAAGGGAGTCTTTTTAGAGCATTAAAAAACCAACTGGTTTTTATATAAATGCATATTATAATTATTATATTTAAAAATCCGGTGCTTAATTGATTAAAAAAAATTGGTTTTTATTATGCATTCAAATATCCAGTTCTTAACGAATTAAAAAACCAAATAGGTTTTTTATAAAAAAAAACCCAAGGGAGTCTTTTTAGAGCATTCCAAGTGGTTCTTATAATGGAAATTTAAAAATCTGGTACTTAGTTGATTAAAAAAACAATTGGTTTTTATTATGCATTCAAATATCTAGTTCTTAATGAATTAAAAAAAACAAAAGGGTTTTTTATAAAAAAAAACCCAAGGGAGTCAGTCTTTTTAGCGCGTTAAAAAACCAACTTTTTTTATAATTCATATTTAAAAACCCAATGCTTAATTGATTAAAAAAGCCAGTTGGTTTTTATTATGCATTCAAATATCTGCTCTTAATGAATTAAAAAACCAAATGGGTTTTTAATAAAAAAACAAGTCTTTTTAGAGCATTAAAAAACAACTAGTTCTTATAATGCATATTTAAAAATTTGGTGCTTAATTGATTAAAAAAAATTGGTTTTTATTATGCATTCAAATATCTAGTTCTTAATAAATTAAAAAACCAAATAGGTTTTTTATTAAAAAAAAACCAGGAGTCTTTCTAAGAAAATTTCAATTGCCTTGTTTCAAAAAATTGCATAGCTTTACAGCATTAATGTCAGAAGCATTTAATATATTTTGTTCAAAAGATAATCAATAAATGACTTTAAACCCAAAAGTTTAACTAAAAAAAAAATTCTGTGTTTTCATAAAAAACCAAATGGGTTAAACCGTGCCAACCTTGCTTTTTAATATAAAGCTAATTATAATTTACAAACACTTGTGACAAAAGTTACCTACTTTACTTTATCCAATGTCCATCCGTGGCTTTTTGAGCAAATGAACTGGACGACAGGCAGGGGGGGGGGCACATCAGAAGCCGCAGTGGAGGTGGGCCTGCAACAAAAGTTAATTAAATGGTTACAAACCTTATTATTTAGACACTGTGCTGAAAAGTAAAAAATTTATAAATAAATCAGGGTTTTGTTAATTCTTCCAGGAAGGAATCATAAATTCCTGGGCCCATCCCAAGGAATATTTAAATGTGTTCCCCTGAAATATTTAATTTCTGGTAAAAAAAAGGTGTATTTATTCAAAAAACAACATTAGTTGAGGCTTAAAAATTAGAATATTTAAGTCAAATTTCAAAAACAATCCTGGGGAAACACAGAAACCCAGTTTTAATGTAAAGCTAATTATAATTTACAAACACTAATGACAAAAGTTACTTACTTTACTTTATCCAATGTCCATCCGTGGCTTTTCGAGCAAATGAACTGGACGTCAGGCAGAGGGGCACATCAGAAGCCATCCCAATGCAGTGGAGGTGGGCCTGCGACAAAAGTTAATTAAATGGTTACAAACCTTATTATTTAGACGGTGTGCAGAAATGGTAAAAAATTTATAAATAAATCAGGGTTTTGTTAATTCTTCCAGGAAGGAATCATAAATTCCTGGGCCCATCCCAAGGAATATTTAAATGTGTTCCCCTGAAATATTTAATTTCTGGTAAAAAAAAAAGGTGTATTTATTCAAAAAACAACATTAGTTGAGGCTTAAAAATTAGAATATTTAAGTCAAATTTCAAAAACAATCCTGGGGAAACACAGAAACCCAGTTTTAATGTAAAGCTAATTATAATTTACAAACACTAATGACAAAAGTTACTTACTTTACTTTATCCAATGTCCATCCGTGGCTTTTCGAGCAAATGAACTGGACGTCAGGCAGAGGGGCACATCAGAAGCCATCCCAATGCAGTGGAGGTGGGCCTGCGACAAAAGTTAATTAAATGGTTACAAACCTTATTATTTAGACGGTGTGCAGAAATGGTAAAAAATTTATAAATAAATCAGGGTTTTGTTAATTCTTCCAGGAAGGAATCATAAATTCCTGGGCCCATCCCAAGGAATATTTAAATGTGTTCCCCTGAAATATTTAATTTCTGGTAAAAAAAAAAGGTGTATTTATTCAAAAAACAACATTAGTTGAGGCTTAAAAATTAGAATATTTAAGTCAAATTTCAAAAACAATCCTGGGGAAACACAGAAACCCAGTTTTAATGTAAAGCTAATTATAATTTACAAACACTAATGACAAAAGTTACTTACTTTACTTTATCCAATGTCCATCCGTGGCTTTTCGAGCAAATGAACTGGACGTCAGGCAGAGGGGCACATCAGAAGCCATCCCAATGCAGTGGAGGTGGGCCTGCGACAAAAGTTAATTAAATGGTTACAAACCTTATTATTTAGACGGTGTGCAGAAATGGTAAAAAATTTATAAATAAATCAGGGTTTTGTTAATTCTTCCAGGAAGGAATCATAAATTCCTGGGCCCATCCCAAGGAATATTTAAATGTGTTCCCCTGAAATATTTAATTTCTGGTAAAAAAAAAAGGTGTATTTATTCAAAAAACAACATTAGTTGAGGCTTAAAAATTAGAATATTTAAGTCAAATTTCAAAAACAATCCTGGGGAAACACAGAAACCCAGTTTTAATGTAAAGCTAATTATAATTTACAAACACTAATGACAAAAGTTACTTACTTTACTTTATCCAATGTCCATCCGTGGCTTTTCGAGCAAATGAACTGGACGACAGGCAGGGGGGCACATCAGAAGCCATCCCAATGCAGTGGAGGTGGGCCTGCGACAAAAGTTAATTAAATGGTTACAAACCTTATTATTTAGACGGTGTGCAGAAATGTAAAAAATTTATAAATAAATCAGGGTTTTGTTAATTCTTCCAGGAAGGAATCATAAATTCCTGGGCCCATCCCAAGGAATATTTAAATGTGTTCCCCTGAAATATTTAATTTCTGGTAAAAAAAAAGGTGTATTTATTCAAAAAACAACATTAGTTGAGGCTTAAAAATTAGAATATTTAAGTCAAATTTCAAAAACAATCCTGGGGAAACACAGAAACCCAGTTTTAATGTAAAGCTAATTATAATTTACAAACACTAATGACAAAAGTTACTTACTTTACTTTATCCAATGTCCATCCGTGTCTTTTCGAGCAAATGAACTGGACGACAGGCAGGGGGGCACATCAGAAGCCATCCCAATGCAGTGGAGGTGGGCCTGCGACAAAAGTTAATTAAATGGTCACAAACCTTATTATTTAGACGGTGTGCAGAAATGTAAAAAATTTATAAATAAATCAGGGTTTTGTTAATTCTTCCAGGAAGGAATCATAAATTCCTGGGCCCATCCCAAGGAATATTTAAATGTGTTCCCCTGAAATATTTAATTTCTGGTAAAAAAAAGTGTATTTATTCAAAAAACATTAGTTGAGGCTTAAAAATTAGAATATTTAAGAGTCAAATTTCAAAAAAAATCCTGGGGAAACACAAAAACCCACTTTTAATGTAAAGCTAATTTTTTTTTTATTTAAATGAATTAACAGTTCTGTATATTCTGAAAGTGGTCAAAAATGTATTGATATTATAATTTCTGTGTGATATAATAATTTTTTAATATAATTAATTAACTAATCAAGGGAAGAAGTTCACTGCCATCTCATCGGTGAGATGCCCATTCTGAAAGGGTGAATGAATAATTGTACTAGTATTAGTTATTAAAATTTTTATCCTTCTTTCACTTACTATACTTACCAAATTTTGATATCAATAATTATTTTTTGCAATCATAAATATGGTTACATTTGATACATTACTAAATAAATCAAGACAATGATTATAATTTGATACATTACTGAAAAAATCATGATATTTTTTGTGTAAAAATTGAAATCAATCTTTGAGTTTATTGATTAGTTAAATCACTCTTACCCATTAAAGTAATGTTTATTTCTTTAAAACAATAAATAATAAGTGATAAAAAATAAATCATTGATATTTTTGTAGAATAAGAAAAAAATTGGATTGGAAAACAAAACTAAAAATATAAAAACAAGCTTTTGGTAAAAAATCATCTAAACATTTTAAAAAGTTGATAACAGGTAAAAAAAAGAATAGGATTTTAATTCTTGATTAGTTTATGAAATTATTGATTCCAAACCCTTGCTATTTACAGCATTTTCATAATCAAGGGTCAATATGGTAGTAATACTTGTTTTTGAAATTGCAGGCAATTGTATAGATGCTAAATGTATACTAAGTATAAAAATAAAGTTTAAAAATTTTAATGCAAATAATTTTACAAGCCATTTTTAAAACATACAACTAATTAATTTCTTTAAATTGTGGTAGTTAACATTTTTCATTTTGAGGGTCAAATTTTGAAACAAATTTCCTGGGGGAAACCAGAAACAACCTTTTTAATAAAAAAAACCCTAATTATAAAAACTCTGAGACAAGTTACTTACTTTAATCAACGCCTATCCAGGGCTTTTCATTTTCCTGTTGGGACATCGTGAGCAGCCAGTTTCATAGAGGGGAGGTGGGCCTGAAGGTAGAAGACAAAAGTTAATTCAATAGTTATGAATATTACCATTTTGATGGGGGGGCTGAATTGTAAAAAAACTTTGTTGGTAGTAAATTAGGGTTTTGTAAATCTTTCGGGCAGGAATTCCTGGGCCATCTCATTCATAATCTTATACAGTTATCGCGTTGTGTTGTGAAACGGTTTTAACCGTTAAAAAGTTTGTTTAAATTTAATTAAGAATGTAGTGGTAGCATACTCAAATTACATGAATATGAAAATAAATAAGGTTGATAAGGTAAATTTTTAAAACAAATTTCACCCAGAACCCCAATTTCTAATAAAATAACTAATTATAAAAACACTCAAGACGAGTTACTTACTTTTACCAACGCCTATCCAGGGCATTAGTGCTGGCCTAGTGTCCAGTTGTAGGAAATATTGAAGAGTCATCGTGAGCAGCCAGATTCATACAGGGGAGGTGGGCCTGAAGGTAGAAGACAAAAGTTGATTCAATAGTTATGAATATATTACCATTTTGATGGGGGGGGGCTGAATTGTAAAAAAAAGCTTTGTTGGTAGTGTGGTGGATTCAAACACAATACCCTTATTCTAGCCTGGCCACGAGAGGAGCTTGGAACTTTCATGTTTCGGAGTTGGCAGCGAGAACAGTATAAAAAGGAGTTGCTTCAATGTTTATTTTTTACTTGCCTTTTGCAATTTTAGCTCCTACCTTTTATTTTTAATGTTGAATAAATTGTTTGTTATTAACATTGAAGCAACTCCTTTTTATACTGTTCTCGCTGCCAACTCCGAAACATGAAAGTTCCAAGCTCCTCTCGTGGCCAGGCTAGAATAAGGGTATTGTGTTTGAATCCACCACAGTAGTAAATTAGGGTTTTAAAAGTTTGTTTAAATTTAATGAAGCTAGTGGTATCAAGTATCATACTCAAATTCAGATATAAAAATGAATATTAACTGAAAATAAGAATTAAGAGAAAAATCTTACAATTAAATCCCAATTATAATTATTTATATTAATGGCTTAAAATAAAATTATAGGTGATCAATTATAGGTACTGACTTTTCACTTATTCAACAAAGTAGCCTTTTAATTCACAAACAAAAAAAAAACAGGAAGTACTCTAGTTCATATATCTTTTTGTATTTTGATAAAAAAAAATACACACATATACAGCTTTTAATTACTAGCCTTTTTCTCAGTTACATAATCTATAATAGAAAGTAAAATATTCGAAACGCACGAAAAACCCTAAAAAATTTGATTATGATGTTTCTAATACTTTAGGACTAGTCAGGAAGAAGGTGGACTAGTCAGGTGGAAGGTGGTCAGTTTTAAACTAAATTGCTAAAAACAATTAAGATCAAAATAAAACACCATTAAAATATCTCAATTAAAAGTTTGTACAGTTTGAAATATATTTTTTAATTTTCATATATCAACTCAGTTCATTTTCACTGAGGGTTCCTCCTATGGAAGAGCCGCTACTGGCATCAGTCAAAATATAGAAAGATTAAAAGTTACTATGTACTCTTTTAAATACTTATTTTGTTCATTGTAAGATGATAAAGTAGTAGGACATCGTCTTAACAGCCCGCCGGCTAATCCACCAAATCTTATTAGACAACATATATGTATCTACGCATTTAAATGGTGGAAAAATAAACTAAATAAATAACTTATCTAAATAAAATATATCAAGCATTTAACTTACTGGACGCCACGCGATGCGGCGCCATTCCGCCATTTCTTCTTCTTCGTGATGGTGACGTAATGGTAAACAAACTAGGCATTGCCATTTCAGAAAGTAGTAAAATCCAATAAATTCCAAAACTACGTGTGGCTCATTTTATAAAATAAAAATTATGCTCGATTGGAAAAATCATCAAGCTTTCAAAAGGAATCTTGATGAAAATGTAAATTTTCATAGTTTTAGATAGCTGTGAAGGTATAACGAATGACAAGAATAAACTTTATCGCCCATCCATTCTGTTGGTTAATGCGTGGGGTATCTCCGCTCAGTGGGGATCTCTCGCTCGTAATTTTAGGTTCTCATTTACCCTCGCTCTGCTTTATTCTTATTTAACTTCATTAATAGTTCACATTATGACATTATTTTCGCTTTAATTTATACACTAATGCATGCATGTATCTTATTTTATTGTGGGGAAAATATATTATTTACAGGCATTTCACTGTCGAAATAATGCATTTTTCTCGTTTTTAACCCAATAAATACTTTTCATATATTTTTCTTTGATATAATCTTAAAGAGTACTTCAAAATATACATCTTTTCAAATTTTCAAGCGATTTGTTACATATTTAGGGTTTTTTAAAGTCGAAAAAGAAAACGGTATTTTGAGTAAAAAAACACAAGTCCGAAAAAGCCCAATAATTGGTATTTAATAATAAGTTTGAATTTTTTTCAATTTTTATTTTTGTAGTTAAGTAATGTGGTAAGCTTTTTCCAGAAATTCGGGTTGCTATGGTGATTCTGACGTCATCCAGGAATTTTCAAACACAAAAGTGGTTTACTTGTCTTTGTAAGAATCCATTGCATTTTTTGGAGGTATATGAAAAAGGGGGAAAGGGGAAAAATATGAATGAACCCCCAAGTGTTTTACATTACGGTATTCCCTTTGATTAGTAGATTAAGAATATGTAAAGTATGAGGGGGTGGGTCCCATATTTCGGGAGTCTTTCCGGTTTTATTGAAAAACTGAATATGGGCGTCACGCCCGGAGTTTTAAAGCTAAAGGTCTAAAATTTTAGTATTTTTACTTCCTCAAAATTCCCTTTTGAACCATCGAACACACTAAGGGGTAGTACCCATATTTAGAGGTTTCGGGTCCATGTGCTCGTTCTAATTTTCTAATCCTAGCACCCCTGATTCTTTTTCCCGGTCTTTCTTCTAACACGGTTCTTAAAGGTCTTTAAGAGTTCTTCAAGAATCTGGTTACTGCTAAGCTTTCTGACAATTATTTGTAAAGAAATATGCGAAAAACCGTCTTGGAAAACGAAACAATGAATTGAATTGTCTCTGGATCACGCAATTTTTACACTGTTTGTTAGTGATTCATACTGTTCGAATTTCCACTTTAAATGCTTTCATAAAATATAAATCACTAAGCTGTGATCATAATAGATCCGCAGCTATTCAGCGTTAAAATTAGCATGTGTTAGGCTTAACGCACCACGAGGGGTCCTTTCTCGCCAAACACTACGGTTTTCATCACTTAGCTCTAAAACACCGATCGAGTATACATTTACACAGTTTATTGCAATACATTAAGCCAGATTAGATTGTCTGAAACACATCGGTATGTTTTTCCATTGGTATCAATATTTCCAAAATTTTAATCTAACACCCCTGGTTCTTTTTTCCGGTCTTTCTAACATGGTTCTTAAAGGATTTTAAGAGTTCTTCAAGAATCTGGTTACTGCTAAGCTTTTCGACAGTTATTTCTAAAGAAATCTGTGAAAAACCGTCTTGGAAAACCAAACAATGAATTTAATTGTCTGGATCACGCAATTTTTACACCACTTCTTAGTATGTCATACTGTTCGAAGCCCACTTTAAATGCTTTCATAAAATATAAATCACTAAGCTGTGGTCATAATAGATCCGTAGCTATTCAGCGTTAAAATTAGCATATGTGTTAGGCTTAACGCACCACGAGGGGTTTGTTCCCGCCAAACACTACGGTTTTCGCCTCTTATGTTAGCTCTAAAAATACCGATCGAGTATATACATTTGCACAGTTTATTGCAATATATTATAAGGCAGATTATATTGTCCGAAACAAATTTGTGTAAGTTTTTACATAGGTATGCATCAATATTTCCAAAAATTTTCATACAGGTATATCGAATTATCCAGTATGTTTTGGAATTGATATCAAAATTTCTTTATTTTTAGAGAAAATGTTTTTAAACAAATTAATATAATTTTATTTAACTAATTGAAATACACTAATCAATTATAATTAACCCCTGAAATAAATGTCACATTTACAACTCAATTATACTGCTACTACTATTATCACTGCTAAAATGACTTATTCTGAAAAAATTTAAAAAAAACCCCCTTAGTTTAAACTACGTTTAAACAAAAAAATAGGTTTACTAAAAAAGTTTTTTTTTAAATATTCTCTTTTAAAAATAATTAAATAAATCCATACAAATAACTCTTAATTTTCCCGCTAGATGGCTGTATCAAAAATCGGCTGGAAAAGCTTCTCTACAACAGGCTCGAAAGTCACGTGACTGCCTCTCCCATCCGATATTCCTTCGACCTAGCTCTCCATGCTATGAAAGTAGCTTTTACAGCTTAAAAGCATTGGATGCTTGTTACCAAGCATGCCATGCTATTGTTGGGGGTAAGCTAGGTACATAGCATCCCATGGTGGAAAGCATAACAAAGCACATCAAGGTACCTAGCTCTCCGTGCTATGAAGATAGCTTGGTTTGCTAAAAAGCATTGCATACTTGTTACCTAGCATGCCATGCTATTTTTTCGTAAGCTAGCTACATAGCATCACATGCTGGCAAGCATAAAAAAGCATAAAATAGCTGATCAAGCTACCTAGCTCTCCATGCTATGAAGATAGCTTGGTTTGCTAAAAAGCATTGCATACTTGTTACCTAGCATGTCATGCTATTTTTTCGTAAGCTAGCTACATAGCATCACATGCTGGAAAGCATAAAAAAGCATAAAATAGCTGATCAAGCTACCTAGCTCTCCATGCTATGAAGATAGCTTGGTTTGCTAAAAAGCATTGCATACTTGTTACCTAGCATGTCATGCTATTTTTTCGTAAGCTAGCTACATAGCATCACATGCTGGCAAGCATAAAAAAGCATAAAATAGCTGATCAAGCTACCTAGCTCTCCATGCTATGAAGATAGCTTGGTTTGCTAAAAAGCATTGCATACTTGTTACCTAGCATGTCATGCTATTATTTCGTAAGCTAGCTACATAGCATCACATGCTGGAAAGCATAAAAAAGCATAAAATAGCAGATCAAGCTACCTAGCTCTCCATAGCATCCCATGCTGGCAAGCATAAAAAAGCATAACCTAGCATAAATATCTAGCATACATAGCAAAAACTAGCAAAATCTAGCATATTTGTTTGCTAGTTCCAGCATAAAATTTTGACCTGGGGGTATTGATCAGTATCAATAGCAGTATTAGCCGTAAGCTTAAAATCCCCACAAATTCTTACTGTAGATCTATCCGCCTTAAGCACAGGGACGATGGGTGCAGCCCACTTAGAAAATTGAATTGGTTGTATAATACCCAGTTTCTGTAATCGGCTCAGTTCATCACTGACCTTTTCCCGCATAGCAAATGGCAAGGTTCTTGCTTTGTAAAACCTAGGTTGTACTTCTGGTTTCCTGATCAAGCTAACCTTTACTCCTTTTAACTGTCCAAGAGTATTCTCAAAAACCACTTTATAATCTTCCAATAAACTATTCAACTCCAGATCCTCTCCTTCAATAAAATCTGCACGAATATCCAAAATACCTAAAGATACAATCCAGTTTCTACCGCACAAATTAGGACCTTTACTGTCAACAACTAGCAAAGGCAATTGCATCGATTTCCCACCGAATTTTGCCTCCACTAAAATGGATCCCAACACTGGTATAGGTTGACCTGTATACGTAGCCAAACACGTTTTAGCTGGTTGTAAAGGAGGAAAATCCAATTTACCGTAAACATCCTTAGTTATCAGAGACACTCCAGCACCGGTATCCAGTTCCATCATCTGGTGGTTTACGTCTACGCCCATTGTAACTGGCTTAGGAACATTTTTTTCAGCACTGGACGCTGTGTGAAAAATCTGGTAATCAGGATTTACTGACATCTGATCCTCCGTAGAGTTCATCTTCCTTCTAGTAGGACCTTCTTGGTCCTGGCTTTAAAACTCTTCCGATCCCGCCTTTCCTGACTTGAGACACTTTTTTGACAAATGCCCTCCGCAAGCATGACACGTAGTATTCAGAAAAGGACAATTTTTAGTCAGTCCTGCCACAGCGAATGCAATCTCGAAAGTTCTTTGGCCTCAGCTCTCCTCTGAGGATTCAACTTGTTTACCGTCTAAATTTAATGAATCCCGTGCGGCTGTTTCCATAGACACTGCCAGTTCCACTGCTCTTGCTAGAGTCAGACCTTGCTCTGACAACAACCTTCTTTGGATTTGAGAATCCTGGCATCCACA
This sequence comes from Tetragnatha montana, assembly GCA_963680715.1. Classification (NCBI taxonomy): domain Eukaryota; kingdom Metazoa; phylum Arthropoda; class Arachnida; order Araneae; family Tetragnathidae; genus Tetragnatha; species Tetragnatha montana. The sequence goes on along the minus strand of OY796675.1, from coordinate 334,575 downwards.
GACCAGCCTGTCTCTAATCATGACATCTAGATGCGCTCCGTAATTGCAAAATTCAGAAAGCTTCCGAAGTTCTGCTACAAACACGGAGATCGACTCACCCGGTTTCCGGTTCCTTGAATTAAATTTGAACCTTTCCACAATTTCTGAAGGAGCAGGGCTGTAATGATCCGATAAACATTGGATCAACGTGTCCAAATCCGTATTGGTAGTATTCCTTGGTGCCAATAAGCTCCGCAACAACGTATGAACAGTTGGCCCGATCACTGTAATAAAGATAGATTTCTTCCGAGCTGCATCAACCACAGAGTTTGCAGCCACGTAGTGGTTGAATCTTTCAATGTATTGAGTCCACGGCTCTTTCTCCGCATCGTAAGCATCCATATGCCCAAAGGTCGCCATACTAAATGCGCTGTAATCGTAATTAGACGAAACGTAATTCCAATTTACCCGTCGCCAGTGTTGTATAGTGACGACCAAGTTTATTGACACGACAGCTAATAAATACAGGTTAAGAATTACAGTTACAGTTAGTTGAACAAATCCATATTACTGTTAACATAGAGTAGCTTTTAAACATATCTCTGGGAATATAACACTTAATCTATAACACAGTTGAAAAAAGTTGAACTTTTTCCACCTTATGAAATTTCAACTGAAGAAAAAATCTTCAAAACCACTTAAATTGACAATTAAATTATATTTATACTTAGTTCACAGCGCAAAAGTAAGAAATAGAAGGAATGAGACAAATAAAATTCAAAATTATTATGAAACTGAATCATTAAGGCAGTATCAATAGAGTAAGTGAATATGAATGGAGTCAAACAGTCTCTGAATAAAAAAAAAGTTAAAAACACTTAAATTAAAAGCAAATTTTATTTTGGCTTAGTTTACAGCACAAAGAATAAGAAAAGAAAGAAAAAAAATCATTTTAATTCCATATTAAATTAAAAAGTACAATGAATGGACATAGATTTCACAATATTTTTCGCCCATGTTTTTAAAAAACTAAAATCACAACATCTGGTACTTTCCAGATCCGACTTTTCTTATGCTTTTAAATCAACAAATGTTAAAATAATTAATACAACAGATGAATTGGCTGTGGAAAACTATATTTTTGTAAAAAACAACTTAAATTTACTAAACTACTAAACTTACTTTCTTATGAGAAATAAATTAACGTTATTTTCTACAAAAATATAACTAATACAACATTATTCTCCGTCAACTCGGGGGACAGTAGAATTTTTTCAAGAGATGTGGGTGGTAATCCTTAAAAATGGAAAATTGTTTAGAAATATTTAAAAAAAATATTTAAAACTCTGTAAAAAAAAACAACAGAAAATGACATTCAATCTAACGTTTTATAAACGGGAAAAGGAGTTGAAAGCAATGAAAAGTAGAAACTCATCTCTTTCGATGTCAATGTCTGTCTATTGATCGATAGCGTTTTAGTGATGTGATAGTACTAGGAGGGATAAAATAACAATTTTTGGTATAAAGAACTTTTGAGGGCAGTGAATCGGACTCAGTTCAATACCTATTTATAGTTTTGGAAAGAAAAACAGGACTTTTCGTTTTAAATTAACAGAACCATCGCGTGAAAAGAACATTGATGCTTTTATTTCTTATTCTATAATCTATTTCTACACTTAAATTCACAGAAACAAATCAAAATCCTTTCTTTTTTGCCTCTAGAAAACTCATATTTTATTAGAAGACTAATACATACTATAATGGTAATAATGACAATGACAACACATTTTTTGACAAAGACATATTTACAACGCATTTACGTTCAAAGTCAGAAATTAAACAAAAGGACATTTTTGAAGCCGTTTTTCGAAATTGTGAACTGAAGTGCGTTGTTTATGTCAAATAAATGTTTTTTTTCTTATTATTGGTGTCTTTTTTTTCTTCAACATTACTATTTACCCAACTATAATATCCTCCAATTTTTTATTTCCATCGTGCGCAAGAGAATTTTGAGTAAAAAAATATATTTCTTTTAGGATAGAAGTACTCATAAACCTCTTATTTCAGCAACTTGAAACCTATTTTTTTAGGAGTTTTTCACCCCTTGGTTGAAGGCCCCAAATGTGGGTATTCAGAATATATGGGTGTTCTAAATACCCGGATATAAGTATTTAGCAGTTGCTATCACATTAGCAATACCATAATTAAGATACGTATAATTTGATGTCAGATGATAACATGGATAACGACGTTTCAATTGATAGTAAAAATATATACAATTTTTAATTTTTAAAACAATAGCCCAATCGAAAATGTTTCTTCTTTTTAATAGTAGCTAGAGCTTTAGTAATTTTGCCTTTGTTGATCCATTTCTTAGGTTTGAATTTTTCTAAGAAGAGTTAGACTGTGCTAATGAAAAGTTCAGCCGAAAAAATGCATTCTTGGTATTAAAGACCAGCAATAAAGGTAAGGCAACTTTTGAAATTCTTTACGATAACATTGAATTTTAAGTTTACTGCTTGGGAGTTTTCAATGTTGTTGACATTATTATCTCAGATAGACTCGTTTAAATTGATGAAATTAAGGAAAGTATGGTTGTTGCTGAATCAAATGTCTAATTTCAGTAAGATTCTTGAGAATCAGGCACTGGCTTCCTATAAAAATGGTCTCAAGGAAATAATGTAATGAATTATACTCATGAAAAGATTGAGATAAAAATGTTATTTAGTAACGAAGTTGCTAAATGCACCTAGTAAAGAACATTCTAGAATGAATTTACGGTTTTTTTATAATTCAAAGTTAAATATTTTAACTTAAATCCTGACAGATTTCTGATTTTATTATTAGGGTTTGGAATTGATAATTATGGAAATAGAGAAAAAATTCAAAATCAGATATCCATTTTTATTTTACACTTGCTGTTTTGTTTCTAAAATATGATTTTTCTAGCACTGTTTGAGTTTTATTTTTGATCAAAAAATTTTTCATCATGAATTAATCATTGTTATCTAAGTAAAACCGTATCGCTCAAAAATAAACGAAACCAACAAAACTCAAAATCTAATCACGATTTTTTAGCCTCCCAAACTAGGTCTGATTTTTACGATTTTACTCAAAATTTAATTATTAAACCAGTTTTTGGCAATAATATGTGATCATTAATTTCAAACCTTGTTTATTACCATTTTCCTCAACTCTCAACCCAGAAAAACAGCTTTACCAAAGCCCTAAGGACTTTTCTGTAACCATTGTTTTGAAAAGTAAGGACTTTTGTGAAAGTTACATGGATTGAATAAACTGTTTCATTAGGTTCATAAGGATTCTAAGCGCGTGCGAACAGTGTCTGAAAACCTTGAAAGCTGTCACGCTCAGATGCAATTTCGGCTTCCAAACTATGTTTTTATGGTGATATTCGTGGGAATTGGTTCATACAAACTCTTGCACAAAGGAGTAGGTAGAACCTAAAAAGAGGTTTATTCTTGACACCAAAAACCGTAAAATGTTGCAAAGTAGTTATACGAGATTTGTTTGCATGGACGTGTTGATTCTTTGAAATGATTTGGATGCCAGTTGAATTTTGGTAAAACGACTCAAGCGTTATTGAGCTCTTGTGGTGAAATAAAGAATAATGTTATATACAGAATAAAATAAGCAGGACACAAATCTTCTTGATAGTTGGGAAGCGTGTTTGCCGGGCTTTCTCCTCGTTCGGAGCGATATCGTAAGTCCGTGGTCAAGCTGGCCGGCGGCGTCGTTCTCGTCCTCGATACTGGCGGAACAAGAGCTTCGGTCCGTTTTCTCCTCCGCTGGCTATGGAGCTGTTGAAAAAAGGGGGCGGGGCGAGGTGATCTCCAACAAGATTTGTGACAACGTAGTTTGAAAGTAATGAAGATGAATTTTTAACCGTTTTGCTGAAGATGAAAACTGTTTAAATAGAAATTTGTAATGTGGTGTATAAGCCTGCATTGTTATGAGTTAAAAACAAAAGCTCAATTATCATTTTGAACAGACAGCAATATCTGAAGGAATAATAAATTTAATATTTATTATCCTATAATAAATGGAAATATAATAAAAAATGCCTTCACTTTTATGCTGAATATGCCAAAAGGTTACCTTGGACCTAATTCCAGTTAATGTTATTCTGATCAGTATTTATTCTAATCAAGGGTAAAACGGAGGTTGGAAAATTTAGCCTCCGAATATTTGAAAATGAAATTCTTTTTTCTTACGATTGACTGTTAATCAAGGCCAGCAGTCTCCTATAGAAATTACCCCCCTTAGGCATAAGGGTCCCATACAACGACATAAAACTTCTTATCAAAACTTTCGTATGGGAGGAATGGCAGGAGGACTGGGGTGAGCAAATTGAAAATAAACTTTACAATATACAGCCAAGAATCTCACCCCTACCACCATCTCGACGGCTAGACGTCCTTCTAACACGCCTTAGAATAGGCCATTCCCGCATCGGTTCCTTTTGGCTGGGGAACCGCCACCGACTTGCCCTCATTGCCAGAATATTTTAACTAACCTCATGCCCTAACTTATTATTTTACTATGTTCGCTAACTCCATCACCAGTTTTAACTGAACTTTTAGGTCATAAACATCATCCATCATTATTTCAGTTTTTAAATGCCATTAGAATAATTCACGACATTTAATCATATGTACAATTGAAAAGATGCTGGCATCTCTGAAATTGTTTTTAACCTATTAACCTTTTAAAAATGGCGTATAGACTACGGACTTCACGTCCGCATCTTATAAACCTTTTAATAAGCTTCATATTTTAATATTGGTTGGAAACAGACATGACTTTTAACTTAAATATCTTTTTAACTATAAATCTTGTGTTTGGCGCGGAATGTCCGATATAGGGACCTTGCGCCATAAAACCCAAAACAACCAACCAACCAACCTATAGAAATTACTATTAAGCAGTCAATAACCTAATCTAATCGATCATCCTATCTGTTTTACAGAGGAATATAAACAACTCGTTTAACATATTTTCCTATTTTTATGCGAGTATCATACATATTATATCATTATACGACAAATAAAACCTATAAGGATATAACCCAATGCTCTGAAAATTTCACGTGTCATTTAATGTTTTTAGAAAGCACGGCATTTAGACCATTTAGCAAAGTTATTTGAATGTTTTGGTAATGACAGTCACGATATAAAACATCTCTGTGGGCTAGTTTTTATTGTCACAAAAAATTGAACTACGAAAAAAATTTAAGCATTTTGACTTCACCAGGAAAATTTTAACGGTAGGTTAAATGTTCACGGAGCACAATGAATTTCTAGAATCTAGGCACTGCTAAACATTTTGTACTAAAAACAAAAGAGGGGGGGTTGGGCAGTTTTCTTACGTAATTATGAATTTGCTTGTCTTTGCTAACAAGGGGGTCAAAAATGACCAAACACATGCTTACATACAGAGCCTGATTTCTGGGAGGGCATTCGGGGCACTTGCCCAGGGCCCCCATTTCAAAGAGGCCTCAAAAAGCTAAAGAAATGTGAAATAAGTGTTTAAAATAAACTTACTAAGCTTATATAACTTTTCAACAAACAATTTTTAAGCAGTGTTTTCAGACGATTGATTTTGTTATTTTTAAGTTTTATTTTAAAACATGTCGGGGGCTCCCAAATGGGTCTTTTGCCCTGGGCCCCCAAACTTGTAATATTACATAATATTCGAACAGCCCCTTGACAGCGCGGGCCTTTCAAAAAGCGATCCATCACCCTTATTTACCAAGCCGTCGTAACAACCAAAAGGTGTCGATGTTGTCACAAGCGCAAGTCCCGTTGTAAGCAGCAGCAGCAGCAGCAGCAATTAACGCTTGTCTAGTTAGCATGCTGAAACCTGTTCGATTCGTTCTTCCGAAACCACGTGGAGGGTATAGGGAAGCACATGTAGCCGTTTGTATGTCCAATCGCCATGGCAACAGGGAGTGGTGTGTTGCGAGTGCTGGATGAGTGATGTGGACAGAGGCGAGACCGAGAGTGCCGCCATGGGTTAGCTCTTTCCCTGGAGCCCTCCCCGCAAGACAGTGTGCCATGCCGCTTCTTGAATGGACTGTTCAACAGGGGCCTTAGCACGAGCTCGTTGATATGCGAAACCGACGTTGGAATTGCCCCTATCACGTGACCGATGACGTCAAATTCAGACTGTGGCAAGAAGTCCGTAGCACGAGCTAGTTGAAATTGGTTGCAAGTCGGAATTACGGTCGAAATTACAGTTGGAATGGCAACCGAGAATCTCACCGGCCTCTGCCCGCGTGAAATGACTGAAATGCTCATTCCGACTGGTCGATATGGTTGTTTTGATTCGACCGATGGCTTTGAAGTTGAACTAAAGTAAGTTATTCTTGATTTCTTTTGTTATTAGATTGTATAATGTATGTTATGAATTGTTTTTAGAGTTCTAATACTTCTAAAACTATATTTTCATGTGTATATCTTAACCCTATAGTGATCGCGTGAGTGAGACTCCGGACATATTTTTGTGCTATGAATGCATATATTTCTTAATAAGTATTTTTAAATTTAACAGTATTATTAAGAAAGAGCCTGTACTAGTGATAGTGTAGCGTAAAGTATAATTTTATTGTGGACCCAAACCTCTTGTGTTAGCATGATGATTTAGTGTTTATTGTTGTGTTTTGGTGAATGATTGTTGAGTGTTTATGATTGACAAATGCTTATGTGCAAGACAGGAAATGGGTACATTAGTTATATTTATGGGACATTTTCTTAACTTGGAATTCAGCCAAACTATAGATTGTATACTGTCAGCTAATACACAAACTGTTCATTTTACATTCACAACCTTCTGTCAAATATAACAACACAGTTTTGATAATTTCTATGTATAATTGTGATTAGTACAACAGCAATCTCCTTTCCGGTGAACTAATCTTTTTATTTGCTTAATCTGTATGTGTAAAAACACTTAATATCTAACGGTGAGATGCTGCTATACTACTGCGCTGGGTTAATTTTGTTCACACAAATAACTTAATGCACCCATACTTTATTCTAAGGATTCCAAGTTGTGTTTTAGGTTAATAATACACAAATTAAAGTATAATTTATTTGTAAATATTGCCATAAAGATAATAGGAACAGATTTGATGTAGGTTTTCCCACAGCGAAAAGGGCAATAGTTCCAAAGAACTGGAGACCAATGAATAGCTGTTGCTATAGTTTGTCTTATCTTGCTAGGTAGTTTGTGTTACCCCAAATGAGTCAGGCCATTCACTCCCTAGGGTTGAGAACCAAACTGGTAACTTCCCGCCAAGAACTATCCCACCTGCATCCCCTGTCCTTCAAAGAAGTTATAGGAGTCGGGGCTTAATATCTTATCACCAATGGATATACTTGGATAATATAGATGCGCATGCCGAGCGCAGCTAGTTTTAGAATTTTGCAGAAATCTTTTCAAATAATTAAAATTGTTTGGTAAATAATTTTTTTTTCATACTGTTGTTTATGAAGCATTATTACAGTATTTAGGTAAACAATGGGACTGTCATTATGTTTTTAAGTCAAAATTCCAACAATGGGCACTTAATTAGTTTGCAGAAAATATTTGAAGGAATTTTTGTGCGCAGAGAGTTTTTTGTTTTATCCAACTATGCCAAAGGAATGCTTACTTAGCCAAGATAGCTACCATTATTTCCCACACTCCTACTTGAACTTGGATTTCCGCGTTTCCAACTGCCTAGCAAAGAAAGACCAATGCAGTCAGTATAGCACAGTTGCTAAATTGGCAACTGAGACCTGCATCAAATTTTTTCCAGATTGAACTATTATTCACTTAATAATTATTATTCAGTTAATTGAACTATTGTTTACTTTTTTATTATTGACAAGTTCAAAACTGGTTTCCATAGACCTTTTTCATTTTTGTAGGTTTTCTGTCCTTTGCTGTTGATTGCATCAGGAAGCAAACACCAATATGGGTCTACGTGTGTGTGAGCTGATGAGATTGTCAAAATGGACGAGTTTAACGTTCCTGAGGTACTATATACAACATTTCCAGGAAAAAAGTAGTATTTTTTTTCTTAATATTAAAAACATTATTTTATGTTTGATACTTTAAGAATAGTTATCAATTAAAATAATTAATTCCATTTATAGGTGCATATAGCTAAATACTTAACTACTTTCACCAATATACCTACCAACCATATTCAAACTGTAAGATTAGCCTGGCGCAAGCACTATTTTTATGACTAATTGACAAGATTGAAAAGATTTTATGTAGGTTCTACACAGCAATGGCGACCAGCAACTAGAGCTCTAAAGGGAGGGAATTGAACCTGAGCAGTTACGGCTGGTCTCCAGTTCTTGGTGACTAGTGAGCCCTTTTCGCTGTGGAGGACCTACATTGAATCTTTCCCGGCAAGATTTGTGCCCAGCTAATGCTTAAGTACCACCATATTTTTCATGCAGTGTATTTTGTTTGTACTATATATATATAGTTACATCAATGACAAGCATAAAATTTTGGGATAATTGAATCTTTCATGCTAAAAAAAGATTGGCACTATTTAGGGGACAGTTTATGGAATTAAAAAAAAAGAGTATAAATGCACCTAAAGTTTGCTTTGATGTGCCTGTGAGATAAGAAGTTCCTGCTTGTGCGCACACATTTCTAAACAAATGTGAAGGTGTTTAAAATATCAAAATAATTACCTACGTATATTAACCGATATTTGCAGTGTTTGGCTTCTCGCTTTTGATTATGTATTTGTCTACATTTGACGTTCTTTTTTGAATTGGTAAAATATTTTTGGGTAATATTTAGGAGGCTTTTTTGGGTTTTCACCCTTGGCCACAATTACCCCTGATTAATGTAAAGAAGAATTTTACTAGTTTGATCCTATGTACTAAACAAGGGTTGGGCCCATTGCTTCTATTTGAAACATAGACATTCATAATTTATTAGAACATGATCTGATCTACAATGATTTTTTGTTTTTAGGATGAAAGGAATGTTGAAAGAGGAATTGACATGAATAATTGATGATTGTTTTTACAACTGTACGAGTTATTTGAATCAAAAGAATAATCATTCAATGTACAAGCAGTGAGTACCTGTTATTGTTTTAACTACTTGGTTCTACTCAATTATCTATGTGTCAAAATATTTTTGCTGACAAATGTTTAAATCTTGGGAAATATGTGTTGCTATTAATTTACTATTAACTTCAATCACTTTGAACACCACTAAAAAGAAAACATTTCTTTTTTGTAAGTACTAAAGTTTTGTAAGTTTGTAGTTATAGATTTTTAATTTCTGTGTGGGACCTCCAGATCACGGCTTACTAGATACTTATACAGGCTAGCCGAGTTTTAAACAATGAAAACCATTTGACAACTTTTCCCGCTTGGAGCGCTACAAGACCTACCTATATCACCCACCGCCTTCAACACTGTGGATATGCTTTGCCAGTTGGTCCAGTATTGCCATCTGGATTTGCAATGATTTCCGTACTCGGCTAGCCTGTATAAGTATCTAGTAAGCAGTGTCCAGATCCACTGATTGCCTCCTATTTAAATCAGGGCTGGTAAATGAACCTAAACTACCATTCATTGAAATAAGTGTCTTTTACATATTTTGTCTCTTACGAAACAAAGCTCCGTGACATTTTAATTTTGTTCCGGAGAGAAATTAAATAAATTTCAACATTAAGATTTAATCCGGAACTAAAATAAACACAACTTGGTAATTTTTATTTTGATCCGGAACTAAACTAATCTTACTTCAAAATTACATTTAGTTTAGGAACAAAAGTTAAGGATCTTCAAATGTTTAAATTTTTTCCGCTATAAAAGTCAACTTAAATTCAACCAAAGAGTTCCAATCTTTGAGCTGTCGCCATCAACATTCCGTTGCAGGAGACAGTGCTATTATACAACACGGTGCCATTATTGTTGGCATTATAATCCACTATCCAGTATAACAAACAAAAAAACAAGTGGCACCCTATTGTATAAAGAAACCCAGAAGACACCCAAAACTATAATAATAAATTGAACCTAATGTCAATTTTAAAATCTCAATTTTGGGATTTCTGTTTTAATACAATCTTAGGTAAGTGTTCTCAGCTTACCAGAGAAAAGCACTCCCCAACCCTAGGAAAAGAATGGGCTGGCTTGTTCAGTGTTACACTAACCGCCAAGCAAGAACATACAAACAATATGCTATGTTTCATATTTGTACTGAAATATCTTGTATTTTAATTGTGTAGCAGTTATTTCATCTAATAATTTGTTTCCTATTTCAGATTAATTTGGAATTGAAAGATGTTGAAAATGATGCACATTAATATTTATTTGTACTTGAATAAACTTCTAGTTTCAGTTTTTATATGCATTTCTTGTTATTTATTCCTTATTACAGTACATTTTATTTAGTGAAAGCTTTAATTTGAATTTTAAAAATATTTTGAACTGTCACCTTTAATTGAGGTTTTTTCAACAAACTGTCACCAAAAGCTTCACATTGACAAATTGAGGCACTTGCAGCAACGAGCTAACTCCTACGTAAAGCTGTTGGAGTTAGCTCATTGTTGAAGCTAGCGCTTCAATTGGGAATAATAATAATAATGAAATATAAAAAATACTAATTAATTTTGAAAATATTTATCTACAACTAACCTACTTTAAACTATTTTGCTATCAGATATTAAAGGTTTGAATCAACAGATGTCAATTAATAGGTGTTTTTTATTGTGAAGTAATAAATCAAAAGATAGTTCAAGGTTAACCGACACCTAAAATTGACATTAAAGCATCTAATTTTAACATCTTTGATAAGTTACCTTAATTTACATGACTATGTAAAAAAACTGAGTAATTGAAATTGTGTGTGTGTGACAGACTTTAAAAGCCATATTAATCATTTGGTACTGGCAGTAAAATTATTTTAAATGTGCAACTTTGTTCATTATTATTTTATTAATTATTTTTAAGTTTTTACGCTTAATTTAATTCTTAATAAAGCTTTTTATGAATAAAACAAAATTATTTAATTTGAGCTATTGTTTTTTTACTACAATCACTTTTTAAATCTACTACAAAAATGGATTTAGTTTTTGTATATTTGCAAAATTAGAAGTGGCACCTTTAACTATTTTCCCCCAAATAGTGAAACTTTTACCAGAAAGGTTGCCCACCCCTAGGTTAGAGAATAAACCTTATTAAATTACAATATTTCATATACACTTGTCTTGGACAAAAGTAAATGGTATCTCTTAAGATGTAAATACATATGAGGAACAAAGTATTTTGAATAACTATTCTTGCTCCAAACTGTAAATATTTATTATAAAGTTTTTAAAGTGTTAAGGCAAAGTCCTTTTTAGAATTAACACTTTTTAGCCATACATAAGGGACTGACCCACCTTTATAGGACTATAGATAAAAATATGTAAAAAAAACCCCCTCAAGTATTAATAATTTTAAATACCCTTGAAGACAGAATTGAAACTTAACGACTTAAATAATAACATTAGTGTGCATGTTTCTTACAAATAGACCAATAAATGGACATTTTGTATGATCATAGTTATTAATTTATTTTCAAAAAATAGTTTCGTTTGTTAAAATGAATTAGTTTGATACTGATATCGGGCAACTACTTTAAAAATAAACTATTTCGAAATTTAATTAGAAGTAAAATTGATATTTCCTTCTTCATACAAAAACGGAACTATAGGCGCCAAGAGCAAAACAAAAACAAATCGAGATCAACAAACCATGAACCAATGAAAAACGAGTATCGCCAATGTAAGCTATTCTGTGATTGGCCAGCGCAATTCCCATCTCGATGTTGCTTTCCCTAACTTTTCCAAACCGACCGTTCGTGCTACGAACTTCAGCGACTGCTGATTTCGATCGATTTCAGATCTCGACGATATCGCCAATCTCGATCGGTTTGGACGAAGTCGGTTTCGCATATCAACGAGCTCGTGCTAAGGCCCCAGGTCTCCTTCAGGCGGACCTCACAGGCTGCTTAGAGCTGTAAGTCACATGTTTCTTTGTTTACATGGTCGTGTCTTACCTATAACCTTCCTGTTTATCTCTCTTCTGTGATGGGTCATTGCATCGAGGAAGTGGACAAACCCCCATAGTTTTGGGTGCTTTTAGAGTTGTGTTTACTTCTTGGATGAAGGACTATACGATCGAAAGAATTCGGATATTGGATTTTGTCATGTTTTGGGGTGATAAGGTGTTAGTTGCTCCTAACATCTCTCACAAGGGGATTGGAGATGTAATCGGAAATTTTTTTGATTTTATTAAAATTCCCGCCTTGGTTAGGGTCCAATGCAAGCATTTAGCATTGTCTATATTCCTGCCTACTCTTCCTGACTGTATGCTTAGCATCTATCATTATTAGAAGTATGACTGACTAGATTATGATAACCGAAAAGTTTTGTGCCTAAAAGTTTTCCAGTAGTTAAAGATGAACTCTCTAATACTATGTCGAATGTCGTTTTTTGTATATGGGTTTTGAAAGGCTTAAAAGTGAATTGTGTGAACTCCACGTTGATGCTTTAACTTTCTAGTTTTGGGTTACTTAAATAGTAAGAACTTTGTTTCTCTTAATGTTGATTAAAAAATTTCAGGGGAAATTTTTATACTTTTATATATATTTTATTATACTTTATACGTATTTTATTTATAATTTATGCTTTTGGCAATGTGTTGGGGTGAAACTTAACAACATACCAATCTTTACCCGGAAGTAAAACGAATAGATTCACGGAATGCGCAATGATATGGTGAATCAAGTTAATCTTAGATTTAACTTGTAGTTTTAGAAAATAAAAATTTAATATGTGTTTATCGATAATGATCAGAAAGAGAATGAAATTTAAATCAAATCATGTTTCCTCTTGTTTTCCTCATGTTTCCTCACAAACAACCTATTCGATGAGTATTTTTGTTTCTAGTTTGAAATGCCTTCCATATTCATTATTTTTATACGAATGATTTTTTGAGAGGCTAGAAGTTTGTTTTCTTAGTTTATTTTTGAGTTTTTGTAAATTAGAGATATATTTGAAGAACAACAAACATATTCGTTTCATCTTATTTAACTATAGGACTTTTAAAATGTTTTAGAATAGGCGTAATTCTGTTTTCTAAACTCTTGTTGATAACTTAATTCTTTATATTGGCCAATAAGTTCATAGTAGCTTTATCCTACTGTTCTAAAATATTTATTTATGTGACTAGGGGGCCTGCCCCCTGCTCGCTATCGCTCACCAACCCCCGGAACTACTTCGCAGTTCTTTTTAGATCGCTTCGCGATCTCAGCGAGCAAAGCTCGCTTGTTCCATCTTACCAATCACCCCGCTGGTCGGCTTAATTAATGCTCCTTTACAACCGAAACTACTTATCACTCTTGCTGATAAATAACTTAATCCAAATCATCCCGAAAAAAACTATTGCTGAAATATTACTTTCCTAACTTAAATTGAAAATAAAAGAAATCACACATAGTGAGCTATCGCTCACCAACCCTCTGAACTGCTTCGCAGTTCTTCTCAGATCGCTTCGCGATCTTAGCGAGCAGAGCTCGCTTGTTCATCTCAACAATCCAGCAGAAGCCTTTTCTCCGAATAATTTAATTGAAATGTTAAAAAAATATTCAGCAAGTCTACTAATAACCATCAACCACCTTGTAGAAAAAAGCATTGTTGAAAAAAGCATTGTTGAAAATAAAAGAAATCAGACTCATCAATAAAACACGCATAAAACTCGGTCGAAGGAATATCGGATGAGCTAGAGCCCCTCACGTGATTCTCCCTGTAGCAACGTTTTCCCTGCCAAGCCATACGAAGTACGAGGCGCATGCGCTGTGCTGCGTAAATTGGACTTTCGTTACCATATTTCGTTATTTTCGTTACCATATTTATATTTAATAGTATAAGTTGCATCAAAAATATCCTCTTAAGTTCAAAAATTTAAATTTGTTTTGACAGAAAATTCTCTAAATGAGACTACCAAATATTTATTTAAATCTAATATTAATTAATAACTTAATAATATTTATAGAAGAAAAGAAACTTTATAAGAGAATGAGTATAATTTTATTTATCGGACTATCAGAATTTTATTATTCAGTTTTAATAATATATAACATAACCCCCTAGTTCTATTACCTAGCTAGAAGAATGGATGGATAGAGTTCTAGATGGAACACATTTTAATTATTAAAATTACATAAGATATTTTTTATTATCATTCATTGCCTGATAAAAAATATTTAAATTGTGATCACATTTTGGACATTGGTCATGATGAAATGAAATTTTATTTTAAAGATTTAAAATCTATTTCTTAAATTAAGTTACCTTAAAAAAATACAAAATAAATAGGTATAAAATTATAAATTTAAAAAAATCATGTAAGTGTTCATTATTAATGGAGCTTCAAAAGAATATCAATTCTTATTCTCGATCAGAAAATATTCTATCGTCAACTCTTATTTTTCATAAATATCTGTTTTTAAGTGACAAATAAGCGTTTAAATGAAAAAATATAATGGTTTTATCACATATAAAAAACAAAAAAAAACTTCCTTGGGGGGGAAAAAAACCAAATTAATTGGTTTATAATATCTCAAAACTACTGTGATGTGATAATGATAGAAGATGATGCAAATGCAACTTCGTATGGCTTGGCCAGCTTGGCAGGGAAAACGTTGCTACAGGGAGAATCACGTGAGGGGCTCTAGCTCATCCGATATTCCTTCGACCATAAAACTCGTCTGTTTCTCTAGTGAACGGCGAGAAAGAGAAGAAAAAATTGAAACTTTGAATCTTAATAATTCTAAAACTAATTAGAATTTTTGAAAAAACAAAAAGCCAATATTTTTATAAAAATTATTTCTATGTGTCTTTAAAATATCATAGTTCTACTGTGATTAGTTTTGCTTTTATAACAAAAAAAACAGAAAAATCTTCAAAATTTTCGAAACTTTAAAACTTAATTACTCCAAAACTAATTCGAAATTCGAAAAAAGAGCGACGTGGTGCAAAACTGCACATCTAAGAGTATGTGTCTGCAAAAAATCATATTTCTGCTGCTAATAGATTTTGCTGGGGGCGAACTCGCAGCAGAAAAAAATAATTTTCGACTTTGACATTAAATAACTCTAGAACTAATTATCTCATCTATTAGCTTTTAGAACGAAAACGATCCTCATACACTTGAATAGAAATGTTTAAAATTTCACAAATTTCCGTGGAATAGTTTTTGCGTAGTGAGAGTTCAAAGTGTTCAAAAATAAAATTTTCAAAAGCAGCGGCAGTGGCGGCGGTCACTGTTACTTTTTTTTTTAATACTAGGGGGCCTGCCCCCTGCTCGCTATCGCTCACCAACCCCCGGAACTACTTCGCAGTTCTTTTTAGATCGCTTCGCGATCTCAGCGAGCAAAGCTCGCTTGTTCCATCTTACCAATCACCCCGCTGGTCGGCTTAATTAATGCTCCTTTACAACCGAAACTACTTATCACTCTTGCTGATAAATAACTTAATCCAAATCATCCCGAAAAAAACTATTGCTGAAATATTACTTTCCTAACTTAAATTGAAAATAAAAGAAATCACACATAGTGAGCTATCGCTCACCAACCCTCTGAACTGCTTCGCAGTTCTTCTCAGATCGCTTCGCGATCTTAGCGAGCAGAGCTCGCTTGTTCATCTCAACAATCCAGCAGAAGCCTTTTCTCCGAATAATTTAATTGAAATGTTAAAAAAATATTCAGCAAGTCTACTAATAACCATCAACCACTTTGTAGAAAAAAGCATTGTTGAAAATAAAAGAAATCAGACTCATCAATAAAACACGCATAAAACTCGTCTGTTTCTCTAGTGAACGGCGAGAAAGAGAAGAAAAAATTGACACTTTGAATCTTAATAATTCTAAAACTAATTAGAATTTTTGAAAAAACAAAAAGCCAATATTTTTATAAAAATTATTTCTATGTGTCTTTAAAATATCATAGTTCTACTGTGATTAGTTTTGCTTTTATAACGAAAAAACAGAAAAATCTTCAAAATTTTCGAAACTTTAAAACTTAATTACTCCAAAACTATATAATTCGAAATTCGAAAAAAGGGCGACGTGGTGCAAAACTGCACATCTAAGAGTATGTGTCTGCAAAAAATCATATTTCTGCTGCTAATAGATTTTGCTGGGGGCGAACTCGCAGCAGAAAAAAATAATTTTCGACTTTGACATTAAATAACTCTAGAACTAATTATCTCATCTATTAGCTTTTAGAACGAAAACGATCCTCATACACTTGAATAGAAATGTTTAAAATTTCACAAATTTCCGTGGAATAGTTTTTGCGTAGTGAGAGTTCAAAGTGTTCAAAAATAAAATTTTCAAAAGCAGCGGCGGCGGCGGCCGCGGCGGCGGTCACTGTTACTTTTTTTTTAATATAGAGAGATAGAGAGAAACTAGTTGAGACATACACAATAATTCTGCAATAATCTTTTCCATATTTTCTTTGTGAAACAAATTTTTTTACAAGTTTATCATATCAGCACACACAAAGTGAGAAAATGTAATCATTGTTACTTTTATTAAACAGAAATCAATAAGAAAATACAATAGTTTCTTATACATTTGGTTTTATTATTAAGTAGCTGAAAATAACTTATCTGGAAAGAAAAATAAGGAAATATCAAAATAATATACCCCCTTAAATACAAAACACGTAATAAAGTTTTAAAAATAAACTGCTTATTAAAAAAACACACTTTTTAAGTTTATGTGACAGTTTTACAAACTGTTTAGAGTTTGTTGGAAAAAAAATCCATTTTAATCCAAATATGTGTACAATCAGTTTAAAGCAATTTTCTAAAAATTAAACAGTTACTTTTTTCCCAGTGAAGAAATGGACTTATCCGCAAAAGTATGGACTGGAATTTAACTCACCCATTCGTTTCAAAGATAAAAAATTATTTTTTAAAATGACCTTAAGTAAAAAGAAAATAATTAATTCAAAATAAACCTATTTAGATGTTACAAAATGCTTAGTTTCAAATAATGTATACAAAAATCAACAACTTAATTAAATCAATTATTAAATTTACAACATGGGCGGATTTAGGAGGGAGACTGGGGAGCATGCTGTCTGACAGATCTAGAAACACTTACCTTTGAGAAAAATCGAATGAACTGAAAAGTTGAAGGAGAGGGCATAAACCCCATGCTGTATAAATCCACCCATATTTACAAGACCCTTGAGTAAAGTTGTCATACATTTAATACTATATCCATAATTAGTACTTTTTTTGACTAATACATAGAAGAATCAACCAATAGAAAACGGAAAAAAAATGTTCCTGAAAGAATAATACTTGAACTATATAAAATTTGAATAAATGCATTTGAGGAAAAGCTAAATTTAATTATCTTCTATTACATTGAGTGACAGTATTACTTACCTTTTTAAATAGTGCAAAATCGTTTAACTTTTATGCTGTAATCTAAAAGATGTTTTTCAAGGATTTATCTCTATTACCAGAATTGAATTCTCCAGCTTATTTTCAATTAGTATTTATTTTGTTTACTAAATATGCAAATAGAACACTTGAAACTTTCCAATTTTGTGCAAAAATCTCCTGACAGAGAGCGTCAAAAGTTCACAATGACACTACCTTATTATTTTTTAGTAACAACCTATGTCTATAACATATCATAAGCCATGCTGAGTCTGACTAAAACCTTATTAATTTATTCTTAATAACAGATATTTTTCTAGCTTAATTTTAACATAGTAATGAAATAGATACTTGTATTTGAACTACCATCATAAAAGGATTTCTTTGAAAATAACAACATGTTATGACAAATGAAGGCTATTATGATAAACAAAATAACTCGATTTTTTTTTTTTGTTTTGATCCCAAAAGCTTATTAATTTTGTTTTCAACCAATACATAAGAGTAAAGTACAGGGTGTTTCACAAAGAGCCCCCGATTTTAAAAATTAATAACAAAAAAACGAAAAGAGATAAAAATACGCCGTCTCCGGCATCCTACTTAAAAGACCAAAGAATTTTCGTACACAAATTTTTGAAAATTCGTAGTTCACAAATCAATTTATAGATGGAAGCACAACTTCTTTGATATTTAGGGAAAGCTATCCTCAAAGTCCCTATTTTCGTTCGCCATAGGGAAATCAAATTTTGGGAAAGAATCGATTCATGAATCGAATTAGAATCAAACAATTTGAAATCGAACCCTGTTTCCAGTTTGCAGAAACGGCTCTCAGCCAATTTTAAAGACTAGATCTCACTAATTTAGGAACATCAATTAATTAAGTTATAATCTAAGTTAAATTTTGTAGTAGTATTTCGTTATCTATCCCATAAAAAAGGACATTTTTAAAAGATAATAAGTGGATGGAGTACAAATTTATTAACATCTTAGATACAGGAATTTCGACATTTTAACTTCTAACAAAATCTTTGTAAAATGTAGAAGGTTTTTAAAATTTGTTGGCATTACAAACTACGGAGTGCTTCGAAGAGCTCAGAACGATTAGGTTTATTATCAGCGAATAAATATTATTGTACGATTGATTCATCTGATAGTTATTTAGCTAATCCTAATGTATTCTTTAGAGGAGAGGGTTTTCATAGTTTTGGAGTATCACAGATTAAACCACAGCCCTATTGCCACAAAGCGGAGTTTCCAAGTCCGATTCGGAGTTCAAAAAGGACCAGCGGAGAAGACAATTCGTGAACTGTTTAAAAAATTTCAACAGACGGGCAGCGTGACTGATGACTTAGTGGGAAATGTGGGTCCCAAACACTCTGTCGTAACATCTACTAATGCCACGACAATTGCTGCAGCTATCGAGAAGAACCCAAACAAATCTGTGCGCAAACTTTCAGCTGAGTCCGGCATCAGCCCATCCAGCACGTATAGAATCCTTAGAAAAAAATTAAAGATGTTTCCATACAAAATTCAATGCCGGCAGGCTATACCTGTTAGAGCTGAACAACAACGAGAGGTATTTGCTAAAAAAATGCTCGAAATGATTGATGGTGCCAGTCTCGATGTCGGCCAAATTTGGTTCTCCAGATGAAGCCCATTTTTATCTAGACGGGGTTGTCAACAGACAAAATTGGCGTTTTTGGGGAACTGAAAACCCTCATTTGTCTCAAGCGCAACCCCTCCACTCTCCAAAACTCACTGTTTGGGCTGCTATCTCGAGACAAGGAATTATCGGGCCCCTTTTCTTGCGAGAAACCATTACTACAGGCCGTTATATTGCACTCTTGAACCAATTTGTCGACTACCAACAAGCTTTGGACGATCATCCTGACAAGGCATGGTTCATGCAAGATGGCGCACGCCCACACCGAACCCAAGACGTGTTTGACGTTTTGGAGGAATATTTTGATGACAGAGTAATTGCATTAGACTATTTGAAATTCAAAGGAAAAGGTTTCGACTGGCCCCCGTATTCTCCCGACCTTACCCCGTGTGACTACTTTCTGTGGGGCACACTTAAGGACCAAGTTTACGGCACTAATCCTTCAACAATCAACGAGCTGGAAAATGCAATTCAAAAAGCTTGTGTGTCGATTTCCCGTGACACACTCCACAAAGTCACCGAAAACTTCGTTCTTCGTTTGAGACATATCTGTGCAGTAAAAGGGGCGCATTTTGAGTCAATTTTAATGTGATTGTTCTTTAAATTAATGTGTCACTTGTGTTTTAAATGCTTTCATCATCATTTTGAAATTATAAATTAAAGTTTGGAGTTCTTTCGTGAACCCTAGAATAAGAAATCAGTTTTTTAATAAACTCCTCCAGTACTAAAAAGTTTTAAGACAAATAATTTTTTACAAATATATCGATCGAAAAATTCATATTACAAATAAAAAGGGGGCTGGGAGGCTTAGTTGGTTTACGTGCTGCAAACCACGCTAGCAGTCTGCGCACTGTACCAGCCGTCGGTTCCATTCCAGCCTTTGCCCTGGGGGTATTTTCTCTCTCTCTCTCTGTGTCAGTAAAAATTCTGTTGTGTCTGTCTTTCTTGACGAAGCTTTATAACCCTTTCAATCCTAAGGTGCCCGAGATAACCATTAGATACTATGGAACATATGGGGTGGCTAGGTCTTAAAGTGATAAGCGGATCCTTGAGATCAAGAACACAGACCGGAAAATATATGTTACCAATACCAATACAAATATAAAACCCCAAGACAAAGAAGGGTTTAAGTTCCATCTTCGACATTTTTAGGTCTGATCATTTATGACGAGCTCATTAAACAGTTTTAAAAAATCTGTAGGAAACACGAGCAAATTTAAAAATTTAGTAAAATAAATTTAAAGAAATATTCTGAACTACTAAGAAATTTCTGCAAGGATAAATTGATTATTGTATTTAAAACAATATATAAAAGATTTGCTTTACAAACTATTGCATCTTATTTAAATTAAACTCAATATGCATTTTCTTTGATTATTTAGAAGCTTAATAGATCAGATTAACCTGTTTCTGCTGACTGGGAACAAAGGTTTGATTCCAAATTATTTTATTCTAATTCGATTCTTGAATCGATTCTTTCCCAAAATTTGATTTCCCTATGGCGAACGAAAATAGGGACTTTGAGGATAGCTTTCCCTAAATATCAAAGAAGTTGTGCTTCCATCTATAAATTGATTTGAGAACTACGAATTTTTAAAAATTTGTGTACGAAAATTCTTTGGTCTTTTAAGTAGGATGCCGCTGACGGCGTATTTTTATCTCTTTTCGTTTTTTTGTTATTAATTTTTAAAATCGGGGGCTCTTTGTGAAACACCCTGTATGAGACGACATTTTTTAATTACTCTTTTAATATACTTGAATGAGTGCATTGAAATTTGATTAAATGATAAAGAAAGTGGCTAAATTCAATTAAAACTGAATTTTAGAGATAAAAGATTGCTCAGTGAAACTAATTGAAAACAGATACTTGAAGGTTTATTGGAGGAAATTGAATTTGAATTAATCTTCTTGGGCAAAAGTAAAAATGTCAAATTAGAACAATTATGCAGGTAATGAGCAAATAGTAGAATTCGAGAGAAAGTTTATAATTCAATTGATATTTAATTTAAGAGAAGTACCTTCGCATTAGTTTAAATACAGTAACGGACCTCTTATCCGTAAAGCTCGGGACCGGCATCATCTCGGATTTCCGAATTTTACGGATTTTTGAACATTTTCCCGAAAACCGGGGTAAAACCGGTTTTCCAGTCTCAAAACACCGCATTAACAGAATTGTGTGTGTATCGTTACGAAAATACGCAGATCTGCGGAGCCGCGCAAGAGTGAAAAGAAAAACGATCTCCCAATCTCGCGCGCGCGGCTCCGGCATCATCCCCCTCCCTCCCGAACATTTCCCCTTCTTAAAAGCCGAGGAGAAATAAACAATCCTCCCGATCGTCTGCTGCCTCGTAGTTAACACATTCACATCGCTGAAAATTAAATTTTAATCGTATTGCAACGGGAACAAAACGAAACTGAAACTAATACGCTCTCTCGAAAATCAGCTCTACTGCATGAAAACGATGCATTCGGCACCGGCTTTCCCTCTTTCAATCGCAATATTCCTAGAACACAACCCGTAGAAAAATGCATCCGATTATCCCTTTCAAATTGCTCTCCTCTCCCTCCCACTGATATGAAACAAAAACAATACTCCGTCCGCATTCCGAGAATCGGTCTCGGCGCTCCTTCTGCTCTACAAAGGGCGGGAGTACGGGAGGGGGAGCGGACACGGAGTACATCGGGACACGCTGAATCCCTTCGGATTCGGATCTTTAAAAAAAAAAACTGATTTCGGAAAACCTTACGGATTTTCGCGGATTCGGAACTTCAAAAAAAAAAAACTGATTTCGGAAAACCTTACTTATTTTTGAACATTACGGATTTTCGGGACACGGATAAGAGGTCCGTTACTGTATATAAACTGGATAATTTGTTTGATATTGCGATTAATTAATAGTTAGTAATACTATTTTGTCTTTAATTTTTTAAAATTCTTTGTCACTTTTACTAAAAATAACGTTAAGTTAAGATGTTTCACTTCAGTTTAAATGTTCAGTTAAATGGTCAAGTTATCCATTAACAATTTTAAAACAAAATTTTTTAAAGGAATACTTAAAAAAAGTAGTACTGATGCTGAATTAATGAATATTCAATTGTACAGTCTTTTATTCTAAACAGATAAACATTGGTTTTAATAAAAGTTCTTAAAACAGAAACATAAGAAATAATACTCCAAAACTGGTGAAAAAATATCTAAAAAGTTAACTGATGTGGCATATTTTACTTTTTTCAAGATGTTTTCATTCCAAGAAATACATGAAAAAAAAAGTTAAATTAAGACATAATTACTTTGGATTACTTAGTATGTCCAGCGTAAACCTAAATGTATCGATTAAAATACTTGCTTTTGTAAAACGCTTCTATTCAATACCAAAAAATATGTGCTTGAAGTAATTAGTTACAAAAAAGAAAAATTAAAAAGTGTTATTCAAGTTGTATAAATAATATTTTGCAGACAATAGTAGTATTATTTGTCTTTAATTTTTTAAAATTCTTTGTCACTTTTACTAAAAATAACGTTAAGTTAAGATGTTTCACTTCAGTTTAAATGTTCAGTTAAATGGTCAAGTTATCCATTAACAATTTTAAAACTATACTTTTTAAAGGAATACTTAAAAAAAATAATCTTATCTTTGATTATTTTATGAATGAAGTTTTTAATGACTACGAATTATGGCGCAGTTTACCACGGGTCCAGGTGTCTGGAGACTATTTCCCTCCCTTTCAGAGCATGGCAAAATTGTGGAGGTGGTGATAGATAGTGGCGACATCTATCATCCGAGGCTTAAGTCGGACTCCTGCCATTTCATGGGCCTCACTTTCTCAGGAGCCGCACCCCCTTTGCCTTAAATCCTGTATTCGCTTTGCGGATGGAGCTTGGATATTCCAAGTGGCATAAGAAACAACAACAACAACTTTTCATTAAGACTTATATTCAGAGGAAAAATAATCCCTTTTCATTTATAAAGGATTAATCGTTCGTTCAAAATGAATGTTGAGTTGTTTTCTTTATTTTTTCATCATATCAACCAAATGTAAAAATAATCTTATCTTTGATTATTTTATGAATGAAGTTTTTAATGACTACGAATTCACTCTACTTAATTATAAACTTAACACTGTTACTAAAACATACCATCTTTTTTAATAGGATTACATTTTTTCTACTGAATTGTTTCAGACGTTTTATGAAAGTCAAGCTTCTTATCTTGTGGGTGGAACAATTAAAGTAGAAATTTAATTCTTTTTACCCAGTTCATATAATCCGACTAGGTTTCTACCGAAGAAGTATTTTTTAAACCAATAGTCATGCCTCGCAAAGTTTTTTTTAAATAAGATTTATTTGGGTTGAAGTATTCTTCAATTAGCAAACATATTTTTCTTTGTTTTGTATTAATGAACATATTGCAAAAAATGTATTATTTCTTTTTATAGCACAAAAATGGATGTAACAAGTACTAAAATAATTTTATCTTCATAATAAATGTATAAGTAAAGAAATTCGTAAATCCTCCTTCGAATCAACTCATAATTCCTTTTAAAACCACATTTAAGTTTTTTTTAAACAATTAAAAAGAACGTATAATTAAGTAGGCCATTTTCAATAGTTTACACAGATCCGCTGTTGTATTCTTACAGTCTTTATATACTAACCAAATTGGAGTGAAGGAACTAAAATGTTAACGTGTGTTATCTCTTGTTATTTATTTTCTATTTGAATTTAAAAACTGATGAAAGTAAATACTACAACAATTCCAAAGGTAATTTATCTGAATAAATATCTTTTTTAAATGCTCAAAACTAATGTAGATAAATTTAAAATAGTTTCCTATTGAGCATTGAGGAATAATAAAGATAATGATGATTATTAAAATTTATAACTTTCCGTCAAGTAAAAGTTATTCAAACTATTGATTTTTGTGTTCTAGTTTTGGGTAAAATGTATCGTTACTTGAGGTTAAAAAAATCTTGAGAACTATTCATAATATTCTAAAAATTATAATCTAGTTTGTAATTGTAAATAGAAAAATCCTTATTAGTTAAAAAATATCTCAAATACTTCTTATGGACAGATGCAGCTACAGAAACACTTCTCAACCAAGTACCAAAACGCATCTACCCGATAAACGTGGTATAAAAAACCCTGTGTATCAAAAGTAGCGTTTAAAAGTCAACTGCGAGTGGTTTTTGCGAATTAGAATGGAGCAGGTGCTCTATGGGTGTTCAAAGCTGTCTCCATATCTATTAGCTCCATGGGTGAGACCCATGGTGAGACCATAGAGTAGGGGTGAGACACGTTTTCTGGGAGCTGCATTCGACCCTAAATCCTCAACCAAAAAACAAGAGAAGGAGAACCATTAAACGCGGTCTTTTGCATAAAGTTAGGAAGGAATAATATCGGTTTCGAATTCAACGGAAGCAGCTGTTACCAAAATCACCTGGCAGTGGATCTCGGGTAACGAGGAGAAAGGGGAGAAAGTGATCACGCGCCTTTGCGAGGGAGAAAACTTCAACGCACCAAGTCGCTTCACAGTCGCCAAAGCTCGTTCGACCAGAAATACTGATTTGAATGACTCAAAAACACATCCAATCCAATCACAAATGTTCGTTTTATATAACATAAGAAGTAGTTTAACTGAAATCATGTTGAATCTAATCCAATAAAGCTTGTGAAAGTCGATAGTAGGGGAGACTGGGGACAATTGTAACAAAATTTACAAATTGATCTCCAGCCAAGCCATTTTTTATGTTAGAGTTATGAAAATTGGTATGAACATAGGTTGAAACATACCAATTACAATTGCGTTATGAAAACTCTCCTGTGAACATGCATCATGCATTACAATATAGTAAATAAAAAATATACCATAGAATATTGTTACAATCGACCCTTGAAGTGGGGTCGATTGTAACACATACAAGGGTCAATTGTAACACTACACATTTTCAAAAGAAATACGGGAAATTATACAAATTTATTAACAATATATTTTGTTCGAAACACACTGAACCCATTTTTCACTGGGGGCGATTGTTTTTGAAATTGTCCATGGAAAAACAACACACAAATATTCATCGTCTGATGAGGTTTCACAGTCTGAATATTTAAATTTCTTTTTTGTGTAGACGTCTTCTCTTTTACACTGGGTTTATAGGTGCAGATGGGGCTCTTTCTCCTTGAGTTTCCTTTTTTTATAGTTGAATTGTGATTTTGTACCACTTTTGGTGTTGGCTGAACAACCTGTGGTGAGCATTTTGATATTTGTGGTGATGGCAGTGAATTTGGTTCTCTTTTATTAAGAGATTCTGTAGGTGATACAGGTGATTGCTGGTGACAACTTATAAATTAATTAGCACCGATAACTTATAAATTAATTATAACCCACTTTAGGGTTTTCATTTTTTCTGACAATCTGTATAACGGCCCATGACAAATACCGTGCTCACAAACACTTCTCACTGACTTTCCAGACTCCCAAACCTCAGCAGCCGCTTCCTCCATTCTTTCCTGACTAATCTGACCCCTTTTAGTTGTCCTTGTACGAGATCTCGGCATCCAAAAGTCAATTTTCACATGTTACAATCGTCCCCGAATTAGTGTTACATTTGACCCCATGTGTCCATTTTTAATTCAACCCTCGTTTTCAAAGAAACTAAAAACAATATTAACTTAAAACTGAACAGAATATAACTATGATAAATGTAGGTTCATTTTGTAAAAAAAGTTATTTTGTGCTACATACCTGTAGTACAGGAGAAAGAATTTAACCCAAAAGTAAAAATTTACTTTTATGCTCGAAAAACACTCTTTTCTCAAGTACACTGCTATACCTCAACTGCCAGTCTTGGCACTCTCGGACATTATTTGTTTACAAGCCCTGCACACACTGTTATCATTGTAGCAGCTTGGCATCTACACTTTTCTAGGAATTCGAAGTGTTACAATTGCCCCGTGTTACTATTGTCCCCAGTCTCCCCTACTCGGCGGGAGGTTTTTTAAAATTACTATAGATCAAAATGTTACGGAGATAATGTGAACTTTTACGCTCGAAATCATTATACTCGACAGCAACGTTCCCAGAACGTCACAAATGCGGAAGGAGAAATCTGTAAACACAAAGCCTGTTGTGTTGCTAGGAGGAGTTTCGGTACGCAAATCGTGATAAAAGGACACTATACATGGATTTAACAAAGAAATCCTATTTTTAAATTGACGTTCACTCAACATTCAGACACCGTGATGAGAAGTACTTTGTTAAGTGACGTCATAGGGTCAACTAACGTTGCTGATGTCTATACTAGACAGCAACTTAAGTTGAGCCTACGACGTCACTAATAAACAAAGTAGTTCCCATCGCGGTGTCTGAATTTTGAGTGAAATGAAGAACGCCAATACAAAAATATTATTATTTTGTGAAACCTATTAGTAGGGGGAAAATAAGGTTTTTAGGGGAACAAATTTGAACAAATGGTTTGTCAACGGTTTTCGGCTCTACTAGATGTACTTAATGAGAAAACGAAAGTTTACCAAAATCGGATCGTGGGAAGTGGGTTTTTTTTCAAGATGGCCGCCATAAACATGGAAAATCAAGAAATCCTATAAGTTTTGTGTTTAAAACGTAAATAAACGTTCTTCAATGTATGATTTGAGTAGAATAAGTATGGTACTGGGTAAACTGAATGATATAAAAATAGTTTGCAAAATCTGGCAACCGGGAATGTTTTTTTTTCGAGATGGCGGGCGGAACTTTCATATAAAAAGATGTGATGATTCTGAATTTTTATGAAATATATTTTCACAGATTTTTATAAAATATATTATTTAATTTATTCTTATTTTAATAATTTTTCATTCTAAGTAATGTAATAATGCACAGGATACAATTAAGAGGCAGATTTTATAAGATGCAGGCAGAAATGCGGGGGTCATTATTGTGACCATTTTTTATTTTGATGAAATTTATATTGTGGATTCCTTCTAATTATTTTATAATACCCGTGTTTTTTCTTTCCCCCCCCCCAAAAAAAAAATATCGTTTACCTTCAGTGCAACCTGGAAGGGTTCGCCAAACTTAGTCGCGGAAAGTGAAAAAACGCCAAATTTGAGCCCTTATGGACCCCATCATTGAGGGTCAACACAGTTTGGGGGGGGGTTAACTTGTGTAGTACTACTCAGTATTAACTTATTTAGCCCATTTATTGTATCGTTGACCCTCAGGGCTGCCGGAAAATAGCAACTTTTATAAGCTAAAATTCTCTGAAATAGTCACCAAATTGACCTTTTTTTCGTTTTGTTAGTTACAAAAGTCAGTTTTAAGTACTCGCAGGGCCGAAAACCAAAGATCTGTCAATTGTCTCTTAAAGTGCAGGTCTCATACTACCAAATGCCATTTTCAAGTTCCTCATTGACCCTTAATGCTTTGAAATACAGGGTCACCAAAATGACCTTTTTTTGCTTTGTTAGCTACAAAAGTAGCTATTTCCGGCAGCTCTGAAGGTCAACTATGCAATAAATGGGCTAAATAAGTTAATACTGAGTAGTACTACACAAGTAAACCCCCCAAACTGTGGTTGACCATCAATGATGGGGTGCATTAGGGCTCAAATTTGGCGTTTTTTCACTTTCCGTGACAAAGTTTGGCGAACCCTTCTAGGTTGCACTGAAGGTAAACCATGAAATTCACAAAAAAATTTTGTTTTAGCTACCTAAGGACATGTTGTTATCACCAGAATTACTTTGATTGACCCTCAATGCACAGAGAAAAAGGAGTAAAAAAAGATGTCGATTCGAAATAAATACTGGGTTGCGACCAACTTTATTTCTGCCTGCATCTTATAAAATCTGCCTCTTAATTGTATCCTGTACATTATTACATTACTTAGAATGAAAAATTATTAAAATAAGAATAAATTAAATAATATATTTTATAAAAATCTGTGAAAATATATTTCATAAAAATTCAGAATCATCACATCCTTTTATATGAAAGTTCCGCCCTCCATCTTGAAAAAAAAACCACTCCCGGTTGCCAGATTTTGCAAACTATTTTTATATCATTCAGTTTACCCAGTACCATACTTATCCTACTCAAATCATACATTGAAGAACGTTTATTTACGTTTTAAACACAAAACTTTTAGGATTTCTTGATTTTCCATGTTTATGGCGGCCATCTTGAAAAAAACCCACTTCCCACGATCCGATTTTGGTAAACTTTCGTTTTCTCATTAAGGACATCTAGTAGAGCCTAAAACCGTTGACAAATCATTTGTTCAAATTTGTTCCCTAAATGGCCCTTTTTTTAGCTATTTTCCCCCTAGTATATGTATATATAGTGCTTTTCAATCACGATTTGTCTCTTCCTAGCAACCCAACAGCAGGCTTTGTGTTTACAGATTTCTTCTTCCGCATTTGTGACGTACTGGGTTCAAGAAACGTTGTTGTCACTTCCTACATTATAAAACAAGTGGGTTTTTTGTCTTTTTCCGATCAACTAACTCTCTATGAGTTACAAGGATTTTTCGCCTTCGAAATCGACGCCGCATCTATGGGAGAATTATTTTTGCCTGGCATTGATGTTGGGAACGCAGGGCTGTCTACCTCTATGGTCCCCCCGAATAAAAAGAAGTGAAAATTGAGATAGCCCATCAGTTCGAGGCTTCCCAAGAGAGCCCGACCGCATTTTGATTTGAGCAGTCAGTTTCAAAACAAACGCTACAGCACCGAAGGGAGGAAATTGTCTCCGTCCCTCGACCTTTATTTACGACACGGCATCCCTCTTTAATACGGAATGAACTCCAGCAATCAACCGCTTGATCGCCATCCATCGAGCATTAATGGGCGGTCGCTAATTTATTCATTTATTCACAAACTGCGATTCCACTCGCTTGCGGGAAAAGGTCTTTTATATCATTACATGGAAATGAGCTTTTCCTTTTTGGTCACATAAACAAACGTTTGGTACGAAAACGAAGTAGTGCGGCGGGGGCTGGTACGAACGAAAGTATTGTAATTCCTGTAGGGAGGGAGATGTCCCGAGGGGTAACGTGAGTGAAATGAAAGAGTTAGTCTAATGGTGTCGCATGAAACGTCGTGGAAAACTTGACACGCGCGTGTAAGGAGGTATGAGTTAGTAGTAGAAGAAAATTAGTTAAGTAAGGGTGAAGAGGACGGGTAAAAAGTGTCCTAGAATACGAAGGAAATAAGTAATTTCTTGTAGAAATCACCTGATTTGAGTTGAATTCTTTTGATAAATAGTTGGTATAGTAAAGAGCTGAGCTTTTTTTATCGAAAGGAAAGAGGTCAAAGAGGTGTCATTTTTCTGTATTTATTCTGTTTGGATAAATGCGAGTAATGAAAATGGTTACATACAATTATCACTCAATAACTTTTTATAAATACAGGGGGGTTGGAAAAGGGCAAAAAACTCAGAAATTCAATCTCTTTTAAAGTGATTTCCCAAGCTAGCTCAAGCTTTCTAGATTCATTCATTTTTTGTCATCTATGGCCAAACTTTGTTTACTACTTCTAGTACAACTAACTACTTCTAGTTGTAATTACATAAACTTAACTTGTTAAAGCTTTTAAAAGTACGTCTTTATATATACGACAGAAGTGGTTAGTTATACATTTTCCTTACTATTCGAATTCTAATCAAATTTCAAAGTTTGGTAAATTAATTTACCCTTTGCTTCATTGCAAAAACATATGTATTCATAAATTTAATGTATTGGTCACTAGTTTTTTTACAAAATGCGGAAATGAAAAAAACAAGCGGTTTAGTAAACACATTTTTATAGCTTCCGGGTTTTATAAGGACATGTGGTTCTATGACTTATTTATTGATGCTGAACACGAACAAAAAAAATCGGATACGATGTTCAGTTGTGAATTTAAGATTCTTCACATATTCTTTTACTATTCCCAGTATTTTTAGAATACTAGTGTTTTTATTTAAATATTTATATTCTGTGAAAATCTGTAAAACTTTGTGTGCATTGATCAAATAAAAGGAATATGAATAAAGGGACAATTTCATTAACAGTCCATAACCGAAAGCTGTGACCTAATGACAAGAATTTTATTCACTAATATGCATATGAAATACATGTGACTACTATTAGCAATTATCATGGATGTAACCAATATCATGGATATAACCTAACTAGAGCGAGGACTATACTTTCTATAATTTAACATTACATAAAAAGTTATTTATACATAGATATTAAGTATGTAGCCAAAATTGGCTTATGTTAGTTAAAATAAGATAGTTAAAGTCTAACTACCTTTAAAATTAGCCCTAATGCCTTAATCCTGTGGTGACATCTAACAACATTTCTTAAAAGCTGAGTCGGACGTTACGGTAATTCTCAATTAACATTTTTTACCTCTAACAATTCTAATTAAAGTCATCATCGATTAGTGATGAGCAAGTGAAAATTTTAATTCGGGAGCTAGGTTTCTTTTTTGTTTTTCGTGGTTTTATTTTAAAATATTCCTGAGCATGTATTAAGACCTTTCTTCTCCTGGCTGCTCATGAGGTTCTACTGATTTAAAATTTTATCAATGTGACATAAATAATGCCAAGGATTTTTTTCCGAAACCTGCAATTGAAATGGTTTGCATACAGCAAACAAAATAAATACAAACAGTAATAAAAACAAAGATATTTCTCTCTGATAGGAAAAATAGAGGGAAAGAGGAAGATCGGACGTCCTAGAAAGAGATGGCTGGACGAGGTTGAAGAAGATTTGAGGAAATTAAGGGTGAGAAATTGGAAGACAAGAGCCAGGGATCGGAGAGGGTGGAGCTGCCTTGTGAGGGAGGCCAAGGTCCTACATGGACTGTAGAGCCGAGGAGGAAGGGATTTCTCTCTGAAGTAAGATGTTCTTCACACACAGTCTGAAATAAAAAAAAAATTATAAAGCAGGCAGTGTATCAAACTTTTTAGTTTTTTAAAATAAGTAATATTTATAGGAGCATTAAATAAACTTTTACATTAAATATAGTTCATATCGCATGTAATAATTTAATTAGCTTGTAGTGATACCTATATTTTCATGAAAAAAATATCATCACTCTCTTTGTTATGTTGCCATCCCCGTTTATAAATTATTTCTACTATTAGCATACGAAGAGCCTAAAAGGGGGCTTTAAAGTGAATAGTTCCGGTTTTTATTTAGTAAGTTAACCTTTCTTGGTCAAAAGAGTTATTTGCCCTGAAATTTCTCCTTGTTTTCCATAACGGACTGATTTTCTCTATAGGTATTTCAAGTAAAGCCACTGAAAGATGTGACTTAGTTGGGCAGTTGTTTAGTTGGGTTATGTTGTTTAAGAAAATCATACTATCTCCTTAACCTTTGCTCTCGCATACCTTTTTCATTCTCTCCATCTGTCTTTTCTCTTTCTCGTTTTCTTCTTGCCCCATCTCTTTTTCTAACTATTTTACACCTTTCTAATTCCTTTCCCCCTTATTTGGCAAAGAAATGGCTCTTTTTATGTTATATTAACCGATAGAAAGTATAGTCCTCGCTCTCACTAGGTTATATCCATGATAATTGCTAATAGTAGTCACATGTATTTCTCCCCTTCTTAATCTTAATCATCTCTCTCATTCCAAAGTGAAAGGAAACCAAGCGGTCTCAAGGAAATTACTTGTGAAACCACACATCATCTGTCTACAATCCTGCGCATAACGTTGACTAAGACTCCTTCAGGAAACACCCTCCCACAATGAACCAAATCACCGACCGAAGAGAGAGCAAAAGCTAATAAAATAAGAAACCACTCTCTCCATTTCTTCCCATTTGAAGCGGCCTTGCGCTATGCGAGGGAGGAGGCTTTCTCGGCCGATTTCATTAAATCGGTGCCGTCCGGGAACAGCGGCGGCGACGTCTCGCCCGGCGAAACGGCACGCGGCCCCCTAATTGAAAGGCGGGATTGCGGCCCTACAGCCGTGCGTGCGGCTGACGGTAGGATGAATGCGACGTCTTATCAGCGACGCTACGGGAAGTTGTTCGGGAAGGAATCTCTCTTCTTTTTTAAAGTTTTATTACATCCAGTGCTTGGATGTAATAAAACAATTTGCGGCCGGACCACCAGCAGTTTATCTCCCCTATCTCCCTCAATCTCTTTGTATCTCCCCTCGCGCCTGAGAGCTGTCGAAAATTCACCACATGAAGACACCGGCGCCATAAACTCAGGTTTCTTCCTGGAGATAATTGTTTTATTACATCCAAGTTTTATTACATCCAGAAAGTCTACGGTGGCCCGTAAGGTTGTTGCATGAAAGGGGACGGTTACGGTGGGGATAGGTGGTTATGATGGTGTTTGGGTGATTGAATACGCATCTCTTATTTACCCTTATGGAGGACAAGAAACTATAATTTCTTACAAGGAAACGTTCCCAGGCTAAACTCATTGAAGTGGACGAAAGTTTTAGAGGAGATAGTAAATGACTCAAAACACATACTGTGAAAAAATTAGCTGCGGAATTACAGTAGAAAAGCTGTAAAAAATCCTTAAAAATATCATCATTTTTAATGCCAAATGCAAACCTTTTAGGCGAGAAATGCAGAGAAACTACCAAATTCTTTGATGAATTAGCTGCGTTTTCCCCGAAGCGATTTAAATTCGCTAATTAAAAAGGTTCATCAAATGCACACCAAGACGCCAAGTGGTGCTAACTGAATGTATTCGGCAATTCAGAACCCAATTTTCAATATTATTTTACTCCTCTCCGAAGGAAATTCCGCAGTTAACTTTTTCACAGTAAGTGTTTTGAGTCATGTTCTTATGAATGTAAAATTTTCGTCCGGTTTTGTGAGTTTAGCCTGGGAACGATTCCTTCTTAGATTAACTCTTCAGATTTCCAAAACCTGATTAAATAGCATTTATGGGTCGGTTTAAGGTACGGTCAGCCAGAAAATCAGTATGGTATCTCTTCAAAAAATCTGCCCTATCTCCCCATTCATGACCCCTCCACAACAATAGCGAAGGAGTCCGAAGTCACCCCCCAGTCAATTAGCAGACACCCGATAGTGACTTCTCGCTCCTCCCCGAGGGCTGTCTTTTGTTGGAGGGACCATTGAAGGGGGTTGATTGCGGTTTTCCTATTGTCCGATAACCACATACTGCAGATTTTTTGAACAGATACCATACTGATTTTCTGGCTGACCGTACGCTTAGGGCACGGTCAGCCAGAAAACCAGCATGGTATCTCTTCAAAAAATCTGCCCTATCTCCCCGTTCATGACCCCTCCAACAATAGCGAAGGAGTGCGAAGTCACCCCCCCAGTCAATTAGCAGACACCCGATAGTGACTTCTCGCTCCTCCCCGAGGGCTGTCTTTTGTTGGAGGGACCATTGAAGGGGGTTGATTGCGGTTTTCCTATTGTCCGATAACCAGATACTGCAGATTTTTTGAACAGATACCATACTGATTTTCTGGCTGACCGTGCCCTTAGTGGCAAGCCACACCAAAAAGCAGTTGCAGGAGCAATAAAAAAAGCGTTATCTTGACAGACGGACTCGAGGTTCCCCTCGCAGCCTTCGCAATACAAGATAACGTTAATTGACCTCCTGGACAGTCCAGTAAACAAGACACTCTCAACCCCCTCTCTTCTATTGGGAAGGCTGCATGGGGAACCTGAGTCCGCCTGTCAAGATAACGATCTTAATGTGACAGCGCGCACGACGAGTTCGGTGTGGCTGAGGCCTTAAGGTCTCCACACACGATGCATTTATCGCGATTTTCCCCTCCTTATCGGAGTCGCGAATCCGGGGCAATCAGGGGGTTGAGTAGAGAGTAAAACCGGTTATCTTTAGGGTGTAGGGTAGCTGCTTGCTTCTTGTTGTCTCGCATGTACAGTTGCAAGTCACCCGACAATTATGTCTCCGACCTTTGTCTGGAAATACCGACTCGTGGGAAAACGACATGGGGAATGACCAAGCTTTTTTGGTCTTATTGCGGAACTATAAACAAGCGCGCCTACAAAGCTTGCGCAGAAAAAAGAAAGGAAAAGGCATTTAAACTGGCAATTCCAATCCATAATAATATTATCTTCTTGAATTCGCGCCTGACAGTTGATACAGCAAAATAATGTTTAATGAAGAATAACTCTCGTGTGCAATTAGTGATTTAAAAATATTTAAAATAGTTATTTACTGATTGAAAAATTTCTTAATTAATCACTCATTAACACTGAAAAAAAAAACACTTCTCTATTCTCAAAAGGAAACATCACATTTTGTTAGGCTAGGCCCTGGCTGAGTTTGTGAAAAATTTCACGGTTAAAATTCTGTTTTGTAGCTTACAGAATTAACTGTGATTTTCTTTTTACGTTTTTCCATTGTGGGGTTTACTACTGCAAATTGCGCATAGCATGTGGTGGCTCTCGACGGCCGTGATCAAAACTGTTTTAAAATCACCTGACCAGTTTATATTTCATTTTATATTTTTATAAATATGTCACGCTTTTTGGTCTTGATAATTATTAACTTTTAAAATGACTGTAGTATATAAATTTCTATCTAAAACCTCAAAAAATAATCCAAAATTCCTTCACTCGTAGTTTAAATTGAATCGTCAGTTTGAAGAAGGGATTAAGTAAAAAAAAACAAGTTTTCAGAAAATTAAAAAAAAAAAAAACTGTTGAAGTAATGGAGTTTTTTTATTGTATATCCACAAAATTTTTACTGGAAATTCAGAACCTCTTATAGAAAACAGAGCAGTCACCAAGTACATTAGAAATATTTTACGGTTAGAAAAAGTTGATGGACGACTTATTCATTCTTCAACCTTATGAAATTTTATCTGAAGAAAAATCTTAAAAAACCGTTAATTTGACATTTAAATCATGTATGCTTAATTCATGCCATAAAAGGGAGAAATAGAAAGATTAAGACGAATAAAATTCAAAATTATAATGAAACTGAGTCATTAAAGCAGTATCAATGGAGGAAGTGAATATGAATGGAGTCAAACATTCCCTACATAAAAAAAAAGTTGAAAATACTTTTGAATTAAAAGCAAATTTAATTTTGACATTTTTTTAAAGCACAAATAATAAGAAAAGTAAGACAAATTAAATTACGTCCAGAATTCCAAATTAAATTTTAAAAAATACAATGAATGGACATCGATTTCGCAAATTCAAGGGGCTATATCTGCTGATGGGGGTAGATATCCCCCCTTCTTTTCACTCATGTGTAGAGCAAAGCTTGGAGATGTTTTTAAGCAAAAAAAAAGTCAATTTGTCATTTTTTGGACTTATTCCCTTGTTCAAACTGATGATTCAATTGTTTCTTAAATCAATTAATTATCTTCTTTTTAATCAAATCGGACGGATTGATAATCTTCTGTCCACCTAAAAACAAGAAAAATGAAGTTTAATTCAGATAATTTTGTTCACAATTTTCCCCAGTTTTATCGAACCCGACAAAGTAATTAACATTTTTTGCTTAAATAATTACTATTTAAAACAAAAATAAAATGGATTTATAAAAAACTGTTAAGTAGACACTCTTGGAATTTATTTTCAGTACTTCAAAGATATAAAACCAATTAAATTTTTAATAATCAGGCAATAACTATCGTGGTAATGTACAAAAATTTGCGATGTGATTTCTCCTGCCATCGCCCCTTCTCTCTTCCCCTTTTTAACCCCCGCTCCTCCAACCCGAGACCCCCCACGTCCAGAGAGAAAGCCATTAAAAAGTCGTAAATGTCAGCCCATGATGATCGCGCCTGTTAGGTTTCTCCTTTGAAACTTGGGTCACCCAGGATCATGGCACCTGATGGCAGATACAGATAATTTTAACATAGGTTTCTATGGAGAAATACTAGAATTACTTAGCATACGGACCCCCTTACTGGATTCGACTCCAGTGCACTCGTGTGTAGAGGCCTTAGTTTAACAACACTTTACAAAACGTCTGGGAGAAAGGGTAACGTCAGATAAGGCATCTCATCATCAGAAATCGCCAGTTACCCGGAATCGGACCAGGGGCGGATTAAAGGGGGGGGCGGAGGGGGCGACCGCCCCCCCCCCCGAGAAAAATCCCCTAAAAGTACTTTCAGAGCACTTTTTGGCATGCTAAAATTCAAAAATTTCCCGGGGGAGGACCCCCGGCCCCCCTCTTCTTTCTTTGCCAACAGAGTAGCTTAAGTCATTTTCTATAATGATAAGATACACGTTCTTATTAAAGAGCGTATCCGAGGGGAGGTTCCCTGGTCCGGACCCTCCATTGGGCCTGACCTAAAACTTTTTAGGTCTTATAATTATGATAAGCCTAAACAGAGGACTTCTATACCCCTCAAAAATGTCTAAAAAACACTTTTTTGCTTGTTAAACTTTAAAAAATTTAGGGGGAATCCCCACAGTACCATGCCATGGGCCAGAGGCGTATATAAAGGGGGGGGTTAAAGGGGCCCGGCCTTCCCTTCGAAAGTCACACTAAGTGGATAAAAACGAGTTAAAATGCTGTTTTTAAGGGTCAAATTTCCAAACAAATTTTCCGGGGGAGGACCCCCCAGGCTCCCTTTTTACTTGGATTTCTATACTGCCTACAAATTTTTTACGTCCAAATTCTTTAAAATTAAAGTACCCATTTCTCCACTATTTTAAGCTTGACAGTAGTTAGAACAGCTTAACAGTACTAGTTTTAAAGATATTATTTTTTAAAAAATTATATCCCGGGGAGGACCTACTGTAAATTGAATATTTCATCTAATCCCACAAAATTGCATGCCACTGAATCGGACAAAGGAGAAACAACCAACAGCCCCTTCAAATGACCTCAGCTCTCTTGGAAGGGCGGGCTTTACATCAGATACATGAAATGAATTTGAAGGATGTAAAACGATTATGATCACAACTGAGCTGAGGATAATAAGATTCTATTTTGTCTTTCATCATCTAAAGACCACCTGTCTGTATACACAATGAAATAACTCTTTTACTTGATAATTATAATAATGAGCAAAATAAGTATTAACCCTTTCTGCCCTAGCCGCCCCAAATTCTCCATAGGATTCAATTATAATCTCGGGCGCTTTGGATTGAAAGGATTTAAACATATAGATATAGAAGATAGCCCCTTGTCAATTTTATCATCAATATCAGAAAAAATTTTTTGGTCATCTAAATGGGTTTTAACCCCCAGATGACTCATATGTTTTGTTCTTTTCAAATTTTTCCCATATGTACTGTCCAAATTGAAATAAATAAAATTATTATTATTATTATTATTATTATTAAAAAAGATGATTAAAAACTATAGATGGAAATTGAATCACCACATATTCTTAACCTTGGTTAAACGTGATTAGCTTAGAAAGTATCGACATGGATTCGTTTTCTCTTAACTATAAACGTCCATTATTTTTTCCACCCTTTGTTAAGAACAAGTAATCACTGTTGCACTTTATAAAGGTCACTTTGAGGTCCCAGCGGTGTTAATTTAACGTTCTAACCAGGCTGTTGGACTGATTGTCGGTCCACCCCTGCACGTGCCGAATAACAAAGTGGAATATTGCCAAACATTGAGCTTATTTAAATTGTAAGCTTGGTCAGAAGAGAAAAATGTCAATAAGTGTTTTAAGGAAATAGTTGTAGCTTTATTTTCATAATTTTGTGTGTTTCAACCGTTTTTAACAATATTATCACCTTATGTAATGATTTTGCTTTTAATTTTTTTTTTTGCTCAATATAGGATGAGGGGATTTTTTTTTATCTACTTTGTAGAATATTGTTATTCATCCTTTTAAATTGAAGAAATTTTTAATAATTAATTTAAACCATTTTTAGGTTTCAATTATGCAACATCATTCTGTCACCTGCATGGGATTACCCCTATTGCATTAACTACTGCACTTAGAGTAGATATTAATAATTAATTGATTAAACTAAACAAAAAGCTAACTATATAAACAAATAAGTTTGAAAATATCTTATTTATTGAGTACTTTTCTTGATTAAATAATGTTAATTAGGGTGGCCCTTATTT
The DNA here is from genome assembly GCA_963680715.1 of Tetragnatha montana. NCBI lineage: Eukaryota > Metazoa > Arthropoda > Arachnida > Araneae > Tetragnathidae > Tetragnatha > Tetragnatha montana. Next base: position 296,427 of record OY796675.1, on the reverse strand, counting down.
TTCATAGTCGGAATTTTTTTGGGCACCCCCCCTAATTTTTTTCCTTTTGCCATGAAATGAAAGTGTGCAAAAGGATTTTCCGATATTTTAATATTAACCCGTGCCGCACGGCGGTTGAAGTTTGAATCCCATAGCGCGCCATAGTAAACTATGGCTTATAGTAGGGGAATAGCTTGTCCGCTCGCTTCCTCTAGATCAGAATGAAGAAAAGATGAAATACGAGTCACAAAATGAGCATGTGTGATAAAGATGTTTGTTAAAATCCATGAAAACTTGTTAAAATTTGATAATTTTAGCATAATTTATAGTTAGGAAAATTCGCTCTTCAGACACCACCAGTTCCACACTGGGTGGGTGAATGGTACTATCAATATTTTGGAACACTATGCGGACCGAGAGCTTACGCATTTCACATGTTGCCATCACATATACTAATTGATATTAAGAAGTGTGTTTGAGAAAGAACTGCCCAAATTAAAATAAGTCCAGATGTGATCTTTGTTAAAAAAAATAAGGGAAAGATGGAATGGTATCAATAAGGAAGACGGTGAAAAATATTTGATGGAAATATTAATCAAATATAAATTTTGAGCACTGCTTATTATATTGTTAATGCCCTAAAAGAACGGAACCACGATTATAAGGAGGTAATTGAATTGTGTGTAATTTTTATGGGGAAATTCAGAAACATTATTTAAAATTAGACCACTAGCTCTACATCATGCCAGATGGATGGCTAAAGCCACTTATTCCATGAAAATGTTCAAGTTTAAATTGGTTGGTTCACTTTTTTTATGGTGAAAGGTCCATAGCAGGACATATTGCTCCAGACACAAGACTAAAAAAATCATTTTAAGTGGGAAAAATCCTTTGTCATTCATGTTTATAAACCATTTGGCTTTAAAAGAACAGAAATTGAAAGGTTTAAAAAAAACAATTGTTTATTTCTTGTGAAGATCTATGTGATAGAATGGATAAAAAATACCCATTAGCCATCAGTGCTAAATGATTTAAATTTATTACAGGCTTTAAAGAAATTCAAGACCATTAACAAAAATATTTCTTTGGTCGATGTGACGAAATTTGTCAAACATTTGTTGTACCTTAATGAAGAATATGCATTCCATCTATTTTTAATGAAAACGTCGATGTGAAATCAAAAAAGCACATAAATATAAAAATTTTACTACACCTAATTACGGATTGATTCCTTATTTTTCAGGGAAAAATTGAGGACTTTATTTCCTAAAAACTTTAATTTTATTAAGAGATTGAACGTTGATATTAGTTTCTTTAACATCAATCCAGAACTTTGGAATGATGACTTTTCATACCGAAATACCAGAGACATTTCAAAATTTGACTGCTGTCAACGGCACAGTTGAAAGGGGTGTAAAACTGATTCGAAATTTAAATGGACTTCTCACAATAGATGAGGAGCAGAAACAGTACCTTTTGCAATGTGTTGAAGGGAAAACAATACCCTGATTGCAAAAATTCTACTTTTAAGCGTAAATTTGAATAATTGATCCTGAAAGTGAATAAACTCTTTATTTCTTTTTTTAAGATATTACATAGAATTTAATAAATGTTATAGATATATAGAATATGTTATATTGAAAATGTGTATAAAATATTAAACGGATTTTTTTTTAAATTATTGTATCTAAAAGTGTATAGTTATTGTTTTGTGTTATGCTATGTGTAATAATTTTATTGGATGTTTTTACAATTTGTTTTCAAGAATTACCTTTTTATTAAATTTACTGCTTTTATCTACTAACTAGCTGACTTACCCGGCCTTGCACGGGTTGAGTTAATTCATAAATATTTTAAAAAGTTTTTCAAGTTATGTCTTTTCTTTTTCTGGAACTTATCATCCCGTCGTCCCCGTCGTCTTTTTCATCCCAGTTCTTAACTGTAAAAATATACCCTAACTCATCCCGTCCCGCATTTAAATTTGGCTGTTACCTTCGCTGTAAAAAACAATCAAATTGAAATCATCAGGTTTATCAAGTTATATGTCTTTTCTTTTTCTGGATTAGCAGTCACTTATCATCCCGTCACCCCCGTCGTCTTTTTCTTCCGGTTCCTTACTTTTAAAATATACCCTAACTCATCCCGCCCCGCTTTTAACTTTGGCTGTTACCTTAGCTGTTAAAGAACAATCCAATTTAAATCATCAGGTTTATTGAGTTATATGGTTTTTCTTTTCCTGGTTAGCAATCACTTATCATCCCGTCGTCCCCGTCGTCTTTTTCATCCCGGTTTCTTACTGTGAAAATATACCCTAACGTATCCCGTCCCGCATTTTACTGTGGCTGTAAAAGAACAATCCAATTGAAATCATCAGTCTTTTGAAATTTATAGTTTAAAATCTTAAACAAAATTTCTATGAAGTATTTCCGATGTCCTTTTCAAAAATTACGCTTCGGTTTTTATAAATCCCTTGATAAAAACTTAGGAAGTAAAAATCACAACCCTCTCTTTGAGCCCCTTGGGAATAATTTCCTACAGGATGTTACAAACCGTATATGAAGTTTCTATCGTTTTCCAAAAATGATATTAATTTAATCAAAAAATAATCCCTATGTGTAATTCAGTCAACAACTCCCGTCGCCAAAGCAAAATATTTAACTATACCTAATTTATTTTACATCCAAAAATGATAAAGAATCCATTTTTATTTGCATGATCCTACATCTCCAAAAATAAAAACATTTTTATCAAAATAATAAAATGCTTGATAAATCTCATTTTCCTTTTATCATGATAGCCAACTTCTTAGTAAAAACGGTTATCTAGTACTTAACAATAAAAATTTAGTGAATGTATAAGTCTAGTAAACCATGCCCCATGAAACAATGAAATAATTTCAGCTCTGTTTCCATGGAAACCATTTATTTTAGCCTTTCCATAAATATATTTATTTTAGAAAAAAATTAAAATTACAAATAAAGGAAAATGTTGTTCCAAAATTAATTATTTGAATTTATATGTTTCCTGAAAATTGTCATAATTTTGAAAAATAAATTTACACTGTGTTTTTCGTCTTAATTTGTAATAAATTACGAAATTTTTGAAATTATATTTTATCACATGAGGCCAGACGAAACCTCAAGAGAGAAATAAACCTACTGCAATTTACGCATTTCAACAATGCATAATGCTATTTCAATGGGAAAAACGGAGTAGAAAAAGCGCCGAAAAACAGGGAAGGAGTCGTTGGATTTTAAAATCGTTTCTTAGTGCGCGTCGCATAGCTGAGAGGAAGGTCTCTGTCAAATTTCAAATCTCTGGGTCCAGTAGTTTCGGAGATTCCGTGTTGAGTGTTTGTCACTTACCAGTGAGTCAGTGAGTCAGTGAGTCAGTCAGTCAGTCAGTGGTATTTGGCTTTTATAGATATAGATAATATTTTTAGGGAGTATTTTCATCTTCCTTACCCTTAATAATGCTGAAATGATTAAAATCAATTGTCATTCTGAAGTTCAGGAAACAAGCGGAGAAGCTATTCCCACATTAAGCCACAGTTACTATGGCGCGCTATGGGATTCAAACTTCAACCGCCGTGCGGCACGGGTTAATATTAAAATATCGGAAAATCCTTTTGCACACTTTCATTTCATGGCAAAAGAAAAAAAATTGAGGGGGGTGCCCAAAAAAATATTGAAATTTTTTTTTCTCCATTATAATAAGGGCCACCCTAGTTAATATTGCACTAATTAACATAAAACTTCTAATTAGTTTCGCTGCAAAAGAAAACCCGCCGCGGTTGGAACTGGAGAGTGGGATATAATAATAATAATAATAATAATTGTTTTATTTCATTTTGTACAAAGCGATACAATCGAAAATAGGGGGAAGGCATATTAGTCAGACTGGGGCACATGCCCATTTAGCTGACCAAAAAATTATTACAAGCAAATTTAGTACAGATGAAGAAATAAAACCGAAAAAAAAAAAGTGTCTTAAAATATAACTAATACACAATACATATGTACATAAAAAAAAATAATAACACAATTTAAATGACAAATACAAAGAGATAAATGGCAAAACAGCATAGGCATTAAAATTACATGTTGCTTCTATAACTTAAAAAAAACATCTAAATCATCAATGACCAATAAGAAATCAAATAACAAATTCTTAAATTTTTTATTACTTGAGATGTTTTGTAGGTCTAAAGTTAATCCATTAAATAATTTTGGTGCTAAATAACAAAAATGTTTGCGGAAGATTTCTTTATTGAAGCGCGGTATTTGGTATATTTCATTAGGTCTCCGTTCTGAAATTTGATTTTTATAATCACATATTGTTTTATTACGATATAAAAAATAAATCATACGAAAGAAAGCAATGTAGCGTATAGGTAGAAGTTTTATAGATTTTAAATGGTTGGGTGTCGAAGGTTTGTAGTTTAAAATTTTGAAGCATTTATTTTGAAGGGAGATTAATGGAGATAAGTTAGTTTTGTAGTCTCCTCCCCAGACAATAATACCGTAGTTTAATAGAGAATAAAACCAAGAATAATATAATGTATTTAAGAACAACTTATTCACTTTATTCTTCAAGTGATGAAATCTAATTAAAATAAAGCGTAGTTTTTTGCATAGATCACCTATATGAGTTTTCCACTTCAAGTTAAAATCTATTTGAATACCCAAATATTTAATGGTATTAACGCGTTGCAAGGAATAACAGTTACAATTTTGAATAGCATTGCAGGTGTTACTGTGAAATTTGAAATTTAAGTCAATAGAGCATTCCTGCAATGTGAAATATATATATTTAGTTTTATTTAAGTTAAGAGTTAAATCATTTGACAAAAACCATTTTCTAATTAAAATAAGATCAGATTCAATTTGTCTTTTTAGTTCATTTAAATCGTGACAAGAATATAATAGAACTGAGTCATCTGCATAAGTTATCATTTCACCAAAAAGATTTAATTTACAAAAATCATTTATAAAAATTATAAATAATAATGGTCCTAATATTGAGCCCTGTGGAACGCCACGATTTGTTGTGGAAAAGTCACTGTAGGAATCTTTTATTTTTACTCTTTGTTTCCTATTTGAGAGATATGAGATGAACCATTCTAAAATGTTTCCTCTAAAACCGGCATATTGCAATTTATCTATTAATATATAATGATTCACACTGTCAAAAGCCTTAGATATATCAAGAAAAATAGCCACTGTTTTCTTATTTTTATCGATACTGTTGTATATAAATTTAGTGAATTTTATGAGAGCGATTTCCGTATTGCGACCTTTAATAAAACCATACTGATTTTCAGCAAAGAAATTAGTATGAAATAAAAAGTTATACATTTTATTAGATAATGCTTTTTCGATAATTTTAGAAAAAGTAGGGAGAATAGAAATAGGACGATAATTTGTAAATAGGTTTTTGTTACCGGATTTAAAGATTGGAGTAACAGTAGCTATTTTTAATGAATTTGGGAAATAGGATAAACTAATTGATAAGTTTATAAAATTTGTTATAAAACCAATATTTTTAACAGAAAACATCTTTACCAGCTTTATGCTGACACCATCATAATCAGTAGAGTTTATATTTGAAAAAGAATTAATTACACTAATAACATCGTAGTCACACACAGGAAGAAATACAAATGAATTTAAACTTGGTAGGATATAGGAGATGTAGTCATTTTGTGGTAGATATGAATTCAGAGTTAAATTAGAAAAATATTCATTGAATTTAGATGCTGTATCAGAGTCGTTTACCAGTTGAGGTAGATTAGAAGGTTTAGTTATGTTACAAATTCCATTTACAAGTTTCCATTTGTCTTTCATATTTTTACAATTTTTAAACTTATTATTGAAAAATTCTGATTTTGCAGCTTTGATATTACTCTTTAACTCGGCAACAGTTGTTCTATAGGCAGTTTTATAAACTATGTCCCAAGGATGTTTCCTCGTTTTTTTAAAAAGCTTACTTTTTCTATGAATTAAGTTCAAAATATGCTCTGTGATCCAATCATTTTTAAGGTTTTTAGAGGCTCTTTTGGGGAACTTAAAATTATTTCTTATATTTTGAAATCTAAAAATTAAATTTTGATATTGAAGATCAAGATCATCAGAAAAATTCCATTTAAAACTATAACCAAGTAGATAATCATAGACTAGCTTATAGTTAATATAAGTTTGCTTGTTTGTATCAGAGTTACTTTTGTCTAAAGTTGATAAAATAGAATTGTTTAAATTGCAGATAGTCATAAAATGATCACTTATGTCAGTAATATAAATTGCAGTAGAAACTGTAAAAATTTTGGATTTTACAAATACATGATCAATACATGTTGAAGAAATATTGACACGAGTGGGTTTGTTAATGTAGCTTTGATATCCCTTAGCTGATAAGGAGTTTAGGTATTCATTAGTATCATTGTCATTGTTTAGTATATTTATATTGAGATCACCCATTATTATAATATTAGGTTGGTTTAGAGTACATAATATATTTTTTAATTCATTAGTAAAATAATCAATTTTAAAGGCGTGTGATCGATATATTGATAAGATTGCCAGATTATAAAAATTACTGTATAATAATATACTTTCAGCAGATTCAAAACATATGTCTAGTGCAATCAGATTCAGATGTTTTTTACTGTATACAACAATTCCACCTGAGCGATTTATCTCACGGCAACAAAAAAAGGATTCAAATTTATCTATTGCATAATAATCAATTTCATCACTGTATATCCAGATTTCTGACAAAATAATGACATCAATAAAATCAACAAAATTTGAGATATGGGAAATAAAACTGTCAAAATTTGCACGAATGCTACGTATATTCAGATGTAAGATAATAATATTTGACTTACAGCCAGTTGGTTCGGATTTGAGATAATTTTTTAGTTCAGAAGAGTCTTCTAATAAAATACAACCATCAACAGTAGGAAAAGGATAAGATTGTTCACAATTGAAGATTCAGGTCATCAGTGGATTTAATTCTTAAAATTTTAGAAGACTCGTCTTTTCTAAGGAAGATCTTCCCATTACGAACCCAACAAAACTTGTAGCTGTTTTCCGATTTAGTTTTTCTGGCCTGGTGGAATAGGAATTTGAGTTCAGGGGTTAGATGCTCGTTGAAAAATATAGGCATATCACTAAATCTTTCATTGACTTTGTTTGCTGATATATGGCAAGCTTTTAGGGATTTTAATGCACAATCACGAACTTCTTTCGAGATGAATTGAACCACTATAGGTTTGGGTCTGTCTTTGTTAAAGCTGGGTACCCGGTGAGCTGCTGTCACGTTGTTTATCATTTTCATATCCGAAATATCTTCTAGCTTTAAGAGGACCTTGTTTAAATCTTCGTTTTCACATTCAGGGAGACAAGAAATTTCCAGGTTCGTCCTTCTCGAATACTGCTTTAATTCAATTACGTCAAACTGAAGATTCTTGATTTCATTTTTGAATTCGGCGTTTTCCTTTGAAAGTCTTTCATTATTAGCTTGAAGGTTTTTATTAGTATGTTGTAGAGCTTTTACTTCTGCCTTTAGATCGTTTATTAAAGAATTGTTGAACTCTATTGATTTTTCGAGATCTGCAAATTTTGTAGTGATAAGATCTTTAAGCTCACTAAATTGAGATTTCATCGTAGCTGAAGAATCATCATTTTGAAGTTGATTGGCGGCACCTTTTGTTGACACTTTAGCAGAACTGACGTTACTGCATGCGACACAGATCCATTTAGATCTTTTGTTCTGAGACAGATTGTTGAAGGCAGCCACAGTGAGTCCACCACATGTATAGTGAAAGAGGTTTTTGCATTTCCCCGTGCAAGTTAACATCACGTCAGGGTTCATATCCTCATTACACACGCTGCAGACAGGGTCAGACATGTTATCAGACTTTTAGAAGCTACTTTTTAACTATTTAAAGTTTCCTGTGCCTAATTGCACGTTATTCTTTTATAAAATTAAATAATATTTGAAATTTTATACTTATTTTAAGTAAAATACAAGTTTGAAGTTTGAGCACAGTTAATCAACAACAACAAAAGCCTGCTGTTGCCAAAATATTGTTTCCACAGCACCAGTGGCGGATCCAAGGGGGGACACTCTGGACAATGCCCCCAAAAAATCACTCATAAGTATGAAAAAAAGTCGCAAAAAGTACTCAAAATGAGTTAAACTCTACTTTTACAGGTCAAATTTCAAACTTTTTTCTGGGAGAGGACCCCCGAATCCCCCAGCGGTACCAAAAAGAGATCTTGAGAAATCCCCTACATTTTGACATTTTTCTCAAAAGGTAAAGGTGATGGTCTGGAAAAAGCCCCCCCCCCCCTCTTGGAGCCGTGCTGGATCTGTGCCTGCAGTGATTTTCTGACCGTAGTGGTCCGAGCCACTTTTCAGTGGTCTCCAACAACGGACCACCGCCAGTTCTGGTCTGGATGTACCCTCCTATAATTCTCCTCTCTAGTTTTGAGATAAAATGTTTATAAAATATCCATATCTAGAGATGTGAGTCGAGAATATTCTCGGAGAACGAGAATATTCTGAGAATATTCTCCAGGGGCGAGAATAATCGAGAATATTCTATTTTTTGATTAATAAATGTAAAAATGTTTGATAATATGAAATGGTCATGTAGTATTAGTGTTGGAAACCTGAAAACAATAACAAATTCAATGAAATTTACCATTTAAAAGTCACCCTACAGTTCAGAGAATATTCTCTAAACTGTAATTTCATTATTTCTCAAGATTTTTTTAAAATAAGTAAATTTTATTTAATACAAAATAAAATATTTTTTAAAATATTCAAAGCAAGTTTTACTAGGAGAAAATACTCATACAATTAAAAGAGGAGTCTTAATTCTTTTTATATAGATGTTAAAAGCTTAAAGAGAATATTCTCATTAAGATTCCACAAAATAAATTCCAGAAAAGCATTTCTTATATACATAATTTATTTCAAAAAAGCTGTTTAAAAGTTGGAAAATCTTAAATTAATAGGATGTAACTCTGGCTTACTCTGCCTTACCTATCAAACATGTCGTCTTATCAATTAAGTAGTGATTTTAAAATATTTTTCAATTTAATTTGTCTTTTTTATTTATGATGACTTCTCATTGTAAAACCTTTAATATTCTTCGAATTTGAAGTTAATATATACCTTATATTCTAGGAGAATATTCTCAAGAATATTCTCCAAAAGATTATTACCGAGAATTTTACATCTCTATCCATATCTAAATAACTCTTGTGTTATGATGTTCAAAAGTCAAACGCTAATGAAGTCAATCATCCTGTCCAGACACGTTTTATGTATATAAACACTTGGAGGGAGGGAAGCCCCCGTCTTCGCGTGTCCACTCGATCAGTGACCACTTCCATGTCCATTCAACTCTGCATTTTTTGCGGACACGGAAGGCGCGTAATGAATCGCACGAAGTTGAAAGATCACGGCGCGGCCAATTCGGTGAAAGCTGATACTCCACACATCGATTATCCTAAGCAAAGCACGCACAAAAACACTCGATTGGTTTGGGCGATATAGATCCTTATCGGTCTTTTTAGTTGGTGTCGCTGTCGGGTTTAGTGAGGTTCATCTGATAGGTGCACCGTAGACTTTTCCACTGGATGTAATAAAACACTTATCTCCAGGAAGAAACCTGAGTTTATGGCGCCGGTGGCTTTGTATGGTCAATTACCGGGCGCGAGTGCGAGGGGAGATACAAAGAGATTGAGGGAGATAGGGGAGATAAACTGCTGATGGTCCGGCCGCAAATTGTTTTATTACATCCAGCGGAAAAGTTTACGGTGGCCCATAACCTGGTGCACACTTAAATATGCTGCCGGTAGCATTATGTTTTTCTTACCTCGTTTTGTACGCGTTGTGTTGGTTGTTTGTTGGTTTGTCGTTTGTTTTTGTGCAGTTGAGAAATGTATTTTATTGAATAGAAATTGCGTTAATCATTCTTATCGTGTTTAGTCCAACTGGCGTGTTTAGGTAACGTAGGGTTTCTGATATCGCCTTGTTAAAATATTGATGTCTTATTGAATTCTAACGTTATTTAAGAATATGTTAGGTTATTTTTGGTTCTAAAAAGAGTTACATGTTTTGTTACAATGTACTTTTAGAATTAAAATTATTTAACTTTCAAGACAGTAACCATAATTTAAATTTTGTGAGAGTATAGATATTTACGCTTTTCTATGGTATAGCAATATTATTGATGAATAAATTTTGTGAGAGTATAAATAGTTACGCTTTTCTATAAGTATAGCAATATTATTGATGTTTCTTTGGGGCGTTTAATGGTAGCTAGGTATTGGGGAAGAGAAAAATATAAACCAAAGGAACCCAATTTTTTTCTCTTAGATAACAAGGAATAATATAAAAATAATCAATTTCAAGGTAAATTTTTTTATGTACTATAAAAAGGTTTTTTGAGATAACAAGGTTATACTGTAATTAAAAAATACAATTTGTGTGTATAACAGAAAATTTATTTTATCAACTTCTCAAACCTATAAAATGAATATAAAACATGAACAATATCAACAATTTTTTGGAAGAAATTAGATTTATTTAAAAAAAATCCATATCAAAATACCAATAATGTAAAGAGATTTTACCATTTTAACTATTTCAGATTCTTATAAGGAGTAACTTGAGTTCTGTACTCACTTTGAATTACAGAACATTCCTAAATTATTGCTACAATAACAAGATAGGTTTTAAAATATACATAAACAACTATTAATTAGCAAGAATTAGCAATTTATTCATGGTATAGAATCAGAAATGTTTGAATTTCCAACAGTTACATACATAAGATAAATATATACACTAATAGACAGTATACACACTAAGAAATTAATGATCCAAGATCATGTATTTAGGAATTAAAACAGAATATCCCTTAAACTTGTAACCTGATAATGGATACTTGTCTAGAAAATCAGTAAATGACAATATATTTATGACTAGTTTCAAACAACTTGTAGCCTAAAATGTGAAACACTGTGTGAGAGTGGTATTTTCGACACTCAAAACGTAGTTCTTCCCCTTTACACAATAACAGGACAATTTTCGAAAAAACAGGCTCATCCTTTTTCAAAATTAACTAGCACATACAAGTTGGGTTTGTACTGAAATCCATTGATAAAAATCGAGAAACTCTTTCAATGCTTCACTTAAATCATCTTACTTAAATAACGAGTGAAAATATTTTACATACTTCATTAGTTCCTAATGCCAGAGAAAGATGAAATTCTAATTTAAATGGTACTAATTAGTTAAAGGATATGTTTAAACTTATAAATGATAAGGGAGATGTTTTTAATGTAATGATCTAAACAACAAACCAAATCAAATCAGAATGCTATAAATAAAATTTCATGTTTACTTTAATATCATATTTTTAGAGATAAAAAAGAAAAATTCAATAATTTCCTTACATAACATTCTATCTTTCCAACATAATTAAATATTTCTGAATAGGTAACACATTTTTCGAATAACAAATTTATTTACAATCAATCAAATCAAATAGAACAAGAAAAATATCTATATCACCTGGGATCGCAACGATCCATGTAGTTGTAGATGAACGAAACATGCATAGATATATTTACAAAAACTAAAGCGTGATGAAGTTATAAACTAAAGTGAACAATACATGAAAATAATATATAAATCGATAAGCAGCATATATTTTTATAAATTAGTTGGGGCTAAAATAATCAAAATTGACATTCAGAACATCCTAACATAAGCAAATGCATTCAAAAACTTTTATTTCTACAATATAATCAGAACAACAGTTTTAATGCATCTTTAAGAATAATTGTTTTATCTTTTATTAATTCCAATTTAATTATCTCTTAGAATAAAATTTAATCCAACCATAAAAACATTAAAAAAAATCATACTATACTTCAATAGTAGTACTCAACACTAACTTTTTAAATGAATCCACAGCAATCCAATTTCCACGAGTCACGACAACAAATCGACAAAATGGCTGATGGAGGATCAAGAATCTCGATTCTCGGTTCAATCAGGCCGCACCGAAACCCCTAAGATCTTTCACCGTAATTTCGGTGAAACCATATTTTCTTCGGTGGCAACGATTTTGCATCGCACCGAAATTCTGGTGCAAGCCTTAAAATCTCAAACATTTCACCAGAATTCTGGTGAAATATTGAACTGGTTTTTTTAACAGTGTAGCTATAAAGGGATTGTGTATTAAAAAACGAATTTCGTGAATAATTATTATGAAAAAGAGAAGACAATATATAGAATATTATGTATTCAGAATATATTATATATTTATATTTGAAATTAATTATTAATGGCTTTTAAAACAGATCTCAAAATGATAAAAAAAACGAGCGTTATGTCTTTACACAAATAAAAGGTATAAAGATATTGAAGTAAAAGTTGAGTACTAAAATAATGCAATTATATTTTAAGAACATAATATATTAAAAGTATTGTAAGGATTCTGAAACAAGGGTACTTCATGTACACCTTAAAATATTTTATATCCTGGATGATTGTTGATAATCACTTCTTGTAAGACAATCTGCTCTGATTAAAAGTATGCAAACGAAAATTCATTTAATTTTATGAAAAATACATATAAACGTTTAATTTCCATGTAAACCCTAGCTGATATTTATACCATATTCTCAGTGTAGGTATTTAACGAGACAAAAAATTTAAGTTTGCCGATAAAATAAAGTAACCATTCTTGAAGATAACATACAAAACCGACATAACAACAGAATTGTTGTTCTTATCATAAATAACAAACTCTTAGATATTGATGAAACGTACCTTCCTTACACAAAATCTTTCACGAAACAAAAGAATGAGGGATGACAAATTGCAGTGCCACAAAAGTAGTGCTTCACGCAGAGAAAAACACAATTTTCGTGTGACACGCCAGCTATTGGGAGTGGAGACTTCGCCTAAGGTGTCACCATCATTGGAGTCTCAAACCATCAGGTTCAAGGGAGGTCCGGGTCTTTCATTTATCTTGATTGATTAGCCGTCTACTATCACGGAAGATTCATTACATAGGCTACGAGCTTTACACGTATGTTTCGATTGCTGTGTTTATGTAATGATTTTAAGTTATGAAATCGTGTGGGTTGTTACAGGAGGATCGTTAAGAATCGAACATCTTTTAAAGTTTATTTTCTTTTCGAGAGAAAAGTTGATGTAAATAAAGTGCTTCAATGTTTAGTGGGTTTCTTTACATTTTAATTGATTAAATTAGATTAAATTTTGTTAAAAAAGTAGATAAAAAACCATGAAGAATGACGTTTACATCAAGTATTTTCGTAGCCTTGTTTCTGAGATATAAATTTTTGAAATTTTGTTTTTTGTTTGGGTGCAAAAACACTTTCAAATCACAAATCGTGCGCTGTGACGTAACATCCAATAGAAGACCGTTTTCTGATGACGTAACATTTCTGGCATTTTGGAAAAAAATTGAATTTTAAATTATATCAACACAATTTTGAACTTAAAAATCAGAAATTTGGAGTTTTAAACCATAACGCATCAAAAAAGCAGAAAAATTAAGCAAATCCCTCATTCATGCAAATACCTACCTCAGTGAATTTTCCCTACTTGGGGAGTTTCTCATAGTCAACGTTTCCTATTTCCCGATATTTTCCACCACTTATTTCTTAAGTCTCTATTTGAAGACTGATAATTTGACATTTTTCTCATTGAAAAACCTCTTTGAACATTTTCTTCACGTGAAACCAGAAACGCACAGTTTCGCGTTCTACTGTACGGTAGCTGCTTCTCTGTTCATTTAACCGGCATCACTGTTACAGTTTAAAAAGAAACTTTTAAAAATAAAAATAAAAAACAGCTGTAACTTTTTTATTTATTTAAAAATATTTTTTGTAACACTTTCAACATGTGACGATGACTGTTTTTTGGAACGTTTCTGTCCATTTTAAAAATAACCTGTTGGTTCACAAGTTACGAGTACTTTTTTCAAATCATAAAAGAAGATTATAATGTTACTAAAGTAATTTATCATTTTGAAAGTTGTCGGTAACATCTTTTGACCCATGTATGAGAAACTGAAAAAAAAAGCTAAAACGAAAGTACCGTAATTGATGAATTACGAAATAGCTCAACGAAGTATTTTTTCAGAGAATAAAGGTAGTTAATTTTACTTACTATAAATGAAAGAAAAAAAACCCTTTTATTGCTCTCCAAACAGTTAAATACAAGCATCGAGAATAGACAGTAAAAAACGGTGTTCTTTTATATTTTTATGAATCGAGCTTTTTTTTTCAGTATTCAATATTTAATGAAGAAATACAGCTCTCTTATCTTTATTACCAGAATCATTATTTAGAGTGATTTCCTTCAAACTGCTCTTCATTTTACGACCGAGTTAGGAGAGAGAGACGCATTTCAAAAAAGTGACAGATTTCCCACGAAAGTTATTTGCTGCATCTTACATAGTTTCAAATTTACTATATTACTCGACAGCAACGACCCTATGACGTCACTACGCGGAAGCAGAAACTGCGTAAACAGAAAGCTTGTTGGGTTGCTAGGAGGAGTTTCGGTACGCAAATCGAGATAAAAAGACGCTATATATATACATGGGTTTAATAAATAGTCATTGAGTCATTTTAATAGTTATTGACTTCCGTATTTTTATTCTCATTATAGAATATAATGAAAAAATTTTCTCTTAAAAATATGTTTGTATCATTATCATTCATAAAACCCTCGAACAAAATTTTTCTACAATAATTTATGAAACCTATTTGTTGTACACATTTTTTAAACTATAAAAAGTACTTTTTCCTTATTTGACTGTTCATTAGTGGAATAGCTCTTAAAATATGAAATGATGTTTAGAGAAACGCCAAAAACGCACAATAAACATCAACATCAGTATTAACGGGACTAGAACTACAGTTATTGAGAAAAATTAATATCATTACTTCTGTGAGTAATGTGTAAAAAAATCATTAAGTCAAATACCATTGGAAAAATACATCTTTGCAATGAAAAAAACATTCTTTAAGTTTCGTAATTTAAAAACAGTTAAGTGCTAATGAATCGAAATTATCTAACACATGCATGCGTTATCGCCATCTACACTATTATAAAACACGAAAACATTTTGCGTCTAAATAAAAGATCGTATTTGAAACAAAAAAGAAAATAAATCTCATTTTGTTTCTCGTTCCTCATTAGGAAAATGGATTCCAAAAAGCTTATATATTCTTTTGTACATTTTCCATAACCCAAGAAATGAAGAAAAACAGCTTTCCTTGCCTACTTAGCTTTTAATTTAGTAAATGACTGCTTTATGACTTTCGACATATCATTTTCATCATGATAAATACCTTTTTTTCGAAGGATTATTTCATTTACGCTTTCATTTTTTAATTTACTTTCCCTTTTAATTATCAAAGTGAAACATAATCCGTCTCTTTGTTTAGTGTGTTTTTGCTGGTATTTCTGTTTATGCTTTATTCATTGACGAGTATTTACTTTTTTGGGGGATTTCTATAGGGTTTATGTTACTTTTTTTACTTTAAAAACCTAAGAAAACTCACCTCCAAAATTTAGAGATTTGTTTTCTTCATAATTCTATTAGCATTTTCTTTCATTCTAATTTTATAAGTGTAAATTTTATTTGCTGTGGTTCATTTAAGCGTATGAGGGAAATGAATAAACTTATTTTTTTAAATAACTAAGTTTTTAAGTTCTGTACAGCATTTAAGAAAATAGATTTATTGAAATAACTATTTCTTCCCTTTACTCTGCGTGTTCAATCTATACATAATACATAAATTTATTAAGTTTTATTTCGCTATGCATTTATATTGGGTTTGAAAACTAGAAAAAGTTGAGTATACATGGTAGAAAGTTTTTTAACCGCAGTATGTAAAATGAGTTGTTCGTTGAAATTCCTGTGAAAGGATTGCTACATTTTTAGCCAAAAATTGTAGTACAGTAAATAGAGTTAACACGAGTAGAGTTGTGGGGTGGAATTTTATAGATAGTGCTTTAATTGATAAAACATATAGTGTTTTTTTTCACAGTAAGGGTCAGGGGTAGAAATCGATAATTATGAAAACGGAGAAAAAACTCAAATCAGATCAAACTTTTTATTTGCCACTTTTAAAAAAATCAGGCAACGTTTTTCACTAAACACGAATCATAGTTTGGTGATTAGAAAAGAAAAAACTCGCGTCGGTAATTCATTACTGGTGATCATTATTTGGAATTTGGAAGCACCCAAACAGCCAGCCATACCAACGTGTTTTATAACATGTTTTTTGCGTAGTTGTACGTTTAAACCTGATGTACCCAATTAACGTTGTTTTCAATTAAAATCCTATAATCCCAATTCATAATTGTTTCATAGTGTTTATATTTTCGCGTATTTTTCAGCAAGGACGAACAGCTTTACATTACGCAGCATTTTTACCAGATCGAGGAGAAATCTATCAATACCTTTTGGCATTAGGAGCCGACGAAAGAGCTATGGATGTGGTAAGTAAAGAGCTAAGTTAATAAAAAAAAATTGACACTATACTCGACAGCAACGTTTCCTGACCCTATGACGTCACTAAGCGGAAGCAGAAACCGCGTAAACAGAAAGCCTGTTGGGTTGCTAGAAGGAGTTTCGGTACGCAAATCGTGATAAAAAGACGCTATATAAACATGGGTTTATCAAAATAATCATATTTTTAAATTGGCGTTCTTCATTTCACTCAAAATTCAGACACCGCGCTGGGAACTACTTTGTTTGTTAGTGACGTCATAGGGTCAGGAAACGTTGCTGACGAGTGTAATGGAACTGTAGTTATTCAAGATAAAACGTGCCACTAAATTTAGCGGAACGATTGAAACGATCCTTATATTCGATCGTAGTGAAATTCTTAAGGGAAAGTTTAAAGTTTGACTGTTATTTGTGTGATTTTATGGCAATGGTGAAGTTACATAATGATTAAGGATTGGTTTATCTTTTTCTTTATCCTCTCCTTGAAAACTAAAGTTACTTATGAAATCGAAGTATGAATGGTCGATGACAAAAGTTGTTCTTATAACTACTTTAAAACCATAAATAAGAAAGTCTTGAAGAAACATTGTACATCTGTTACTCAAACTGTCCTTCTAATTGTTAATGTCTAATAGAGGATTACCAGACATCATTTTTAGCAAAAAGAATATTTAAAAAACATAAATAAAAAAGTCTTGAAGAAACATAGTACATCTTTTACTCAAACTGCGCATTTGATTGTTAATGTCTAATAGATGATTACCAGATGTAATTTTTAGCAAAAAAAAAAAAATATTTCATCAATCTTTAAGCCTTGGGAGAAACCTTTTATTAGGCAACAAAGTTATACTTTGCTCCTTCCACAATCCTTTTTCCAAACTTTCTCTTCGTTATTTTTATATGTAGTATTTGCATCCATAAATTACGTGAGGTCAAAAGGGGAGGTCCAGGAAAATTTCACCAAATCTCACCAGGGGGAGGGAGGGAGTCAATTAAAATCTCACATCAACTTTTAGTTAAGAAAATATACGTTTTTTCTTTAATATTTTTTAGCAAAAGTTAAGAAAAAATGCTCAGATTAGTCAAAACAGCAAATCATTTGCCAGTCAGCCGTGAAAATTAAAGTTAGAATCATGTTTTCGATGACAATGTGTTTTTGTATAAAATTTTGCGATCTGGATGGTAATTTTCATGCCGATAAAACAAAACTAGTGGTTGACAAAATCTCACGATGAGGGGAGGGGGATCCAGCAAAATTTCACCAAGGGAGGGGTTCAAAATTTGGAAAAAGTACCTCACGTAATTTATGGACGTTCCCTAGTCCCCTATTCTAAGCGAAATTGAGTATCGGACGGAGATAAGGCTTCTTCCCTAGACTCTTATTAGATCCTACAAAAAAAAATTTGGTGATAATACCCAGATATTGTTCTTTTTCAATGTTCAACATTTAGTATCACTTTTTAATCTCCCCATCTTTATTTTAAAGCTGTTTTCGGAGCGAGTTTTTGGGTAATAAATAATAAAGTTTGAACAAGATAATGCACTACATTAAGTCATTTGAACACTTTCGAAATTGAAAAACAAACGGTTTGATTAAAACAAAAAAGTTTTTGATAAAATAATGGTCTAGTTTTCGAAGTTGGTTTTACTATCATTTGATTTTAATTTAAAGATGCATTTTTCATGCTACAGATAAATAGCTTTCTTAAGCAGGGGGTTTACCAACGAATACATTTGCCTGAAAATATATTCAATTAGGGTGGAATTTATGTTAGGTAAATTATATTCTTGATAAAAGTAGCTTGTACAAACTGTAACATTGTATTCTACAAAATATAACTTTTGAATGTTTTTTCCTTTTCAAAGAAGAAGTGCAATTAAAGGAAAAACGGTGTACTCAAGTTGGTTATCTTTATTTAACATTCTCAAGGCTATTAAGTGTGTTAGATAAAAATGAGAAAACGAGATTTCCTGGTTTAAAGTTAGCAGTAAAGTACTATAAGATAAGAGCAAATTTCAAATAATTGATTGCCAGGAATTCCTTCATATACAATGCATTAATATTTGTAACGTAAATTAAAAAAGCCTCCTCAAAAATATATACATTTAGTATGCATCCAAATGTTTTGAAAAATAAATATTTACGCTAATAAGAAATATTTCAAAACCTAAAATGTTGTAGGTAATTAAATTATTTTGAATCCCTCATTGAAAAATGATTTAAAGATGCATGAACACTGAACAGGGTATATACCTTATTCATTTTACTATAAATACTCAATTGGAATTTAACCTCTCTGTGAATACATAATATCTCATCCATCAATAATGGAGCTGGATACAGGAAAGCTTCATTAAGTATTCCGGTTTCATGTTCTGCGCTTTCTTGCACTAATAACAAAAACCTGTTTCCCTCTTTTTAACGTCACCAATCCCTGAATAATATATGGGGCATTGGTGCATCTTTATCGAGTGGTTTGTATCAGGCAGTAAAATTGAATCGAATATTATTCTATTCGATTTTCGAAAATAATCGATTTCACGAACTAGTCTCAGCCTGCATTCTTGTGGAAAGGAAAGACATAAGAAAAAGAAGGAAATATGATTAGCTTATACTTTAGGATGCTTCTAATGAAACACGGCCACGTTCTTTGAAAGTTAATTTTGTCACTTGCAATTTTTTTATCGTCGGAAAGAAGTATTTAATTAATAGACTCCTTTGACGTGGTTTAAAGTTTTGGAAACATATGTCTTCTAGATACCAGAATGGAGGAGCGTAGTAATTATACTCTTTAGTGAAATTCGTTCAAAGGCTGATTTTATTAAATATTTTTACTGCGTTGTGTTGAAAAAGGAAAGCAACGTAGAGTAACGTTAGCATCGTAAATAATCATTAAGTTAAATATCATTCTGATAGGAAGAAAAATAGGAAACATATATTTCAGTTGTTTTAAAATAGGGGATATGGAGAAGATAATACAAAACAGTTACATCTCGTTTATTTACGAAGAAAAATAAATAAAATATCTAGAAGATATGAGCTGGTTAGAACGCAAGTGGTAAAAGTCCACTGAATGTAGTTTTAAGTAATTAAGGTAACACCGGCGCCTGTGTTGTTCCTATGGAGAAGACGTACAGGGTACTTTATGAGCTTTTGACTTAGCCAACTACCACACTAGGTAAAAAATCTTGAAAGAAATCCATGTTGTTGTTTTTTTTTCGTATTTTTGGACCACTTCCATCCTGAGCAGCTCATACGGATAAATTTATTTTATGAAATATTTTAGAATAATAAATCAAAAGTAAATGGTTGATTTAATGACTAACAGCTTACACAGTCGGTGTTAAGACTTCCCTTTTGGGTTAATAGTTTATGACTCAGAGAATGGTTAAATTGAACGTTTAGTTCTCGGATGTGGAGAAAATAATATATTTGTGAAAGCCCCTTCACTCTTATATCAATGTTGTCAATCTACGTAGCATTTCCATGAAGTGTGTGTGACAGAGAAAAATTCATAACAATTATCAAACTTATAGCTATTAAATTTTATTATTATATTCTATATTATTATAATTTTATTAAATCATTAAATTCTTCTAAAGCTCTTCTATTGAATTCTACTAAAAGTAGTCACACTGTCTTATGCAACACTTGCTCATAGAAAATAAATATATTTTATAATCTAATGCAGATAAATATGCTCTCAATTGAAAACCAATTCTTCTAACAGTTTCTATACTACCCAGGTCAAAATTTATGCTAGAATTTCTTTGCTAGACAAGCATAATATGCTATGTTTAAGCTAGGAAAAATAGCTTAAACTAGCATAATTGTTTGCTAGTTCCAGCATAATCACCTAGCATGGTTATGTGTGTATTGGCCCACTTTTTATGCTAACTAGCATAAAAAATCTAGCTTGTATTGCTAGAAAATGATCACTATTCTAGCATGCGTTGCTAGAAAATATTTGGTATTCCAGCATGTGTTGCTGGAAAATGATCACTATTCTAGCATGCGTTTGCTAGAAAAGTCAAAATTTATGCTAGAATTTCTTTGCTAGACAAGCATAGTATGCTATGTTAAGCTAGGAAAATAGCTTAAACTAGCATAATTGTTTGCTAGTTCCAGCATAATCACCTAGCATGGTTATCTGTGTATTGGCCCACTTTTTATGCTAATTAGCATAAAAAATCCAGCTTGTATTGCTAGAAAATTATCACTATTCTAGCATGTGTTGCTGGAAAATGACCACTGTTTTAGCATGTGTTGCTGGAAATGACCGCTATTCTAGCATGTGTTGCTAGAAAAGAACAGCTATTCTAGCATATTTTGCTAGAAAATTACCACCATTCTAGTGTGTGATGCTGGAAAATTATTGCTAATCTAGCATGTATTGCTGGAAAATGACCACTATTCTAGCATGTATGGCTGGAAAAAGTTTGCCGTCCTAGCAAGTGTTGCTAGAAAAAGATTGCTAATCTAGCATATAAATGTAGCTTGTGTTGCTAGAAAATGCATGCCATGCTAGCATGCAAAATCTAGCTTGTGTTGCTAGAAAACGCATGCTATGCTAGCATGCAAAATCTAGCTTATGTTGCTGGAAAATATTTGCTATTCTAGTATTATTTTTCTAGCATCAGATGCTGTTTATTTGTATATTATTCTAGCATTATTTTTCTAGCATCAGTTGCTGTTATTTTTATATTATTTTAGCATTACTTTTTTGCCATGAGTTGCCTTTATTTTTTACATAGCCTATTATAGTGCTGGCTATAGCAATACTTTTCTAAATCTTCAGTTTTAATTTCAGTTTTTTCTAAAAGAGCATGTATATTACCATTATTACCTGCAGTTGTTCTAATTTTTTATTATTCTATTAACTTTTTTTCAACCATTTAAATAAATTTATTTTTTTTAAATAAAAAAAGAATAAAGTTTAACATTTAAAAATATTTATTTTTAGAGCTTCAACATTTCAAAACATCTTGCATCTTGTTTTTTTTTTCATCTCAGGCAGGTCCTTTTCATATTTCATCAATTTTCTTCTCATTTGATCTTAAATAGAAATAGAACAATAAATAACAAAATATGACTATAAATGATTAATGAAAATGCACTTAATTAAATTGAATTCTAATTTAATTTCAAACACCAGTACTTCATTTCTATTTCAAAATCCCAGATTTTTTTAGTTACCAACACATTTCTGTCTTAAGCTTAAAATCCTTCAAAAAGTTCATTTGTATTTAATAAAAGAACATTTTCTGTAGTTGTTGGCAGAAGTTTAAATTTTGGCCTTATTTTTATTCAAATTTCTAAATATTAAAAAAAAAATTTAATAAACACACTTTGCAGGATTTTCAGTTTTAGAATATTAGCTCTCAGAAAAAAACAATTATTTATTTAGTTCATATTTTTAAAAAAATGCTTCCTAACCCAGTCGGTTACCTTAGGAGTGAAATTTCCAAAAAAAAATTCCTGGGGAAACACAGAAACGCTCTTTTTAACACGGTTGGGGGGGAATGGTTTTTTTTGTTCATTTGGTCTAAACTGGTTTTTTTTACAAAAATTTTTCCTTAACACATAAATACAAATATGTCTGGTTGTTTTCATTTATGAATGCATTAAATATAAATAGTTAATCAATTCAGCTCTTAACTAAGTGACTTAATTTATTAATTAAAATTAATTTTATTTAGTTAAAAAAGTTCAAATTATATATAAACCATAAAAAAAACCAAGGGAGTCTTTTTAGAGCATTAAAAAACCAACTGGTTTTTATATAAATGCATATTATAATTATTATATTTAAAAATCCGGTGCTTAATTGATTAAAAAAAATTGGTTTTTATTATGCATTCAAATATCCAGTTCTTAACGAATTAAAAAACCAAATAGGTTTTTTATAAAAAAAAACCAAGGGAGTCTTTTTAGAGCATTCCAAGTGGTTCTTATAATGGAAATTTAAAAATCTGGTACTTAGTTGATTAAAAAAACAATTGGTTTTTATTATGCATTCAAATATCTAGTTCTTAATGAATTAAAAAAAAACAAAAGGGTTTTTTATAAAAAAAACCCCAAGGGAGTCAGTCTTTTTAGCGCGTTAAAAAACCAACTTTTTTTATAATTCATATTTAAAAACCCAATGCTTAATTGATTAAAAAAGCCAGTTGGTTTTTATTATGCATTCAAATATCTGCTCTTAATGAATTAAAAAACCAAATGGGTTTTTAATAAAAAAACAAGTCTTTTTAGAGCATTAAAAAACAACTAGTTCTTATAATGCATATTTAAAAATTTGGTGCTTAATTGATTAAAAAAAATTGGTTTTTATTATGCATTCAAATATCTAGTTCTTAATAAATTAAAACCAGGAGTCTTTCTAAGAAAATTTCAATTGCCTTGTTTCAAAAAATTGCATAGCTTTACAGCATTAATGTCAGAAGCATTTAATATATTTTGTTCAAAAGATAATCAATCAATGACTTTAAACCCAAAAGTTTAACTAAAAAAAAAAATTCTGTGTTTTCATAAAAAACCAAATGGGTTAAACCGTGCCAACCTTGCTTTTTAATATAAAGCTAATTATAATTTACAAACACTTGTGACAAAAGTTACCTACTTTACTTTATCCAATGTCCATCCGTGGCTTTTTGAGCAAATGAACTGGACGACAGGCAGGGGGGGGGGCACATCAGAAGCCGCAGTGGAGGTGGGCCTGCAACAAAAGTTAATTAAATGGTTACAAAACTTATTATTTAGACACTGCTGAAAAGTAAAAAATTTATAAATAAATCAGGGTTATGTTAATCCTTCCAGGGAGGAATCAAATTCCTGGGGACCCATCCCAATGAATATTTAAATGTGTTCCCCTGAAATATTTAATTTCTGGTAAAAAAAAAAGGTGTATTTATTCAAAAAACAACATTAGTTGAGGCTTAAAAATTAGAATATTTAAGTCAAATTTCAAAAACAATCCTGGGGAAACACAGAAACCCAGTTTTAATGTAAAGCTAATTATAATTTACAAACACTAATGACAAAAGTTACTTACTTTACTTTATCCAATGTCCATCCGTGGCTTTTCGAGCAAATGAACTGGACGACAGGCAGGGGGGCACATCAGAAGCCATCCCAATGCAGTGGAGGTGGGCCTGCGACAAAAGTTAATTAAATGGTTACAAACCTTATTATTTAGACGGTGTGCAGAAATGTAAAAAATTTATAAATAAATCAGGGTTTTGTTAATTCTTCCAGGAAGGAATCATAAATTCCTGGGCCCATCCCAAGGAATATTTAAATGTGTTCCCCTGAAATATTTAATTTCTGGTAAAAAAAAAAGGTGTATTTATTCAAAAAACAACATTAGTTGAGGCTTAAAAATTAGAATATTTAAGTCAAATTTCAAAAACAATCCTGGGGAAACACAGAAACCCAGTTTTAATGTAAAGCTAATTATAATTTACAAACACTAATGACAAAAGTTACTTACTTTACTTTATCCAATGTCCATCCGTGGCTTTTCGAGCAAATGAACTGGACGACAGGCAGGGGGGCACATCAGAAGCCATCCCAATGCAGTGGAGGTGGGCCTGCGACAAAAGTTAATTAAATGGTTACAAACCTTATTATTTAGACGGTGTGCAGAAATGTAAAAAATTTATAAATAAATCAGGGTTTTGTTAATTCTTCCAGGAAGGAATCATAAATTCCTGGGCCCATCCCAAGGAATATTTAAATGTGTTCCCCTGAAATATTTAATTTCTGGTAAAAAAAAAAGGTGTATTTATTCAAAAAACAACATTAGTTGAGGCTTAAAAATTAGAATATTTAAGTCAAATTTCAAAAACAATCCTGGGGAAACACAGAAACCCAGTTTTAATGTAAAGCTAATTATAATTTACAAACACTAATGACAAAAGTTACTTACTTTACTTTATCCAATGTCCATCCGTGGCTTTTCGAGCAAATGAACTGGACGACAGGCAGGGGGGCACATCAGAAGCCATCCCAATGCAGTGGAGGTGGGCCTGCGACAAAAGTTAATTAAATGGTTACAAACCTTATTATTTAGACGGTGTGCAGAAATGTAAAAAATTTATAAATAAATCAGGGTTTTGTTAATTCTTCCAGGAAGGAATCATAAATTCCTGGGCCCATCCCAAGGAATATTTAAATGTGTTCCCCTGAAATATTTAATTTCTGGTAAAAAAAAAGTGTATTTATTCAAAAAACATTAGTTGAGGCTTAAAAATTAGAATATTTAAGAGTCAAATTTCAAAAAAAAACCTGGGGAAACACAAAAACCCACTTTTAATGTAAAGCTAATTTTTTTTTATTTAAATGAATTAACAGTTCTGTATATTCTGAAAGTGGTCAAAAATGTATTGATATTATAATTTCTGTGTGATATAATAATTTTTTAATATAATTAATTAACTAATCAAGGGAAGAAGTTCACTGCCATCTCATTGGTGAGATGCCCATTCTGAAAGGGTGAATGAATAATTGTACTATTAGTTATTAAAATTTTTATCCTTCTTTCACTTACTATACTTACCAAATTTTGATATCAATAATTATTTTTTGCAATCATAAATATGGTTACATTTGATACATTACTAAATAAATCAAGATAATGATTATAATTTGATACATTACTGAAAAATGTGAAATACATTACATTACTTTTTTTTTTTTTTTTTTTTTTTTTTTTTTTTTTTTTTTTTTTTTTCATGAGCTCGTCAATTCTGTATATGTTTACATATTTTACAGTAAAGTTTATATTAAATAATACTATTTAATGGATAAATAAATAGTTTTAGATAAAGAGCACGTAATTTTCCCTATTGAATTTGGCTCAACTAATTAGTGTAAACGGCCAAAAGGCGTAAAAATCTAATTCAAGATGGCGGCGTCCTGTGAAACCTGCAAAACTGACATCATTGAGGCTACGGATAAAATATCCTGCTGCGGAAATTGTAAGCTGGATTTTCACTTTAAGTGTGCGGGATTTACACAGTCTGGATTTAGAAATCTCTCGAAAGAAAAGAAATCAAGTTGGTTGTGTCCTCCTTGTAAGAATATCGGGAAATATAATATTGAAATATCTGGAGATTTGAAAACATTTATTATTGATACTATCAGTGACTTGATGCATAAGCAACAAAGTGCTTTGATCAAGCACATGGATTGTGAATTAGGAACTTCCTTAAACTTGTGCCACACCCAACTATCGGAAATCAAGCATGAGATGTCGGATCTTGTTTCCTCTATCAAATCTTGTCAAGATGATATTCAGAAGTTATATCGGGAGAATGCTCTGATGCTCAAGGAAATCAATGAGTGCAAAACAAGAATAGCTGATTTGGAACAATACTCCAGATGTAACATGATTGAAATAGCGGGAGTACCTGAAAAAAATCCTGAGAATTTATTGGATGTCTTGTGTGAAATTGGTAGACACCTAGATATTGAAGTGGATAGGAAATTTGTTGACATCATCCATAGAGTTCCTTCTCACAACCAATCACGTAAGCAACCATGCACAATTGTGGCGAAGTTTTTGAAGAAATCTGACAAGGAGCAGTTTCTGTTAAGAGCAAGGATAAAGAGAGGTCTAAATGCAAACAAGCTTGGTTTTGGAACGGACAGTCAGATCTATATAAATGATAATCTGTCTTTTCATTATCGTAGACTTCATGCTACCGCTAGAGAATTGAGAAAAATAAATGTGTTAAAATATGTGTGGTTCAAAAATGGAAAACTACTGGTCAGACAAACTGATGGGTCAGAGGCAGTAATTATTAAATCATTGGAAGATTTGGATAGATTTAAGGTTTCTGATAAGGTATCAATTTCACCTGCTCATAGCAATGTTTAATTTTTCAAAAAAATTCAGTTTAAAAATCTATTTTCAAAATGCTAGAAGTCTAAAAAATAAATTAAATGACTTATATCTATCTGCTTTGGCTCAAGATTATGATATCATATGTTTTAATGAAACTTGGCTGAATGAAAGCGTAAGTGATTCTGAAATTTTGGATAATAGATATAATATAGTTAGGTGTGACAGATGTCCAAATCAAAGTAGTTTGTTGCGAGGAGGGGGTGTTTTGATTGCATTAGACAAAAAATTTAGTTTTGAAGTGTGTGAAAATACTATTAACAATCTGGAATATTTAATTTTAAAAGTTTCTGTGTCTCATTTGACTATTATGTATTTATGTGTTGTGTATTTTAGACCAAATACTAATGCTGACACGTACATGAATTTTTTTAGTCTTTTTTCCAATGATGTTGATATGATGTCCAAACCTATGCTTTTGTTGGGTGATTTTAATCTAAGTAAAATTAACTGGTCAGAGGAATCTGTTTTTCAATCTTTACCCTTAAATGAGAAGAATCTTTTTGATTTTTTGAGCTTGTGTAACTTTAAGCAGTTTAATCATTGTCTTAATCATCAGGGTAGAATCCTGGATCTTGTGATTAGTAACTTAACATCTGAGGTTTTTTCGATTACTCGTGCCGATGATGAGGAAATTCTTGTAAGAGAAGATGTCTACCATCCCTCACTGATTCTATCTGTTAAGTCTTTTGAGAGAATAAAGTCTAGAGAAGTTTCCTCGGGTGTTGAAAACTATAATTTTAGGAAGGGAAATTTTCACTTATTTTATGAACTCATGCGTGATTCAGATTGGAATTATCTCAGTGCTATTGATGATATAAATGAGGCTGTCTCCTCTTTCTATGCAGGAATATATAATATCTTAGATGCTTGTTTTCCCAAGTATGCACCCAAACAAAAAAAATTTCCAATCTGGTTCAATTCTGATATCATTTATCATATTAAGCTAAAAAATAGATTAAGAAAAAAAATGTGTGATAATGTAATATTAATAAATGCCTACAAAGCTTTGAGACGTATTGTCAAAGTTAAAATTAGAGATGCATATAAACACTATATAAATATAACTAATGATAATTTAGTAAATGATGCATCTAATTTTTGGGCTTTTGTGAGAAGTTGTAAAAATAATTGTAATGAGTGTAATTCAATGACATATAAAAATCAAAATTTGACCAAAAATGTTGACATTGCTCAAGCTTTTGCTAAACATTTTAGTTCTGTTTATTCACAGAGTTCAAATTTTGTATCAAATGTTAATACTAATAAAAGGGATAATTTTTGTCATGATTTTAACCACATTTCAGTTTCTGAAATTATGTCGGAAATTAAATCCTTGAAGGGAAATAAATCTGCTGGACTTGATAAAATTCCTCCATATCTCATTAAGGGTTGTGCTGAGTTTTTTGTTTACCCTCTGTTAATTTTATTCAATAAATCCCTAAAAACTAACATTTTTCCGGTTGCATTTAAAAAATCCAAGATTACTCCTATTTTTAAGAAAGGAAATAGAGCAGATATCGAAAATTATAGACCTATTACTATTCTGTCTGTTTTCTCTAAGATCTTTGAGGGTGTAATACAAAAACGTATTTTTCTTAGTATAGGTCAACGTATATCAGATGTTCAGCATGGATTTTTAAAAGGACGATCAACAGTAACAAATTTGTTGTCTTTAAATTCGGAGATAGTTTTGGCTCTGCATGAAAATAGACAAATTGATGTAGTATACACAGATTTTACAAAAGCATTTGATTCTGTTGATTTTGGCATTTTGATGAGGAAACTTATTGATTTTGGATTGAATGGTGGATTGGTAAAGTGGATTTATTCTTATTTAACTAATAGACACTTAGTTGTTTCATATAAAAATTGTTTGTCTAGTGTTTTTACCAGTTCATCGGGGGTACCCCAGGGCTCAACACTGGGACCATTGTTATTTATTTTGTTTATAAATGATTTACCTGAATGTTTAAGTTATTCCAAATGCCTTATGTTTGCTGATGATGCAAAAATATATAATCACATTTATAATTTTGATGATTGCAGCAATCTTCAAGATGATTTGATGTCACTAAACAGGTGGTGCTTGACAAATCGATTATTTCTAAATTACAAAAAATGTTCTATCATGACTTTTTCGCATAAGTATTCCAATTTAATTTATAACTATTGTATTGATAATATTTTTTTCTCTAGATGTAATAGTGTATTTGATCTTGGTGTAAAATATGACTGTAAATTTTCATTTTCTGATCATATTTCAAATATTGTTTCTTGTTCTTTCAAGAATTTAGGTTTTATATTAAGGGCTTGCAGGGAACTTAATTCAGCATCCAAAATTTCAATTTTCAATTACTTAGTCAGATCTAAGTTAGAATATGCTTGTATAGTTTGGGATCCTCATTATGATATTTATATTAAAATGATAGAAAAAATTCAGAATATCTTTTTAAGACACTTGTTTTTTACTGAAAATGGATATTGTAATACTTATATGCCAAGCCAGATTTTGAGAGAAAATTTTAAAATTCAAGATCTGCAATCCAGGCGTAAATTTTTGTTAATGTTATTTTTTCATAAACTATTAAATAAAAACATTGACAGCAATACTTTAACTCAAAATATATTTATAATAGTTCCAAGGCATTCTGCAAGAAATAAATCTTTAAAATTTTTTGGAACTGATATAAGGACTGTCACAGATAAAAACTTCTATGTAAATAAATTTTGCTCACTCTATAATTTGTATACGGATCGTTTGGATATTTTTTCTATGTCTTTTTCAGTTTTCAAGCAAATCTGCATGTCCTTAATCTTCTAAATTTTTCTAATGTTTCTATATGCATTTGTTTATTGTGTTCTTTGGTTGTCTGGCTTTTGATGGTTGTTGGGTGTTCTTGTGATTTTTTTTTTCTGTACTG
The DNA here is from genome assembly GCA_963680715.1 of Tetragnatha montana. NCBI lineage: Eukaryota > Metazoa > Arthropoda > Arachnida > Araneae > Tetragnathidae > Tetragnatha > Tetragnatha montana. The sequence continues at coordinate 267,031 of OY796675.1, read as the reverse complement.
GCAAATGTAATTGGACCGAAAGGTCTGTTTTTTGTCTAAATAAATAAAATAAAAAAAATAAAATAAAATAAAAAATAAAAAATCATGATATTTTTTGTGTAAAAATTGAAATCAATCTTTGAGTTTATTGATTAGTTAAATCACTCTTACCCATTAAAGTAATGTTTATTTCTTTAAAACAATAAATAATAAGTGATAAAAAATAAATCATTGATATTTTTGTAGAATAAGAAAAAAATTGGATTGGAAAACAAAACTAAAAATATAAAAACAAGCTTTTGGTAAAAATCATCTAAACATTTTAAAAAGTTGATAACAGGTAAAAAAAAGTATAGGATTTTAATTCTTGATTAGTTTATGAAATTATTGATTCCAAACCCTTGCTATTTACAGCATTTTCATAATCAAGGGTCAATATGGTAGTAATACTTGTTTTTGAAATTGCAGGCAATTGTATAGATGCTAAATGTATACTAAGTATAAAAATAAAGTTTAAAAATTTTAATGCAAATAATTTTACAAGCCATTTTTAAAACATACAACTAATTAATTTCTTTAAATTGTGGTAGTTAACATTTTTCATTTTGAGGGTCAAATTTTGAAACAAATTTCCTGGGGGAAACCAGAAACAACCTTTTTAATAAAAAAACCCCTAATTATTAAAACTCTGAGACAAGTTACTTACTTTAATCAACGCCTATCCAGGGCTTTTCATTTTCCAGTTGGGACATCGTGAGCAGCCAGTTTCATAGAGGGGAGGTGGGCCTGAAGGTAGAAGACAAAAGTTAATTCAATAGTTATGAATATTACAATTTTGAAGGGGGGCTGAATTGTAAAAAAAAACTTTGTTGGTAATAAATTAGGGTTTTGTAAATCTTTCGGGCAGGTATTCCTGGACCATCTCATTCATAATCTCATACAGTTATCGTGTTGTGTTGTGAAACGGTTTTAACCATTAAAAAGTTTGTTTAAATTTAATTAAGAAGGTAGTGGTAGCATACTCAAATTACATGAATATGAAAATAAATAAGGTTGATAAGGTAAATTTTTAAACAAATTTCACCCAGAACCCCAATTTCTAATAAAATAACTAATTATAAAAACACTCAAGACAAGTTACTTACTTTAATCAACGCCTATCCAGGGCATTAGTGCTGGCCTAGTGTCCAGTTTAGGAAATATTGAAGAGTCATCGTGAGCAGACAGATTCATACAGGGGAGGTGGGCCTGAAGGTAGAAGACAAAAGTTAATTCAATAGTTATGAATATTACCATTTTGATGGGGGGCTGAATTGTAAAAAAACTTTGTTGGTAGTAAATTAGGGTTTTGTAAATCTTTCGGGCAGGAATTCCTGGGCCATCTCATTCATAATCTTATACAGTTATCGCGTTGTGTTGTGAAACGGTTTTAACCGTTAAAAAGTTTGTTTAAATTTAATTAAGAATGTAGTGGTAGCATACTCAAATTACATGAATATGAAAATAAATAAGGTTGATAAGGTAAATTTTTAAAACAAATTTCACCCAGAATCCCAATTTCTAATAAAATAACTAATTATAAAAACACTCAAGACGAGTTACTTACTTTTATCAACGCCTATCCAGGGCATTAGTGCTGGCCTAGTGTCCAGTTGTAGGAAATATTGAAGAGTCATCGTGAGCAGCCAGATTCATACAGGGGAGGTGGGCCTGAAGGTAGAAGACAAAAGTTGATTCAATAGTTATGAATATATTACCATTTTGAAGGGGGGGGGGGGGGGCTGAATTGTAAAAAAAAAAAGCTTTGTTGGTAGTGTGGTGGATTCAAACACAATACCCTTATTCTAGCCTGGCCACGAGAGGAGCTTGGAACTTTCATGTTTCGGAGTTGGCAGCGAGAACAGTATAAAAAGGAGTTGCTTCAATGTTTATTTTTTACTTGCCTTTTGCAATTTTAGCTCCTACCTTTTATTTTTAATGTTGAATAAATTGTTTGTTATTAACATTGAAGCAACTCCTTTTTATACTGTTCTCGCTGCCAACTCCGAAACATGAAAGTTCCAAGCTCCTCTCGTGGCCAGGCTAGAATAAGGGTATTGTGTTTGAATCCACCACAGTAGTAAATTAGGGTTTTAAAAGTTTGTTTAAATTTAATGAAGCTAGTGGTATCAAGTATCATACTCAAATTCAGATATAAAAATGAATATTAACTGAAAATAAGAATTAAGAGAAAAATCTTACAATTAAATCCCAATTATAATTATTTATATTAATGGCTTAAAATAAAATTATAGGTGATCAATTATAGGTACTGACTTTTCACTTATTCAACAAAGTAGCCTTTTAATTCACAAACAAAAAAAAACAGGAAGACTTATTTAGATACTCTAGTTCATATATCTTTTTGTATTTTGATAAAAAAAAATACACACATATACAGCTTTTAATTACTAGCCTTTTTCTAAGTTACATAATCTATAATAGAAAGTAAAATATTCGAAACGCACGAAAAACCCTAAAAAATTTGATTATGATGTTTCTAATACTTTAGGACTAGTCAGGAAGAAGGTGGACTAGTCAGGTGGAAGGTGGTCAGTTTTAAACTAAATTGCTAAAAACAATTAAGATCAAAATAAAACACCATTAAAATATCTCAATTAAAAGTTTGTACAGTTTGAAATATATTTTTTAATTTTCATATATCAACTCAGTTCATTTTCACTGAGGGTTCCTCCTATGGAAGAGCCGCTACTGGCATCAGTCAAAATATAGAAAGATTAAAAGTTACTATGTACTCTTTTAAATACTTATTTTGTTCATTGTAAGATGATAAAGTAGTAGGACATCGTCTTAACAGCCCGTCGGCTAATCCACCAAATCTTATTAGACAACATATATGTATCTACGCATTTAAATGGTGGAAAAATAAACTAAATAAATAACTTATCTAAATAAAATATATCAAGCATTTAACTTACTGGAAATAAGGACGCCACGCGATGCGGCGCCATTCCGCCATTTCTTCTTCTTCGTGATGGTGACGTAATGGTAAACAAACTAGGCATTGCCATTTCAGAAAGTAGTAAAATCCAATAAATTCCAAAACTACGTGTGGCTCATTTTATAAAATAAAAATTATGCTCGATTGGAAAAATCATCAAGCTTTCAAAAGGAATCTTGATGAAAATGTAAATTTTCATAGTTTTAGATAGCTGTGAAGGTATAACGAATGACAAGAATAAACTTTATCGCCCATCCATTCTGTTGGTTAATGCGTGGGGTATCTCCGCTCAGTGGGGATCTCTCGCTCGTAATTTTAGGTTCTCATTTACCCTCGCTCTGCTTTATTCTTATTTAACTTCATTAATAGTTCACATTATGACATTATTTTCGCTTTAATTTATACACTAATGCATGCATGTATCTTATTTTATTGTGGGGAAAATATATTATTTACAGGCATTTCACTGTCGAAATAATGCATTTTTCTCGTTTTTAACCCAATAAATACTTTTCATATATTTTTCTTTGATATAATCTTAAAGAGTACTTCAAAATATACATCTTTTCAAATTTTCAAGCGATTTGTTACATATTTAGGGTTTTTTAAAGTCGAAAAAGAAAACGGTATTTTGAGTAAAAAAACACAAGTCCGAAAAAGCCCAATAATTTGTATTTAATAATAAGTTTGAATTTTTTTCAATTTTTATTTTTGTAGTTAAGTAATGTGGTAAGCTTTTTCCAGAAATTCGGGTTGCTATGGTGATTCTGACGTCATCCAGGAATTTTCAAACACAAAAGTGGTTTACTTGTCTTTGTAAGAATCCATTGCATTTTTTGGAGGTATATGAAAAAGGGGGAAAGGGGAAAAATATGAATGAACCCCCAAGTGTTTTACATTACGGTATTCCCTTTGATTAGTAGATTAAGAATATGTAAAGTATGAGGGGGTGGGTCCCATATTTCGGGAGTCTTTCCGGTTTTATTGAAAAACTGAATATGGGCGTCACGCCCGGAGTTTTAAAGCTAAAGGTCTAAAATTTTCGTATTTTTACTTCCTCAAAATTCCCTTTTGAACCATCGAACACACTAAGGGGTAGTACCCATATTTAGAGGTTTCGGGTCCATGTGCTCGTTCTAATTTTCTAATCCTAGCACCCCTGATTCTTTTTCCCGGTCTTTCTTCTAACACGGTTCTTAAAGGTCTTTAAGAGTTCTTCAAGAATCTGGTTACTGCTAAGCTTTCTGACAATTATTTGTAAAGAAATATGCGAAAAACCGTCTTGGAAAACGAAACAATGAATTGAATTGTCTCTGGATCACGCAATTTTTACACTGTTTGTTAGTGATTCATACTGTTCGAATTTCCACTTTAAATGCTTTCATAAAATATAAATCACTAAGCTGTGATCATAATAGATCCGCAGCTATTCAGCGTTAAAATTAGCATGTGTTAGGCTTAACGCACCACGAGGGGTCCTTTCTCGCCAAACACTACGGTTTTCATCACTTAGCTCTAAAACACCGATCGAGTATACATTTACACAGTTTATTGCAATACATTAAGCCAGATTAGATTGTCTGAAACACATCGGTATGTTTTTACATTGGTATCAATATTTCCAAAATTTTAATCTAACACCCCTGGTTCTTTTTTCCGGTCTTTCTAACATGGTTCTTAAAGGATTTTAAGAGTTCTTCAAGAATCTGGTTACTGCTAAGCTTTTCGACAGTTATTTCTAAAGAAATCTGTGAAAAACCGTCTTGGAAAACCAAACAATGAATTTAATTGTCTGGATCACGCAATTTTTACACCACTTCTTAGTATGTCATACTGTTCGAAGCCCACTTTAAATGCTTTCATAAAATATAAATCACTAAGCTGTGGTCATAATAGATCCGTAGCTATTCAGCGTTAAAATTAGCATATGTGTTAGGCTTAACGCACCACGAGGGGTTTGTTCCCGCCAAACACTACGGTTTTCGCCTCTTATGTTAGCTCTAAAAATACCGATCGAGTATATACATTTGCACAGTTTATTGCAATATATTATAAGGCAGATTATATTGTCCGAAACAAATTTGTGTAAGTTTTTACATAGGTATGCATCAATATTTCCAAAAATTTTCATACAGGTATATCGAATTATCCAGTATGTTTTGGAATTGATATCAAAATTTCTTTATTTTTAGAGAAAATGTTTTTAAACAAATTAATATAATTTTATTTAACTAATTGAAATACACTAATCAATTATAATTAACCCCTGAAATAAATGTCACATTTACAACTCAATTATACTGCTACTACTATTATCACTGCTAAAATGACTTATTCTGAAAAAATTTAAAAAAAAAACCCTTAGTTTAAACTACGTTTAAACAAAAAAATAGGTTTACTAAAAAAGTTTTTTTTTAAATATTCTCTTTTAAAAATAATTAAATAAATCCATACAAATAACTCTTAATTTTCCCGCTAGATGGCTGTATCAAAAATCGGCTGGAAAAGCTTCTCTACAACAGGCTCGAAAGTCACGTGACTGCCTCTCCCATCCGATATTCCTTCGACCTAGCTCTCCATGCTATGAAAGTAGCTTTTACAGCTTAAAAGCATTGGATGCTTGTTACCAAGCATGCCATGCTATTGTTGGGGGTAAGCTAGGTACATAGCATCCCATGGTGGAAAGCATAAAAAAGCATAACATAGCACATCAAGGTACCTAGCTCTCCGTGCTATGAAGATAGCTTGGTTTGCTAAAAAGCATTGCATACTTGTTACCTAGCATGCCATGCTATTTTTTCGTAAGCTAGCTACATAGCATCACATGCTGGCAAGCATAAAAAAGCATAAAATAGCTGATCAAGCTACCTAGCTCTCCATGCTATGAAGATAGCTTGGTTTGCTAAAAAGCATTGCATACTTGTTACCTAGCATGTCATGCTATTTTTTCGTAAGCTAGCTACATAGCATCACATGCTGGCAAGCATAAAAAAGCATAAAATAGCTGATCAAGCTACCTAGCTCTCCATGCTATGAAGATAGCTTGGTTTGCTAAAAAGCATTGCATACTTGTTACCTAGCATGTCATGCTATTTTTTCGTAAGCTAGCTACATAGCATCACATGCTGGCAAGCATAAAAAAGCATAAAATAGCTGATCAAGCTACCTAGCTCTCCATGCTATGAAGATAGCTTGGTTTGCTAAAAAGCATTGCATACTTGTTACCTAGCATGTCATGCTATTATTTCGTAAGCTAGCTACATAGCATCACATGCTGGAAAGCATAAAAAAGCATAAAATAGCAGATCAAGCTACCTAGCTCTCCATAGCATCCCATGCTGGCAAGCATAAAAAAGCATAACCTAGCATAAATATCTAGCATACATAGCAAAAACTAGCAAAATCTAGCATATTTGTTTGCTAGTTCCAGCATAAAATTTTGACCTGGGTAGACAGCAACGTTAGTTGACCCTATGACGTCACTAAAGAACAAAGTAGTTCCCATCGCGGTGTCTGAAATTTGAGTGTAATGAAGAACGCCAATTAAAAAATATGATTATTTTGTTAAACCCATGTATATATAGTGCCTTTTTATCACGATTTGCGTACCGAAACTCCTCGTAGTAACCCAACAGGCTTTGTGTTTACCCATTTTCTCCTTCCGCGTATAGTGACGTACTGGGTTCAGGAAACGTTGGGCTGTCGAGTAGAAACAGTTTTACTCAAAACACCAAATTTGGTGTTTTGACTGGTTTTTGAAATAAAATAAACGCTTTGATTTCAGTATGGCCGACAGCCGAGTTATTACCTGGATGGGCAAAACGAAAGCACTTTGCGTCAACTGCGGGACGGCTCAACGCTGAACGGAATCCGAAAAATCAAGCACCACTACTACGGTCAAGTAGCTTCAAGCCAACCCTTTCCCACCGCCAACAGTAAGTAGAGTAGTAGTACTCCTCATTTCAGGAAGGAATTCGTCTATGTGTTATTGATGTGTTAGTTTGTGGTGAAATATCTCAAAAGCGGGTTTTTACAAGGCCATCTAGACACATAAGGCCAGAGAAGCTCGAAATCTTGTGAAGCTTGAAATCTTGAGCGACGTTCTACCTACTATTTCGCGACATCATCGCTTTTTGGACAACAGCGCATCTCCAGTCTGAAGGGAGCGTGCAAGGTTTCAGACTGGAGTTGCGCTGTTGTCCAAAAAGCGATGATGAAGCCAAATTATGTGTCTAGATGGCCGTGGTTTTTATGTGGATATTACAACAAAGATAAAATGAATTTAAACTTGAAGAAATCTGGATGTTTTATGAAGTTAACATTCGAGGCCTTAGGAGTAGGTAATTTCTTAGCGAAGGGGTATTCATTAATTTAAACGTCAGCTTTTGATAGCAGAATATAGCCAAAAAAGGCAAATTCACTTTTCGGGTTCTATGGTAAATATAATTATGTATCGATCTATACATGAGTGGTAACAGGTTAAACCTTATTACTGTACACAGTATGGAGAGATATACATAACATATACAAGTAAACCACTGAAATGAGCACCTCGTAGACAACTATTTTCAACCAAATTCATGTATTGTTGGTGAAAACTTAAACCCAAATTTGTCTTAATAATTATTATATTATGTGTCAGTCTTCCCATTTGCGCTGACAACTAAGCGAAAGTGTAATTCAATTCTTAATAACTTAATTTATACAGGGTCGTCCTTAATTCATGGTACAAACTTCTAGGGGTGTTAGAATACACCTAGACGAACAAGAATTGGTATAGGAAGGGGGGTCGCAGATACGCCGTTAAAGAGCTAGGACCTAATGTAGTGCGAGTGCGTTTCAAAAGGCCGTTTTTAGAAGGCCCGTGTGACGAAACAAATCATAATAAAATGAAAAACATTATTGCATGAGGCACAGGAATATCCGTACTACTTAAATCCTCAATGTGATAGAAATTGGACCACTTGCTAAACCGTGGGGTGAGTTTTAAAACGTGCAATATTCATCTTTTAGCCAAAGAATGGAGTTCCCTTAATGGTACTTAGAAAAATGATGATCGGGGAAGGAATTTTCAATGATCATACAGTTCCAATGATCAATGTATGATCATTGAAAATTCCTTCCCCGATCATCATTTTTCTAAATACCATTACACTAATGTAAGGGAACTCCATTCTTTGGCTAAAAGATGAATATTGCACGTTTTAAAACTCACCCCACGGTTTAGCAAGTGGTCCAATTTCTATCACATTGAGGATTTAAGTAGTACGGATATTCCTGTGCCTCATGCAATAATGTTTTTCATTTTATTATGATTTGTTTCGTCACACGGGCCTTCTAAAAACGGCCTTTTGAAACGCACTCGCACTACATTAGGTCCTAGCTCTTTAACGGCGTATCTGCGACCCCCCTTCCTATACCAATTCTTGTTCGTCTAGGTGTACTCTAACACCCCTAGAAGTTTGTACCATGAATTAAGGACCACCCTGTATATCCAATGGATGATTGACTTTATAGAGATGTATAATTATGAATTTGACTTAGTTTCAATTCCTCTCTATGCTTATATATTTTGCGTTGAAAATAAAGTGAACAAATAATTTCCAATTTAATTTACTCGCCACTTCGGGTAAAAGAACGCGTTCAATTTTTATTCTCGATTTTTAACACATTTTTGTTAAAGCTAAGACTTTAATTTGTTATGTTGATTTGTGAGCCAATAAACTTATTTGGGGCTCTGGTTTTGAAATTCTCAATTTTATAGCCCGGAATCACTTAAATATTACTTAAGAATATTTAAATGAAAACTTTGTATCGTGCTATCTAATGTTTGAATCGTACCTTTTTTTATCATATAACTTCTCACCGAGGATAAACTTTCAAAGGAACCAAACTGGATAAATGGTAATATCCTCAGCATAACTTTTATTTCGAGACGGGAATTAAAAACTATTCATGTGACTAAACTTTGTAACGTCTACATTCTTACTTCTATTGCTCTTATAGTATAAACTAAGAATATTTGGTAATAAAATTTATAATTACGTTAGTTTGGAAATAAACCTTTCTTAAAGTCCCGCAGAAAAATTATTTCGCTGCATTTCCTTAAGAAAAACTTTTTTTATAACGTGGAAGCACGATCTAAATTATTCACTGGGACGATTTTGAAGAAGAATTAAATAATTCATTGGAAAACTGCAGGGAATTCACCAATATTGAAGAAGTGATTGCAAAAATAAACGAAGCAAAGAAAAACAGTACCAGACCAGGAAGAAAACTCAAGGAAAACACACCCCCATACTGGACTCAAAAATGTACTGCCCTACTAAGAAAAAAGAGACACCTCTTAAAAGAAGCAAAAAGGAAAATCTTAAGTCAAGCCTGGATAAGATATAAAGAAGCCGCCGCCCAGCTAAGAAAACTAATCAACACATTAAGAAGAAGTTATTGGGACAATATTTGTCTGGAAGCAGGTAATTCCAAAAATATATATAGAATACTAAACGCAATAAAAAATAAGAAAGAGGATGAAGTATTGTCAAATGCGATCATTGAAGTGGCAAACACTACCCTGACCACTCCACTAAGTCAGGCAAATGCCTTCATACTGAAATACTCCAATAAACCTTCTCATCCACGAATACCATGGAACAATCAAAACTCAAAAGATAATTTAAGGGGAAACTTCAAGTTGAAAGATCTCGAGAAAATTATTAAGAAAATGCGAAACCGGGTCCAGACGGAACTACAGTGAAAATGGTCCAGAAAATGTCAGAAGACAACCTTCAAAAATTACTAAATCTGTACAACGAATACTGGAGAAAAGGAGAAGTGCCGGAGATATTCGACCATCATCCCAATAAAGAAACCAAACAAAAACCCATCGAGCCCGGATTCCTATAGACCGATCGCCCTTACATCAGTTCTGTGTAAGATAATGGAACAACTTATTGGAAATAGGATAGTAAATGAAATAATAAATAAAAACATGCTAAATCCATATCATTTTGAGTTCATCAAAAACAAAGGATGTGACGAAGCTCAGCTTGCCATCGTAACCAAAATCACCAAAGCAATAGTAGAAAAAAAATACATCACACTGATGGCACTTGACATCAAAGAAGCATATGATTCAGTTTGGCTGTCAGGGCTAACAATAAAACTCTTGGAAGCGGGATTCGCAGGAAGCACAGTTAAATGGATAGAAGAGTTCACAAACAACAGAGAAGCAAGAGTAAAATGGAGGAATACCTTCTCGACAGAAAGGAAAATCAACGTAGGGGTACCTCAAGGGAGTGTACTCAGCCCCATTCTGTTCACTATCTACATGAAGGACATCTTCGAAAAAATACCAAACCATTCTGAACTGGTAGTCTTCGCAGATGATATAAACATAATCACAAAGGGAGACAACAAAACAGAGTTGGAAAACAATTGCAATGAGACCATAGCTCAGATTTCGGAATGGTGCAAAAAATGGAAGATGACTATACAAGCAGAAAAAAGCAGTATCATCAACTTCTCAAAAAAGAAAGAATTTAAAGAGTTCAGTACTCTTTTAAATGGAAAAGCTATCCCGTGGGCTAATTCAAAGAAAATTTTGGGGATATGGTTATCGTCGAATAGAACACTAAATTTACACATGAAGAATTTGGAGAAAAATATACTCAGGAAGATCAACATACTAAGAGCGATTAGTGGAGTAGGCTGGGGTGTCAGAAGCCACAACTTACTAAGCATTGCAAATGCATGTATAAGAAGCAACCTGGAATACGCCCCGATGTACCTGACGCAAGCGTCGAAATTCAACAAGAAAAAACTAGAAACTTTATATAACAACATGCTCCGACAAGCGCTTGGATTGCCGAAGTGGACACCCATCCCGGTTCTTCAAGCAGAGGCTAGGCAATCCAGCATCTCTGACAGAATTAAAGAAAGAAATCTTAGCTTTCAAATAAAATTAATCAAAAATAATTCACCCATATTGGAGGACATAAACTTCATAACAGAAAAGTGCTCGAATAATGTTTTCCAAAAAGTGGCATTTGGTTTGGAATTGGAACTAGAATTTAGAGAGATGGAGATTGAAAAAAATACAATTTTAAAAACAGTCCAAAAAACAGATATAGAAAGCATCGAAAACGTCAAAATCCTCACAGAATCTTTACCATTCCAACTACCAAAGAAAAATATCCATGAAGGCATGCATCACCTACTAACGGAATACCTGGAAACGGAGTGCAGAGACGATACAGTCATAGCAACTGATGCATCGAAAACCTTAGAGGCATGTGCAGTGGCTATAATAAATCATAAAAAACTAACTAAACTAAGCGGAACCATCCCAAAAATAAATACAATTTTCACAGGAGAAGCTGCGGCATTATGCATAGCAATTAACTACTACGTAAAAGAAAACTACAGTGTCTTTTCAGACAGTTTATCGGTATTACAGGCTCTAAAAAATGTAAACGACAAATCCAACACAATCATTCTCAAACTAGCGAAAATAATAAAGCAAGTCAGCACGGTGTGCAATCAACTCAATCTGATATGGATACCAGCGCACTCAGGATTACTCATTAATGAACTGGCAGATAAAGCAGCCAAAGAAGCATTAACAAAAGATAGAATACTCAGTTGGGTATCTCCAGAAGATATCAAACAAGAAAAAAAGAAAAGAGTACTAGGAAAAATGAAGAAAGAATGGGAAGAAAATAAGTACAAAGACAAATTACCTAACTTATTAATATTAAAGAAGGAAACAATTGCGGAGATAGCAAAAAACAGGAGAGAAGACGTATTGTTAGCGAGATTGAGGACCAATTCCCATCCGACAAACAAAATACTGGAGAAATGCAACATAATTCAAGAGAAAAAATGCGGATGCGGGAATTTAGAAGAAAACCTGGAACTTATCATTTTGGAGTGCAAACTGTATGAGGAAGAACGAGAAAGGTTAAGGAAAAAAATAATAGTGGGGTCGCTTATGTCATGTTTCGAAAAATTTTTGGCAGAAGCTTAGTGAGTGGTATCATTCGATTTGTAATGACGTCTACATTAACGTGGTACCGGGTGTTTTTTCCGAATTCCGTGCAGGGGGTTTCTATGACGTCATGAATGCAAGATGGCCGCCGCAGGAAAAAAAGCTGTAAATGGCGATCTAGCAATGTTATCGGAACTATTTTTGAGCAAAAAGCTCAGAAATATATATTTTTATCGAATAGCTACAAAAATAAGCATCTAAATCGGTTAAAAATTGCGTTTATGACGTCATAACCAAAAAATGGCTATTTTCACCAAAAATACAGTATTTTGTCATGTAATACTTTAAATAGATGCTATTTTCAACGTGAATGTAATGAAAATATGTTCATAATAAAAAACCAACAGTGAAAATTTCATTGATGGTCACAAAAGGCGGATATGACGTCAGAAATCCAAAATGGCTGTCACATAGAATAAAATTTTTTATTTTTTTTATTCAAAAATTTTTTAATTGGGAATTATTTCACTTATATGAATGTAACAAAGGTATTTTGAGGATAAAATTTAACAAAACATTTTAAAATTCCTGAAAATAGCATCGAAATATTACGTGTGAAAGACAGAACTACAGTATTTTGTCATGTAATACCTTAAATAGATGCTATTTTCAACGTGAATGTAAAGAAAATATGTTCATAATTAAAATTGCAGCAATGGAAATTTCATTCTTTGTCACACAAGGCGGATATGGCGTCAGAAATCCAAGATGGCTGGCATGTGAAATGAATTTCTTTAGTTTTTTACTCCAAAATTTTTTAATTGGGAATTATTATACTTTTATTAATGTTGTAATAAAGTCATTTTAAGGATAAAATAATTCCCAATTAAAAAATTTTGGAGTAAAAAACTAAAGAAATTCATTTCACATGCCAGCCATCTTGGATTTCTGACGCCATATCCGCCTTGTGTGACCATCAATGAAATTTTCATTGCTGGCATTTTAATTGTGAACATATTTTCTTTACATTCACGTTGAAAATAGCATCTATTTAAGGTATTACATGACAAAATACTGTAGTTCTGTCTTTCACACCTAATATTTCGATGCTATTTTCAGGAATTTTAAAATGTTTTGTTAAATTTTATCCTCAAAATACCTTTATTACATTCATATAAGTGTAATAATTCCCAATTAAAAAATTTTTGAATAAAAAAATAAAAAATTTTATTCCATGTGACAGCCATTTTGGATTTCTGACGTCATATCCGCCTTTTGTGACCATCAATGAAATTTTCATTGTTGGTTTTTTTATTGTGAACATATTTTCATTACATTCACGTTGAAAATAGCATCTGTTTAAAGTATTACATGACAAAATACTGTATTTTTGGTGAAAATAGCCTTTTTTTGTTTATGACGTCATAAACGCAATTTTTAACCGATTTAGATGCTTGTTTTTGTAGCTATTCGATAAAAATATATATTTCTGAGCTTTTTGCCCAAAAATAGTTCCGATAACATTGCTAGATCGCCATTTACAGCTTTTTTCCTGCGGCGGCCATCTTGTATTCATGACGTCATAGAAACCCCCCGCACGGAAATCGGAAAAAACACCCGGTACCACGTTAATGTAGACGTCATTACGAATCGAATGATACCACTCACTAAGCTTCTGCCAATAGTTTTTTTTACACCATTGGTTTTTGACACAAGCGACTCCACTATAAGTAAAAAAAAGCTTTTTTAAAAAAACGCTTTTATTAAGATGTCCTAAAAATTCAAAAATAATTTTTTGGGTTTTGTGAAATAATTTATTGGGGAGTAGAAAATAACCTTCCGGTAAGTAAAAATTAACTAATTTTCTGATCACTAAAAATAAAAGCGTGGGCGCTAGTAATTTATAATTTTACATAAAAGAAAATGAGAAAAGAGAACTTAGAATAAATAGTGAATAGATAATTACTAGCGCCCACGCTTTTATTTTTAGTGATCAGAAAATTAGTTAATTTTTACTTACCGGAAGGTTATTTTCTACTCCCCAATAAATTATTTCACAAAACCCAAAAAATTATTTTTGAATTTTTAGGACATCTTAATAAAAGCGTTTTTTTAAAAAAGCTTTTTTTTACTTATTTTATTTTCTACTTTTTAGTCTTAGAATTTTGCCTAAAATCTTGATTTTATTCCAATTGTTGGTATGTAATTAGTAAAACCCCTTAGAATTTAATGCTAAAAATTTAAAACATTACCCCTCTATTTAGGTACTTATAAAATTTTTCAAAGCAAGTCATTTGTAAGAAATAAACTTTTCCAAACACCAGTGAAGAATTTACAAAAAAAAATATTCCAAATGAAAGAGATTTTATAATTTCTTTTTTACTGAAAAAGCGCAACACCCGAAGCATATTCAGTATTTCTATTTAAGCCATAAATAATTCCATCTGAACGAAAACGAAATCTAAAAGAAATGAATAGCTATAACTGTCATAACTGTCATCAAAACTCCCATTTATCCATCAAATGAAAAGACATGAATGAAAGTATTTCCAAGCTTTTAGAACACTATTTCCAAGCGCTCTAATTTCTCATTAATAACTTCGTTAATAATCTTAATTTAAATATATATAATACGCTATTGTACAAGTTTTGGAAGCCATAGTCTTTTTGGAGTGTCTTAAATTCGAGTTAATCGGATAATCAAGAATACTCGTTAATTACCGTAATTAGAGAGTTATTGACTCGGTGATAATGGAATATTGCATTGTCATGAATATTACACCATGCTGCAAAGTTTCAAGGCTTAATATCATTTAGAAGTACCTGAAATTTTATGTGCAAGAATCTAAATGACAACCTTAAAATTTGCATAAATTTGTCTTTAATTTCTTTAATTATTTTAAAATTGCCGTTTTGATGATTGAATATAGTAGTACTATGCCTATTACACTATTGTTCCTTTTTTTGCTAGCTAAAATATTTTTTAAGGGTCTCAAAATCGAGTTAATCGGATAATCGAAAATACTCTTTAATTACCCTAATTACGGAGATTTTGACTAGCTGACAATTGAATATTGCATTGTCATGAATATTACACTATGCTGCAAAGTTTCAAGGCTTAATATCATTTAGAAGTACCTTAAATTTTATGTGAAAGAATCTAAATGACAACCTTAAAATTTGCATAAATTTGTCTTTAATTTCTTTAATTATTTTAAAATTGCCGTTTTGATGATTGAATATAGTAGTACTATGCCTATTACACTATTGTTCCTTTTTTTGGGAGCTAAAATATTTTTTAAGGGTCTCAAAATCGAGTTAATCGGATAATCGAAAATACTCTTTAATTACCCTAATTACGGAGATTTTGACTAGCTGACAATTGAATATTGCATTGTCATGAATATTACACTATGCTGCAAAGTTTCAAGGCTTAATAACGTTTAGAAGTATCTGAAATTTTATGTGCAAGAATCTAAATTTTTTGCGATAATTTGCCGTTAATTAATTTAATTACTTGAGAATTGTCGTTTTGATGATTGAATATAGTAATACTATGCCTATTACACTATTGTTCCTTTTTTGGGAGCTAAAATCTCTTTGGAAGGGTCTCAAATGTCAGTTTTTCTGATAATTAAAAATACTCGATAATTAACTTAATTTTTTGGTTATTGCATGATTAGATAATAATTGGATATTGGAGTGTCATGAGGGTTACATCGTTGTGTAAAGTTTCAGGGCCCTGACATATCAGGAAGTGCCCGAAAATCGAGTTATAAGATTTCACCCGTGACCTTGGCCCAGAGCAAGTCTAATAAAAGCGTTTAAAAAATGGGCATAATCCCACTATCGTTCAAGTGGTTAGTCTCATTTGAAGACGAAGGAGAAACAAAGGCAAAAGCTCTAATCGAATTTTTCAATAGGATAAAAAGATTTTAAGGGAAACAGAGGAAAGGTAAAGAAGGGAGAAAAAGCAACTATTACTAAAGGAAAACGGGTATAAGCGAAAAGCACAAACCTGTAAAAAAAATCCAACCAACCAACCAACCAACCAACCATATTACTAAACCACGTTACTAAATATTACTAAACCACGTTACTAAATATTACTAAACCACGTTACTAAATATTACTAAACCACGTAAATAAATATTACTAAACCACGTTACTAAATATAACTAAACCACGTTACTAAATATTACTAAATCATGTTACTAAACATTACTAAACCACGTTACTAAATATTACTAAATCATGTTACTAAATATTACTAAATCATGTTACTAAATATTACTAAACCACGTTAATAAATATTACTAAACCATGCTACTAAATCATGTTACTAAATATTACTAAACCACGTTACTAAATATTACTAAACCACGTTACTAAATACTACTAAACCACGTTACTAAATATTACTAAACCACGTTAATAAATATTACTAAACCACGTTACTAAATATTACTAAACCACGTTACTAAATATTACTAAACCACGTTACTAAATATAACTAAATCATGTTACTAAACATTACTAAACCACGTTACTAAATATTACTAAATCATGTTACTAAATATTACTAAATCATGTCAATCATCATCAACTAACTAACTATTCGAGGTATGTTACTGCTACGTAACCGCGAGACCTACGGCGCATGCGCCAACTGCCGTTTTTGCCGTCCAAATAGACACTTCCAGAGAAAGTATACAAACAGGGGCAAAGGCCGGAATTGAACCGAACATCAGAGACAGGTACAGTGCGCAGACTGCTAAATAACGTAGTTGGCAGCACGTAATCCAACTAAGCCGCCCCGTCCCCAAATAAATTTCTATATACCCCACTGTCAGCGCGTGCGCAGGCTCTAGATCGCTGGCTCGACGTGAAGAGGTTCCTGCTGTTTTCGGATAAGTCTTTGTTTGTCTTATAATTTATAAGCCTTTTTATTTACAGGATTTTAGCAGGTTTCAATGTTTAATTCGTAATGTGCTATCGATTAATTTCAGCTTGTTTAACAAAAGTGTTTTGTTGATGTGTCCTCTACTTTTAGCATCTCGCAATATTTTGTACAGCAGCAGTACTTTTGTACTGTTAAAGCTGTACTGTTCGCATTTTGTGTATCAATTTCAGTAGGAATTGTAGATAGTATTTATTGAATTAGGGCTTTGTTTAGGTTTGGAGTAAACTGTTGAGATTATTATGCATTTAGGTAATGGCTGAGTACGATGCATGACATAAAACGGGGTATTATGTATTTTGATATAGTAGTTAATAACTGTAAATTAGTGCTTTTACACAATCTTTATAAGTGTTCAGTGAAATTATGTGAAAAACTTTGATCTGATTATTTACATTAGCAATATAACGATTTGCCTGAGCTGAAATTTATGAATTTGATCAAATGATATTAATCAACTTTTCCCGTAACATCGCCGTGTTAGCTAATCTATGAAATCAAGATTCCGAACGATCCAAAAATGATTTCGATGCTTAATATCAAATTTATAAAGGTTGGGTTGTGGTTACATATATTTTCCGGTATGTGCGTGATTGATCTCTAGGATCCGCTTATACACCTTCGTCAAGTAAGACAGACACAACACAATTTTTACTGAGAGAGAAAATACACCCAGGGGCGAGGTCAGAATCGAACTGACAACGGAGCAGTGCGCAAACTGTTGGCGTGAAAGGCAGTGAGCAAACCCAACCGGCCATCCGTCCCCGAAATTTATAAAGACTGTTTTATTAAATAATTTCGATTAGATTCAGTGGCGGCTCGTCCATATAGGAGCACCCTCACTAAAAATGAAATAAGTAAATAATAACGTATATGAAAAACTAATAAAAATCTATTCCAACTTGAACCATATATTCAGGATGAGCTTCCAACACCTCTTCTGTTCTAATTATGATATTTTTACTTAATTGCATTTTCAAAATTAATTTAATTGTGAACCTCCATTTGAACTTGTTAGAATTTGATCGAATGATCTAATCATGAATTTGATCTATTTTTTTTCGTAATATTGTCTTGTTATACTAATCGATATAAAATAGAGATGTTCTCTCTGCCTGGTTCCGTACGGTTATACGCGGATCAGATGTGGCTCAATTTCGAATACATATTTTCGAAAGATACAGCATAGCAAAAATGATTTTGATGCTTAATGTCAGATTTACAAAGGCCGTTTTAATACCGAAAAAGATTTAGGTTAGATCGCAAAGATTCAACAGCTGCAAAAGGGTCAACTTTTAAGGTTATTCATTTTCAGGTAGATCCAGTGTAAAGGGATCCCCCTCCTGATGCAAAAGATTTTTTTCTTAAATTTTAGTTGAATAAAAATAAATTTTCAGGGTTCCAGAGCCAAGTTTTGCGAATGAGCCCCTTGCTAATTAATTGCATGTTAACTAATTTTAACTAGAATTCGGGGCTTGCAGATTGATTTGCAGTCTGAATTGTCAATTTTTTTCCGTCGAAGTTTATTCCATTGGGAATTTGGTTACTACCTCCAAAATGCGTGGATCCAGAGCATTTAAATCCAACAAGTGGAACGAAGAATAAGTGATTTGGGATCTGAATTCATGGGCGGGTCACGAGGTGTCCAGAAATCTATTTAGATTTGAAAAAAACTTAAAACCCTTGAACCCAACTTTTAGGGTTAAGGCACGGCTTACTAGATACTTATACAGGCTAGCCGAGTACAGAAATCATTGCAAATCCAGATGGCAATACTGGACAAACTGGCAAAGCATATCCACAGTGTTGAAGGCGGTGAGTGATATAGGTAGGTCTTGTAGCGCTCCAAGCGGGAAAAGTTGCCAAATTGTTTTCATTGTTTAAAACTCGGCTAGCTCGGTATAAGTATCTAGTAAGCCGTGGTTAAGGGATCCCCCTCCTGTGATGCAACAAGATTTTTTTTTAACTTTTAGTTTAGTTTTAATACATTTTCAGGGTTCGGAAGTTTTGCGAATGAGGTGGTACGAGGGTAGTCCCAAAAGTACCCGGCCTGACCTATAGATAGTGCTAATAAATAAAAAAAATGACTGGGGTCGAAAGTTCAGTTCTTATGAAGCCCAAATTCTGAGTCAGCGGGGTGAAAGTTGGTTAGTTTCGTTTTCGTGGCTTTTTTTGGAAACAATATCAGTGAAATTTTGAAGATGGATAGAATTGGGTCATCATTGCTTGATTCTGTTCTTCCATTTGAGGGGCTAAACTTCTACCAATATTAAAGCAAAACTGGATTTGAGTCTGGGGGACTCTGGTCTTTCGTTTACTACCGTGAAATACTGGGCGGCAGATTTGAAGAGGGGAAAATGAGTTGAAAAGAAGAACATCACAGAGGGCGACCAAATGAAGGGGAAACCTTGGGAAATGATGAAAAAATCCACAAAAGGGTAATAGGAGATTTTTGATTGAAAGTGCAAACCCTAGCAGACATGGTAGGCATTTGAAAATGCACTCTGCAAAATTTTAAACAGATAATTTGGACCTGAAAAAGTTTAAGGCAAGATGGCTGCCGCAATCGATGACAATTGACCAAAAGCCGTATCCATTGTCGTGATGGCAAAAATCAATTAATTCTAAGTTTAATTTCCTCAAACGTACTGTAATCCCCGGATTTTGTCCCCACAGGTTATTTTATTGCTTCTAAACCTTAAAAATGGTTCAATGGGAAAATATTTGCAAAAATGATCGAGTAAAATATACTGCTAACGGTCATTTTGAGGGCTTTTACGAATCCTTCTAAAAATAGGTCATGGAACCCATGGAACTTCGCTGAAAGAGGTGTATGGGGCTAAAAGGAGACTATGTAGAAAAATAAAAAAAAAAAATTAAAAATTTTAATTTTTTCATTGTTAGGCCAGGTACTTCTGGGACCACCCTTGTATATCCGTGATGTTTGGACGTAAGTTAGATTAGAGTTGAATACTTAAGAATGATGAAGGGTGTTAAATTTAGATACACGAGAGTGTTTAAGGAAACATGAGTATTTGGTTTATCAAGTTCCTTCCGTCTGGTTGAAATCTCAAAACTACGTTCCAAAAAGTTTAACTTGTAGTATTTGGGATAACAAGGGATAGTTTCCCCAAAGCTGCATTAAGTACCAGTTAACCGTTAACCAATGTAGCTAATATAATTATGTGGCCTTATTATAGGGTTAGTTATAATTGAGATTAGCAATCTGAATACGTACTCAAATAGCAGTTTTGTAGTATTTATTCCGATGGGTGTTCCTGGGCGCCCCCCCCCCTAAATTCTCAGTTTAATTTTTTTGCAAAACTTTATTAAAGCAATAGCGCATAATTTTCCTTGAAAACTGTGTGGCTTACAAGAAGCGGTTCTGTTCGGCCCTAAGAGTCTCAAAATGAGCTAAAACACTACTTTGAGGGGCAAATTTTAAAAAAAATTTCCGGGGGAATTTCCTCCCTCAGACCCCCCCCCCCCCCATTTTCAAGCTCACACTCATATTAACCATATTTTTACGTTAGGTGTGCAAAAGTTCAAATCCTTTGTATAAGTACCCTAAAATTTAGCATGTAAAATTACTCGCCATGGGGTATGGGAGGGGACCTGGGAAATAATGTTGAGTCAACCCCTAGTCACCTTGCCCCCCTAACATGAAACCTGGCTACGCCCATGTGGGTGTTGGTATACTTTGTACCACCCCCAAAGAGTAGGTAGGGTAGGTTGGTTAATTTGGCGGGATTCTGAAATGAGTAAAAAATTCTGAATTTCTGTATCAGGTTGGGTGTGTCATCAATGTCAGATTGATCCGTCATTTTTGTTAAATCATCGGGATTGGCCCCCCACGATCATTCGGACCCCTGCATTCCCGATCCCTATATTTGAAAACGGTAAAATGAAGGAGTTATGAATGTCAAATATTATTACCTCCCTCTCAGGGCCGTATCCAAGGGCTCCCGAAATTTTGACATCAATTATTATACTGTGTTTTCCCTTGAAAATTCTGCAAATTTATAAAGAGCAATCCCCTTCGGTTGTAACCCAAAGGGTCCCAAAATGAGTAAAAACATTACTTTTGGGGGGTCAAATTTCAAAAAATTTGCTTGGGAAGAACCCCAAATCCCCCTCCAAAAATATGACTTTTAATACAGTGTCTTAACCTTGTAAATTCTGCCGTTTAAAAAAAGCGGTTCCCTTTGAGTGTTCACCAAAGAGGAGGTTTCGAAATAAATCACTAGTTTATAGGGGAAAATCTCAAACATTTTCTGGGGGTGGACACTTAGACCCTTCGAATATTTGACATTTATAATTTTCCGCCTTGAAAAATCGGTAGTTTGCAAGGAGCTGTTTCGGATGGAACCCAAAGTCTCAAAATGGAGCTGAAACGCTATTTTGAGAGGCAAACTTTCAAAACTTCTCTGGGGGAAGACCACCAGACCCCTTATATTTACTAGGAGTTCACATTACAAAATTTGTAATTAAAAGGCATCTTAAATTTAACATATAAATTTACTCGATTGGGGTTACCTTAGGTTAGGAACACGGACGTAGCTATAGCTTTTACAAGGGGGGGGTCCAATAAACTTCTTTCAGGGGCTTTCAGCTAAAACAGGGTTTTCCAAACAGGTTTTTCTATTTCCAACTGGCGGGCCGTATGCGGCCCGCCGGGTCATTTTGTGCGGTCCACGAAGCTCCCTGAAACCCCCTAAAAAGTAGCTTTACAAAACTTTTTAGCATACTAAAATTTAAAAGCAGGCGTATAGCAAGGGATTATAAAGGCTTAGGTTAACTGTTAACCTTTATCACGAGGAGAGACAAAATGGAGTATCATAGGCGTAAGTTATACTTTTTGATTGGGGGGGGGCTAAACCTATAAGACCTCAGGACCTAGGGATTCGTTACTGGACTGTTTCGAATGGGTTCTGGACTCCCAAATGTTTCGAACAGTTTCCCTTTTCGAGTAAAATGTAAGGGCAAATGTGAATTTTTGTGAACTTAATCACAAATTTTTGCGGTTAGTACATGCTCTCAAGGAAAGTAGGGGGGTCTGGGGGTCCTCCCCTATAAAATTTTGTGAAATTTGATCCGAAAAAGTTGTATTTTGACTCATTTTTTGGATATTTGGGACAGGAACCTTTCTGTTTGGCTGACATAAGGTTTGGACTAAGGGGGGGGGGGTCTGGACCCCCTAAACCCCACCCCTTATTTACGTCCATGGTTAGGAATAATGTTAAGCCAAAACCCCTCCCGAAACAAAAGTCTAATCACGCTGTGGTTCCAAAGTTGGTCAAGGCCCATTCTTAAAAATCAGGCTCCAGTTTTGCATACCTTCAAACTGCTACGAAAATTAAGGAAAACTTTGGAGTAGCGAATCTCTATAGTCCATCCCCCCCTTGCTCTAGAAAAGTTACGTAAAATCGTATAATAAATCGGCTTTAATAGTCTTTTAAAGCTAATTCAAAAGCAAAACCTTCCAAAAAAAAAAGCTTCCTATTAGTTTCTGAATTTGAAATTACCAGCTGTCTCGAATCGCATCTTTCGCCTCTCGTACGGTTTGTTGATAAAGGAATCCCCATGGCAATGGATAACTTGCAGCTGAGGAGAAAAAGCGCACCTTGCCATGCGGAGGAAACAACCAACGGATCAGGCTGGTTTTTGTAGTTCCGGTCAAAATCCCGACAGCTCAGATATTTACCTACCGAAGTCGTGCCGTGAAGCTTAATATTAGTGAACAATTCTAACATTTTATTTTTTAAACACATGATCCCATAATGGGATTCCCATAGAGATCCCATCCTGAAAATCTGTGTAGAGAGCATAAGGAAACAAATATAAAACACTGAAATTTTTTTGAAAATTTTAAATTACATACCTACTTCTTTTTGTAATTAAATTTTAAAGCTGAAAATTTTTAACAAATTTTATAAATAACAATATTTTAATTTACATAATTTTAAAGCTTGTTTGATTGTCTTCAAAATGGTATCAATGTTTTTTCTGAGAAAGGATTTCTCGCTGAAATATGAAGAAAATACAAAAGCTTGTTTAAACGAAATTTCAGATTTTTTGCAACTTTGAAACCCCATCATATATCAAAAGCGGGAAGTGATAAAACATTTTAACATCCCAATTTTTAGGCATATTCAACATGCGTATCTCTTAGATTATGGAGAAGCTTTGATCGGTCGTTTCTATGGTGAAAAATTTAAAGTTTGAGGTTTCGAGAGGGGGGTTGTATACCCTGAAATTCCCTAAGAGCACTCGGTGGCCTTCGGGTCTTTATACCTCCAACGCAGAGGGGGCCCATCTGACACTGCTACCAGTGACGTCACTGGCAGCGGAAGTGACGAGCCAAAGCTTACACTGGCCAATCAGGCTTGTTAAGGCGGAGCGTAAAGTTTCCATGCCACCAGTATCTTTTCCCTTATCCCACTCAAACTGAAAGTGATTGGTTGTTCAAACAGTTAGGAGGCGTTACAAATGACGTCACTGGCAGCGGAAACGAGACGTCACGAGCTTTTTCCATGTCTATGTGAAGAGCCAACCTTATATTCTATAAACCTTGCCTCCAACGTGGGTTGAGTTGGACTTAAAACTTCTCTCAAGTCTTCGGACAGTTTATAGTGGCTTCAGCCACCTGCGTCAAGAACAGCAAAGAATATGAGGCCGACAGATGTTTGAAGCCCTCCGGGCTAGGTACCTCATCGATACGTCCCCCCCTCGTTTCTGAAATTCCCATCTGAGCGTAGAAAAGGGGTTATATAGGCTAAAGTCAACCTTTATCGCGAGGAGGGAGAGTATTACGTGAAACACTACTTTTAGGGAAATTTCTGGAGGATTACCCCTTTAATTAGCATTCAGGATTAAAAGATTTAAAATTTAGTTCAAAAATTTATCTATCCTTTGAAATTTTCGAAAATATAGTAGTAAGTATGTAAATAACCTTTGTCCCTCTCTCAACGGAAAAGTTCCATGCTAAGGATTTTATTCCCGAAAAATCCACTTCACTCTGTTAAAAAATTAATGTTTTCTGCTTTCCCGGTTAGAATGTGCCTTTGAACCCCCTCGTTCCATTCTGTCCATATAGACCCTCTGTGTCCAAGCGCAGATCCAGGGGGGGTCTCGGACCAAAACGAGTTTAAGCCCTTCTTTTTTGGTTTGCTTTTGACTTTTTCAATTTGTGACTAAGGGAAGGAGGGCAAAAGTTAAACCCTTGCTCATCTCTGCTCTCTCTGGCCGCTCATCTCTGGGATATCTCGCGGAGGATGGGACCTTAAATCCTGTCTTAAAAGTTAAAAAATGAGTCAAGAGATTACATTTTACGGTCAAATTTAAAAAACAATTCCTTCCTTCCCTGGGGCGTCATATGAGCTTCGTGAATGATTTTTGCACTAAGGTTCGCATTTGATCTGAAAAATACTCGGGTGGAGAGACCTTAAGAAAAAAAATTAGAATCAAAACCCTTCTTGAAAAACAGAAGTCCTAAAGACGAGACCTAAAATCGGTTTTTAGGGTCGAATTTTCAAAATTCTTCTGGGTGAGAACCCCCAACCTTCTTAAAATGTGGTTGCCCCCATAGGTCCAGGCTGGATCCGCCACTTTCTGTGTCCCCTTGCTTTATCATTTTAAAAAAGTTGAATCAAATCCACCCTTCTCTTTAGAGTGAACATAGTCATTAGGGTGCATCAAACGCCCCATGATTTTTAAATTTTTATAATATCGCTTTGTACCCAAGTTATTTTTGTTCCAAATACTTCAAAACTGATACGTATGAAGTTTTGTAAAAATAAAATAATATTTAATGGGTCCACATCGAGCTTAAAGTTTTGAACTTTTGGTCATTTTTTGTGAAAAGTGCAATAATTCCAAAGATAAAGTCGTCACAATTTGTTCTTAATTTTTTTATGAAAAGCTACATATATGCTGTATATAATGACCCAAGTTTCATTAATCTAGCATTGTTCACTCAGGCGCTATAATTTTTTTTACGTTTGAAGAATATAAAGTAAAGTTGTTTTTGTTACAATACTCTATGTGATAACTCGAGAACTTATTGAATTAGAGACATGAAATTTGGGCCATTTTGTCATAATTTGATATGATTTCAATAGATATGTGAAACTACATCTTTAATTTGTATTTTTTAAATTAAAAATTTTTTAATAATTTATTAATAACGTATTTATAATTTTTTTAAAAATGGTATCCTAAAAACCTAGCTTATGTAATATTTTATGCTTAGTACAAACACTTTTACCAAAAATAACCAGTTTGAATTTCAATAATTCTACCCTACATAAGAAATAAAGGTCTTAAACTAGTTGTACCTAAAAAAAAGTACTACAGAAAAAGTTATGTACCTATAGAACTTTTGTTTAAATGCTTATAAAATGATACATAGAAAGTTCAGTAAGTACTACTAAGTATATTCAAGAACATTTAATTAATCCACCAGACAGAAACTTCACAAAAGTATGACAATTTTTAAAGTATCACTTAAACATATTAGAAATGTAAATATATATTCAAGAACAGTTTAACCAAGGGGCATTGTGACTGTATCACAAGTTAACCATCATGTAACATATTTGAGAGTAATGAAATTGGCAAAGTCACACAGTTTTTAACTAGTATAGCTGTTGATTTGAAACTATTTTTTCCAGTAGGTAAGAGTTTGATTTGATCTTCAAGAAGGCACATTTTTATGGCGTACAGCAATTTAGCCATCCAACGTGCTCTATGAACGGCTCCCGATCGACTCCGTTTCACTTGTGTATTTTTTGGATAATCTAGGTACATTAAGCAAAGCTTGGCGAATTCCATGTAATCCTCTCTGGATTTCCCAGAATTGATGGCACATTCTCCTACGTGTACTGCAGTGGCTTTAAGTTCATGCACAATACTTCCAACTTTCACTGGAACGCTCTCTGAGTTAAAAGGTTTTTAATTACTCTTATCAATATTATCAAAGTTGTCGCGAAAATTTTTGAATATGATGATATCTGGTGATTTGTAGTCTTCTATTTGCAAGTCTTTAAAAACACGTGTCAATATTACTTCCCCAATATGGTGTCTACAAGATGTCTAAAGAAGTGCTCCCCCTAATTTTTTTCTGCACGCTGACGCAGGCAGCAGTTACATGGCCTGTATTTGAAGCAGTAGTGTCAGAAGTCATATTTACCACAGTTTGTTCACACTTCCAAGAAGCTACCCAGATAGCAATGTAGGGCTGTTACAGCCCTGCCGTAGCCCTGCGGCGTAATCCCGTGTAAGGCTGTCGCAGGGTTGTCACGACAGCCCTGTTTACCCTGTGACAGGGTAAAACCGACCTCTGCTAGTTGACGCTTTGTAGGGCTTTGGCAGGGCTGGAATGAAAGCCCTGCGACAACGTCGTCACGTCTAGGTCTTTTAAATTGGCTATTAAACTTTATTTAAAACTTAATATAGTGTTATAAATTAGGTTTGTTGGAGGGTATTCCGAATTTTCTCCATAGTTCTAGGTTTAATATTGCATTTCATATTTTTCCTGAGTTTTTTGAATTATGTGATGACACAAAATTTTCCCCGAAATATTGCACTATATATATACAGTGGTACATATTTTCAGGAATAATTTTGTATCACATAATTCAACAAAGAAAATAAAAAATACAAAATGCAATTCTTAACCTTTAACTCTGGTAATAATTTACTATACAATTTACTAATCTAATATGAAGTACTTTGCTCTCATTAAATAACTTCTTTTTGAATATTTAATTGATACATTTTATGGTATAAAAAAACTTTAAATATTCTACATTTTTAAACTTCTTTGTAAAAGTTAAGAAGTTTTCCAAACAACCATTGAAGGAGATACCGAGGGAATTTCTGTTAGCAATTCTTTAAAACAAAATGCAAGAAAACAATACTGCTGTACTGCTATTTGGGATAACATGGTTCTGAGGAAGAAGTAAAAATTAATTATAAAACTCCCTTAAATAAACAAAATATACTCAAAATCCCCATAGATCAGAGAAAGACATAAACATAAGAAAATTTTTAATTAAAAATACGCAGAATATTATCAAGAATTTTATTTTAACACACAATGCTAGAAAAAGTATTACACTGACAATAACACAAACTAGACTAATATAGCTTCTGGATTAACATAGAGTACAGAGAGAAATAAGCATAAAAAATCCGTTAAATATACAAAATATAATAATAACAGGATCCGGACAGAGGTCCAGGACAGAGGTCAGGTAAATTTAAATTAGAAATACACTCAAGGTTCTCATTCTTAGAATTCAAATTATGGCCACATAAAAAGTAATTTTTACTGAATTAGAATGTTAAGACTGCATACCATGCAGGAACTTTGCCAACTAAAGTTATAGAACAGTATTTGCTATTCCATAAAAAACTGGGTTAGAGAAACATTTTCAGTAGAAGTATATTTTAAAAGTTAAAATTGACAAGAGATTGTTCTTGCTTAAAATACCACATGAGTAAATTTTATAATTAAGAATATCCTACATAAGGAGCCATCAAAGCATACTGGTTCTACTCATAGACTCAAATCATACTAAGGATACTCATGAAATGAAGGGAAATATTGAACTACATGGAAGTTCATTTGCACATTTATAAATAAAATGACATTAAAAAGAGAGGGAAAATTATCCCCCATCAACTTTTAACTTAGCAAATATTTGTTTTATTATATTTTTAATATTTTTTTTTTCATTAATGAAAAAAAATACTATTGCTATATGAAACACAATTAAAAAGTATGATAATTAGGATGCCTTGGCTAAAGATTTAACATAAACCTTTGCGAAAAATTCAAAGAGTGAAAATACTCCTGGCCAGTTTTTTAAAGAGTATTTCCAGTATTTAAAGAGTAAGAAAAAAATTAAAATTATACACTTCGGAGATTTTCATTCCTTACAAGTGCCTTTTGAATCTATTTAAATAATACATATAAAGAAGAAGAAACACAAGGAAAAAAATTACAAGATACATCATACAAAATAATTAATACAAGAAAATAAAATATAAAATAGATAATTACAATTATCAGGACTGGCAAAGGTGTCGATTGCAATATAAAAACTTCTTTGTAACTATTGAAAAAGATAGCGAGGTAATTTTTGTTAGCAATTCTTTAAAACAAAATACAAGAAAACAATATTGTACTGCTATTTGGGATAACATGTTCTAAGGAAGAAGTAAATATTAATTATAAAACTCCCTTAAATAAACAAAATATACTCAGAATCCCCATAGACATAAACATAAGAAAATTTTTAATTAAAAATACGCAGAATTTATCAAGAATTTTATTTTAACACACAAAAAATTAAAATTAGTTTAAAATTTATGGTTTCCATCTTTTTCCAAAATTCTCTTGTCTCTGAAAAAAAGAGGAAACTATAATGAAAATCATTCAGTATGAGACTATTTCAGCAGTGTATAAATAAATATTCGGTAAAAATATCTTGCTTGTGTGCCAGAAATTAACATTTTGGAGAAAAAAAAATTCTTTCTCAGATATCCAGTCACCAGTTCTATTAACCCATTCTAGCTGACTTCAAAACAAGCCACATTTGTGTATTACATTAATGATTCTCAACCTGTTGGACGTTTTTAAGTGGTCTCTAAATTATAGAACTTTTGGCCTAATAATAGAAAACAGCTGATACAGGAGATGATTATAGATTAACTGATATTCATTTTATTTATGCAGCGTGTTTCATAAATCCAAAATTTAAGAATGTGGAACATTTTTTAATGAAGTCATACATAAAATTACCTGCGTGCAATCCTAAATTTGGATTGTATGAACCAATCACTTATGGCATCCCTTACTATATTTTCCTTACTTTCTTTGTAGGTCTTTAAACATACTTCTGAAAAGAAAAATATTTTGCTCAAAATAAAACCTAGAAATGGAAAACCGTTTTTTATCCGGGTTTATATCTTTCCGGAAAAATTGAAAAATTTATTTAAAAATACTGATTTCAGAATTTTAAGAAAGATTAGAAATTTTGTATTTGATGTTCTTAAAAATAAAGTTTTAAAAGTCATTTAAAAATGTACAATAAACATTTCCCCCAAAGAAGTTTGATTCCACTCAGAAAAAATGAAAGTTCTTAACTAAAAATGTTTACAGAAATTAATCATATTACATTACAATGTTTTATTCTTTAGATATTTTTTATGTTTACCATCACACATGAAAACATAACGCCGTTCTGCAAAAGTAAAATTTTAATGTATTTGTTTTCTTATCCAAATAGGTTTACTTCCATATGAAAAAAAAATAAATTAATAGAAAGTTTAATAAATATAGTTTCATATATAATAAGCTGATGTACAAGAAGTTGTTTTGTTTAAAAGAATATAAAACAAAAATAATTTTCCCAATTGATTAAATTTAAACAAAATAATTTTCCCATTCCGATTTCAGTGTGAATTCTTTTTTTTTTCTCTCACATGTTCTGATGAAAAATACTATCTTTAGTACTACAAGCAAATTATAATCTAATTTTATTAATATTATTTTTGAAATAAAATCAAACTACTAATATTTGAAATAATTGGAACAATACATATACAAATCATAACAGATTAAAGACCAAGTTAACAAGAAAACACAAAAATATATTAAACAGAAGACATGAGAAGAAGTAGGCATACAATATATTAGTTTCAATGACTATAGAAACAAATAAAATTTTGTAAAATAATTTCGGTTACACATATCAAAGTTGTATATTATTTAAATGCATTTTTCATGAAATGTAAAATAAGCCTCGATATTTTTCTCAAAGCGATTTGGATAATGGCCAATTTGGATAGTTAAGAATTCTCATAATTGCTATTCTAATGGATTTTTTACATCTGATGGAAGTTTAAGAATTGAGAAAATTAATGCAAAGTTATTTAGATCTACAGTTCTTTTCGCGAATTTTAAATAAATAATTTATGATCCAATTTACTTTAATGAGCTTTACTTATTAGTGAAGCTTGGACAATTTAAACCGATAAAACAATCTAAAAAATTTTGAATTCGAAGAGGCAACATTCATTCAGAAAACCTTCCACTTATCCACGACTTTGAATAATATATACGTTAAACTTAACAAGTTACACAATTTAATGCAAAATGAAAAGAAGATGTTTCATAACTCTAAAAAAACATTTAAAACTTACCTTGCTTTTGCTCTTGAAATGAAAATATCTTCACACACAAAATTTATACTTGCTCTCAGGAATGGTAATTAAATGGCGGATGTTGATGTGGAGTTTGGATGGACTTATCGGGGTCACGTGGTATGTCACGTGGGCTTAAATTGGCTCGGCTGTCACAGCCCTTTCCTGAAAGCCCTTCAACAGGGTTGGGGGGACAGCCCTTTCATAGCCCTGCGTCAAGCGCTGCTGTAGGGCTTTTCGGTAGACCTTGTTTGGTCAGCCACGGAACAGCCCTTTTCTTGCACTGCTTAAAGGCTTTTCGGCAAACCCTTTTTAGGCAGCCCAATGACAGTGAAAAAAAAGGGCTAACCGCAAGGTTACGTGCTATCTGGGTAGGTGATCATAAATTAACCCAGAAATCACCGACCCATATTTTTATCTTTTTCCAGAGTATATGCTGGCACCCCAAGAGGTTTTTGCTTTTGACAGTCTCCAACAACTATTGTAAGACGCTCTTCTGTCTTATACTTACTGGTCAATGTTTTTGTAAGTTTAGTATCCCAATGGCAAAGTTGTATATTCTGGGAAGTCCCATTGTTCTCTGCAAGAATTCGAAAGTTCTTCAGATACTCGTCTTCTGGACCTATCGACTGTTGCATACGAAGCTGCAACGGAAGAAGTTTCTCCTCCAAGTTCTTCAATTAAAGCGTTCGTATAGGCTGCTTGTTGTGTTGGAGTCATATTCAATTCAAACGCGTTGCTATTGACACGAGATTAGGTCTCTTTACCAGGTCATGGCGTCATGGGGTATGAAAACGTTTATCCCTTTTCTTTTAACCCGATGATGACTTCTGCTGGGCTCACTTGTTGTTGGTACATCAATATCACTCTGGCCTACACTATCTGTACATTCAGGATGATTATTTAATTTGAGAAAATCATCTCGTGCGGAAAAACTCATTTTATTCTTTCTTTTTTCTTCCAACAAAAGGCGTTTTTCTTTCCTTTTGATTTTTTCCAAAAGGCTCTTATCACGTGATCCGACTTTGATCCGTCACTTTTCATTGATTGAAGAAATAAAAGATCTTCATGATTTAATTACCAACTTCTTCACATCTTTAGGCCATATTGAAAATGTAGAACTAAGTGTGTTTTCAATATCTGCAATCTGCAATGTTTAATGCTGTAATAGGATTAGACCTCCTATCAATAGGTATAGCTCTTGTTTTGCATTTGCATCTAATAGTGCTATTATTCTTTGTCATGCTTTTCAGTCACTTATTATAGGAATATTAGCTTTTTCATGAAAAAAAAAAGATTTTACCTGTGAGAGGACTATCTTTGAGTACTCCCATTTTGTTCTCTTTTCATCAATACGAAAAAAAATGTTTATGAGAGTCCGAGATAAAATGAGTCCAAGAAATCACAAATAAAAATAATTACCCCAATACTAGAGCAGATTAAAAGCTTTGAGTGCATTAATAGCATCCAATTTAATGAAATAAAGGATAATTTAATTAATAATTAATCAAAATTAGCTCTACCCAGTGCTGCCATCTACTCTCGGGTGAAAGGGAAAATCCCAATTTTCGATCAGGAAGCCGTTAGAAATACTGCTTAAATTATTTTTTAAATTTATTTCCTTTGCGATTGAAACATATTTTATATGTTTAAATACGTTATAATTTTCCTAGATTGTCTGAAAAAATTTGCTAAGGATTTAATTTAAAATTTAGTACACAAAAATCGGATTTTATGTGTTTTAAATGAAAAATCCGAAATTTCAAAGCGTTTGTGGACCCATTTAAAGTCTACGGAACACAAAAATATTTGGCAGGACAACTTTTTATGAGTAAAGGAACATTTTTAGATTGGGTACAAAGCGATTTGTTTCTAGAGGGGCGTTTGATGCACCCTAATAGTCATGGTAGCGGTCCTTTCAAAAATGGAAAACTAAAAAAAAAAAAAAAAAAAATATGTAATAGTACTTTGGCTAGATGACCAACCTCCTTAGAAATTTAAATATAGCAATTTTTCAAGAAACGACAATTTGATCTGAAACCGAAAATAGTAGTTATGGATAAACTTAAATCTCCTGCCTTCAAATTAATAATCTGAGGGGAAACTCATCAATCATATTTTTATTGTGGAGAATGCTAAAGGGGGAAAATTGACTTAAACTTACTGCTTCTACTCTAGTTTAAAATATATTTAAACTAGTCAAAATTAAGCAACTCAGACTTTAATCATTACGAATTTTTTTAATCTAGAAGGAAAAGTCCTGCACTTTGGAATTAACAAACGGAAAATTTAGTAATTTTAAAAATTAGTACTTTTAAATACATTTTATGAAGTTTATTTTACATGTATTTTTTTTTCAGATTGTGACAACAGGCTCCAGTGAATTGAAATATTTGTGTTGGTTAAATAAAGACAAAGTTTTTTTGAAAAATAATTGTGTTTTATTTCAGAACCCAAACATAGACACAGGTGGTAGATGATATAGACAGTGCCCCCACAGAAAACAATCCTGTCTTAGGTGGGACGACCCCAATTTCTGCGATTCTTATTTTATTAAAAAATAATTATATTTCAATAGAGAAATTTCAACCAATCACCCAGTTTTTTTTATTTAAATTCAAAAGTTAAAGTACCAACCAATCAACCAACGATGAAAAATTAAAATCCAGAGCTATTATATGTGTCTGTTGTAGTGTGAGTCGATGGCTCAGTGGATGAGTGTGTGGCTTGCATGCTCTGGACCTGGGTTCAATCCCCGGTTCTATATATTTATAAACTTTAATTTTCTATTTATTCTATATCCTATTCTATGCCTTCTATTCTATTATTAACTACATTCTATGTTTCTATTTATTCTATTATTAACTATCTTCTATTTATCAACTTTAAATTAATAATAAGATTGTCATGGTTGCAGGAACGGATGGCTTGTGTGTTAGTGCTTGCGTAGCATGCGGCAGATCCTGGGTTCTATCCCCGATTATCATTTTATTAAAAGAAAAATATTTTCCTTAGAGAGAATTTTCAACCAACCAATCAAGAGCAGGCTCTGTTAAAAGTGCCTTCTAGTTATTAACTTCTTGTATTATTTTTTGCTCCATAAACCCTCACCAACCAATCAACCAACCTCTTGTACTTTATACATCACAAATATTATAAGTTTCAGTAGCTGTATGAGCCAATGGCCCAGTGGATGAGTGTGTGGTTAGCATGCACTGTACCTGGGTTCGATCCTCGGTTTTATTTTTCTAATTTAAATTTTAAAAAATTAATATCCAGATTTATAATTAGTTACTTTAACAGTGTCAGTCGATGGCTCAGTGGATGAGTGTGTTCCTAGCATGCTCTAGACCTGGGTTCGATCCCCGGCGTTTCCTATTTATAAACTTTAAATTTTTTCTATTTATTCTATCTGTTATATTCTATTCTTTTTCTATCTGTTATATTCTATACCTATTCTATTAACTATCTTCTATATATCAACTTTAAATTAATTAGAACATCGTCATAGCTGTAGGAACGGATGGCTTGGTGTGTTAGTGCCTTCGTAGCATGCGGCAGTTCCTGGGTTCTAACCCCAGCTAATACTATTTTATTAAACTTTCCTAAAATAACGTCCACGCGCATGCGCATTTGAATCGTCACACGGTGCTGGCGTCATCTATACTATAAAAAGTTAAATAAAATTTATAATATAATGGTGGAATATCAACTTCATATTAATTAGAAGATTGTCACAGCTGCAGGAACGGATGGCCTGGTGGTTAGCACACCAGACTGCCATCCGAAAGGCCCTCAGATCGAACCCTGGTTTGAGTCTGAGCCTTCTCAGCGGGTATAGCACCCGGAAATAAATACTGATTGGTATTTATAAATTTTCCTGCGCATTCACGGGGGGACATAATTTTTCTAAATTTCGACGTTAACTGTAACCGTACCGGTCAATTTTTTGAATTTTCCTAAGAATTTTACACTATTTCTCGAAATATTTCAAGACTTTACCTCTTTTGCCTACGACGTAAACTTAAAAAAGTAAGAGTCTTAAGGAAAGAAGAGGACAGTTAAGTATTAATCCATCCTCAAACCCCAACCACCTACCCTTGGCGTCGCTTTTCCTACATAGATTTTTCACTAATTCTTTCAGAGGTGACTGAATTAAAGGAATTGAATTTCAAAAAATGTGGATTTGCTCGACTTAAAAACTTTTTCTTAATTTTAAAATTGGTGACTAACTGAGCTACTAGTATAGCACTTGGACATTGATTTGACATTTCTAAATATAGTTATCCTGCTTATTTCAAGAGGTAGCTTCAGGCTACTTCTTTTAACACTTTAGCAGCCACTGAGAACCCTCAGAGGCAGTCATTTTGACTGCTATGATTAGATGTAACATTGATCTATAGAGAAACTCTCCTTTTGACCTGTTGTTTTTAAAATTGAAACAAAATTGAACTGTTGTAGGAAAAATATGTTCCTCCCTTTGATTCTATACCCGTTCAATTAATTAATTTAATACAGTATTTTTCCTAAGTTTTTTGAGTGAGGATTAAAGCGCAGGATAAAATTAAACTTATAATTTTTCACGATGCTTTGAAACAGTGAAATTTGTGACAAATGTCACTCTATAGGGAATGTGTGTCATCCTACAAACTCACCTGCAATATCTCCAGTATACAGCTTTTTAGTTTAGTCTCTGAAACAGAATAAAGTTAGTAGTTCCATTGAATACACTAAGGAAGAGGTCTGACAACCTCGCTTTTATGGAGGTGCAGCAAAGGATACCCAGGAAGCTTATAGATCAGGGTTTTCCAACTTACAAGTCTAATGGCGGGCATCATTCCTGACCCAAAGAGTGCACAGTAAGAAAATCTGACCTCTCCAGTCCCACAAAAGAACGAATTCCATGCCCAGCATGTTGAGTCCCTTAGTTGAGAGGAGGCAAACCATAAGAAGAACTTTTGGGCCATTTGCAATGTGTGAGGCAGAGTTGACCCGTTCGACTGTCATTATCAGGCATCTAAAAAGAGATATGGCCCACACGAACTAATATTACAACATTAGATAATTGAACCAAAATCATTTACAAATCTTGTGGGGAGAAAGAATCAGAACTGAGTTTAGAGGTAGGAGCGAGGCGGGGTCCAGTAAAATCTCACCAAGGGGGAGGAAAGGGTCAGAAATTTGGAAAAAAAAACCTCCCGTAATTTATGAAAAAAAAAAACAGTTACAGTGGACATTGTGGGCGATAGGCTGGGGTTAGAAAGATGCTTTAACCACCAGTTTTTAAACAATAACCCATTCTTAATCATTACAATTGACTATTTTCTTCTAACAGGCCATTTTCATACGTAAAGCAACGCAGAATGTTCCTTCAATTTTTTATTCCACATTTTGAAAGAGCACATAAAAAAATCTCTATAGAAACCAAGTAACATTCTCATAAAACATCCCAAAAAGTTTTGAGTCGTAGAAATTTGGAAAATTTAACACACAAAGTGGAAATAACAAGTGCTTTAGGCTCATTTCTCCTGACAAGGGGGGTTTGAGTGATGCTTACGTAAAATGTTACAACACTGCATTTTCGAAAATCTTTTGTTCCTTGCATAAATAATTTCAAGCATTTTAACTTCACAAAGAAAATTTTAATGATAGGTTAAGTGCTCATAGAGCACAATGAATTTCTGGAATCTAGACACTGCTAAACACTTTGTACAAAAAAAAAAAAAAGTGGGGGTCGTGCAGTCTTCTTACGTAATTATAAGGGGGTGCTTATCTTTGCTGAAAGGGGGTCAAAAATGACCAAAAACATGCTTAAGTAATATTTGAAAGACATCTAATAAGAAACATTTTTACTTGTGGACCTAAAAATCTGTAAAAAAAATCACAGAATATCTTTAAGAAATACCTTAAATTTTATTGTTTTGGAATAATTATTTCAGGGAAAAATTCCGGTTTGAAGTTGATAAATTTAACTTAAACCTATTAAACTCAGTTAAATTAAAATTAGATTTGAAGTGGGCGGAAGGCTGGGTCAGAAGGATATTTTAACCATCAGTTTTTAAACTATACCCCATTCTTAATGATTAGAATTCACTACTTTTCTGTAAGAGGCCATCTTTATACTCAACGTATAGTACGTTATTTTTCTATGGAATTCTAAGCATACAATCTCTGAACAAGAAATTTACTTTCAATACCATTGAGATTATTCATTATAAGTTATTTGAAAAGGTTTTTGTCGTGGGCTTAAGTAGGACTCGAACAGTAACCTTGGTGGAATCGATCTACCTACCTACCTTGTGCTTGGTACTTGGTATAATAGTAATACAGCGGTAACTACAACTGTAACCAAGTGAACGGATAAATAGGACTGGTTCGCATGTGTAAGGGCTAGCTATCAATCCCTTGAGCTAAGTACTGTACCTGTCTTATTACTTAAGAATATCTGTAGAATAAATATCAAAGTTCATTGAATGCATGCTGAGTATTTCTTTGAACCCACCCTCAGTCAAAGACACAAAAGTTTTTTTTTTTTTTTTTTTTGCAATTGGCTTTAGCCAGAAGTCGGGCGAAAATGTCTCCGCTGAGATCAGTTGGTGGTTTGAATAGAAAAATATTATTTGTTGATTTCGGTGCCTTTTTTAAGCTAAACCTTTGTGAAAAATTCAAAAGAGTGAAAGGCTAGTTTTTTAGGGAGTAATTTTCAAGGAGTGAAATACTCTCTCAGAGGAGTTAAAAATATCTCTGCGTGAGAGTCTTAGAATAGGTCCGCATAAAAATTCCAATAAATACAAATTTGAAAGAATTGAACGAGAAAAGATGGAATTATATCCATGAAGATAACTTTCGGCTGCCATAATGTATGGGGATAATAGTCACCACTAAATTATTTACAATACTTTTGTGTAGTATAAGTATTTAAAGTGAGATCAAGTGCTCTGGAAAAAAATCTCGGCCCGAAGATTTAATTATTTCATAACAAAAGATATGATAAAAATTTTCCTAAAATAGAATTATAATTCAGAGCATCATAATAAATTAACACGCTTAATTAGAGAATATAAACTTTCATCTTTTGTGAGGGATTTCAGGCTATAGTACAGGGTGGTTCGTTCCAATTTTTAAGTTAGTGGTCCGCGGACTTCTCTGAGTTGGGAACCACTGCTTTAGAGCAACGGGAAAACATTGTTCTACTTTTTAATGAACTTTTTGACCCTACCTCGTACTTCTAGAGTTTTATAGCTGTTTAAAAAACAGGATTATAGCTTTTGATTGCATAAAAAATACCAAATCTTTGTCTGGAGGTTGGAGCAAACGGTAGGGGAGAGTGGGGCACCTTGGGACATTCCATTTTTCAGACGCAATTTTATAGTTATGAGCTCGTGCTTATAGGTATGCTTATAGGTAAAGTTCCCCTGTAACATGCAACTTTCCCCAAGACTATACTGCAACGTTTCTTGAACCCAGTACGTCACAAATGCGGAAGGAGAAAATGAGTAAACACAAAGCGTTTTGGGTTGCTAGGTGGAGTACGCAAATCGTGATTGAAAAGCACTATATATACATGGGTTTAACAAAATAATAATATTTTGTTATTCACTCCAAATTCAGACACCGCGATGGGAACTACTTTGTTTGTTAGTGACATCGTAGGCTTGCTGTCTAGTATACAAAAAAGTTATTAAACACTGTACTCGAGCCAATCACCAATACACGGGATTTCTATACAGAACATAGAGATACAACTTACAGATGGACTCGTAAGGCCAGAGAACCTCGGGAAATTGTTAAACATTATGATATAGTCACTCTGACAACAGTAATTTGTGGGGAATACAGTCACCACTAAATTAATAACAATTCTTTCTTCTAATACAAATATTTTGACTAGAAGCATTTCAGGGGTTCTCTTCGAGGCATTTCTCTGCACAAGGTGTCTTTTCGTACTAAATCGATGCTGCTCTACAACTTTTTATTCATTTTTGGCTTTTCAACTGGGCTTTTGATGTTTATTTAATGCAGGTTTATACCCATTTTTTCTATATAATTTTAGCTTCATCAAATTTTTTGCAGAATATTTAAACAGCGCCTCAGATTGACCCTTTCCTCAAACTTTCCATTGGATTTCACAGCGGGATTAACAGAGAGAACACAGTGAAGACAGTACGAGAAAAACATAATAAAAATCAAATTCTGCCCAGGCCTATTCTAGACAGCAACTTAAGTTGACCTTACGACGTCACTAACAAAGTAGTTCCAATTGCGGTGCCTGAATTTTGAGTCAAATGAAGAACGTCAATTTAAAAATATGATTATTTTGTTAAACGCATGTAGTACAGTGCTTTTCAATCACGATTTGCGTACCGAAACTCCTCCTAGCAACCCAAAAACGCTTCGTGTTTACCAATTTCTCCTTCCGCATTTGTGACGTACTGGGTTCAAGAAAAGTTGCTGTCGATTATAGTGGCCCATCAGGCGGTACCCATCTCCGTTTCATTATAGCCTTTGGGCCTGGGGTGCTAATTACTTAGCTTGTGTCCTGGCCGAGTGGCTAGCCCGACCCCCAGTTGATTCCCCAAGCGAGCTTGATGCTCATTTTATCTGAAGGATGAAGGGCTGAGTTGACCCATGACCCAAGCAGAAGGCATCGAACCTGGGTCGGTAATACCCCGTTCACACATGAAAAGTTAATCTAGATTAAGTGCTAATCTAGCTTAAGTCGAGCATGTGTGAACGAACTGGATTAGATTTAATCTAGATTAGCGAAAAGAAACTGGATTAACTTAATCTAGTTTCCCGAACTAGCTTAAGTAGGTTTGACAGTGTCGCTCTCTAGCGGCCGCTATGGAACTTCATTCACACATGTGTCAACGAACATCATCCGACCGCCGTAAAACCATTTTCCAGGCCGAGGAAAGTTAAGAGGATACGAACAAAATGGTTGTTAAAAAGGAAGAAGAATTGGTCCATCCGAAAAAATTAATTTCTTTGAACGAACTGTCTTAGTTTTAAACTAGCTCAGAGATAGTTAAGAGCGTTAAGAGTTTAAGTTATTGTGGCGACATCTACTAAGAGAAATAAAAACAAAAAATGCTGCAAACATTTTTTTTATTTGATATTACATCAGCACAGCCGCTTGTAACTTAAATATATTTTCGAAAGGGATAAAGAAATTGGACAACCCAAGAAGAAAAATAGCTATTCTGCAAGTATAAGTGCAAAGTAAAAAAAGTTTGAGTGGTGGACTTAGGCTTAGAGACGAACTCTTGGACGGCAGCCATTTTCTTACTCGTAGCGCCACCTGGACGAACTGTCTGATTTAATCTAGTTTAGTGAATAGAAACTGGATTAACAAGTGTGAACGGGTAAAAATTAAGCTAGTTTAAGTTAAACTAGATTAAGTTCTCTCTTAAGTTAATCTAGATTAACTTTTCATGTGTGAACGTAGTATAAGGGGACATCCATAAATTACGTGAGGTCAAAAAGGGGGTCGATTAAAATCTCACGTTAACTTTTTAAGTTAGAAATTATACGATTTTCTTTGTTTTTTAAGTATGAGAAAGGATTTTTTTTTTCAAAAGGTTGTAGGTAAATCTCACGTGGGGGGGAGGGGGGGGGGGTCCAGATTTTGGAAAAAACACCTCACGCAATTAATGGATGTCCCCTAATGATCGTAGCCAGACACGCTGACCACTACACCACCATGGACACAAAAAAGTGTTCTCCTAATTAATTTAGTTGAACATGCAATATACAAACACGATTTATTCATAAAACTAATACTTGGCAGTCTAGTATAAGGGTCGGGTGGGGAAAAATGGGTCTAGTGAGGTAAAATAGTTCTATGGATTTTTAACAGTTTATATTTATAAAATTTAATGTTTTTTGGCATGTTCTGATTTTACTTGAGTCTCTATCAAAATCAGAGCATGCCAAAAAACATTAAATATTATAAATATCAACTGTTAAAAATTCATAGAACTATTTTACCCCCCTAGACCCATTTTTCCCTACTATACTAGACAGCAACTTATTTATCAACTTGTAGTTGATCAATAAAATTTAAAATTATTTTCAAATGAATTCGACGTTTACCTGTCTATTAGATGTCACTTTGTGTAGATTCTTTAAGCTTACATGAGTACTAAAAAATTAGCATGTCAAAGATGCGTTTAGATTTCTATCACCAAGACTCAATAACTGAAATTTTAATCTGCTCAAGCCTTAAATTTTATTAACTTTCAGAATTTGTGATCGTTTAGGACTGAAATTGATTCGTTTATAGTGTTGATTGCTCTTATCAAACCTTTTCTGCGATCTACCCAGTTTAGTTAGCTGGATTTAGGATGACACCGCAACAGATGTTTTTCGAATAAAATGTTCTTAATTAAGTAGGACACGTGGATTCAAAAAAAAAAACATCAGTTGCTATGTACCCTAAATCCAGCTAACTAAACTGGGTAGATCGCATATTGCAATCTTTTACCTCGTGTATTGTTTAGGATTTCTTGCGTTTTGCTTTTGAAAAAGCTGACAATAATTGCATACGATTGTGATACGTAGGTACCGAAATTCGGTTCAGACTTCATAAAAACTTGAAATTTTCTAGTACAAGAAACCAAATGTACTACTTGTACAGCTGAGGAAAAAAAAAACGTTACAGTAGACTTTGCGGGCGAACGGGTGGGGTTAGAAAGATGCTGTTGGTGTCATTTTTCAGGATTTAGTGTATGCTTGAAAAAACTAATTGACTATTTTTCTCTCAGAGGTCGTCTTCTGGCGCAACGCAATAAAAAGTGCAATTTTTTTCATGGCGACCCCCAATTTTTATTCGATTTTATGAAAGATCATCCTAATTTAACCCTAAAAACTGAGTTTAATTTGATTTGGTCATGAAACATAGCCCTGACAGACCGTCAAAAAATGAAAAATTCATATACAAAGCCTTAAATTAGTCGCCAACATCCGACCGCCAAGTAAGAATTTCTGTCAACCTACCAGTACTAGTGAACCGATTTTCATTAATATTTCAGTTTTAATTATCGAAACATGAGATAAGATTTTTTGTTTTAAGTTTTAATAAGCATGTAAATATTATGGTTAATTATTTTAATTTTTTTTATTTATATTAGTTTATTAGTAATTTAATTTTTTTTACGTGTGAATAAATACACGCTTTGACGGAGGGAGTAAATTGAGCTAATTTTCGTGTTGAAAACTTGTAAAGAAAAATAAAAACGCAAGAAGCGCCAAATCATCGATAAATCGCCAAGCCTAAAAAATAACTGTAACGTTTTTTTTTTCCTCAGCTGTACTAGTAAATATACTTGGACTAGTACAAGGTTTACCATTTGTAAACAAAATCATTCTGCCACCATACTATCACACATGAGATATCAATGGATTAGACTAGATTATTAATTTCAAAAGAAACTAGAAACCAAAACATCAGAACTAGAATCAGAACTTCAGACTAGATTTTGAGACTGTTTAAATTAAATGACCATCGGGAATAATAGTGCTAAACACTTAAGCCTAACAATCGTCTAATAAACCACTTAAAACACTCAAGAATCAAAACGTTGCAGAACAAGATATCATATCATACTAAGACATGTTACTTACTTTTAAAGGGCGTTCTGTACTCTGTTAAAGCCAATTTTCGCTTAAACCCACATTTGAATCGGCTGACCGATGTGTAGGTTTATTTCTCTACCTTCAGAAGGCTTCTTGCCCGTTATGCTCTTAAAATAGTTTCTCCTTGCAAAAATGCGATTGTTGAAATAAATTAAAAGTAAAAATTACAGTTTTCGGGATTTTGTAGTTGGGAATTAATAGTCCAGTCAAATTGTGCTCAAATAAGGTCATTTTGGGAAAAACTTGGGGTAGAAGATATTTTTCGCTATCTGTATGTTTTTTGGGGTGCTGAATTCGAATCTGAGGTTTGCCAACAAAATTTCGTGACGGAACATTGTGAAAATTCGAAAAAATGGCAAACATTCGCCCCTTTTTTTCGTTTTCTGCCCCTAGAACATTACCTTTGCGCTTCTGAGCTAAACAGTCAATACAAAAAATAAAGAACACCAACCAAGCTACAAAAAAGTCAATTACAACTTTTCTCTCAGAAGCGCAGTTTCGCCAATAGAGCACGTTGAAAAAGGGGCTATTTTCGTTCGATTGGTAGAAAATCCAAAAAATGTCACTAGTATCGCCAAAAATCTGCATTTTTTGGAACATAATACTGTAAAAACTGCTTTAATAATATTCTTCATCAAATCAACCATCTGAAAACTCCAATGATGATTAACTAAATGCATTTTCGTTGCGAGATTTCTCTTACGAACGAAAGTTCTATAGGAGATTATAGTATTTCGATAACTACGTTGCTTCTTCGAGATTACATACAAAAGTGTTCTTTTGACTGTTTTATATGTTTTTCGGGGTGCTGAATCCGAATGTGACGTTTGCCAACAAAATTTCGTGACGGAACTTTGTGAAAATTCGAAAAAATGGCAAGAATTCGCTCTTTTTCTTCGTTTTCTGCCCCAAGAACGTAACCTTTGCACTTCTGAGAAAAACAGACAATACAAAAATAAGGAACACAAACCAAGCAACAAAAATGGAAATTGAAACTTTTCTCTCAGATGAAGGGTTTAGACACTAGGGAACGCTTATTATTGGGAAGTTTTTGTTCGATTGGCGGGAAAATCCAAAAAATGTCACTCGTATCACCGAAAAGTGGCCTGTTTTGAAACAGGATACTATTAGAACTACTTTAATAATATCCTAAGTACATGCAATTAATCTTCTTCATACTCTAATGATAATTAATTAAATGAACGATTAATTAATGTTGATATTTTTTACGCTAATTTCAATAAATCCAGAAAAAAAGTTTTATCTTATGAAACGTTTTAGAAAAACAACGGCTTAAAAGTGAAAAATTATGTCCAAGTGATTAAATTGCTTATATCCATGCACTTTTCTTAACTTCCAGGGTCCTATAAACTATTTAGAATGTTTTTTTTTTTACTTAAAACAACTAAAGGTACACTTTAATATGCTGTAGTAAGTAGTGTTGTGTTATAACTCAATAAGTGTTACACTAATCTATTTCTCTTAGAAATGTTGGCTTCATATAATCTGCTCTTACGTTACATAAACGTGGAGTACTAGGTACAATTAGTTATTCCAGAAGTTACATAACATTCATTTTTTTACCTATTTTCATTGTTTACATTATAGATATCATTTGGACAAAGTCCTTAACAATGAGCATATTGCAAAAATATCAACTTCTTGATATAGCTCGTTTTTTATCGTAACATTAATTAATCGTGCATTTAATTAATTATCATTAGAGTATGAAGAAGATTAATTGCATGTACTTAGGATATTATTAAAGTAGTTCTAATAGTATCCTGTTTCAAAACAGGCCACTTTTCGGTGATACGAGTGACATTTTTTGGATTTTCCCGCCAATCGAACAAAAACTTCCCAATAATAAGCGTTCCCTAGTGTCTAAACCCTTCATCTGAGAGAAAAGTTTCAATTGCCATTTTTGTTGCTTGGTTTGTGTTCCTTATTTTTGTATTGTCTGTTTTTCTCAGAAGTGCAAAGGTTACGTTCTTGGGGCAGAAAACGAAGAAAAAGAGCGAATTCTTGCCATTTTTTCGAATTTTCACAAAGTTCCGTCACGAAATTTTGTTGGCAAACGTCACATTCGGATTCAGCACCCCGAAAAACATATAAAACAGTCAAAAGAACACTTTTGTATGTAATCTCGAAGAAGCAACGTAGTTATCGAAATACTATAATCTCCTATAGAACTTTCGTTCGTAAGAGAAATCTCGCAACGAAAATGCATTTAGTTAATCATCATTGGAGTTTTCAGATGGTTGATTTGATGAAGAATATTATTAAAGCAGTTTTTACAGTATTATGTTCCAAAAAATGCAGATTTTTGGCGATACTAGTGACATTTTTTGGATTTTCTACCAATCGAACGAAAATAGCCCCTTTTTCAACGTGCTCTATTGGCGAAACTGCGCTTCTGAGAGAAAAGTTGTAATTGACTTTTTTGTAGCTTGGTTAGTGTTCTTTATTTTTTGTATTGACTGTTTAGCTCAGAAGCGCAAAGGTAATGTTCTAGGGGCAGAAAACGAAAAAAAGGGGCCAATTTTTGCCATTTTTTCAAATTTTCACAATGTTCCGTCACGAAATTTTGTTGGCAAACCTCAGATTCGGATTCAGCACCCCAAAAAACATACAGATAGCGAAAAATATCTTC
Organism: Tetragnatha montana; assembly: GCA_963680715.1. NCBI lineage: Eukaryota > Metazoa > Arthropoda > Arachnida > Araneae > Tetragnathidae > Tetragnatha > Tetragnatha montana. Next base: position 222,603 of record OY796675.1, on the reverse strand, counting down.
TACCCCAAGTTTTTCCCAAAATAAATACTATTTGACTGGACTATTAAATCCAGTTTTATTACCGAGTGCGTTATTAAATGTTTCTTATAAGGAGGGGGGGGGTCTTACGATAAATCATATAAGGATTAAAATTTTATCATCTTTTAATTTGCTCGAAATGGGGGAAACATGGATCGGATCAGTTTTGATTTCTTTCGACCAAGCCATTGAGCTCAGTTTAATCTTATTTAGTCCTATTTCTATAGTAATCAAACTGTTTTTTGGTAGAGAAATGAAGCCAAATTATTTTGAGGTGTGAAGTCCAAGGATCTCCCGAACAGAATAGAGAGATTGTATGATCAGTGCAACCGATGTATTGTTAGTTGAAACTACTGAATGGTCAGTGGGATCTCAGATCCTCTATTATTACTTGAACTAATTGTAAAATTTTAGTATAAATATGGAATATTATGGGGTAACCTTAGGAATAACATTGAGTCAACCACCTGAAACACAAGTCTAGTTACTGCTCTGGGTGTTCAAAATCGCTGCGGTGTCAGGCTGTTACATAAAGGTGGCCGCGGTGATCAAAAGTTTAAGCACCGCTGGACTAAATGATCAGTTGTCCACTGTATGGAATCGACTGCATGATCAGTGACCGAGCTAAAGAAGTCTGCAGAGAGAAAAGGGAGGGACCTCCTCAGAAGATCCACAGGTCTAGATTTCTCGATCTGAAACAAGCAAAACAATCAGGATTGAGGATATTTTTTATACGAATATATTTGCAAGAAAGCTGTTTTTGAAATGGGATTCGGGTCGGGTGGAGACAAATGGATCTGGGGATTTTAACAGCTTATATTTATAAAATTTAATGTTTTTTGGCATGCTGATTTTTATTGAGACTCAAGTAAAATCAGCATGCCAAAAAACATTAAATTTTATAAATGTAAACTGTTAAAATCCCTAGACCCATTAGACCCCCACTAGACCCTAGTTAAACTGTCTCCCAGATTAGAGACTAAAATGAGTTGTCGGGCATTTGATTGTCGGGAACCCCTCTGATTTTACCCACCTGAAAAACATACAGCCGAGTTTACCTTTTGAATTCCGAGGTCCGAGGAGGGAAGACGAGGTTGCACAGCCGAACCGCTCTTATGACGTCCCGCTCGCGCCACTTAGGTCGATGCCGATCTCCGCCTTCAGGCCGACCACCTGTGGACAAAACGGAAGAGTCTTAGTTGGCGAGAAATAGCATTTAAAGAAGACCGAACACTCGATTCACACAAACTCCCCTCATAAACGGATTAAACTACTTGTTGAAAGGTTTCACTAAAATATCATCTATCCCCTCATCATTTTTATTCTTCTTCCGCGATTAAATATATTGGATACGCTCGGATCCTTTCTTTTAATTATTTTGTAAAACGATAATTTATCCGTGAATTGAAACAAAGTAATGGATGACTAAACTAAGGGAAAATTAACTGAAAAAAATAGGGAATCAGTGGAGGGAACTAACTTTCCCGGGGGAGTGTTACGGATTTGCCATGTCGGGTCGCCTCACCGAAACGCTGTCTGTGTTGTATGTTCTCTACGCAGCGCTCTCAATCGAGCAGGTGACGGCGGAAAAAGAGGCGAAAGTGGAGAAACAAAAAAGAAAATACCGAACGGTGCTCTCTTTCTGACTGAATGGAATATTTAAATGAACTCTTTTCTGGGAGGAGAGGAGAAATAAAAGCGAAAAACAGCAGCACAACTTTATTCAAAAGTCAACAAGAAAAAAAGGAGCGAAAATGGAATCAAATTAAAAAAAAAATACCAAACTATGCGCTCTTTTCGGACTCAAAAACTGTATCAGTTCATTTGAAAGAGCACAGAGTCCAGAGGGAGTGGGGGAGTCAATTAAAATCTCACGTCTATTTTTAGTTTGCAAAATATACATTTTTCTTTTATATTTTTAGCACAAGTTTAGGAAAAATGTGCAGATTAGTATAATAGAGCGAAATAATAGCCAGTCAATCGTGGTAAGACCTTTTTTTTTATTGATGCGTATTGTATGCGGAAAAGACGAAAATAAAACACATGAAATATTTTAATTTGTTAAAAGTCCCGCTTTTTAGATTGAAACCCTGGAACACATATAATTGAATCATGGATAATTGATTCCATGACTGAGTCCAGGGAATGGAGAGTCTACAAATAGTGATTTTTTGTGATCTTTTTAAACCCCCGCAGTATAGGAAATGAATCCATCAAAAGCCGTGAATAAGCTGTTTCAAGATCGAGTTTTCCAGATATTAATAGACGGTGATTAAGAATGATGATTCGTATATGGGAGAAGAGGTGTTGCCTCAATGCCAAGGTTCGGAAAGGTGTTCTTCTAAACAAGAGCTGTGGGCGACCCACCTTTAGTGACTTCATCTTCTTCTCTTTTGTTATTGAATTCAATAAATCAGTGATCGCGGAGGGGATGATCAAGTTTTTCAAAAAAGATTTCAAGTGGTCCTCAGTTTGTTAACCAAATCTCCTTTTATCTGGAGGAGATACTTTTTGATTTTAAAGCATCAGGTGGTCCGTGAGAGTCTTTCTTGGAAGCGGTCCGTGAATGGGAAGCAAAAACAGTCGAACCGAAACAATGTTTCTGATCGCGATCTCAACCTTGGAATTGTCTTTTTTTTCTTTTAGGATGCAATTTTTTTTCACAAGTTGACATAAGATAGTTCCCCCAGAAAATTGTATGGTTTTTGGATAAGGACACACACTCAGCTGGACAACAGTTCGACCGCTCCTTGCTCCTACCTTTGCTCTCTCATTGAGAAGAAGATATCAACTCCTCAAAAATATTCTCTGTGTCAGTAAATATTCTGTTGTGCTGTCTGTCTTCAGGGCCGTATCCAAGAGGGGTGGGGGGTTCTAGGGGGTTCGAACCCCTCCCAAAATTTTGACATCAATTTTTAAACTGTGTTTTCCCTTGAAAATTCTGCAAATTTATAAAGAGCAATCCTCTTCGGTTGTAACCCAAAGGGACACCAAAATGAGTTAAAACACTACTTTTGGGGGTCAAATTTCAAAAATATTTCTTCCCTCCAAAAATATGTCTTTTATACAGTGTCTGATGTTCGTGACTTCGTTTAGAGCTGGAAGAAGAATTATGATCTTTAAAAAACAATTAACAGAGCTCAGAAACTATTTAAGCCATTTAGACTATAAAAATGTTCAGAATTTATATACTTTATAGTTTAGATGTGAGATTATCTAATTATGAACTCCACTACGAAGGAAAAAAGAGGATTATCCCTTTTTAAAACATTTCAAAAACTTATTATAGCATACAATATTTAAAGCTAAAGAATTGTAAATATTTTACGATATTGGCCAGCCTTTCATTTTTGTCGCTTTTGATGTTTGGAAAATTGAAGCAGAGGATCAAAAGCCACCCTCCTCTCGACCCACAACCACCCCAAGGAACAAGGTGAGTCTTCCATCCACCCCTCCATTTCAACCCCCCAAAACAATTGAATCGCCAGTTTGGGGCCATTCAAAACTGAGCAGGAATGGAATTTAAATGTCAGAGTAAGAGGTTTTTAAGATTTTTCTTCAGTTGAATAATATCCAATTTCAATCCAAAACAATGGACAATTCCTGCATCTTTTTATTATATTTTTATTCGATAGAGATGGTTGAAAAAGAAATTTTTTCTCAAAAATTTTTTAATTCCTGATGCTTATAATATTTTTTTTTTATTTAATTTCAAAGTGTGGGGGCACTGTTCGATTCCTACGCTAACTTGCTTTTGTGATTTGCTCAGTGAATGGCAACAGTGAAACTTCAGTGGTTGAAGAATAAAAGGAGCTGATTTTTCTGTACCGGCCGCATACCTCTGTTCACTTTTTAAATTTACATTTTTAACTTTTTGTTGTGTTTAATAAATTACATTATTTCGTTAAAGATTGGCTCAATTCCCTGAATCCTCAAGCACCAACCATGACCCCTGAAGATATTTGTCCCAAAAAGACATAGTTTTAACTCGTTTTGGAATATCCAGGTCTAATTTAGGGGGGTAGGGTCACCTTGGTCCCCCTTACATACGCCCCTGATAAGGGGTCCGCGTGAAAATTTCGTCAGGGGGCCCGGGATGGAAACTTATAGGAAACAGGGAGAGCTCTTGAACATGTCGCTGCTGCCCTAGATTCGGACACAAAGTGTGACCTTTACCACCCCAAGCCAACGACACCTCTTGTTGATTTGTGATGCTACCAGAAAACCACTGGATGGAATTACGTATGGAATTTTAACAACCACTACACTGTAAAAAAATCCCGTAAAATTCACGGTTTTAAACTGGCAGCTGGGTTGGTTGTGGAAAACCGTAAGAACTACGAAGTAAATCCGTAAAAACGACTGCGTTTTAACTTGTAAAACAACGGATTTACTTCGTAACCTTTACTGTTTTCCGCAACCAACCCAGCTGCCCAGTGCTGAAATTGGACAAAAATATTTGGGGGGACTCACCTTCTTACACAATAGATGATTGATGGAGGGTAAAATATGACTAATTTTTGGTACCTACTCGAATTGATAATCAAATTATATAGATTAAATAAAATTGCATAGTTAGGGGAAAGGGGGGCCTAATGGGACATTTTTTAAATGCTAGAATAAAAGCACAAATGCAGTTATTATAATTTTTATAACCTTAAAACTATGTAACATTTAATTCTTTACAAATATTGATGGAAAGTAAACAAAAAAAAAACATTATTCAACTTTGTGCTCCCATGAAGTGGCGGATCCAGGATATGGTTTGTGGGGGCTAAAAATTTGTTAATCGAATTGAATCACCTTGCTCAACCTAATGTTAAAAAAGTTGTGAATAATCGAGTTCCAAGTACGAAAAGGGGGGTCTGGGGGTTCTCCCTCAGAAAATTTTTGGAAATTAGACTCTTAAAACAGGGTTTTAACTCATTTTTTGTACAGAAAATCGTGAGTAATAGAAATTAAAAACTTAAAGGGGGTCTGGGGTCCTCCCCAAAGTTTTCGAAAATTTTACCCTAAAAATCCGAAGACGAATATATTTGCATATCGGAATACAGGGAGACTGCTGGCACGCTGATTGGCGGATCCGAACACTCATTCAAATGGGAATTTAGGCAGAAGAAATAAATTTGCTTTCGTATTTAAATCTACCCTTAAATTTTTTTTTTTCGTGGAAAGAAATATTTTAGGGGATGGTAAAAATATTTCGGGGGACGGTCCAATCATTTGGGGGGACGGCGTCCCCCCGCGTCCCCCTCCAATTTCAGCACTGCAGCTGCCAGTTTAAAACCGTGAATTTTACGGGAATTTTAACCACTGAAGTAGATTTAAGAGGGGGGAGGGCACTCCTGAAAGTTCCCCTCCTTTAGGGTAGGAGGGGAAAGAAGGGAAAAAGGAGCAACGCAAACTTAATATTCTAGAGATCCGCTTTTAATCATATGCCTTTTATTTAATGAGCAGTTTCTAAAAAAAAATTGTACTTATTTTTCACAAATGTTAAGCTTAAAAAATGCACCGTGCCTCCCCAAAATTTTTTTGCAGCGATTCCAATCAATTATATACCTATGAAATTTAACTTTATACAAATAGATTGTGGCCATAATGGCGTAGCCAGAAAAAAATTTGGAAAGATTGGATCTACTTTTGGTCGTTTTAGTAGGAAATAGATTATATTTTTTCATTCATTGTTCTGACGCTTAGGGAGTGTGATTGCGGTTTTCGTGTCTCTGTATATGTATAGTTTATGCTATTTCCGTATTTTACTCCTCATAATTCAATTTCACTCCTCATAAAAAAGTCAAGGAGTATTCCTCCAAAAAAATCCTACGAATAACACTGAGCCCAACGTAAATAAATGAAACATTTTATGCATACATCTGGTTGATACGTAAAAGGGGGCGATTGAAGAACCACTGATATAAAGGATGGTTCTAATTAACCAATTGGGCACCTAACATAAGAGGCGTTTTTAGGACGGACCCCCCATGATTTAGAATACGAATTTAATTCAGCTACTTTGCACCTAATAAATACATGCATTGGATTGGGCTTTAATTTTTTTAATAATTTTTGGTCTTCTCCCCTGGTGCAAAAATCTAGATTCGGACCTGACAATGACTAGATTTTGTTTTAGGATATATTTGGGCTCCTCCCGAAATGAATTTCTACTGTAGTACGGCAAACATTTTTAAGACCATGCCGGTCTCTCATCCGATGCGCTCTCTTGGTTCTAGCGACTCTACTTTATAGGAGCGAATTAACATCTGCACTTGTTGATTCTTTTTTTTCTCCAAAGCGCTCCTCTGGCTTTTTCTCCTTCGGAGCGGGGGGGGGGGGGGAATAGATTCTGTTCCAAGCTTGTTTCTTGTTCACATAACGGCGCAGTGGGGAAATGTTTCCTTATTGATCATAATTAGGCATTTTTTTATTTTAAATTTTGAATTGCATTAGTTTTTATTTCGTTTTGAATATTGGCGAGATAATCAGATTACGTTGGAATCTAAAAGTGTCTAGAGCGGCGACAGAGAGTAGGAAATCCTTTTCCTACCCTTTCCCTTTTTTGTAGGAAGCAGGAGAGTAGGAGTGTCGATTGAATAAAATATCAGACCAACCAAAGAAATGGTATAATGCGATTGTAAGCTAATTCAAAAGCAAAAAAATGTAAATAGTTTTTTTCTAATAATGGTTGACCACTATTTATGTACTAGTTTCTTACTTGAAATTTTGCGGCTTGGCGTAGGAGTTATTCTATTTTAGAAGTCACCCAAATGGAGTTACATAAAATACTACTTTTAAGAATAAAATTTATAAACTTTTTCTGGGGTAGGACTCTCAGACACCCCCTTTTTGCTTGAAACTCCAGAATTTTATAAATTATTTTTTCGTATTAAGTACTCGTGAGGGGCCCCTTTGAAATAATTTTGAACCTACCCCTTTTTAAAAAAAGAAACTCAAGTCTGTGGTTACGGGCTTGACTTGCAAAAATTTTTCTTGGGCCCCCCTCCTGAATTCAAACGTATGGGCGCCTTAACTTATGGTCAAGCCTTCAGAAGTGTGATCTTTATTGTTTCTATAGAATCGAATTTTATACGGAGTTTGGTGGAATACTTGAGGTATGCTGTCATTAAATATAAAAACTGTGGAGAAAACACTATGGAATAAAATGGAACAAACTGGAGATTAAACAAATTTAAGTAATTTTGCCGTATTAACCTTATTGAACATTAATTAGTTTTTTATTTTTGAAAAATTAACACAAATTTCTGTACAAAAGTAATAAAAAATGTATCTTTTATTGAGGAATCTGAAAATAGGGAGGAAAATTACTATTCGATTGTTTTCATTTCCCATTCAAAATAGCGATACACTCAAAATACCTACATACATTCTTAAATTAACAAAACACGTCTTAATCTGGAAATCTACTTTAACAAATTGAAATTAATATCAATAAACTCAAGAAAATAATCTTACTGTAGTTTAGTCTCCTTATGAGGATTCGTCTGTTTCAAAATGCGCGCGAATCCTAATTTTCTTTGAAACTGTGTCTCAATAACTTTCAAAGAAAATTAAGGTTTCGCACAAGAAAATGGAAAATTCAATCTAATAAACCGCAGCAGCCAAAAATGTTTGTTTATAAGCAACAATTAAAAATTCTTTATTCGTTTCATTGTTGAGAAATTTTTTTTTGTGTTTCCAAATTTTCATATTTTTAAGTTATCCAGTGTTGAAACCATTGTTGCTTTTATGCTTCTTGTTTCCTAGTTAATTATTGCGGCTCATTATTGCTCTTTAAATTATTTTTATTACATGGCAATAATAAATAATAATTGATAAATTTGAAAACCCAACAACATGTTTGTAAAAATTATTAAAAAGAGATACTAAATATTCCGACAAATTCAAAATCTTGTCGCGACCCACAGTTTGAGAACCCCTGCTCCAGAAGCATAATATTTTCTGTCAAACTAAAACAAATCGGTTTCCAAGACTCTTCTCATGTTGAAAATGTGATTGTGTTTTGTATCTTAGGCTCAAGTCACCTACTATTTCGCGTCATCATCGCTTTTTGGACAACAGCGCAACTCTAGTCTGAAATCTTGCACGCTCCCTTCACACTGGAGTTGCGCTGTTGTCCAAAAAGCGAATGATGACGCGAAATAGTAGGCAGAACGTCACTCAAGATTTAGAGCTTCTATGGGCCTTATGTGATGGCCATGAAACAATAGTCTCTTGGAACATTGTTTTGAAAAATTGTTTTGTTTCCGAGGATTTTCTGGATCCAATATAGGAAATAAAGGAAGAAAAAATATTATAATTATTAATAGCAATATTTTTTAATTTATAACCGCCCGTTTTAGTTTTTATTTTAATCATCCCGGAATAGTGACGACGTCCTATGCGCAATAGCGTTGTTCAAAAGTACACATTTTCGTTTATTGAGCCGGTATTAAGCGAGCAGCGTTGAAATTGGTAAGTGAAACGTTTTTCTCTAAATTTTATGGTTCGCCAGTTGTATTATATCGGAACAGCTTTAAGAGCTTCGATAAGAGTCCTCCAGCCGCCATGTTAATGCAACAGCAATATGCTTAAGAGTTGTCATCATTTGAGCTTATGTGGGTAAACATGGCGGCTGGAGGACTCTTACCGAAGCTGCGCCATCTTGTTTACGTGCTCATGGCATTTCTTGTATTGGTTCTCTCTTTAAACCCAGCAATCGTTACACACACATAAGTATATTATCATTTGAGCCGTGGTAAAGCATGGCGGCCGGAAAGGGGTGATATTGATAGCTAACTTGGCGACGCCAAATGGAGGACTATTATCGAAGCTGTGGCAAAAATCCTATAAATTGAGGAACAATAAGCCGACCAGTAAAAAGGGACACATTGCCTACTCAACTCAACAGTATATGACGGTATAGAGGGTGTACGAAATAGTTAGGGTAAGGGATTCAATTTAAAACCTTCCAAAACTTAGTTCAACAATATTTATTTACAAAATTTTAACACATATTTTATAGTAGGGGAGCCCATGATGCTAAATGTGGATTTACTCGAGCGCGTCAGATAATCATAGGGGAGATACCTTGCATGCTTTTGAGTAACTCCACCAAATATAAGCTCTCCATGTTGGTGGGTTTGTTTAGAACAGCCCGTCAAAATTTGAAAGAAAACTAGTTACATGGACATGGACATACTCGAGCGCGTCAGATTGGCTACCAAGACAGTTTACAACTAGTTGAGCCTAGTTTCCTGGCTACTAGTCTATAAACATTTTGTTTCGTACATTTTTCTCAAAAAGAGCGCGTCTTACCGGTCTTGGCTTTACTTTGCAACTTTGTAACCCTCCCGCTCCCTTGCCCACCGCTCAAATCGGCAGATTTTAGAAAATGTACACTTTTTAGCTGGTAACTAACCCACCTTATCATTATCTGACGCGCTCGAGTATGTCCATTTAACTATTTTTTTTTTACAAATCTGACGGGCTGTTCTAGACAAACCCCCCTACATAGAGAGCTTATATTTGGTGGAGTTACTCAAAAGCATGCAAGGTATCCCCTTTATGATTATCTGACGCGCTCGAGTTACTACCCAAAAACACTCTGGGCTCCCCTACTTATTACACAGATCACTGACTCGTGTACGATTGATAACTCATCCCCTTGAGAGTTCTTTTTGTCTCAATTGTCAGACAGTTATTTGTTATTTGGCACACAACAGAGGGTACTTTAGGATTAGCCGGGCGCAAATCTTGCCGATCGGATACCCTTTTATGAATTACACAAAAGTAGATACCAAAATTCAAAAGCAACACTGCTGGTTGAGATATTGTACTGTTTTTTTTTATGTTTCGATATCATTTTGGCAATAAAACTTGCGCCCGGCTTATTATCCTAAAGTGCACTTTAATATCAAACATCACAACTATCTCCGTTCGGTAAACTTCGGGAATCCCGATCCTTGGCGATCGGATCGTTGGAGCTCATTTGATTGGTTTTGATCTTTCCTTGATGATGAAGCGCATACGAACCAATCAAACGAGCTTCTCCAACGATCCGATCCCCCAGGATCGGGATTCCCGAAGTTTGCCGAACGGAGATAGTTTGATATTAAGGTGACAAAATAATGATTGATTTAGAGTGACTTACCCACCACCGTTTAAATCCTGTTCAAACTAAGAACTTTCAAGAAAGATGACCGCATCATTCAATCAGTTAGGGGGTCACTCGACAGCATCGGGTCTGCAAAAGGCAAAATGTAAACAAACACGCCTAAAAACACGCCGTTTGAGCATAGCACTTCGCTGAAATAGTAAAAGTTCTTTCTTGTGTGGCTGGTTCACTTTTTTTTTTGTTTCTGTGAGGATGAGGGTTCGTTTTCAATGAATCACAAATACCCGAAATTTGACCCTAAAAACCGATTTTAGGTCGTCTACAGAGCCATACAACCAGACTTTTGTTGTTCGGGAAGGGTTTTGACGCCCAATTTTTTTCCTAAGGTCTCTCCATTCGAGTATTTTACAGATAAAATGCGAACCTAGGTGCAAAAATATCTTAAGTTTTATTGACGATGCTGGGGTCCAAAAAAATCTCACTAAATCTCACCATGGGGGAGGAAGGGGTCCAAATTTTGGGGAAAAAACACCTCACCTATAATTTATTACAGTAGCTGAATTTTCTGTTTTCAAAAAATGCTAGAAATGCCCCGCGTTATTCCAATTTTGATGATGTTGATGTATAATTTGATGATTTTTGTAATTTTTTTTGTGTATTGATTTGTTGATTTGATTTTGTTCTTTCAGCTGAGCGGTGGCGGTGTAGGAGGAGTGGAGTGGGATGAGGGGGTGAGGGGGGGTTCGTGGCTGTGACTCGACTGAGGGAGGACCACCCCGTTCGCTGCGTCGACTTCCACCCCTCAGGAGAGCTGTACGCCGTCGGAGCCAACTCCCGAGCGCTCTCCATCTGCGCTTACCCCAACACATAGGACGTCAGGCAAGAAGTACCGGAGCGCTACTATTTCAACATTCCGCTTAACAGGGGCGTCATTTCAGTTTTTGGTCGTAGAGGGCAAGGATGTGTTTTAAGTGGGGCTGGGGCTCACCCCCAGAAAAATTTAGAAATTTAGCCTCTTTTTACAACATTTAAGGTACATCCAAAGAGAAGGTACTCTGTATAACATATATATGTAAAAATTTTAAAAGGGGGTCTGGGGGTTCTCCCCCAGAAATTTTTTTTGAAATTTGCCTCTTAAAGTAATGTTTCAGCTCATTTTGAGACCATTTGGGTTACATCAAAAAATAACAGTTACTCGTAAAGCATAGAATTTTCTAGGTAAAAAAAAGTTATAAATAAACATCAAATTTTCAAAGGGGGGCGGAGATCCTCTAGTAAAAATTTTTGAAAATTCCGGTTTAAACCAGTGTTTACCAAGGGAGAAACATTATATCAAAGGTCTGGAGGTAGTTTTGGGGTTCTCCCCCATTAAATTTTGAAATTTGACCCTCAAAAGTAGTGTTTTAACTCCTTTTTAAAGTTCTAAAGAAAAATTTTAAAAGAATTCCTATTAATCTTTTTTTTTTCCATTTTTAATACAAGGACCAAAAAAAATATCTGAAAAAATTCGTATTTGTTTTAAAAATATTTCGATTTACTTGGGCTTTTAACCAAAAATCTTCGACACAAAAATAGAAATTTCTTTAAGAAGAATAATAAATCCAGGGAATAATACTTTTTTTGAGATGTGAAGGTTATAGGAATAACGAAGTTCATGATATAGGCATTTAGGGAATATATAGTATAGCGCGTACATTTATTATTTTCCCAAAGAAGTGATTGAGAGTGCGCTTTTAAAAAAAATTCCTTTTATGTATTACCTTATAAATGCACTGTAAATTCTCAATTAATCCAGATGGACAGAAATACCCCTTCCTTAAGTAGCAAATAATGTAATTCGAATAATCAACTTCATGAAAATTTGAAAAAGAAACTGAAAATAATTTCGTAAAAAATATTGAAATAATTGCTACACAACTTTTTGGAACAATTACATATGAATTCTTCCCATATTCTCACTCCAGAATTTCAGTCCTTTTTTGCGATGAGGGATAACCCTGGATAATCTAATCCGGTTAATCGAGGGTCTAGTGCATTTTTCTAAATATTTTTAAAACGTCGAATCGTATTTAAATAGTACCGATAATAAGCATTTAGTTCATTTGGAAAATTTTCAAAAATTCATGATTAAAGCATAGATCTGATAAACAGTGTTTTCATGTATAATTTACTCCTTTTTTATAACCTTCTTTCACTTAAATAAGAGGGAATGGGGAATGATATAAGAAAATAAGAAGCGAAAGAAAAACAAAGTATTTCTGGAGGAAAAGGTCTTCAACTCACAATTAACCTCTAAAAGGTAATTATTACAGAACAGAAAAATTTCACTTAGAAAAATCAAATTTGTTTCTTAAAATTCATTGATTACAATAAAATACGTAAAACAAATTGGAACTTACCAGAAAGAGTAAATTCTCTTTAACTTTAATTCAATGTCGTATCGTATCTGTCGAAGAAAATTTCAGGCAAAACAGAGCTGTTATGGAGATTCACCGTGCACTATGATATGAACCAATAGCTGATGAAATGAAGAGCTCAAGAAGATGCGTTACGAATCACTCCTTCGGACAGGCTCCCTCCCCCCCCAAAGAACACAAAAATTTCTGGAATTCTCTGGTCAAGAACCCTCACAGAATCTACAGTTTCAAGATGAAATGTTTGTTATTACAGCAACGCTCCCTTTGAGAACAGGAAGTACACACCCAGACCCAGGTGGACACAAACACAACCAAAACTCGTAAATCTTTCAAGGCGCCTCACTGACCAAACTAAAATCCCCCCTACCTGCCCCATCCCCTTTCAACCTATTATTGTGACCCCACTGTTATCTTTAAGACTACTTTCAATGTTTACAGAAAGAATGTCTTTGATTCACATAAAGTAATTAAAGACATTAACTCTTTCCATACGGGAACGGCAGCAACCGTACAGCAAATGCACCACCGTTCCTTACGGGGCCCTTCCGAAAACCTGTTCTCCAAACTCCTGGTCGGCCGGGCTTTTCTCGACCCCCCGGTTCAAACCCTCCTTCTTTTATTACCCTTTTTGTCGCGGTGGTCACTATCTCAGAACGGGATCACTTTTCCCCGTGGGGTGGGCCAGTTGGCTCTGTTTTGACTGTGGAGTGTTTTCGGATTCTATAGTAAGATGAGATCGTTTATGAAGATTTTAATTTCATAAAACTTAAGAAATTATAGTGATCTTATTTTATTGCAGGAAATTAGTTTATTTCAAAATACAACAAAAAAAGAAGAAATCAATAAAACCTCTAAGAATAAAATCAAAGCAATCGTTTTAATCAGATTTTTAAATGGATAATAATACAACAAAAAAATTAAAATCGATTAAAATTATTTCTACTTGTTAAAAGAGTAAATGATTTTTATTAGCAACAAACTACAATTGTTTTCACTTAGAATCATTACTAACCCAATTACCCATTACCTAAACAAGGTTTTGGGAACATAATTACATAAGCTTTTGTTCTAAAATCATCTAAAACTTTCCTTACAGTTTTTAATACTTTGTAAAGAATTTTTTTATCAGGTTTTTAAAAATCCGATTTTTTTAGGTCTTAATAAAACTTTCTTTATCTACTTTGGTTAATGGCTAATATATTCTACAAATATATTCGTATTTATTATAAAAACTATTAAAAATAAAATTATAATTAATTTCTTAAAAACATTATTTACGAAATGTACTTTTAGAAAGCTCTTGAGTTTTTTTTTCAAACGCGTTATAATTTTATTTGTTTTAAATTGCCACAAACAAGTTACCATTCATCGTTTATATTCAAAAGTCCTTCTCGCTCGCTATTTGAACTTTCTTTCTGTAAATTTTAAAAATCTAAATTAATCAAATTTTAATTTAAAAAAAGATTTTTCAATCGGAAAATTTTTAGTACCTCAAAGCAATACATAATTTTTTTTTATATCATTTCAAATTCGTTGTCTTTCAAACTGTGATAAAGTTAGTCGAAAAGTTCAAATTAGTCGAGTAAACTTGTATTTTTCACATGAATTTTTCTATTTCATAAGTACTAATATTAAATAAATTATAATTATCAATTTGCAAAGTAAAAGTGTGAACGTGAACGAAACTTGACAAAACCATGCGGCCGAGCAAAACATAAACACCAGAAGCCCACACCGACCGCTGCCCACCCAAGCCGGAGGAGTCCAGATAAAAAAGTCATTAGGGGCGCCATAAATCCGAAGGAGAGCTCCCGCTCAAAAGGGGGAGTGTCGGGCCGGGTCAGGTCTCGGACGACTGCTTTCCCAACCGTTAAAATGCCGTTCCCGTATGATGCTCGAGAAGTGGTTTTCAGAGCCCCCGTATGGAAAGAGTTAAATGCAATATCAGCTCTGAAATAAGCGCGAAACTCTCTGGGGATTATTACAAGGTGTTCACGAAAACCCCGGAACAACACCGGGCGGTATCTGCATACTTCAAAAGTAACGAAATCGAAGCCTATGTGATAACCCCCATAGAAGAAAAACCAATCAAAGCAGTGGTAAAAGGCATACCAATGCAGGTAAATGATGAAATAATAACCGAAGATCTAATGGAACAGGGTTTTAATCCAACAAAAATCACCAGAATGCCCCACCCGATATCCAAAAAACCCATGCCCATAATCATAGTGGAGCTAACCAGAAACTCAGAGAACGGGAAAATATTCGAGATGGAGGAGTGCTGCGGCATTAAAGTGAAAGTGGAGATACTAAAATTCCAAGGGGTTGGACAGTGCTTTAACTGTAACAGGTTTGGCCACACAGCTAAGCAATGCCTTTCCAAAGCCAGGTGCATAAAGTGCGGGAAGTCACATCAAACACAAGAGTGCGAGATAAAAAGAGTGGAAAATCCCACATGTATAAACTGCGGCCAAAACGGACATACTGCGGCCTGGAGGCAATGCCCAGAATTCCCCAAACACAGAGACTATCGAAAGAGAACGTTCAACCAATCAGCCCCCTCGCAAAACCCCCGCCCCTTTTCATATGCGCAAGCAGCGCAGGGAAACGTAAACTCAGGAGAAGACTTTCCCCCCTTGCAAGGTAACAGCACCATCCCACCCAACAACAATGCCCCAGGGATCGGAACTAAGTGAAATAGTTGAATTATTCAGAGGAATAAAACAATTAATGAGCTTCTTCGGGGGGCCAGAGAACATATGTAAAATGATAAAAAACTACTGCGAGAATGCCGACACAATGAATGCGGTAATTAATCCTAACACCAATCATGTCAGCACACCAGAATAGAATAAAAAACAACCTAAGAATATGCAACGCGAATGGCATAATCACAAGAACAGACGAACTGAGAGAATTTGCCATACGGCACAATCCTGATATCATATGCCTGCAGGAGACAAAGGCAGAGGAAAAAACCATAATCAGAGTCCCATATTATACAACCTATATAGAACTGATTGCCCAGGGGTAGCAGGTGGCAAAGCATTCAGAGGAACGGCATTACTGATAAAAAACAACATCCCACACTACAGAATAGAAACGCCGGGAGGAGTAGACACACAAACAACCGGGGTAAACATTTCAACCAAAGACATGGGAGATATCACAATAATAACAATATATTCAGCCCCCGACCGGACTAAGGACTTATTACACCGTCTGGAGGAGTCAGTAAAATTGAATGACAGAATAGTAATTTGCGGTGACTTCAACTCTCACCACACAGACTGGGGATGTAAGAGAATCAATGGGTCAGGGAGAAAGCTAGCGGAGTTCATAGAGGACAATGGCTTCATAATAGCAGCCCCAGATCGACCTACGCGAGTGACCGTTCACACAGAATCAACTATTGATTTCGGGATACACAAAAATGTGCATTCGGATTGTCAGGTCACCAGTTTAGCAGAGCTCTCCTCTGACCATAACCCCGTACTATTAGATTTCTATAGCATCTCACCCAAGCTGAAAAACTCGCAAATCAGAAGCAGCACAAACTGGGAAAAATTTAAAGAGTCGCTGAACGGTGAAATCATAGGCCTAGTGCCAAAAATGAAACCATCCAAACCAGCTGAATTAGACGAGTTAGTCAGTAATTTCACGCAGGCGGTAAACGCAGCACTAAAAAAGTCAGAAAACCCCCCGAAGAAAACAGAAGCACCCTACACTAGGAACTGTATAAGATCACTAGTCAAATGGAAAAATGACCTACGCAAGCAGTTCCAAAATAACAGAGACCCCCAAACAAAAAAGCTGTACAACAAAGTAACGAAAATGGTAAAAAAAGAATTAAAGGCTGACAGCCAAAGGAGCTGGGAAAACCTACTCGAATCATTAAATCCTGAGGATAAATCCATATGGAGGATTCCAAAGGCACTAAGAAGGAAAAATGAACCAAAAATGGCAAACTTAAAAACGCCGCTAGGGGTAGCATACACAGAAAAACAAAAAGCAGAGGCAATTGCCTCATCCCTAGTAAAACAATTCACCCCAAACCAAACAAAAGATACAGCCACAGAAGCTATGGTGTATGAAACAATAAGGCAATACACAATAACGAAACCACACTCGGTTCCCCCGCAAATCATTCCTTCAGAGCTGATAACAGAAATAAAACATCTAAAGGACCACAAAGCACCCGGGTGGCATGGGATTCCTAACAAAGCCATAAAAAATTTCTCCCCTCTGGCAATTTGTATACTGACAGCGATTGTAAACGCTACCCTCTGGCTGGCACATTTTCCCACACCCTGGAAAGAGGCAAAAGTGATAGCGCTTCCCAAACCAGGGAAAGATCTGAGCCAACCAGTAAATTACAGGCCTATATCCCTTTTGCCAACACTGAGTAAATTAACAGAGGGCATAATCTTAAAATTCGTGAACGAACACTTAGAGAAAAACGAAATCCTAATTCCCCAGCAGCATGGCTTCAGGCACAAACACTCAACATCCCACCAACTCCTGCGATTATTTGAAATGGTGAAAGGCGAAGTGAACAAGAAAACCCGCACGGTTGGGGCAATTTTCTTTGACATTGAGAAGGCCTTTGATAAGGTATGGCTTCCAGGAATGATCTACAAACTAATAAAAAATGAATTCCCCAGCTACCTAGTCAGGCTCATAACCACTTATCTGCAGAATAGATCATTCAGGGTCAGTATCGGCGAGGAAGTATCTGAAACAAAGGAAATACAATCAGGAGTACCACAGGGATCTAAATTGGGCCCCTGTCTCTTCCTGGTGTACATAAACGACATCCATGGGCGTAGCCAGGTTCCATGTTAGGGGGGGGCAAGGCAAGGATACTTACCTTTGCCCCATGACATGGTCTCAGGTACCCCCATGGGGAGAACTTTTACACGTTAAATTTTAGAGTAATTACACGAAGGGTTTGAACTTTTGCACTTTGCACACTTAACGTAAATAATAGTGTAATTAATGTGTGCTCTAAGAAAAATGGGGGGGTCTGGGGGTCCTCCCCCAGAAAACTTTTTAAAATTTGCCCCTTAAAGTAGTGTTTTAGCTCATTTTTAGACTCTTTGGCCAGAACAGAACCACCTCTTGTAAGTTGTAAGCCACATACTTTTCTAGGAAATTTATGTGGCTAATGACTAAAAGTATAATTTGTAGAATCTAATCGAGTTGAGTTAAATTCAATAAATTTTATTTATTTTATTTTATGTTACCGGGTGAAACTTTCGTATGTTTGAACATTAAAAAAAAACATCAAGCTTTAGGAAAATACGCAACTGCTTTAATTACATAATAATTTAGAAGAGAATAAAGAAGAATACAAAGTTACAGTTAGTCTGAAAATAGTCCGAGCAACTTTGTATCAACTGTTCAAGTTGTTGCAGTTACTTGAATAACCATGATATAAGATATAACATTTAACAATAACCTTATCCCGGTGGGACTCGCGCCTACCGGGCGAACGTTGAGACTCGCGGGGGTTATGGAATAACCCCAACCCTTTTAGCTCTTTTCTACATAGTTAAAAATATTTTTTTTAATTGGAACCATAAAATTTTATACATTTGAACTGATATTTTTCTATTTCCGTTCTAAGTTCATTGTTTGAACTCTGTTTATTGACTCATTTGTTATGTAATCACTCATAAGTGGAAAAGCCAAGTCTGATAAAACGTCGTCTATTTATATACAAAATAGGCAGATTTTCATTAAATACAAATGCTATTCTTGTTTATGTTAAATACAAATGTTATTCAGCAACATTTAGAAAGGAATAAAAATTGACAAGTGGTTCTGGTTATATATTTAGTTTACGCGCAGTAGAATAAAAAATAACATTTTCATCCTATAATCCTAACACTCAAAAACTGATATTTTTCTAAGAAAATTACATAAAAGTCAATGAGAAAACTGCAATGTTTTTTGTCTGAAATCAAAGTTTTCTTGGAAAAGAAAAACAAGTTAGACTAAATCTAAATGAATTTCTTTGAGTAGTATTAAATTCTAAGTTGATTTTGTATAAAAAAAAACGTAAGCATTAGCGCCAATTGTCTTATGTACTTTATCTTTTTTATACATTTTCAAAAAATACATAAAAAATTATAAAAACCACCTCAAATTGAGCCCTGACACTGCATCTCGCACGCGAAAGAAGTGATATGCAGGACTAGCGAAAAGCATCGCGGGGGTCATTCCATAGCCCCAGTAACAAAGAAAGTGGGTGTGGGGGGCGGAAGAGTGAATGGAATTTCATGAATTCACTCAAGCATGTAGATAAGGGTGCGCACTGCTCCGTCGTGAGTTCGATTCTCACCTCGCCCCTGGGTGTATTTTCCTTCTTTGTGCCAGTAAAAATTCTGTTGTGTCTGTCTTACTTGACGAAGGTGTGTGTATAAGCGGATCCTTGAGATCAAGCACACATACCGGAAAATATATGTAACCAAAAACCAAACCAAATCAACCAGATAAGGGTCAGAAACTCAGCTACTGATAAGAAAGGAATGCACAGGTGGCTAGTTTTCCGTAAAAACGAATGTCAATGAGAGCTTGGGGTTATAAAATGACCCCGCGCGTCCCAACGGGTTAAAATGTAAAAGTAAAACCGTCCTGCTTTCTCAAATATTATTTAGCTTTTTTTCACTCTTAAAGAAAAAATTCTCTTATTAGATATTTTAAAACAAATAGTTTATCCCCCAAAACTAAGATGCAATACTAAATTCAACTTACTTTAATTGCTGGTGATAGTGCTGGATTAAGGCTTTACATAATACGCCTAGATATCAATATGGAGGACTGAAATACGTACTCTTTTTAAGTTCAATGCTTGAAAACTAAATCACATATCTTAGACTAAAGGGTATTTTCTGCAGGAATAGCCAATGACCACACGGCTTTCTTTCTATTCGTTGAAAGGTCAGCCGAAGCTTCGAAATAATAATGGCTGGGTTCACAAAAAAGCCCCCTTGCTTGTTTGAGTCGTTGAGTGCCGAAGATTTATGATACCCTTTCACACCCCAATCCATTGTCAAAGGCAGAGGTGTACGTATATTTGGATTTTGTGGTTTGGGAAGAGCATTTCCCCCTCACCCCTATTTCTTCTCCAATTAGGACAGTAGAGGACAATATAGGAAAGAGGTAGCGTTCACCCCCCGCTGGCTCCTGTACGTGAACAACAGGTGTGACCAGTAACGAGTTTACTTTACCCTTATCTTATCTTGGGGCTGTTTGTCAACTCTTCCCATTTCTAGCCGTTCAATAGATTTCCACTCCGCGGGAGGTGGTCAACTGGGGTTGTATCTTATCTCGTATCTTTGAATTTGTCGAATATTTTGACTGGCCCGGTCGTTTGGGGAACTAAAAATGCTGAATGAAATGAATTCTGCTTGAATTCTTCCGCCACATCTCACATATAAGCTCGTTTTTTTGGCACATATTTTCAGCTTTAAAAAAATTTTTCAGAAAAAAAAATTTAAAAATGTTTTTCAATTTTACAGAAAAAATTATTTTGGGGGAAAATTTCTGAAGAGTTAAGATAAATTTAGGGGGGGGGCAGCTGCCCCCCCCTGCCGCCCCCTGGCTACGCCCATGACGACATCCCCACTGCTCCGAATACAACCCTGGCTTTATTTGCCGATGATACAGCAGTCTTGTGTAAGCACTTCAATCCTCGATGCGTAGTCAGTAGGCTCCAAAAGCACATTCATCTAATCGAAAAATGGTTAAATGCATGGAAAATAAACCTCAACGTAGGAAAATCGGTTGCCATTAAATTCAATAACTACAAAAAGAAAGTTGATGAACTAAAGGTCTATGGAAAAAAACTGGAATGGGCAAAGGAAGTAAAATACTTGGGTCTAACTCTTGACCAACGACTAGATATGTCTAAACACATAAAAATTCTCATAACCAAACTGCGAAAGCGCAAAGGGCTGCTATACCCCCTGATAAACGGAAATTCTAAGCTGAGCCTGAGAAACAAAAAACTCATATATCAGACATACTTGAGACCATTACTGACTTATGCAATACCTGTATGGGGGGCTATCTGTAAAACAGCATTCAATAAGCTAGAGTCGGAACAGTCAAAAATACTGAGGAATATGACCAGGTCACCCTATTACATAAGGAACTCACAGATAAGAGAGGCCCTAAAAATTCCATCCCTAAAAGAATTCACGTCCTCACTGGCTCAAAAATTCTACACTCCCTTAGAAACACACGAAAACCCCACCATAAAAGAGTTAGCTATATACAATGAAAATTTACCTCAGAACAAATACAGGCCAAAAGCCACCATGATTATTGGTAACGAAAATACTTAGAACAAAGAAAAAGCAACACGATGCAACAAAGCTTCAATTAACATACGCTCTTGGGAACGCGAGTGCTCAGAATATAGCCAACTAGGCATGTAATATATGTAAATGTAGTATGTATGTATGTGGTAGTGGATGGGCGTCTTAAAAGAGAACAACCACTTAAAAACACAACTGTTTATTTAAAACAACAAATGGGTTAGTACTTGATGGAATCTTCAGTAAAAATGTAAATAAAGGTGATCTAAAAAGTAACGCTCTCCACTCCGATTCGCCGCATCCACCACAACCATTCCACCAACACGTTGCCTCGATCTCAGGCGCTCAGCCTTGATTTGTCTCTCGGTTGATGATCCCAGGCACACAGCCCTCGCTCCAACCGGTACACAGCCGATGATCCTCTCCGGTACTCAACCGATGATCCACCGTGGCACTCAGCCGACGATTGCAACACGAAAACTCACCACGACGACCACACTCCGAAACACGCTCTCTCACGCTGAATCCCTTCACGAAGCCTCCTCACAGCTTCTTATGCCTTCTTCTCCGTGACGCGATCCCTCCTCTTCTTCCAAGAGGCAGTGGCCGCTCTGTTAGCACGTGCTGTTCTTCCGTACTCGTACTCCAACCCCACAGTTCGGCCATCCTGATCTTGCTGCCGTCCTCGGCTGTCAACTAAAACACACAAAAACACAGTTCTAAACACAGTTCTGGACAGTAAAAAGAAAAAACAGTATCTCGTTCCTGGCATTTAGTTAAAATATCGTCCCAAACTCATAGCCTGTTCACCGACTCCGTATCCTTTTGGAGGTTTCCTTTTCCTATTCGACCATCTCCATTTCTTCCCCTGAATTTTCAAGACACTTGTTCTAGCGTCCTCTCTCAAATCCTTCACCAGCTCACACAAAACTTGCTTAAAGTACTCCCCCTGTGATACCTTTTTTACTCTACCATCCTTCTTATCATTTTTAATCGCAGCCTGTTTTGCGTGTAGGATTCCCACTGTAGCATTTTCTCCCTGTTGACACTCTCTTTCCTTGTGCCCAAATACCTTGCACCTTCTACATCGCACGCCCTTATTTTTGTGCTCGCAGTCCTTCGCCACGTGACCTTGGCCTAAACACTTGTAGCACTTCCCAATTTTCCTTTGCTTCGACACGATCGCTTCAGTCGTTCGTACCAAGTTTACTTGCATCTTTTGGCGTCCCTGCCATTCCCGCGTCTTGCCTCCCTCTCTTCGATCTTCATCCAAAAAACGGTTCCTCAAGTCGAACTCATCGAGTTTGTTCACTAAATCCTCCACCTTCGTAATTTTAGGTAATGCGTCAGCTAACTTGTGTTGAACCTCGTAGGGTAAATTCTTCCGGATATGATCAACTAACATAAGTTCTTTTAGTTGTTTAAAAGTCACGATCCCAGCACCTTCTACCCACTCATCCTGGTATATTTTCAATTTGAACGCATAATCCCTCCACGATGAATTTCCATCTTTCTGGGTATTAAGGAAGTTGTATCTAAATTGCTCGGGCGTTAACCTAAATCTTCTTAGTAACATGTGTTTGATATGCTCATAATTGTTTGCTTTCTCACCTGGTTCTCTTCCTACGAAACTAACTATGTCCAGCGGCAAAAGACCCACCAGATACGTGACCCAGTCTTCTTTCTCTACGTTAAGTCTCTGAATTTGCTTTTCAAATAGGGATAGATACAGTGAGATATCTTGTCCAGTGTCAAACCTCGCGATTAATTTAGAAAGATCTTTCACTGGTTCTTGTACTGGGTTAACTTGTTTCGCTGTAGCTTCTAATTTCAACTTTTGTAAGTTTAGCTCTTCTTCCCTTTCCTCAACGATATTTTTAAGCATATCTTTACTCACGTTCTCATCATAATTCGCGCACTCCAAAATAGATCTAGCCAAACTCGCAATGTTACATGGTTCAGGCATGTTTAGCCCTAACTCTTCAACTAGAGTTACCAAGTCCCTCTTCCTATGCCGCGATAGGTATGCCATGTTAAAATGTACTTACAGTTATTTCGCACCACACGGACAGCCTGCTCCCTTTCAACTCACTCGCCTTTACGGTACCCTCTTCACATACGCACAATCCTCGTCCAATGGGTCGGCGATCCGGTATCCAGTTGGCCACAGGTTCCTCTCACTCTCGAGCCCCCAGATGTGGTAGCGGATGGGCGTCTTAAAAGAGAACAACCACTTAAAAACACAACTGTTTATTTAAAACAACAAATGGGTTAGTACTTGATGGAATCTTCAGTAAAAATGTAAATAAAGGTGATCTAAAAAGTAACGCTCTCCACTCCGATTCGCCGCATCCACCACAACCATTCCACCAACACGTTGCCTCGATCTCAGGCGCTCAGCCTTGATTTGTCTCTCGGTTGATGATCCCAGGCACACAGCCCTCGCTCCAACCGGTACACAGCCGATGATCCTCTCCGGTACTCAACCGATGATCCACCGTGGCACTCAGCCGACGATTGCAACACGAAAACTCACCACGACGACCACACTCCGAAACACGCTCTCTCACGCTGAATCCCTTCACGAAGCCTCCTCACAGCTTCTTATGCCTTCTTCTCCGTGACGCGATCCCTCCTCTTCTTCCAAGAGGCAGTGGCCGCTCTGTTAGCACGTGCTGTTCTTCCGTACTCGTACTCCAACCCCACATGTATATGTAAATGTATGTGCATAGCACGGAAAGACCGATTGAACGGCTCTGCCGGCTTTCTTCCCTGCACTGCCGAGGGGTGTCACGTGGGGCTGAGTCTCCACGAGAAGCTAAAAGAACCTACCCAGGAAGCTAATCCATGTGTAAAAATAACTAGTTTGCGGTATGCGGCCCCTACGGGGCCAGGTGACCGAAATTTTTAGGAATCGTTGTTGAAATTTCAAAGTTCGCGTGCCCTTCACATCAACAGGGCTTAAATTGCACCGGAGCGCACCGGAGCGGAGCTCCGGTACTTCTTGGTTTTCAGTAAATTTTTACATTTTAACCGGAACGCACCGGAGCGCATAAAATCGCGTTCCGAACCCTTTTCGGAAAGACCAAAATGTACCCCTCGATGTTTTTCGATTACCGAAAATTACAAACGCCTTTCACCTCACTACCCCCGGTCAACAACGACGAACGACCTTGTTTTCCTCACCCTCAAAGGGAAGGACACCCCCTTCGGTGACTAATTACGGGACAAGAGATAAGAAGCCCTCCTGAATGGAGAAGTCTTGCTCCTGTAAAATTTCGCTTGTTAACCAGATGTGTCCAGCAGTCCATGAAAGTAGTCTTTAAGATAACAGTGGGGTCACAATAATAGGTTGAAAGGGGATGGGGCAGGAAGGGGGGATTTTAATTTGGTCAGTGAGGCATGCCTTGAAAGATTTACGAGTTTTGGTTGTGTTTGTGTCCACCTGGGTATGGGTGTGTACTTCCTGTTCTCAAAGGGAGCGTTGCTGTAATAACAAACATTTCATCTTGAAACTGTAGATTCTGTGAGGGTTCTTGACTAGAGAATTCCAGAAATTTTTGTGTGCTTTGGGGGGGGGGGCCATATATTCCCTAAATGCCTATATCATGAACTTCGTTATTCCTATAACCTTCACATCTCAAAAAAAGTATTATTCCCTGGATATATTATTCTTCTTAAGAAATTTCTATTTTTGTGTCGAAGATTTTTGGTTAAAAGCCCATGTAAATCGAAATATTTTTAAAACAAATACGAATTTTTTCAGATATTTTTTTTGGTCGTTGTATTAAAAATGAAAAAAAAAAAAGATTAATAGGAATTCTTTTAAAATTTTTCTTTAGAACTTTAAAAAGGAGTTAAAACACTACTTTTGAGGGTCAAATTTCAAAATTTTCTGGGGGAGAACCCCAAAACTCCCTCCAGACCTTTGATATAATGTTTCTCCCTTGAAAATTCTGCCACTTACAAGAAGCGGTTCCCTTTGGGAACCAAAGAGCACGAAACCCCAAAGAGTTTGAAGAAGAGGTAAAGCACTGGTTTAAACCGGAATTTTCAAAAATTTTTACTGGAGGATCTCCGCCCCCCTTTGAAAATTTGATGTTTATTTATAACTTTTTTTTACCTAGAAAATTCTATGCTTTACGAGTAACTGTTATTTTTTGATGTAACCCAAATGGTCTCAAAATGAGCTGAAACATTACTTTAAGAGGCAAATTTCAAAAAATTTTCTGGGGGAGAACCCCCAGACCCCCCTTTAACATTTTTACATTATATGTTATACAGAGTACCTTCTCTTTGGATGTACCTTAAATGTTGTAAAAAGAGGCTAAATTTCTAAATTTTTCTGGGGGTGAGCCCCAGCCCCACTTAAAACACATCCTTGCCCCCTACGACCAAAAACTGAAATGACGCCCCTGTTAAGCGGAATATTGAAATAGTAGCGCTCCGGTACTTCTTTGGTTAGAATTTAAGCCCTGCACATCAAACACACAGGGAAAATTTGGTAAAGTAAATTCACCTTCCCATATTAGGGTATTTTATGCGAGCGCGCTTAAGTTAGAGTTAGCGCTTCAGATTGTTTTTTTTTATGAAAACAAATACATTTTTCTACCTTTATTTTCAGTTTGGACCTTGAAATTGTATTCTACGACCTTTAAATATTTAGAATTGTCACAAAAAAAACTAAAAATGTCATATTTCACCAATAAAGACCGTAACTTGAAATTTAAAAAAAAAATTACAATTTTAAATCCTAAGGAAAATTGTGATGGAATCACGATTGAAAATTCTTTAAATAGGTCCTTAGAATCATTGTACTAAGTTTCAAAGCATGATCTATATTTTCAGGGGTACAATTAGTACAGCTAAATTTAACCAAAATAATTTTTTTTAATTTTTAACTTAAGAAACGTTGTTTCAAACAAAAACTATAGAAAGGTTTTTTAAAATATGATGAGGTTCACAAAATCTAGTATCATTTCTATGTATTAATGAGTAGGGTTGTTGTTTTAAAAAGGGAATGCACCTTGGAAATTTTTCATCATATTATTTCTCTAATGTTTATTCTATACCACTGTTAAAGGCATTCATTTTGCCTAATTACAGAAAAAATGTGGTCCTGTACCTAAAGCCTAACCTTTATAATTTAAATTTACAAGGCAACAAAAAGTGTGAAAACAGTTGAATAAATTTGATTCTCCTCGCCAAATATGAGTTAAAACTTTACCATCAGCCACCCCGACAAAACAGTTTACAACCCTAAAGTGAGCTTCACGCCATGCCCCGCGGAGGGGGTGATAGAGTGGTGTCGTTTGCGGTTTTCCTATTGTCCGATAACCAGAAACTGCCGATTTTTTGAAGAGATACCATGCTGGTTTTCTGGCTGACCGCGCCCTTAAGAGACAAGCCACACCAGCCGCCACCAGTGGCAGGAGCAATAAAAAGCGATAAAGATGGTTATCTCACTTCTATTAGATACCCTGTCTTAGATAACCATCTTTATGGCTTTTTATTGCTCCTGCCACTGGTGGCGGCTGGTGTGGCTTGTCTCTTACTCTCTTACTCTTACTCCCTTACTGTTACTCTCTTCCCCCTTACTCTTACTCCCTTACACTCTTACTCTTCCCCCCTTAGTCTTACTCCCTTATTCTTACTCTCTTACTCTTACTCCCTTATTCTTACTCTCTTACTCTTACTCCCTTACTCTCTTTCTCTTCCCCCCTTACTCTTACTCCCTTACTCTTACTCTCTTCCCCCCCTTACTCTTTTACTCCCTTACTCTTTCCCTCTTAGTCTTACCCCCTTACTCTTACTCCCTTACTCTTCCCCCCTTAGTCTTACTCCCTTATTCTTACTCTCTTACTCTTACTCCCTTATTCTTACTCTCTTACTCTTACTCCCTTACTCTCTTTCTCTTCCCCCCTTACTCTTACTCCCTTACTATTACTCTCTTCCCCCCCTTACTCTTTTACTCCCTTACTCTTTCCCTCTTAGTCTTACCCCCTTACTGTTACTTCCTTACGCTTACTCTCTTACTCCCTTACTCTTACAACTTACTCCCTTACTCTTACAACTTACTCCCTTACTCTTACAAGGGATCCTACTTTGGGGAGAAAATGTCTCAAAATGATCTAAGGTCCGCATTCAGAAATTTTAACACGAAGATGAAACGATACGATAACGATCAACAATAATGATCACCTCCAGAGAAGTCGTTTCTCACTCGGCCAGCTCATCGGAAAGTTAGTTTAAAATCGATTAACTCTAAATAAAAAAGTTGAAAAAGTTTTAAGCCAATCAGAGTTGACAATGTGCGTTTTGTTGCAGGGGACCTGACGCAGGTGCCCGCGTGCGTGCTGGCACCCCGAGCACTTCGCCTTCGCATCCGCAGACAAGACCGCCGTCGTCTGGGCACTCCCCACCCACTAGTTCAACACTTCTTCACTTCAATAATACAGCAGAGAAAAGAGGTTTATGCTCGACAGCAACGTTTCCTGACCCTATGACGTCACTAACAAACAAAGTAGTTCCCATCGCGGTGTCTGAATTTTGAGGGAAATGAAGAATTTCAATTTAGGAATATGATTATTTTGTGAAACCCATGTATACATAGTGCTTTTCAATCGCGATTTGCGTACCGAAACTCCTCCTTGCAACCCAACAGGCTTCGTGTTTACCGATTTCTCCTTCCACTAGGTTCAAGAAAAGTTGCTGTCGAGTATAGACAGCAACGTTTCTTGAACCCAGTACGTCACTACGTGGAAGGAGAAACTGCGTAAGCAGAAAGCCTGTTGGGTTGCTAGGAGGCGGTACGCAAATCGTGATGGAAAAGCACTATATATACACTAGGGTGGCCCTTATTATAATGGAGAAAAAAAAATTTCAATATTTTTTTGGGCACCCCCCTCAATTTTTTTCCTTTTACCATGAAATGAAAGTGTGCAAAAGGATTTTCCGATATTTTAATATTAACCCGTGCCGCACGGCGGTTGAAGTTTGAATCCCATAGCGCGCCATAGTAACTGTGGCTTAATGTGGGAATAGCTTCTCCGCTCGTTTCCTAAACTTCAGAATGACAACTGATTTTAATAATCTCAGCATTATTAAGGGTAGGGAAGATGAAAATGCTACCTAAAAATATTATTAGTAGATAAAAGCAGTAAATTTAATAAAAAGGTAATTCTTGAAAATAAATTGTAAAAACATCCAATAAAATTATTTCACATAGCATAACACAAAACAATAACTACACTTTTAGATACAATAATTTAAAAAAATCCGTTTAATGTTTTATACATATTTTCAATGTAACAAATTCTATATATCTATAAAATTTATTAAATTCTATGTAATATCTTAAAAAAGAAATAAAATGTTTATTCACTTTTAGGACCAATTATCCAAATTTACGCTTAAAAGTATAATTTTTGCAATAGGGGTATTGTTTTCCCTTCAACACATTGCAAAAGGTACTGTTTCTGCATCTCATCTATTGTGAGAAGTCCATTTAAATTTCGAATTAGTTTTACACCCCTTTCAACTGTGTCATTGACAGTAGTCAAATTTTGAAATTTCTTTGGTATTTAGGCATGAAAAGTTATCATTCCAAAGTTCTGGATTTATGTTAAAGAAACTAATATCAACGTTCAATCTCTTAATAAAATTAGTTTTTTTGGGAAATAAAGTCCTCAATTTTTCCCTGAAAAATAAGGAATCAATCCGTAATTAATTAGGTATAGTAAAATTTTTATATGTGAATATTCCTAAGATAATCAAAAATAATATTTATGGCTAAGTTAAAAAATCCCAATAAGATAATATAAGTAAACTGAAGCGGGCAACTGCATTAGGATAAAATAAAAGATGCATTTTCTTGCTGTATTAAGAGTATCACGTTTGAAATTCTTGATTATGCGCTTTTTTGATTCCACATCAACGTTTTCATTAAAAAATGGATGGAATGCATATTCTTCATTAAGGTCCAACAAATGTTTGAAGCCTGTAAGAAATTTAAATCATTTAACACTGAAGGCCGATGGGTACTTTCTATCTATGCTATCACATAGATCTTCACAAGAAATAAACGATTGGTTTTTTTTTAAACCTTTCAATTTTTGTTCTTTTAAAGCCAAATGGTTTTTAAACATGAATGGCAAAGGATTTTTCCCACTTAAAATGATTTTTTAGTCTTGTGTCTGGCGCAATATGTCCTGCTATGGACCTTTCACCACAAAAAAGTGAACCAACCAATCTAAACTTGAATATTTTCATGGAATAAGTGGCTTTAGCCATCTATCTGGCATGATGTAGAGCTAGTGGCCTAATTTTAAATAATGTTTCTGAATTTCCCCATAAAAATTACACACAATTCAATTACCTCCTTATAATCATGTTTCCGTTCTTTTAGGGTATTAACAATATAATAAGTAGTGCTCAAAATTTATTTTTGATTGATATTTTCATCAAATATTTTTCACCGTCTTCCTTATTGATACCATTCCATCTTTCAATTATTTTTTTTAACTAAGATCACATCTGGACTTATTTTAATTTGGGCAGTTCTTGCTCAAACACACTTCTTAATATCAATTAGTATATGTGATGGCGACATGTGAAATGCGTAAGCTCTCGGTCCGCATAGTGTTCCAAAATATTGACAGTACCATTAATTCATCCAGTGTGGGAACTGGTGGTGTCTGAAGAGCGAATTTTCCTAACTATAAATTATGCTAAAATTATCAAATTTTACCAAGTTTTCATGGATTTTAACAAACATCTTCATCACACATGCTCATTTTGTGACTGGTATTTCATCTTTTCTTCATTCTGATCTAGAGGAAGCGAGCGGACAAGCTATTCCCCTACTATAAGCCATAGTTACTATGGCGCGCTATGGGATTCAAACTTCAACCGCCGTGCGGCACGGGTTAATATTAAAATATCGGAAAATCCTTTTGCACACTTTCATTTCATGGCAAAAGGAAAAAAATTAGGGGGGGTGCCCAAAAAAATTCCGACTTTGAAAAATAAGGGCCACCCTAATATACACATAGGGTAAACAAAATAATCACATTATTAAATTGACGTTCACTCAAAATTGAAGCACCGCGATGGGAACTACTTTGTTTGTTGGTGACGTCGTAAGGTCAACTTAAGTTGCTGTCTAGTATAGACAGCAACTGAAGTTGACCCTATGACTATGACGCGGAATTTTGAGTGAACGTCAATTTAAAAATATGATAAGTTCGTTAAACCCATGTATATAGCGTCTTTTTTTATCACGTACCGAATCACAACCCAACAGGCTTTCTGTTTACCCGTTTTCTCCTTCCGCGTAGTGACGTACTCGGTTCAAGAAACGTTGCTGTCGAGTATAGTTAAAATCATGTTTGTATTCATATTACTTCAAAGAATAAGGAAGTCTCTCAAATCTGTCTTTTCAATAATTGGATTTTTAATGTAATTTTAACGCCTGATGCTGTCCTCTTTCATCACACATGTCACCTCTCTTCTTGTAACCAAGACTACTTACCCTGTGTACATAATAAAAGTGATCTTCTTTTCAGAATATAGATTCTTCAATAATTCAATACACATTTCTGAAGCAATAATTAGGAATATTGTTTTAAAAACTTTATTTTTAGTTTTTGAGCGAGACCGAAAATTTGCTGAATGTGTGTTCAAGGGGGGTTGAGGGGTGTTTGAAAATTTCCACTCTTTTTAATTGAACTCTAGAAAAATTTAGGAATTTTTACCCTTAAAAGTAGTGTTCTCATTTTGAGACTTTTTAGGATACATTTAAAAGGACCACTCCATGTGAGTCAAACAATTTTCAATGAAAAACAGTGTATTAAAATTTCAAGGGGTTTGGAAATTTTCCCAGAAATTTTTTGGAATTTTTACCCTGAAAAGTTTAATCTTACAGGAAAAAACAGAATAAAAATGTCTGTCATAATTTCGGGAGGGGTTTGAACCCTTAAAAAAACCCTCACCTTGGATACGGCCCTCTCGGTCTGGGACACAAAAATCTCCAGACTTTCACTAAAAGTTTTTATGCTTTACTGTAACCCAGTTTCTTCTGCTTAAAATGATGTTTCTATCCTAAATAGAACCAGATACAATCCTTTCTTACATTCGAAAATGTTGTTTAATGTTAATGCATTTTTAACTGTTTTTCAACTTTAAATTGATATGTTAAGAACCGTTCAAGATAAAGAATTGAAATATTCGAAAAACATACTTTTTAAACATTTACTTAAATCTAGATTCAGAAAATTTGAAAATTTATTTCTTAAATTTCAGGTATTTATAAAAATATATTCACAACTATTTTAGCCCAAATGTAGAATTTAAAAATGTAAATTGTATTTGTTTAAAAAAAAAGGCACTACCCTTCAGTATTTACCACATAGTGTGTCGATATTTAATACTTAAAAATTGATTAATTCTGCAATAATATTTTTATATGATAAAATTTTAAAATTCATAGGAACACAATAATTTCACTCAAAAGCGGAGTAATTTTTGATGCTGCCATCTAGTGGGTGGCTGGCTGGGAAACTAATACTGCTAAACCCAATTATTTACGTTTCAGATTTAGTATTAAGGTTTATGAAAACACAGGTTTTTTTCGACTTTCAACGACTAGATATTATTCCAAAATTTGAAATTAGTCAATTATTTACTGGTTAATTTTGATCATTCAATATTTAATATTAATTAATTTTTTTATTCATTGTAGAAAATGCGATATTTTAGTGGCCTAATAACCAACCAATAGTGGCGCTATACTTTTTAAATATTGTATTTAAATTTTATCAACTGTGTTAATTTTATGGGGCCGTTCAAATATTACGTAAGCATGTTTTTGGTAATTTTTGACACCCCTTGTCAGCAAGCAACCCCCCTCTTCATAATTACATAAGAAAACTACCCGACCACCTTTTTTTTGTGAAATTTATTTTTTGGTTGAATTTTGAAATTATTTAGGTATACAAGAAACAAGAGATTTTCGAAAATGCATCTTCCGTAAGCACCACTCATAGCCCCTCCTTCCTTGTCATGAAATGTGATCAAAGAGTAAACCCCACAAGTTGGGCCGTCCATAAATGATGTCACACTTTTTTTTTGCTCATTTTTGACCCCCCCCCTATGTCACAAACTGTCACACTTCCCCATACCCCCTCCCCCCTATGTCACATGTCACGCTTTCAATCAATCAATATGTCTAATACATAGAGTTGTAAAATTCTCGGTAATAATTTTTTGTAGAATATTCTCTCTCCTAGAAGCAACTAAAATTATTTTTCTTTTGGATTAAAAATCTTAGGGAAAAAAATTCTATTTTTGTTATTTTTGGTTGATTTTCAGTTTTGGGGAGGATGTGATGTCACAACTTTGAAACCCTCCCCCTTGTCACAAATTGATTAACCCCCTCTGAGCGTGACGTCATTTATGGACGGTCCATTTCCGAAAAAATATAGCGCACACTTTTATTACTTAACTTTCTTGCGTAAAAAAAAAACAACCAGCACATCCTAAATCTAATTAGCTCCGTTTTAAAGAGCTAACGCAAAACATCTGCTTTCCTTCATAAAGAGTAAACAGCCAAATTAGGATCACCATTTCCATGGAAACACTCTCTGTGAAAACAAGCATCCAATAGAAGCATTCGCGCATGACGTCACTTGGACGAATAACAACGTTGCTAAGGCCGTTGTTAGGTCCGAGTCATGTGATTGAAAATGCCCTATTAGCGCATTAAAATGTTTTCAGAAGATTTTAAGTCATTCTGAATACATTAAGATTAAAAAAAAACGACTGCAATTGTCCATTCTATTACACTTAAATTCCTTGCGTAAAATAAAAACATCCAACAATAAATACATCCTGCATCTAATTCAAACCGCGATCCACTAACTCCTTTTTTCACAGCTGCCGCAGAAGTTACCGAAAAATATTCCTCTATTACTTAAATTTCTCGCGTAAAAAACAACCAACTCATCCTGAATCAATCTAATTAGCTCCGTTTCTAACAGCTGCCGTAAAACATCTGCTATCCTTCACAATGAATAAACCGCAGAGAACAGTTCAATTAAAAAGATCCCCTCTTACAATAACCCTACCGTAAAAGCTGCAGAAAGCGCTACATCTGCTCCCATTGTTTGCCAGCGCGGCCGTTTCCCGCCAGAACTGGCGAAAATCGCCTTTCCGGCGCCTCGCGTTTTCCCCTCTCGCCTAGCACATCCACACGCTTTGATGAAATCAGCAGCGGGAGGTCTCGCCAAGACGAAACCGCCAAGCTTTTTTTCGCGACATCGCTCACTAAAACGTCGATTTCTCACCTAAATATCGGTTTAAATTAATCGGGAATGGTCCCAAAAGATTCAGAAGGGTTTTTTCTACATAGTGTGATGTTTTTTTCTCGGAAATTTTTGCGATAACGGGTCGAAAATTGGCTCTAAAGTCGTTCCTTCCGAAATCCAGGTCCTTCCAGATCGAAGGCTTCTCCATCAAATCTGAGCCCTCCGATTCGCCGAGCGCAGTTGTCAGTCACTGAGAACACGCCCATAAAAAAAGGCGGAGTCTAAACTTTGCCGATGTTGATTAGTGGAGAGTTCGACGAATGGCGTTCTCGGGCGAATGAAGCGTAGGAGGTTGTGCTTGCATATAATTAAAAGCAATTTAAATTTTTATAATTATTAATAATTTCTGTTGTTGTTAATGGTGATTGTGAGACAGAGAGAGCGAGAGAGAACGAGTGAGAGAGAACGATAGAGAGAGAGTGAAAGAGAACGAGAGACAGAGAACATGAGAGATAGAGAGCGAAAGAGAGAGAACGAGAGAGAGCGAAAGAGAGAGAGAAAGTGAAATAGAGAGAACAAGGGAGAGAGAACGAAAGGGAGAACAAAAGAGAGAGAGAACGAGAGAGAGAGAATGAAAAAGAGAGAAAAACAGAGAGAGTAAGAGAGAGAGAACAAGGGAGAGAGAACGAAAGGGAGAGAAATAAAGAGAGAGATAGAGAGAGCGAGAAAGAGAGAGAGTGAAAGAGAGTAAGAGAAAGTGAAATAGAGAGAACGAGAGAGAGAGAACGAAAGGGAGGGAATGAGAGAGAACGAGAAAGAGAGAAAAAGAGAGAGATCGAGAGAAAACGAAAGGGAGAGAAATAAAGAGAGAGATGGAGAGAGCGAGAAAGAGAGTAAGGGAAAGTGAAATAGAGAGAACAAGGGAGAGAGAACGAAAGGGAGAACAAAAGAGAGAGAGAGAACGACAGAGATAGAGAATGAAAAAGAGAGATCAAAAGGGAGAGAACGAGAGAGAGAATAAGAAAGAGATAACAAGAGAGAGAACGAGAGAAAACGAAAGGGAGAGAAATAAAGAGAGAGATAGAGAGAGCGAGAAAGAGAGAGAGTGAAAGAGAGTAAGAGAAATTGAAATAGAGAGAACGAGAGAGAGAGAACGAAAGGGAGGGAATGAGAGAGAATGAGGACGAGAGAAAAAGAGAGAGAACGAGAGAGAGAATAAGAAAGAGGAACAAGAGAGATAAAGAGAAAGAACAAGGGAGAGAGAACGAAAGGGAGAGAAATAAAGAGAGAGATAGAGAAAGCGAGAAAGAGAGAAAGTGAAAGAGAGTAAGAGAAAGTGAAATAGAGAGAACGAGAGAGAGAGAGAACGAAAGGGAGGGAATGAGAGAGAGAATAAGAAAGAGATAATAAGAGAGAGAACGAGAGAAAACGAAAGGGAGAGAAATAAAGAGAGAGAGATAGAGCGAGAAAGAGAGAGAGTGAAAGAGAATAAGAGAAAGTGAAATAGAGAGAACGAGAGAGAGAGAACGAAAGGGAGGGAATGAGAGAGAATGAGAAAGAGAGAAAAAGAGAGAACAAAAGGGAGAGAACGAGAGAGAGAATAAGAAAGAGATAACAAGAGAGAGAACGAAAGGGACAGAAATAAAGAGAGAGATAGAGAGAGAGTGAAAGAGAGTAAGAGAAAGTGTAATAGAGAGAACGAGAGAGAGAGAGAGAGAACGAAAGGGAGGGAATGAGAGAGAACGAGAAAGAGAGAAAAAGAGAGAACAAAAGGGAGAGAACGAGAGAGAGATAACAAGAGACAGAACGAGAGAAAACGAAAGGGAGAGAAATAAAGAGAGAGATAGAGAGAGCGAGAAAGAGAGTAAGGGAAAGTGAAATAGAGAGAACGAGAGAGAGAACGAAAGAGAGAGAGAGAATGAGAAACAGAGAAAAAGAGAGAGAACGAGAGAGAGAATAAGAAAGAGATAACAAGAGAAAGAACGAGAGAAAACGAAATAGGGAGAGAAATAAAGAGAGAGATAGAGAGAGAGTGAAAGAGAGTAAGGGAAAGTGAAATAGAGAGAACGAGAGAGAGAATAAGAAAGAGATAACAAGAGAGAGAACGAGAGAAAACGAAATAGGGAGAGAAATAAAGAGAGAGAGAGAGAGAATGAGAAACAGAGAAAAAGAGAGAGAACGAGAGAGAGAATAAGAAAGAGATAACAAGAGAGAGAACGAGAGAAAACGAAATAGGGAGAGAAATAAAGAGAGAGATAGAGAGAGAGTGAAAGAGAGTAAGGGAAAGTGAAATAGAGAGAACGAGAGAGAGAGAACGAAAGAGAGAGAGAGAATGAGGACGAGAGAAAAAGAGAGAGAACGAGAGAGAGAATAAGAAAGAGGAACAAGAGAGATAAAGAGAAAGAACAAGGGAGAGAGAACGAAAGGGAGAGAAATAAAGATGATAAAGATAAAGAGATAAAGAAAGAGAGAGAGAGAGATAGAGAGAGCGAGAGAGAGAGAGAAAGGAGGAGAGAGCGAGAGAGAACAAAAGAGAGAGAGAAAGTGAAATAGAGAGAACAAGGGAGAGAGAACGAAAGGGAGAGAAAGAGAGAGAATGAGAAAGAGAGAAAAAGAGAGAACAAAAGGGAGAAAACGAGAGAGAGAACCAGAGAGAGAGAAATAAAGAGAGAGATAGAGAGAGCGAGAAAGAGAGAGTGAAAGAGAGTAAGAGAAAGTGAAATAGAGAGAACGAGAGAGACAGAGAACGAAAGGGAGAGAAAGAGAGAGTATGAGAAAGAGAGAACAAAAGGGAGAGAACGAGAGAGAGAATAAGAAAGAGAGAACAAGAGAGAGATAAAGAAGGAGAATGAGAGAGATAAAGAGAGAGAACAAGGGAGAGAGAACGAAAGGGAGAGAAATAAAGAGAGAGATCGAGAGGGCGAGAAAGAGAGAGTGAAAGAGAGTAAGAGAAAGTACTATAGAGAGAAAGAGAGAGAGAGAGAATGAAAGGGAGAGAAATAAAGAGAGAGATAGAGAGAGCGAGAAAGAGAGAGTGAAAGAGAGTAAGAGAAAGTGAAATAGAGAGAACGAGAGAGAGAGAACGAAAGGGAGAGAAAGAGAGAGAATGAGAAAGAGAGAACAAAAGGGAGAGAACCAGAGAGAGAGAATAAGAAAGAGAGAACAAGACAGAGAACAAGGGAGAGAGAACGAAAAAGAGAGAAATAAAGAAGACAAAGAAAAAAGATAAAGAAAGAGAGAGAGAGATAGAGAGAGAAAGAGAGAAAAAGATAGAACAAAAGGGAGAGAACGAGAGAGAGAGCAAGGGAGAGAGAACGAAAGGGAGCGAAATAAAGAAGATGAAGAAAAAAAGATAAAGATAAAGAGATAAAGAAATAAGAGAGATAGAGAGAGCGAGAAAGAGAGAGATAGAGAGAGCGAGAAAGGAGGAGAGAGCGAGAGAGAACGAAAGAGAGAGAGAAAGTGAAATAGAGAGAACAAGGGAGCGATAACAAAAGAGAGAGAGCGAGAGAGAACGAAAGGGAGAGAACAAGAGAGAGAGAATGAGAGAGAGAAAAAGAGAGAGATAGAGAGAGCGAGAAAGAGAGAGAGTGAAAGAGAGAAAGAGAAAGTGAAATAGAGAGAACGAAAGGGAGAGAAAGAGAGAGAATGAGAAAGAGAGAACAAAAGGGAGAGAACCAGAGAGAGAGAATAAGAAAGAGAGAACAAGGGAGATAAAGAGAGAGAACGAAAGGGAGAGAGAACGAAAAGGAGAGAAATAAAGAAGATAAAGAAAAAAGATAAAGATAAAGAGATAAAGAAATAAGAGAGATAGAGAGAGCGAGAGAGAGGGAATGAGAGAGAGAAAGGAGGAGAGAGCGAGAGAGAACGAAAGAGAGAGAGAAAGTGAAATAGAGAGAACAAGGGAACGAAAGGGAGAGAGAACGAAAGGGAAAACAAAAGAGAGAGAGCGAGAGAGAACGAAAGGGAGAGAAATAAAGAGAGAGAGAGCGAGAGAGAACGAAAGGGAGAGAAATAAAGAGAGAGATAGAGAGAGAGTGAAAGAGAGAAAGAGAAAGTGAAATAGAGAGATCAAAAGGGAGAGAACGAGAGAGAGAGAGAGAATAAGAAAGAGAGAACAAGAAAGAGAGAACGAAAGGGTGTTAGGTGGCGCTGCTACTCGTGTTGAAACAAAGTCACCCCTTCTGTTAGGTTTCTAATTTGAAAACTGTTGGACGATTGTGATTGTAACAAAACGTTTTCCAAACGCATTTATTTACTTAAAAATGAATACAAACCACATACATTTACATATTTTCATTTACATAGTGTTCATTATACTGATTTTTAAATGCTTCTAAAAAAGTCATACACAAAACTTTAATTCAAAGACTTATCCAAGGTGTATATACTTCAAAATCTCTCTAATTTATTCAAAATATTTGATGAATGAATGCTTTACAACAGAGGTTCTCAAACCGACAAGATTTTGATACATTTGATAAGTATATACATTTTTTAATTTTTATGGTCATTTTGTTGGCTTCTAAAATTCTTCAAATTATAGGCTTACTATATTTTCTCGGGTCCAACCCAGGACATATTTTTGAAATTACTTAATAAGTACCATATTGATTCATCAAAGATTAAAAACTAAGTGAAAAACATTCAAACTAAAAACATTGAAAAGAAATATTAAAGTTTATTTTTTATTTGACAACTTTTTTCAAAAATTGTTTGTTTGACTTACTTTTATTTGAATTTTGTGATGAAATTAAGTCATAAAAGTAAAACAACGCAATTTCAAACATCTTGGCCAGAATTTTTTAATAAAAATGTCTTGCAAATCTTAAATGTATGAAACCCCGGACATTTTTGCGACCTAGGACATTTCCCCAAACAGCTCTAAAAACCGCGGACTGTCCTGGGTAACCCCGGACATATGGTAAGCCTATCAAATTACCATATAGAAAATGGAACGAAAAGGACTGTAAGAAAAAAAATCTTACTCAGTATCGAACGCATGCAAAGGACAATTAAAGTAAAATGCATATGTGTGTCACATGTGCTGATAATGCAAAATTTGTCAGCTATTTAATTAAGATTTGAAAAAAAAAATTCAGTGTTATAAAGCAC
Organism: Tetragnatha montana; assembly: GCA_963680715.1. NCBI lineage: Eukaryota > Metazoa > Arthropoda > Arachnida > Araneae > Tetragnathidae > Tetragnatha > Tetragnatha montana. The sequence goes on along the minus strand of OY796675.1, from coordinate 184,310 downwards.
AGGACCCCCCACTGGTGGGGTGCAATACAAATTTTTAGAATTTTCTTAGGAAATGATATAACTGCAATTTATCCCATATTACTAAAAAAACAATTAGAAACCCTGATTTAAAGAGTCAAATTAATTACAAATATCTCTGGGGGAGGACCCCCAGACCCACCCTTTTTATTAAGGAGCTCATTGTTGCTCCCACAATAAAACAATTTGTTACGCTTAGATTCAAATCCTTCAATTTAATTTTCTAAAAAGTTAATTTAACCTCTATAATGCATGCATGTAATTTACTATTGCATAGCTGCCAACTCTTCCATTTTAGCCGGAAGATTTCCATTTTTTTAGAGAATCTTCCGTTTTTCTATCAATTTCTTCCGTTTTTTGCTCAGTTGAAAGATTTTTCTCTCGTTAGTTATTAATCTACGGCAGGTGTCTCCAAACTACGGCCCTCTCATCTGGCCCGCGGATACCTTTCTATCTACGAAAAAAACTACGTATATGTGGTGTACTCAAATAAAAGATCCCCAAAATTGGGACTAAGGGTAACAGAATGAGTAAAACCCCTGTTTTTTTATTGTGGGGAAGGACCCCCAGGCCCCCCTTTTTGTACTCAATTAATCACAATAATTTTCATATTAAGTTCAACAAAATGAGAATCCTACCAAAAAAAATCTATTAAAAAGGTACATTAAACTTATTAAAAGGGCTTAGAAATCATTTTAGGTCTCTTCCCCGGTGCAAAAATCTAGCTTTGGGCCTGATAATTACTTAAGTTTCTTAGGGGATATTTGGGTAGGCTTACCATATTTTCTTGAGCTCAACCAAGGACACTTTGTCGACCTATCGGTCCATCAAAGATTAAAAACTAAATAAACACCCAAACTAAAAAAAAAGTTAAACATTTAAACTGAAATAAGATTATTTAATCATTTGTACTTTTCACTTGACATCACTTTTTTCAAAAATTCTTTGTTAGATTTAATTAAATCATTAAATTCACAACAATTAAGTTCAGAGTTAATTTTCACATTTAAAAGGTGTTTGACAGTACAAATAGAGAGTCTGCCCCCTTTCAGCAGTCTAAATATGAGTAAAGTGAAGCCGTATAGAAGTGGGTAAAAAAATGCAGTTCGAAAATTTTTATCAAAATTTTCACAAAACATTTTGTTCAGTCTTAAAATTACGAAAACCCAGGACATTTTAGGAACCAGGACATTTCCCAGGACAGCCTCCGAAACCCAGGACGTATGGTAAGCCTATATTTGGGCCCCTCCCGAAATAAATTTGAAAATATGTATTACTTTCATATTATTCTTTTTATAGTTTAGCATAAAAATTTTGTGGAACTTTAACCTAACATGTGTTCAAGCTCGAATACTCGAGTATGTAGTTGGCCCCCAAACTACTGTTTGATAGTTAATGCAGTTCGGAGACCACTGGATCTACTTCTGGTTTTGAATTCGCTCATCGCAAAAAGCCAACTTTACCATTTATCGCTTCTTTTCAAAAGAAAAACGACGGCCAAGGCACTGTACGCCAACAAAGCAAGCTTGGCGAAAAATCTGTTGTTTACTCTCGTGCAGTGGATGAATTTGCAGAGTTCTTCAATGCATTGAGATTGAGAGCCTGCTGATGCTTGGCGATTAGTGATGGGCGATCCAACTCTTTTTTGGGATCAGATCTAAGCAACTCACTCACCAAAAAGAGTCAACTCTTTTATATAACTCACTAACTCACTTACCTTGAAATTAAACGCTACGTTTAAGGAAATTCTCCTTAGGCAATCCTTTCCTTTGTAATCGTAAAATTTTTAAATGTTAATCTTAATTTTTCCAGATTTTCTTAAACTTAAAGATTGAAAAAATAAACATTTTATAATATTTTTCCAAAAGCGTAAATTAATTCATGATTGTTATCTGTTAAAAATGTGAATAAAAAACGGCGAATGCCATTACACATAAACTCACTCTTCAAACATCAGGCAGAAAAGTGTTCAGACTTTATTTAAATTAATAATCATCTTATTAATTCTTAAGTAAGAGAATTAATTCAATACAATTTTTTAAAGTACAATTAAAAATTATAACGAGTATTAGCAGTATTCACTGCTCATTCAACGCCATCGTAGCTGGTAGACTCCCGTTTCGATTCTCAAAATTAGTTGGAAAGGACTTATCAAATCCAAATCCATCGCCTCATTAATTATGTAAAACACTTCTAAACCATTAAAATATAAACCTATACTGCATAACTTTTGTTAAAGATAAATTATTTTTCAATTATCAACAAGTATTTAAATAATAATAGTGCCTCGTCAGAAATACGAACGCTTATTTAGGAAATACTTTGATCCAATGCGCATGACTGTGAACGTCAGAAATTAAACGAAATTCTCATTTTCGCAATCTTTTTTAATCGTCGAAATTTTTAATGGAATTTCTAAATATTCAAGGATTATTTGAACCTGAGTATAGAAAGAATATAAAATCATAAAATTTTTTTAATTATGTGCTTTAGATTTTATTAGTCATCTTCATAAACATAGTAATTAAGACAATCTGTGATCCCAAAAAGAGCTACCTAACTCCTTTCCACTCTTCGATCCCAAAAGGAGTTATATAGTATATAGTTCTTTTCAACTCAGGAGCTATCTACTCCGAGGGAGTGAACAACTGAACTATCAAGAGAGCTTCCCGGATCGAAAGAGTTAAGATAGTTCCGATCTCAACTCATCTGATCCAACCACTCCGTAAAATACTCCGTTAGTAGCAGTGGCGGATCCACGGGGGGGGTGATTGAGGTGATCACCCCCCCCAACAAAGTGACCTCGCCGAATTTCCGGCAGAAAATCACATCTCCGATAACATAGCGATAAACTTGACTTGTGAATAATCTCTACTGAGAAACCGCTGTCACCATCTGAGCGAGTATTTTTTCCGGTTTCACGCAGTGCCCCTTTTCGGCAATAGTAGCAACTCGTTAAATGATAACTTCAATGCATGGATCACTTTTCAGCTTTTCAGAGGGCTCCCTTCCCGAGCCCTGATAAAAGGGTTGACAGAGTGGGGTTCGGTACTCTTTGGTCACCGGAAATTTCAGCCGGTGTTAGAAATCTGTATCGGGGTGAATTGAACCATATCGAGGCTGATTACTGGTATAATTGCACACAAAAACCAGAGCGGGCGGCTTGTTTGTATATTTTCTAATCTCACTGTTTTTCAACATCTATTTAAGGGCCAATCAAAACTTTTTCAGAGCGATTGGCAATCCCATATTGGGAGGGGATAACAGCTATTTGTTGGCAGTGGGATAGTCAAAACTTGTGGGCGGAGCATGTCGTACATATGCCAAGCTGTACTAGTAAATTTGCTGTTTTATTAAAATTTGGCGTTTTACTATCTCAAAAAATGGATTCCGGAAATAGTAGTGAACATGGTCGTGCTCAGAAACGAACAGTGGAACTCAGCTTTCGTTTTTTTAAGAAAAAGCCAAGAAATGATTTTTTTGAAGATAAAGCTGAGGTAGTTTTGCCATTTTCTGCAACTTTTCTTTTTTTTAAACTATGTTTCGATGTTTTATAATTTTTTAAACTCAAGTATATCACTGTATCAATTATTAAGAAAAATTGCTATTTTAAATTTTCTTCTTGGTTGCTAAATTCGGAATACATATACAAAAGAAAATTGTTTTTATCATTTAGTAATAGATTTAATATTTTGTATGTACATTTATTAAGTTTTTATTATTATTTTGAGAACTTAACAGGGCAGCTTTCAATGTCATTATTACTTATCATTTCAAGGTTCTAATGATTTAATCCGGTTTACTAAATTTTAAATTGTGAAAAAGCTAAAAGAAATAATTATAAACAGCAAAAAGGCATTCGTGGCTTTGCGGTAATTTTACTTTTAGTGACTTTTCTGTTTCTCTAATTTTTCTTTATTTTGGTCTGTCTTGTTATATATTAGTGTATACTTTATGCATTTAAGTAGAAGTTCCATTTTAAAAAGGGAAAATTAATTATTTTAATCATGCATTTAATGGTTTACAATTAAATCAGTAGAAAGTGGAACTTTCCACCAAATATATTTTATGTGTCTTCCTCTTACGAATTGAATGTAAAAGTGAAAATTGATTGTAATGTCGAATGCGCATGTAGGTAAAATCACCCCCCCCAAACCAAGTCTCTGGATCCGCCACTGGTTAGTAGCTCTTTTGCTCCCTCCCAAAAGAGTGAGTAACTCTCTTTTCATCGTAATCGTTTCAACGTCCGTCATTCACTAGCGCAGCGAGGAACATAGAGAAAGGAAAGGCCTGAGTGAGCGTTGATGCTGAACGGTAGTGGCAGGCGTGCTCTCGTGTTTCGATTTTCAAGGGGCAGTATCACAAATTAAAACTTTTGAAAGGAATTTTTTAAAATTGCAACTGAGTTACCACTCTTTTTTTTCGCTCCTTGATCCTTCACTCAGTTTAAGGAGTTAGTTCAATGAGTTAACTCCTCAAAAAATCGCCCATCACTGGCGATGTGGAATCTTTTTTCGTAGCTTAAAATCGAGTCTTTTCAGCTCTGTTTATTAGGGTTACAATTGGCCTTGAAATCAGCGGAGTTGGCAATGTTTAATCTTTTTCAGCAATGGATTTCTGGTAACCGTAGCCTCCCGAGGTTGCTTTTTATGGGAAAAACATTTCCAACTTGGAGCATCACCAACTTGTGACTTTTTTTTATCATGGATTTAATATTTGTCGTTTTGGTATTTCGCCTCTGCGTAGGAAGAAAAAAGTAACGCCAAATTTGGCTCGCTTCAGTAAAACTGATACGCCAAATAATAAAATGTCAGGGATGTTGCTCCCATTATGGCCTTAGGTTTACTACAAACATTCAAAAGAAAACACACCATCTGAGTGAAGGAAGGAGAAAATATCTCTAGGAATACAAATCAATGCCTTGTGTTCCGAACATTTGCGGTTACATATTTTTCTTTCTGGCACTACTGAAATACAGCTGTTGCACTGTCTGTACAAATGTTATCTCTATGCTCTGATCTTTCCGTGCGGGTTCGAAAACAATGGAGGAAAGCTAAAGTTTCCCGAAATCCCTTAAAGCTCGCGCACTCGAATCCCATGAATTAAAAAAGACTTCTTTGGAAAAGGTCCGAGGAGATTTTCACGTGTCTAGCTTTTTATGTAACTAAACGTTTCTTGAACCCAGTACGTCACAAATGCGGAAGGATAAAATGGGTAAACACAAAGCCTGTTGGGTTGTTAGGAGGAGTTTCGGTACGCAAATCGTGATTGAAAAGCACTATAAATACATATGAGTTTAACCACGGCTTACTAGATACTTATACAGGCTAGTCGAGTTTTAAACAATGAAAACCATTTGACAACTTTTCCCGCTACAAGACCTACCTTTATCACCCACCGCCTTCAACACTGTGGATATGCTTTGCCAGTTTGTCCAGTATTACCATCTGGATTTGCAATGATTTCCGTACTCGACTAGCCTGTGTATAAGTATCTAGTAAGCCATGGTTTAACAAAATAATCCTATTTTTAAATTGACGTTCACTCAAAATTGAAACACCGCGATGGGAACTACTTTGTTTGTTAGTGACGTCGTAGGGTCAACTTAAGTTGCTGTCTAGTATAGCGCGGTTGACAGCACGTAATCCTACTAAGCCACCCCGTCCCCAAATAAATTTCTGTATACCCCACTGTCAGCGCGTGCGCAGGCTTCAGATCACCCATCTCCAAGCTCAACGTGAAGAGGTTTCTGCTGTTTTCGGATAAGTCTTTGTTTTTCTTATAATTTAAGTCTCTTTATTTACAGGATTTTAGAAGATTAATGTAACGTTAAATTCGCAATGTGCTATCGATGATATTCCTCTAGCTTAACAACAGTGACAACTTTTAACCCTTTACTTTTAGTATCTCGAAATATTTTGCACAGCAGCAGTACTTTTGAACTGTTAAAGCTGTACTGTTCGCATTTTGTGTATCAATTTCAGTAGGAATTGTAGATAGTATTTATTGAATTAGGGCTTTGCAAATACTTGGTCTCGATGTAAACTGTTGAGATTATTACGCATTTAGGTAATGGCTGAGTACGATACATAACATAAAACGGGGTATATTCATGTATTTTAATAAAACTAATAACTGTAAATTAGTGCTTTTACACAACCTTTAAGTGCAAAACTTTGATTACTATTTACTTCAACGTTAATAGAGTTCCTTGAGTTGAAATTTATGAATTTTACTCAACGTTATGTAACTGACCAGTTAACGTAGTATTTGATATAGTTAATAACTGTAAATTAGTCTTTTTACACAATCTTTAAGTGTTCATTGAAATTATGTGCAAAACTTTGATTTGATTACAATATTTACATTAGCAATATAACGATTTGCCTGAGTTGAAATTTGTGAATTTGATCAAATAATGTTAATCTACTTCATCCGTAACATTGCCGTGTTAGTTAATCTATAAAATCAGGATTCAAAAATGATTTCGATGCTTAATATCAAATTCATATTTTCGTTTTGTTAAATAATTTCGGTTAGATAGATCCAGTGACGGCTCGTCCATAGGAGCACCCAACAAAAATGAAATAAAGTAAATAACAACATACATGAAAAACTAATAAAACTTGTACCTTATTCAGTATGAGCTTCCAACGCCTCTTCTGTTCTAATTATGATATTTTTACTTAATTGCAGTTTCAAAATTGAATTTTTGTGAACCCCCATTTGAACTTGATAGAATTTGATCGAATGATCTGATCACGAATTTGATCTACTTTTTTTCCTGTATCATTGCCATGTTAGCTAATCTATAAAATCAAGATTCCGAAAGGTTCAAAAATGATTTCGATGCTTAATATCAAATTTATAAAGGCCGTTTTATTAAATAATTTCGATAAGATCCAGTCCATATTAGGAGCACACGAACCCTCAATAAAAATGAAATAAGTCAATAATAAAATATATGAAACACTAATAAAAAATCTATTCCAACTTGTACCTTATTCAAGATGAGCTTCCAACCCTCTTCTGTTCTAATTATGATATTTTTACTTATTTGCATTTTCAAAATTGAATTGTGAACCCCCATTTGAACTTGTTAGAATTTGATCAGGAACAGCTTTAGAAAAGGTCCGCTTGCCGCCATGTTTAACCACAGCTCCGACAACAACATGATTAAGTGTTGTCGTTGTCAGCATAGAGATCTAATAGATCTCTAACAATATTCTACTAATTACTATTATTTTAGGATCTAATAATACTAACAATTAGATAGATCTCAATGGTTGTCGGTCATAAATTGAGCTGTGGTTAAACATGGCGGAAAGCGGACCTTTTCTAAAGCTGTACCTTTGATCGAATGATCTGAACATGAATTTGATCTACTTTTTTCCGTACCATTGCCGTGTTAGCTAATCTACGAGGGTTGGGTTTTTTTCAACTTCCGTTTTGCTCCTGAAAAAAAAGTAGTAGGAATTTGGAAATAATTTTGGTACTGGTAGTTAGGTACATCCTTCAAGATAAATTTGCATCTTTACTGCATAAAAATCGGACATTTTTTCTGTTAGTTATCGAATTTACAAGCGCGCTCCTCGAACTTATTTTAATTAGATCGCAGAGATTTAACAGCTGATGCGATCTAACTACGAAATGGTCAACTTTTAAGGTTATTCATTTTCAGGTAGATCCAGTGTAAAGGGGTCGATCCCCCTCCTGATGCAACGAGATTTATTTTAAATTTTGATTGAATAAAAATAAATTTTCAGGGTTCGGAAGTTTTGCGATTGTGGTGGTATCCGTGACGTTTGGACGAATATTTATTATCTGTAGTAAGTTAGGTTAAAGTTAAATACTTAAAAAAGTTAAAAATGATAAAGGGTATTAAATTTAAATACACAAAGAGTGGTTATGGAAACATGATTATTTGGTTTATCAGGTTCCTTCCGCATCTGGTTAAAATCTCAGAAATCTCAGAACTGAGTTATAATTGAGATTGGCAATCTGACTATTCAATTTTGAAGTCAAAAGGTTTATTCCGTTTGAGTACCAAAGAGGGTAGGTTGGTTAATTTGGAGACTGATGATATTCTGAAATCAACCATCAGGTTGGGTGTGTTCCGTTATTATTGGACGGATAAGTTACTATGTATTTATCGTCCGTGTAGTTCTCTCTTAAAAATTAGACAGCCCGCCCCTTTCGAAAGTCGGACTAAGTGGATAAAAACGAGTTAAAATGCTGTTTTTAAGGGTCAAATTTCCAAAAATTTTCCGGGGGAGGATCCCCCAGCCCCCCTTTTTGCTTGGATTTCTATACTGCCCACAAATTTTTTTACGTCCAAATTTTTTAAAATTAATGTACCCATTTCTCCACTATTTTTAACCCGGGAGCAGTCGCACTGGGTATCTCATACCCAGGCGCGCATTCTAAGTTGCACAGCTCTCTCCCCTTTCTTTCAAAATGTGTGGGACACTGAGTAGCTGAGTTCAAGGTCACATTCTTTAGACAGGAAGATAAGATAAGGATTTAGGAATGTGCGGTTTCCGGGAAACGAGGCTTTTTCGAAGACAACTTATAGATGAGTACTCACAAAGCAAACAAAAAAGAATTGAAAAAAAAGCCTTTGGTACACCTACAGAATACAACCTCAGAAGAAGGCAACAAAGCCAATAGATTAAAAACAGGATACAAAAGATGTGCAGATTGTGGGAATAAAAAGGATAGAAAAACAAAACACTGCTGTGAACTCCGCCAAAAATATATCAGTATGGAGCACATAACTCCACTTTGTAAAGAATGCTCAAATAAATGTAAGTAACTTATTTTAAATTGCACTAATGCTAGTTTATTGTTTTGTGTCTTACTTAAATACTATTATTTGTAAAACCAAGCAGGTTGTGTGTTAAAGCGCGAGAATCACTACCTGGGTATGATATACCCACCCGCGAGTTCCCGCGTTCGTTTCATAGGTGCGACTGCTCCCGGGTTAAATTAAGCTTGACAGTAGTTAGCTTAACAGTACTAGTTTTAAAGATATTTTTTAAAAATTATATCCCAGGGAGGACCTACTGTAAATTGAATATTTCATCTAACCGCCCCCTCCCACAGAATTGCTTTAATCCGCCACTGCCTGGTTCGGTCCCCCCCCCCCCCACGCACGATCATTTGGACCCCTGCATTTTCGGTCGAAATGAAAGCGGTAAAATGAAGGAGCTATTTATAATGAATGTTTCATCAAATCTTATTGTCTCTCTCTGGTAGTTATTTAATCACGCTGTGGTTACAAAGTTGGTCATAGCCCATTCTTAAAAATAGGCTTCACACTGCTTCGAAAATGAAGGAAAACTTTGGAGTAATGAACCTCTAGAGCCCCCCCCCCCCCATCTTGCACTGGGAAAAGTTACGTAAAATCTTCCTTTTAGTTTCTGAATTTGAAATGATCAGCTGCCTCGAATCGCATCTTTCGCCGTTTCGAACGGTTTGTTGATAAAGGAATCGCCATGGCAACGGATCACTTTGCAGAGGAGAGAAAAAGCGCACCTTGCCATGCGGAGTAAACAACCAAAGGAAAGCTTTTTAGGATCCGTTCGAAATCCCGACAGTCAGAATCCCGACAGATCAGGTTCCCGACGACGAAATCCCGACAGGGTCAGAATCCCGACAGATCAAAATCCCGACTGGGTCAAAATCCCGACAGGTCAAAATCCCGACTGGGTCAGAATCCCGACAGGGTCAAAATCCCGACAGGTCAGAATCCCGACTGGGTCAGAATCCCGACTGGGTCAAAATCCCGACAGGTCAGAATCCCGACTGGGTCAGAATCCCGACAGGGTCAAAATCCCGACAGGTCAAAATCCCGACAGGGTCAGAATCCCGACAAGTCAAAATCCCGACAGGGTCAGAATCCCGACAGTTCAAAATCCCGACAGGTCGAAATCCCGACAGGGTCATAATCCCGACAGGTCGAAATCCCGACAGGGTCAGAATCCCGACAGGGTCAGAATCCCGACAGGTCAGAATCCCGACAGGGTCAGAATCCCGACAGGTCATAATCCCGACAGGGTCAAAATCCCGACAGGGTCAGAATCCCGACAGGTCGAAATCCCGACAGGGTCAAAATCCCGACATGGTCAAAATCCCGACAGGTCAAAATCCCGACAGGTCAAAATCCCGACAGTGTAATGTCACTCTTGAGCCGTGAGAGCATGAATTATTGAATTTTTTTGAAATTTTAAATTTTTTAAAATTGATTAAAAACTGGTTTAATACTACACTCCTGCGCGTGCAAGACTTTTTTCTGGGGTTTTTTTCAGTGCTGATTACAGATATTTCATCAAAACGGACGTTTGAAAGATTTTAAAATTTTAAATTTTTTAAAATTGATTAAAAAATGGTTTAAAATTTTAAAATCTTTCAATCGTCAGTTTTGATGAAATATCTGTAATCAACACTGAAAAAAGGCCCAGAAAAAGTCTTGCACGCGCAGGAGTGTAGTATTAAACCATTTTTAATCAATTTTAAAAAATTTAAAATTTTAAAATCTTTCAAACCACAGTATTGAAGAAACATCTGTAGTCAGCACTGAAAAGCTGCCTAGAAAAAAGTCTTGCACGCGCAGGAGTGTAGTATTAAACCATTTTTTAATCAATTTTAAAAAATTTAAAATTTCAAAAAAATTCAATAATTCATGCTCTCACGGCTCAAGAGTGACATTACACAGTCGGAATTTTGACCTGTCGGGATTCTGACCCTGTCGGGATTTTGACCATGTCGGGATTCTGACCCTGTCGGGATGTCGACCTGTCGGGATTTTGACCTGTCGGGATTTTGACCTGTCGGGATTTTGACCTGTCGGGATTCTGACCCTGTCGGGATTTTGACTTGTCGGGATTCTGACCCTGTCGGGATTTTGACCTGTCGGGATTTTGACCCTGTCGGGATTCTGACCCAGTCGGGATTCTGACCTGTCGGGATTTTGACCCAGTCGGGATTTTGATCTGTCGGGATTCTGACCCTGTCGGGATTTCGTCGTCGGGAACCTGATCTGTCGGGATTCTGACTGTCGGGATTTTGAACGGAACCCGGAGTAAACAACCAAAGGAAAGCTTTTTAGGATCCGTTCGAAATCCCGACATCTCAGATAAAAGTCTGCTGGAATATGAGGGTGGGGCTCGATATTTTAGTTGTGTAGGCAAAGGGGCTATACCCATGGACGTCCATACATAGGGCCACTGCTCTGCAAGAAAGAACAACGTAGCCGTTACAGGATCGTGAATTTCGCTAAAAATTGCGGTTTATTTTTATCTACATTTATGTTCTTAGTTATCGATGTTATGTTAGTTGGGGGTTGTTCAAATATTGCGTAAGCACCTAAGGGGGAGGGGGCTTGCTATTTGCTTATAAATTTCACCAAAAAAAAAACTGAATTAGGAAATTTTAAGCATTTTTCACAAGGAAAGTTTTAACGATCGATCGGATTAAGTTCATGGCACAATGGATTTCAGAAATCGAAGCATTACTAAAGATTTTGTACAAAACAAAGAACAAAGGGGGGTTGTGCTGGGGGGGGTCAAAAATGACCAAAATATTGCTTATGTAATATTTGAATGGCCCCTTATCGATGTAAAAATTTATTACTGGTAGATCAAATTTGAGTAATTAATTAAATCAATTTCTGCTTAGAAGAGCACCTTTCAAAAACTGAGTAGTATGATTTTTTAATTTCGAACATCCTTTTACAAAAAAATATTTATATTTGATTAACAGAAACCATTTTAAAAAGAATTATTCAAACAAGAAACAGGGTGCCTTGAAAGTCCTGGAATTTTGAGTTTGATTTTCAAGGCCTGGAATGGGAAGAGAACTATTTAATGTAATAAAAGCCTGGGAAATCCTTGAATTTTAATTTCTAAAAGGTTTTAAAGTTAATTCAGGGTGTATTTTTAAATAATTTAAAGGCACTGGTTATTGCTACGAAAGTCTACTCTAATCTCGCTATTTTTTGAAAAATTACAAGTTAAATGAAAGCATAATAACAAAAGTAATCGAACCATTGGGTTACTAGCCGCACACTATACCACTGGTCTATCGGTGCTGCTACCAGGATTGATCGGTTATTTTAATGTTATAAAACACGCAATAATAAACTTCTACTACTGCGCATGCTTCAACTGTCGTAGCATTAACCACTTCGTATATACGTTCAAGAATCAATTCCCTATCGAGGTGTGGAATTTCAATGAAATAATGCGAATTTTTTTCCCCAACTTTTGCCTGCAAAGTTGACTTTGCGCTTTTCGACGTAGGGCAGGAAAAACAACTCGACGGTTGGATATTTAGTTCACGATCGCGTTTTTCTCATTTCGCGACGATGTCTAGTACTGAATGAAGTTCAAATTTTAAAATATTTATTAGCTGAATTGCTTTATATTTGAAAGAAGGAAAATGTAGAAATCTATAGTTTGAATAAAGAATCAAACAAAGAATTGTTAATAGTATAAGTAAGGAGAAATTATGCTGTTTAGTTTCTGGCAAAGCATTCAATTTATCCACTTTACTCTGTAAACAGAAATAATAGTTTTTGCTTTCCCGGTTAAATTGTACCTTATTCAATTTGAATCCCCTCGTTCTATTCTGGACTGAAGTCCATAGACCCTATGTGCCCCCTTGCTTTATCACTTTAAAAAGTTGAATCAAATCCCCCCCTTTTCTCTAGAGCAAGGGTTTCCAACTGGCGGCCCCCCCCCATCAAAACAAAAGTAGCTTCAGAACACTTTTTAGCATACTAAAATTCCCCAGGAAGGACCCCAAACTCCCTATGGCATACCTGCCAACTTTTACGGATTGTCCGTAAAATTTACGGATTTCTGTCTAGTTTTACGGTTGTACGGATGGATCAGAAAATTTTCCGGATTTTGCATTTCTTTCCACAAAACTATCCATGAAAATGCAAAACATTCGCAACCTAAACAATTTTCTCTAATATCTTTTTACTTCAAAACCATCTCCTAATCCCTGTTCTTATGATTTTATCAATTTTTATTCTTTTATTGAGTGAAATTTAATTTTTTTTGCAAATCTTTTTCGGATTCGTCCGCGAGTCTTGGCGCGCCCTCACCCGGTAAGTTTGCTTCCCCCGTGTTCCGATCGCACTGCGGAAAAAACAACTTTACCGAGATCGGACCTGTGGTTCATCATCGCGTCTCCCTCAATTAGCATTGAGGCTTGTTAACACGGAAAAGTTTCTCCTCGCTTTCTAATCGTAGCAACTCAAGCTTATTTAAATTCATCTTTATCACATGCTGTTGAAAATGTTGATGGAAATTTAGAAAAATTTTTTATAAAAGCTATAATTATAACATTTGATCTGAAATTGGTTCTAAACAGAAATTTAAATAAAATGGTTTGGGAAAAGGATACAAGATAGTCATGTAACCAAATTGGTTTGTAGTATGAATTTTGTGAAGGGGGATAAGTCAGTTTGTTATCAGATAAGTACTATGCAATTGAAGTAAGCTGATTATAAGCTTTTAAAAATTTAACTTAACATAAATTTAAGCTAAGAAATTTCAGTTTTTTTCAATTATGTGAAAATTTTAAATACTTAATCAAAATAATTTAGGTAATAATGCATCAATCTGTAATCTGTACCTTTTTTTGGTTCAAAGCAATTCAAATTGTAGTTTTGTAACGTTATGCAAAAAGTTTTACTGATGCAAGTTTTCAAAAGTTGGCAGGTATGCTATGGAGTGGGCGCGGTCGTTTTCTATGGTGAAAAATTTGAGGTTTCGAGAGGGAGGTTGGAGGTTCCCTCTGAGCGTAGCAAGGAAGGCTTAAGGTCAACCCTTATCACGATGAAGAACAAAATGGAGTATCCAAAAATGAGGTGAAACACTATTTTTAGGGAAATTTACAAACATTTTCTGGAGGAAGACTCCTTTTTAATTAATTTTAGATGTAGTATAGGGTCAAAAATTTATAAATCTTCTGAAGTTTTTGAAAATAGAGTACTATCTTTTCAGAATATGTAAATAACGTTCGTCCCTCTCTCGTTTGAATAGTTCCATATGAAAGTCCCCCGAAAAATATATAATGGATAAAAAGGAGCCAAATTATGCCCGCCACTTGACTTGTGATTTCGATTTCTTGGAAGTTTGAAACCCCTGTTATAGAGTTTCCAACTTCTTTTCTTTAGTTTTAGAAGTTTTAAAAATTAGAACTTTTATATACATTTTATTTGTGTGAAGTTTTTTTTTTATAAATGTATACTTACATTGTTTTTTTCAGATTGTGACAGCTGGCTCCAGTGAATTGAAATATTTGTGTTTGTTAAATAAAGACAAAGTTTTTTTAAAATTGTATTTTATTTCAGAACCAAGACACAGGTGGTATGTAGCAATACAAGGGGGTCCCAAAAAAAAAAGGACGCCCACAGAAACAACCCTACCCTGTCTGAGTTGAGGTAGAGAGGTAGAGACCCCCCTATTTCTGCCAAGTCTCGTTAACGAACAAAATGTCTGGTTACAGGTTATATCGTGTTGCCCTCTGGTGGCGATTCCATATCTTCTTTGAGTTGAGCATTTCCATAAGAATCTGGGAAGGGCACTCACTGTCCTATACTTTGACACTCGTCCTCAAGAGAAGCTTAAATAGTGTTGCACAAGCTCCGGGTTCGATCCCCGTTTTAAATGCAATAAGGTTATTCAAAAGAGTCCTAGAAAGGAACTGAAAATAATGCGATGCGTCTTAAGTTAACCCAATAAAGAAGATGTTATAATAAGTTTTTAAGTTACTGAATCTCCACTGGAGTAGTGGTTAGGATACTCGCTTGGCATGCGGCAGTTCCTGGGTTCTATCCCCGGTGATTATTTTATTAAAAGAAAAACTTATATATTTTCCCAAGAGAGAAATTTCAACCAATTACCTTTTTTCTATTTAAATTCAAAAATTAAAGTACCCACCAATCAACCAACAATAAAAAATTAAAATCCACAGCTATTATTAGTTTCTGTCGTTGTGTGAGTCGATGGCTTAGTCCTTAGTGGATGAGTGTGTGGCTTGCATGCTCTATACCTGGGTTCGATCCCCGATTTTTCTATTTATTAACTTTAATTTTATATTTATTCTATCTTCTATTCGTTATCCTATTCTATGTCTTCTATTCTATTATTAACTATATTCTATATTTCTATTTATTCTATTAACTATCTTCTATATATCAACTTTAAATTAAGTATGTCGCAGCTGCAGGACCGGATGGCTTGGTGTGTTAGTGCCTGCGTAGCATGCGGCAGTTCCTGGGTTCTATCCCCGGTTCTCATTTTATTAAAAGAAAAAACATATATTTTCCTAGAGAAATTTCAACCAACCAATCAAACCAGGCTCTGTTAAAAGTGCCTTCTGGTTAATTAACCTCTTGTATTATTTATTTTATTTATCTTTTGCACCATAAAACCTCACCAACCAATCAACCAACCTCTTGTATTATACAACACAGGTATCATAAGTTTACCTCACCAACCAATCAACCAAGCTCTTGTATTATTATACAACACAGCTATTATATGTTTCAGTACCTATGTGAGCCAATGGCCCAGTGGATGCATGTGGGGTTAGCATGCTATATACCTGGGTTCTATCCTCGGGTATTTTTTCTATTTATTTATTTAAATTTTTAAAAAATAATATCTAGATTTATTATTAGTTACTTAAACAGTGTGAGTCGATGGCTCAGTGGATGAGTGTGTTGTTAGCATGCTCTAGACCTGTGTTCGATCCCCGGTGTTTCCTATTTATAAACTTAAAATTTTTCTATCTGTTATATTCTATTCCTATTCTATTATATTCTATCCTTATTCTATCAAAAATATTCCTATTCTATCTATTATATTCCTATTCTATCTATACCTATTCTATTATTTCTATTAACTATCTTCTATATATCAACTTTATATTAATTAGAACATTGTCACAGCTGTAGGAACGGATGGCTTGGGGTGTTAGTGCCTGCGTAGCATGCGGCAGTTCCTGGGTTCTATTCCCCGCTAATACTATTTTATTAAGTCCACGCGCATGCGCATTCCGCTCTATGCGTCACACGGTGCTGGCGCCATCTATATTACAAAAAGTGAAATAAAATTTCTAACAACATGGTGGATTATCAACTTCATATTAATTAGAAGATTTTCACAGCTGCAGGAACGGATGGCTTGGTGGTTAGCACACCAGACTGCCATCCGAAAGGCCCTCAGGTCGAACCCTGGTTCGAGTCTGAGCCTTCTCACCGGGTATAGCACTCGGAAATAAATTCTGATTGGAATTTATAAATTTTCCTGCGCATTCACGGGGGGATTTAATTTTTTTAAATTTCGACGTTAACTGTAACCGTACCGGTCAGATTCTTTAGAAATAACCCTATTTTTGAAGACTTTTACACTAATTTTCAGTCAGATTCTTTAAAAATAACCCTATTTTTGAAACAAATTTAAGAATCTAAGACTAAGAAAGTAATGTAACGTCAGTTCCATCCACAAACCCCAACCACCTGCCCTTGGCGTCGCATTTCCTACATAGCTTTTTCACTAATTCTTTCACAGGTGACTGAATAAAGGATTTGAATTTACAAAAATTTTGGATTTGCTAGACTTGAAAATTTTTTCTTAATTTTATTATTGGTGACTGACTGAGCTAGTAGTTACAGCACTTGTACACATTGATTTGGCATTTCTAAATATAGTTATCCTGCTCAATTCACAAGGAGGGGTATCTTCTTCTTTTAACACTATAGAAGCCACTGAGAACCCTCGGAGGCAGTCATTTTGACTGCTAGGCGATGAAACAGTGATCTATCTAGAGAACCTTTTGAACTGTTGTAGTAATAGGAATAACATGTTCCTCCCTTTGATCCTAATACCCGTTCCATTTAATAAATAGTATTTTTCCTATAAGTGTTTTAGGTGGGGCGTAGGATGAAATGAAACTTTAAAACTCTTTCGCGATGCTTTGTGAAATTTGTGACAAATGTCACTCTAGGGAAGGCGTATGTCTCGTTCTACAAACTCACCTATTTGAGCACCTACAATCTCCAGTATACAGCTTTTCTCAGTTTAGTCTCTGAAAGGGAATAAAGTTAGTAAATACACTATAAGAGATCTGACAACCTCGCTTTTATGGAGGTGCAGCAATACAGTAGTAGTAGCTCCTCACCGAACCTTCTATCACACTTTTTAAAAAATCCCATAAAATTCACGGTTTTAAACTGGTAGCTGGGTTGGTTGTGCAAAACCGTAAAAATTACGAAATAAATCCTTAAAAACAACCTTGTAAAACAAGAATCATGGATTGAAATGGCAGTCGTTTTTACGGATTTACTCTGAAATTTTTACGGTTTCCCACAACCAACCCAGCTACCAGTTTAAAAACGTTGATTTACGATAATTTTGTTTACACTGCAGTGTTTATGAAAGGGATTTCCAACTCCTTTTGTGTGAAGCCCGCTTGAGAACCCCCAAAAGTAGCTTCAGAATACTTTTTAGCTGTTAGACCCGAGGGAGGTAATTGCTGATTGTGGCAGATCAGGGGTTTACAAGTGCCGCAGCACAAGTCTCCCTGTCTCGGAGAGTCTTTAAAACGGGGGTCTGGCGAGGGAACAAACAAAATGTCCGTTTACAGGTTGGAACAACAATATCATTCCTGAATCCTGACCAAAAGAGTGATCGGAAAATCTGTCCCCTATCCAGTCCCTCAAAAGAACGAGTTCCATGCCCAGCATGTTGAGAGAGGCAAGATGAGGCCATTTGCAATGTGTGAGGCAGAGTTGAGCCAGTTGAGCTGTCCGACACATCTGCATTGTTGATATCCAATTTGCAGCTTGCAAGAAGGGTCAGAAATTACACGCTCCTCACGGGCAAAATGCATCTGATGCCCATATGTGGCGTTCAGAGCAATCAACCCATTCAACAAACCGGTGGGCGAAAGGCTGGGTCAAAAGAATATTTTAACCACCAGTTTTTAAACTATAACCCATTCTCAATAATAACAATTCACAGTTTTTATGTAAGAAGCCATCTTTATACGCAACGAGTACCTAGTATTTCTATGGAAGACCCAAATTTTATTCCATATTCTGAAAAAGCACGCCAAAATAAATCTTTCAATCAAAATAAAACTTTAGAAACTTAAGACCTTAGCACTGGGAAATATAAAAACCGTTACAGTAGGCAATAGTGGCAGAATGGCTGGGGTTAGAAGGATAGCTTAAACTAGTGGTTCCCAACTCAGAGAAGTCCGCGGAAGGCTAAAATTGGAATCTTCACGGACCACCCTTTTGTGGCTTAAAATCCTCATCTTCACAAAATTTCAAGATGAAAAAGTTCATTATCCCTAACTAAGCATATATATAATATTCTGAAATCCAACTATGAAACGTTCAACGACATCTCACGAGATTTAGTAATTTTGTTGTGAGATAAGTAAATCTTTGTGAAACCACAAAATTTTCTCCAACTTTTTTCAGAACTCCAATTAAATATTTATAGTGCAAGAAAGTATAGTGCTGTCCTTTAAAAACAACCCACTGTTTAATATTTTCTCCATTAAAAGCTTAATAAAAAGGATAATTAAATCGAACAAAAAACTGTTGTAACGGCTCATCCTCCTTAACATTTTAGTGCTAAGCATGTTTAATTCCAATTATCCCTTACAAATTGACAGTCAATTAAGTAAGAATTTGAAAAAAAACCACTTCACCCTAGAAGGACTCCAATTGGCGGACTGGGCTAAAACTTTAATATTTTATTCTCATAGTACTGTTTTTAGGGTACAATTTGGAGTATGGGTTTGTATTTAAAGGACTATACCTGTTTTCTTTGTAACAATGGTATAGTGACTAGATAAGGTAGTGTGTTTACCGCCCATAGATACCATTATAAAAAAGTGTGCCCAAAAAAGGCGAAAAATCCAGGTGGCGAACGATCGCTAGTTTCCACTCTCTATGAATGCTATTATCTCTGATCTGTGCGGTGCCGTGCCCCGTTAGCGCGGATCTCGTTAAAAAGAGATAATAGTATTCATAGAGAGTGGAAACTAGCGATCGTTCGCCACCTGGATTTTTCGCCTTTTTTGGGTACACTTTTTAAATCCGGTAAACACACTACCTTATTCTAGTCACTATAACAATGGGCTGTTCATTGTTGAAATTAAGTTTACCAAAATGAATATAATAAAAAATGTTCCGAAATAAAAGTATAAGAAGCATTAATTAATAAAGTTTATTAATTTAGTGGTGACTGTTATCCCCACAATATTCGTATCTTGTTCAATTTATTCAAATTTATGTTAGTATTAATAGGATTTTTTTTGTGTGCTTCCGAGCCTCTCCACGGCCCACTTATGTTCCACCGGTTGGGAACCACTGACTTAAACAGTCAATTTTCAACAATTTAACCCATTCTTAATAGTAATTAAAATTGCCTATTTTTTCTAACAGGCCATTTTCATACGTAAATCAACGCAGCATGTTAAGATATCATGAAAAAGATATATAGGCCAGTCAATAACGACAAAAAAAAGGGGCGATAATTGCAAAAAATCGTGTATCTCCAATTTTTGTCTTATGTTGTTAGGACCCATCCCAGTAGTTAATAACCAATTTTGCAACCCTGAAAGCCCTGTGCTAACTTTGCAATCCTCAAAAAACCTAAAAATTTTCCGACTTTTTTCAGTTTTTGGCTTATAACTCATACAAAATGCATCCGCACGAAAAAGTTTCAAATATATCATTTAAAGTAGATAAAATTTGCAATAATTTAAGACCATTCCCAAGTTTATACGTCCAATAGATCCCGAGTTACATCTCTTCAAAAATGGGCAATTTTTTCCCAAAATTCAAAATTTTGAGTCTAAGTCGCTTTTATATCAAAATATAGGTTATAGTACTCGTTGTAAAAGGTAAATAAGGGCAATTAAGTTGTAGTACAGTTATTTAGCTTTAATTTAAGCCCTTAATGAAGACTCTAGGTCCCATAGTTCTTACTTTATCTTAAAAAACAAAAAATTTGGGAAAACCGAAATTTCGGAAAAATAGAGCATGACGTTGTATGGGCACAGAAAAGGAAAAATAAAGCTATAACACAATATGTCGTCATAAAAATTAATATTTATTTATTGAATACAAAATTATTTGTCTTAATACATGTTAATTAATGTTAATTTTTAAATTAAATTGAGTTTAATTAGCATTAATTATATAATTATGAAATTAAAAATATATATTAATTTATTGCTTTTTTAAGTATTAGTTTAAAATAAAACCTTAATAAGTCTTAGATAAGTTTTATAAGACCCTTAGTTCTTGCTTTACCTTAAAAAATAAAAACGACGAAGAAAAAGGATTTTTATTTTTAACTCGGATTAGCTTACAAGGGCGTGTCAGAACTCGCATCCCTAACAGTTTTAGATATTTGCTATACTTTAAAAATTATATTTTTTCGGAACTATTAAGTTATAGAAATTAAACTAACACACTGATTTAAGAAGATCTGATTACCAGGACGAGCGAAAGGCTCCACCCAGATGAATTTCGACTATTCACACAAAAAGGAGGATTCACGATCCCACAAGTTCTGGTCAGGCTTATGGACAGACCTAATGATTGAGCAAGAATTTATGAGATCGATGAAATGCCAGGGAGGCTTAACTCATGGTCGAGGCATATGCAGCAGCGTTCCTACGCGTTGGAGTGAAGGAATGGTGTACATGCTGAATATCTGTGAAGGGCTTGAATACTTTTGGAACGTTTCCTATTCTACCACCGAACAACACGTTGACATGAGGCCCACTCAAATAGAACGAGATACCGATCATGTGCAAAAACTTACGAACTGGTTCAATGCCCACACACCATTTCCATTTAATGAAAAAATGCTATTCATCAGCTCTGGTATGGTTGGGGACTCTGAAGTCAATTGCCATATGGCCTACGAATTGGGAATAAATGGAATAAATCAAATCACGAGAAACACCTTTGGAAAAGTTAGTTTTAAAAGAAAAGATAAAGTGCGAACCCTGGCATCAGTTACTATAAAATTACAAAATCAGAAGGTTCAAATAGATCCCCTCACAATTTTTCAAAGGCTGTGTATCACGAAGCAGACAGAGGGTGACTTGAAAGAGCACTTCGCAAAGTTCGAGTTGGCTCCCTACCCAATGGCTTTGATGAAGATGGGATGCGTAAAGGCAAAAAGTCCAGCTTTCACACAGCTTTAGCCCCTCTTCCTGAAAATATATCTATAGGAGCCCCTACGTTTGTTTTTGTGGATGGCGGCTACTTACTTCATACAGTAAGGTGGCATCGGAATATCACAACCAAGGAAGTTGTAGCCACTTACATCAGCTACACAATTAGCCATTTTGGAAAAAATGTGTCAGTTGTATTTGATGGATATTCGTTAAGGATTGGATAACCAAGGAATTGAAACAAAGCAAGTTGCCGAGGACGCAGACTGTACAATCGTACAGACTGGTCTCGACAAAAGCAGCTCGCATGAAAATGTCATCGTGATTGGAGAAGATGTGGACTTGTTGGTTCTTTTAAATGGACGACGGTGGAAAATGTTTTCTTTCAAAAAGGGTTCAAGTGGGAATCAACTTGTTTGCAGTGTTCCTCCAAATGTTTCAATAGCGGAGAGCTGGCCTGTCCCTACGGATTTGAATTGTTCCTGCACGCTTTCTCTGGCTGTGACACCACCTCCTCAATTTTCAGGCAAGGGAAAATGAAGATGTTAAGCATGCTTGAAAAAATCCACATCTGGTTGGCGTGGCTTCCATTTTCCTACAGCCTGATATCAGCCACGAAGAAATAGCCTCTGCTGGAAATAAGTGTCTTGTGGCTCTGTTTGGAGGTGGAGACTCCGACACTCTTCACGCCCTCCGTTAAGAAATCTTTGTTCGTTCAGCTGCCAACACCAAGGTCCACCTGGTTCGTCTGCCTCCTACCGAAGAGGCTGCAGCTCAACATGCATATCGCACATACCACCAGGTGCAGACATGGTTACGTGCAGACAAAAAACCAACTGACTGGGGCTGGACGAGGAGTCAGCAAGGTCTGCTACCTATAACCTCTACAAAAGATCCAGCATCAAAAACTCTCCTGAAATTCATCTCATGCAAGTGCCAAAAAGGGTGCGCTGGAAGAGGCTGCTCATGTGAGAAAGCGGGACTTAAGTGTTCTGCACTATGTAAACCATGTCAAGGCAAGTCATGCCTCAACATCCCTACAATTGAGATAGACGAATCTGACAACGAGGAAGACAGTCCTGAACCCTTGGAAGAGACATGATCTTTGGTACCTCAAAAAGTCGTATTTTATAAACTAATACTTAAAAAAGCAATAAATTAACATATATTTTTAATTTCTTAATTATATAATTAATACTAATTAAACTCAATTTAATTTAAAAATCAACATTAATTAACATGTATTAAGACAAATAATTTGGTATTCAATGAATAAATATTAATTTTTATAACGTCATATTGTGTTATAGCTTTATTTTTCCTTTTCTGTGCCCATACAACGTCATGCTCTATTTTTCCGAAATTTCGGTTTTCCCAAATTTTTTGTTTTTTAAGATAAAGTAAGAACTATGGGACCTAGAGTCTTCATTAAGGGCTTAAATTAAAGCTAAATAACTGTACTACAACTCAATTGCCCTTATTTACCTTTTACAACGAGTACTATAACCTATTTTTTGATATAAAAGCGACTTAGACTCAAAATTTTGAATTTTGGGAAAAAATTGCCCATTTTTGAAGAGATGTAACTCGGGATCTATTGGACGTATAAACTTGGAAATGGTCTTAAATTATTGCAAATTTTATCTACTTTAAATGATATATTTGAAACTTTTTCGTGCGGATGCATTTTGTATGCGTTATAAGCCAAAAACTGAAAAAAGTCGGAAAATTTTTAGGTTTTTTGAGGATTGCGAAGTTAGCACAGGGCTTTCAGGGTTGCAAAATTGGTTACTAACTACTGGGATGGGTCCTAACAACATAAGAAAAAAATTGGAGATACACGATTTTTTGCAATTTTCGATGTCGTTATTGACTGGCCTAATATGTTTTGATATAAATCAAAAACCTTAGCGACCCATTTAAAATTGACTCGCGACCCACAGTTTGAGAACCTCTGGGTTAAAGGATGAAAATTGGGGGTTAAAGTAACCTTCTAACCCCATCCCACAATGTCTACTGTCAGTGTAATTCCTAGGATTTTTTTTGGAGGAGTGAAATTGAATTATGAGGAGTGAAATACGGAAATAGCATAACCCACATATACAGAGACAAAATTTCTATTAAAAACGCTTACTTTTTAATGGACAAAATGAAATTGTAAAAAAAAAATGAGGATGCTATTTTGGGTTTCAATCAATCAAACTCCCTAAGCATCAGAACAATAAACAAATTCCTATGGCTAAATTAAAACTACTCCAATATGAAGCATCAGAACCATAAATGAAAAAGTAGTATGGCTGTAACAAAACATCTCTCTATATTAAAATAAAATAAGTAAAAAAAAGCTTTTTTAAAAAAACGCTTTTATTAAAATATCCTAAAAATTCAAAAATAATTTATTGTGTTTTGTGAAATAATTATTGGGGAGTAGAAAATAACTTTCCGGAAAGTAAAAATTAACTGATTTTCTGATCACTAAAAATAAAAGCGTGGGCGCTAGTAATTCTCTATTCACTATTTATTCTAGGTTCTCTTTTCTCATTTTCTTTTATATAAAATTATAAATTACTAGCGCCCACGCTTTTATTTTTAGTGATCAGAAAATCAGTTAATTTTTACTTTCCGGAAAGTTATTTTCTACTCCCCAATAATTATTTCACAAAACACAATAAATTATTTTTGAATTTTTAGGATATTTTAATAAAAGAGTTTTTTTAAAAAAGCTTTTTTTTACTTATTTTATTTTCTACTTTTTAGTCTTAGAATTTTGCCAAAAATCTTATAATTGTTGGTATATGATTAGTAAAACCCCTTAAATTCAATTAAAACATTACCCCTCTATTGACTTAAATAAAATTTTTCAAAGCAAGTAATTTGTAGTAATAAACTTTTCCAAACACCAGTGAAGAATTTCCAAAAGGAAGAGATTTTATAATTTCTTTTTTACTGAAAAAGCCCAACATCCGAAGCATATTCAGTATTTCTATTTAAGCCATAAATAATTCCATCTGAACGAAAACGAAATCTAAAAGAAATGAATAGCTATAACTGTCATAACTGTCATCAAAACTCCCATTTATCCATCAAATGAAAAGACATGAATGAAAGTGTTTCCAAGCTATTAGAACACTATTTCCAAGCGCTCTAATTTCTCATTAATATCTTCGTTAATAATCTTAATTTAAATATAATAATTCCCGTTTTGAAGATTGAATATGGTTCAAATATATATAATACGCTATTGTACAAGTTTTGGAAGCCATAGTCTTTTTGGAGTGTCTTAAATTCGAGTTAATCGGATAATCAAGAATACTCGTTAATTATCGTAATTAGAGAGTTATTGACTCGGTGATAATGGAATATTGCATTGTCATGAGTATTACACCATGCTGCAAAGTTTCAAGGCTTAATATCGTTTAGAAGTACCTGAAATTTTATGTACAAGAATCTAAATGACAACCTAAAAATTTGCATAAATTCGTCTTTAATTTCTTTAATTAGTTGAAAATTGCCGTTTTGATGATTGAATATAATAGTACTATGCCTATTACATTATTGATCCGTGTTTGGGAGCGAAAATATTTTTTAAGGGTCTCAAAATAGAGTTAATCGGATAATCAAGAATACTCGTTAATTACCGTAATTAGAGAGTTATTGACTCGGTGATAATGGAATATTGCATTGTCATGAATATTACACCATGCTGCAAAGTTTCAAGGCTTAATATCGTTTAGAAGTACCTGAAATTTTATGTACAAGAATCTAAATGACAACCTAAAAATTTGCATAAATTCGTCTTTAATTTCTTTAATTAGTTGAAAATTGCCGTTTTGATGATTGAATATAGTAGTACTATGCCTATTACATTATTGATCCGTGTTTGGGAGCGAAAATATTTTTTAAGGGTCTCAAAATAGAGTTAATCGGATAATCAAGAATACTCGTTAATTACCGTAATTAGAGAGTTATTGACTCGGTGATAATGGAATATTGCATTGTCATGAATATTACACCATGCTGCAAAGTTTCAAGGCTTAATATTGTTTAGAAGTACCTGAAATTTTATGTACAAGAATCTAAATTTTTTGCGATAATTTGCCGTTAATTAATTTAATTACTTGAGAATTGTCGTTTTGATGGTTGAATATAATAGTACTATGCCTATTACAGTATTGTTCTTTTTTTGAGAGCTAAAATCCCTTTGGAAGGGCCTCAAATTTCAGTTTTTCTGATAATTAAAAATACTCGTTAATTAACTTAATCCTTTGGTTATTGATTAGATAATAATTGGATATTGGAGTGTCATGAGGGTTACATCAATGTGTAAAGTTTCAGGGTCCTGGAATATCAGGAAGTGACCGAAAATCGAGTTTTAAGTTTTCACCCGTGACCTTGGCCCAGAGCAAGTCTAATAAAAGCGTTTAAAAAGTAACAGTCGCCGCCGCTGCCGCCGCTGTTTCAGAAAATCTTCACTTTGACAATTATGAACTGTCACTACGCAAAAACTGTTGAACAGAAATTTATGAAATTTTGACCATTTGTAGACAAATGTATGAGGGTCCTTTTCGTTCCAATAGCTAATAATTGAGATAATTAGTTCTGGAATTATTTAATGTCAAAGTTGAATATTATTTTTTTCTGCTGCGAGTTCGCCCCCAGCAAAATCTATTCGCAGCAGAAATATGATTTTTTGTAGCCGCATACTCTTAGGTATGATGTTTTGCACCTCGTCGCCCCTTTTTTGAATTTCGAATTAGTTTTGGAGTAAAAAAGTTTTAAAGTTTCGAAATTTTTTACGGTTTTTCGGTTTTTTCATTATAAAAGAAAAATTAATTGCAGTAGAACTATGATATTTTAAAGACACATACAATTATTTTTTATAAAAAGATTGGCGTTTTATTTGTCAAAAAATTCTAATTAGTTTTAGAGTTACTAAGATTCAAAGCTTTAATTTTTTCTTCTCTTTCTGTGGCCGTTCACTATAGAGAAACAAACGAGTTTTATGATGAATCTGATTTCTTTCATTTTCAACAATGTTTTTTCTACAAAATGGTTGTTGATTATTAGTAGACTGGATATTTTTTTAACATTTCGATTAAATAATTGATAAGCTAGAAAAGGAATATATTACAGCAACATTTTTGTT
This sequence comes from Tetragnatha montana, assembly GCA_963680715.1. Lineage (NCBI taxonomy): Eukaryota > Metazoa > Arthropoda > Arachnida > Araneae > Tetragnathidae > Tetragnatha > Tetragnatha montana. The sequence continues at coordinate 157,915 of OY796675.1, read as the reverse complement.
GTTAATTTAGGGGAATGATCCGAATTAAATAATTTTAAGCCAGAATGCAGTTTTATAAGCAAGATATAGGTATTTTCGGTATTACAAGAGGCTTAATTAAGCCGAGAAGAGGGTTGTGCTGGATTGTTGAGATGAACAAGCGATCTTTAAAGAACTGCGAAGCAGTTATGGGGGTTGGTGAGCGATAGCGAGCAGGGGGCAGGCCCCCTAGTAATTAAAAAAGTCGGATAATTAGGATGCCGTGGCTGAAGCTACTAAACCTTTGTGAAAAATTGAAAGAGTGAAAATACTCCTGTCTAGTTTTTTAAAGAGTAATTCCGATTTTCAAGGAGTGATAAACTCTCTCAGAGGAGTTAAAAACTATTACTGTAGACATAGTACGGGACACAACTTGGGACACTCAACTTTTGAGACGCAATTTCATATAATTATGATCTTAAGCTTTTAGGTAAAAAAAAAGAAACTAAAATCTACTCTTCAACGTGTTTTGGAATCTTTGGTGCGGCTGGATAATTATTTACATCAGTTTTCTTGTTTTGTGTGGTGCAAAATTACAAAATCATTTGAAGTTGCAGATTTTTTAATGAACATTTGAAGACTGGACTTCAGCCAAAACTAAAAAAAATGAGTTAGACCCGAAAAGCATATCTAAGTGCCATCACCAACACCCTATAAAACCAGCTAAGTGCCCCCCCGACTATGATGATTAGTTAGTTCAAAAAAGCCTGAAAGATGACTTATGTGTGAAAGATGACTATGGAGAATCAAATTTAAAATGATGAAATACGGGGAATTTACTTTTTGGCACTTAGCTCGTTTTTGAAGTCCAGTCTTCATTTATGTTTTTATAATTATATTGAAATTAAAATAATTGTATCTATTAATAGTTTAGAAAAGAAAATGTTTTGTTAAACCTAAAAGAGAAATTAAGTTTAATATCCAAAGTGTCAAGTGGGGAACCTTGAGAAATGTCCAGAGATACCCCAAACCACTCACCAGTAAAACAATTGTTTTTATTAAAAGAAATAGAAAATTTAAGAACTTAAAGTATTATTTAGAAACTGGTGTAAAAAAAGTATATGGAAGGAAATCAGTGACAAAAATGGGGAAGTCAGTGAAAATTTTTGAATGTAAAATACGTTTGATGTGGAATTTAAGATTTTTAAACATATTAGCTTTTTCGTTAATTGATGTTATTTTTGCCGTTTTCAAAATAAAATTTATCATTTTCATGCCACTATTGAAAGTTTTCAAAGGCTACTAGTGGTGCACCTTGGAGGACGCAAAGAGGTTTAAAAATTCGTTATTATGAATTACATGGGCGCAGCCAGGTTTCATGTTAGGGGGGGTGCAAGGATACTTAAATTTACTCTTGATGTGAATACTAGTGACTAGTGTACTTTTACGAGTAGGGTACGAGTACTTTTACACGCTAAATTTTAGGATACTTATACAAAGGATTTGAACTTTTGCACACCTAACGTAAAAATATGGGTAATATGAGTGTGAGCTTAAAAATGGAAGGTCTGGGGGTCCTCCCCCAGAATTTTTTTAAAATTCGCCCCACAAAGTAGTGTTTTAGCTCATTTTGAGACTCTTTGGGCCGAACAGAACCGATTCTTGTAAGCCACACAATTTTCAAGGAAAATTATGTACTATTGCTTTAATAAAGTTTTTCAAAAAAAAATTAAACAAACTGAGAATTTAGGGGGGGGGAAGCTACCCCTCCCTGCCTCCCCCTGGCTACGCCCATGATGAATTCTCTAAAAGAGATAATTGGTCGGAAAATTTTTTATTATATGCGCAAAGGAGTATATTTAATACATTAGCTGTGTTTATTTCCACGAAAGTAACAACTATACTCAAACTAATCTCGCTACTTCTGAAAAATTACTAGTTAAAGCAAAATACTTAAAAGTAGCAGCCAGGAATCTAACCGGGGAGGTTACCAAACACACACTCTACCACTAGGCCATCGGTACTGATGCCAAAATTGTTCAATAACACAATAATAGTTAATGTTATAAAACACGCTTCAACTGTCGTGGAAATAACCACTTCGAATAAAAAAATTGTCACTGACTGAATGATTTACCTCGTCTGGAGAAACCTCCCTCAGTGTTCAACTCTCTTGGAAGTTGCCGGGAACTGCTACAAAACACAAACAGCACGACCAAGAGAAATAGATTCGACAAAATTAAACTCAAAAATTAATCAGAAACATGCTCTTGTTGTTCCTCATCCCCTGTTGCAGGAAAGCCTACACCACAGAGGAAAAATCCTAACAGAGTCCAAAAGGTTATTTTCAAATTTCTGTATAAGGTAGAGCAGTGGTTCCCAAAGAGGGTTCCACGAAAAAATTTAGGGGTTCCGCGTGATAAATTCTATTTCCTTAAAGAAAATAAGAATGGTGCTTTTTTATATTAAGTTCATCAAAATGCAAATTCAAATAAAAAAAATTAAATTCTTAAAAATGTGTGTCCGAAATTCGGATTAGGTGTACCAAAACAAGTTAAACCCCTCTTTTTATAGTCAAATTTCCAAAAATTTTCTGGGGGGGACCCCCAAACCCCCTGATGGTTCTTGGAACTCGCTTAATCAAAACTTTTTTTAACATTTTAAGTTGGCTTGTTTCATTTAATATTAAATTTTGAAAAGTCGTTGATTAAAAAATATTCAGGGATCATTGGCAACAAATTGGGGGGTTCCACGAGCAAAATAGTTTGGGAACCACTGAGGTAGAGTGAGCAGCACTGGAAATTCAGTGTTTGACAGAGGCACTATATTTCATTTTTCCTGCATCAATTCATGTTGAAAAGTATAATAAAATATATATTTTTTAAAATTAATTTAATAAAATAACACTAGATTAAATTAATCATAATGTAAATAGTGCGCTAAGTGCAGCAACTACCCAGGTAGCACAAGGACATTGGACAATGATGTGCCAATACTGGCCAATATCGCGAACATCGTTGAATATCGGACATCGGAATCACGATATCTGACAGCTTTGATCGATATTGCGTAATTTTTTAGAAGAGAGGGAGATTAGAAATACATTGAAAAACATTTTTTATAACGTTATTTGTATGAAAAATAAGTGTGAATGTCAATTTGGACCTTTTTACCCATTTTTTGGTAAAATTGCTAAAATAATATCGGTGAACTGATTTTGATTAATAATGGCCAATGTCGTGAAATGAATATCGCCATGGCGATTTCGATCGATATTGTATGGCGTTGCGTAACCGACATCAGAAAAACGAGATCACAAGTCAATTCAAAGTCGTAGGAAGGATATTGGCCGATGTTTGGCAGCATTGTAAAACTGTTATTGTAGGTACGATATTGATTGATAATGAGTGATTTTTTCATAGAGATGAAAAAAAAATTAGATGTAGATTTCATTTCCGAGTGTTTTTTGATGCCAGTTTTTGATTCTGACAACAGTTTTAAAATATTCATCAGTCAAAACAATATATGTAATTTTTATATTTAATCGGATATTGGCCGATATTTTTCAGGTAGAATGAAAACATTGGCCAATGCTGTACTGAGAGTGACCACTATCGTAGGATGTCGGAATCTGGATATCTGACAGCAATGATTGATAGCGAAGCAGTGTAAGCGAAAAGCCGCGAATGCGCTCTTCAACGTGCCGAGAGCATTTGCGGCGATGGCGGCTTCCTTGAAACCGTACGGAGAGCAACATTTACTCTTGCACCGCGCTACGAGCGCCAAATCGGTTACGGATAGTTACGGTCATTCGCGGCTGTTCGCTTAAGCTGCTTGGCTCTAATTTATGTCCGCCTTAAGAAACAATGTTAACCACCTTTTTGGTAAAATTGCTAAGATAATATTGGAGGAAGGATATTGACAAATATTGGACGAAGTCTTGAAATAGGTGTCGTAGAAATGATATTGTCTAATGAAATGATATTGTAGTAAAATATTGATTGAAAATGAGTGATTTTTTCATACAGATTAAATGGAAGTTAGATTAAATTTTTTTTTTCATCTCTGTGAAAAAATCAGTCATTATCAATCAATATCGTACCTACAATAACAATTTTACAATGCTGCCAAACATCGGCCAATATCCTTCCTACGACTTTGAATTGACTTGTGATCTCGTTTTTCTGATGTCGGTTACGCAGCGCCATACAATATCGATCGAAATCGCCATGGCGATATTCATTTCACGACAATGGCCATTATTAATCAAAATCAGTTCACCGATATTATTTTAGCGATTTTACCAAAAAATGGGTAAAGGTCCAAACTGACATTCACACTTATTTTTCCTAAAAATAACGTTATAAAAAATGTTTTTCAATGTATTTCTAATCTCCCTCTCTTCTAAAAAATTACGCAATATCGATCAAAACTGTCAGATATCGTGATTCCGATGTCTGATATTCGCGATATTGGCCAGTATTGGTACATCATTGTCCAATATCCTTGTGCTAACTCGTGGCACGTTAAGCCTACTTGTACTGACTTTGATATTGAATAGCTCCGGATTTACTAGAATCACAGCTTAGCGGTTTGTAATTTGTGAAAGCATTTAAAATGAGGTTTCGAACCGCAAGTTTTACCAAGAGGTGGTGTAAAAATTGCGCAATCTGAAGAATTCAATGTTTCGTTTTCTTAGACGGTTTTTCACAGATTTCTCCCGAAATAATGATCTGAAAGCTTAGCAATAACCATATTCTTGAACAACTTTTTGAAACCTCTCAGAATAATGTTAGAGAGACTCCTTACCTCTCAGTAAAAAGGAGCTAGGGTGTTTGAAAGTGAAAATTAGAACGAGCTCATGGACTCAAAACATCAAAATATGGATCTCACCTCTTAGTGACAAAGATCGTTTTGAAGGGAATTTTAAGGAGATACACACATTAAAATTTCAGACCCCTACCTCTAAAACTCCGGGCGTGACGCCCAATTTAGGTTTTTTCAGTAAAACCAGAAAAACTCCCGAAATATGGATCCTACCCCCTTACGCTTTACATATTCTTAATCTACAAGTCTATGTGAACACTATGATATAAAATACTTGGGGGGCACTCATGCTTTCTCCCTTTCCACCTTTTTCTTACATCTCCAAAAACCCAATGAATCCCCATAAAAACTAGTAAGCCCCTTTTGTGTTCAAAAATTCCTGGATGATGGCAGAATCACCATGGAAACTCAAGTTTATGGAAAAAGCTTACCACATTACTCTACTACCATAAAAAAATTTAAAAAAAAATCAAACTTATTATTAAATACCAATTTTGGGCCTTTTCGGACTTGTGTTTTTTCCCCGAAATACAGTTTTTTACCAGACTCTGTAAAGCCCCTAAATATGTACTCAATTGCTTAAAAATTCGATATATTTTGAGGTCATCTGTAAGAATATGCCAAAGAAATAAAATTTGAAAGCATTTAATGGGTTTAAAAAGTCCAAAACGCAGTATTTTGCCAGGAAAATGAAAAATGTCTGTAGCCTTAGCTGACCCGTTCCTCATCTCTACCGGGATTGGTTTTTATAAAGTTCTCGAGAAAAAAGAATTCGTAAAAATAAAAATTTCGTCCTACCAATTAAAATATGAGCACATTTTTACTTTCAAATTTATTTAATCAAGATTCCTTTTTAAAACTATTTACTTTTGATGATGTTTTATTTATGTCGAGTATAACTCTGTGGACTGAGCCACCCCGAAGATTGGATTTCCCTTCTGCAAATGGCAACACCATGGCAATACGTCATTCAATTGTTATTCGTTCTTGGAGGTTGAACTGTCCTCGCGTGTCGCTTGCACTCGCACTCATGGTCAGTTTCTTATGCTTCACATGCTTATTTCAAGTAAGTTATACGTTCAATATATTTTATTTAGTTACCATCAGTGTAGATAATTTTGTAAATGATGAAGTCTTCATTTGTTTGTGTTTGTTTGGTTAGCAAAATGGAATGCTACATCCTGTTGGATGATTTGCCTCATACAGTGATCGCAGTTGTCCTATAATTCCTATATTTTTGGGAAAATCCGAAAAAATGTCCTATATTTGTCCTATATTTTCAAAAACGGCCATTCGTCCTATATTTTTTCCATTTCACAAAACCAAAAACTTAAACTGCCTAAACTTCTTTCTTAAAAATCGAGAAATAGTTTTTATTTCCAAGAAAAAAGACTAATTATCGTGGAAAAAGTCGGAAAATTGCTATTTTTCGTGTAAGTTTCGTTTTGCGTGCGGAGTGACCAATTGCGGAGACCATTGCATAGTGCATTGTTTTGTTACCATTGCATGGTTTTAATAGTTTTATAATCTAAATTTTTGAGTCTGCTGGAATTTATTTACCATTTTTCAAATTTGTGAAAGGATTTTGAGCATTTTTAAAAGTAATTACCTTTTGGCCAAATATTTAAAATATTGAATTTTTCATAATATATTCTCATTAATTTGGTTTTATTATAAAAGGCTTGTGTATTAATGCATATTAAAATTTTGTCGTTCCAATAAAAGGTATGATTGATTTAATTTTGATGTCCTATATTTTTTTGTGGGAAATCCTATATTTTTTCTTGAGCCTGCTGCTATCACTGCTCATACCTGAGATATTTATTTTTGTAAATATTAACATAAATAACTATAATTGTAATTAAATTGTTAATTGCATACACTACTAACTGCATTTAATATAATTGTGAAATCCAATTCGAACTACTCACCAGCTGCCACTACTTACTTAAACCTTTTAAAATGGTATATTATTGGAATTTTAACATGATTCGTAGGACAAAATTTACATTTTTGGTCAAATATTCTTACTGGTCGGTCAGTCTCATTGTCTTCAAAATTAATTTAGATGTTTAGGGAACTATGTAGCTTTTAGAAAGTTTATGACTTATGTTTTTCTAAAAAGTAAAACTGGAATCCCTAGTAAAAAGTTCAAAATTAAAATTTTGGAGTGCAGAATTATACTTTTCTATAGAGCTTTCCACACATAGTTATAATTAGGAAAACTGGAAAGTTCTGTCGTGTCAGGGAGCATCTGTGTATAATGCATTTTTTGGTTTGGTTTGGTTTTTTGGTTACATATATTTTCCGGTATGTGTGCTTGATCTCAAGGATCCGCTTATACACCTTCGTCAAGTAAGACAGACACAACAGAATTTTTACTGGCACAAAGAAGGAAAATACACCCAGGGGCGAGGTGAGAATCGAACTCACGACGGGGCAGTGCGCAGACTGCTGGCGTGAAAGGCAGAGGAGCAAACCGAACAGGCCATCCCGTCCCCCATTTTTTGGTATTTTTCCATTACAGTAAACTAGTTAGATAAACTTCAACTTCTATTTAAAGCCAGTTTGGTGAATTTTGGCTCTTTTTTTTTTGTTGGCTCACCTTTCAAGATATCCTAAATTCTAGAATTTAAAAGATTTTTCTTTTTTCTAGCTGCCATCTGGTGACCTAGCCCCAGTTAGTATCTCATGTTTACGAGGTGCTAAAAGAAAGGAGCAACAACAGAATATTCAATTGAAATGTGAAGGAGGAGGAACGCCTGACTGGTGACCATGGTAAGAAATCCATCATATGATTCAAATTAATGAGTATTTAAGGCAGGGTTGCTTGATTTAAATCAAGTTGATTTAAATCACCTGATTTTTTTTAAAAAAAATCATTGATTTAAATCAAAAATGTTAAACTGCCACAATTTAAATAAAAAATAGTTGTATGCTTTAAAATGCTTTGCAAGGTTATTTGAATTTCAATTTTTTTTTTAAATTCTGGTTATTGTACTACCAATTACAAAAATATTTACAACGAAAAGAGGTAAATAGCAGTGTTTGGAATCAATAATTGTGATAAATTAAACTAGAATTAAAAATCTTTAAATTTTTTTCAGGTATACATCCCCTTTTCAAAACACAAGCATGAGAATGATTTTTATCGAAAGCTTGCTTTTATAGTTTTAGTCATGTTTTCCAAACTATTATTTTTTTAAACATAATTACAGCGAATACTCTGGGTACATAACTGTCAATAAGTTGCTTATTTGATTTTATTTGTATAAGTAATTATTATTTTAAAGAAATAAATGCACAATACATTTAGTGAAATTAATTCAACTGAATTATTGAAATTAAAATTTTTACATAAAATTGATGCATAGATTTTTTTTAGAAATCATCACCATTTCTTTTAAAAATTGATTTCACAATTAGGTAAAAATAGTTATAGAAAGAAGGATAAAAAATTTTAGTAACTGATAGTACAATTAATTGTTCATTCACCATTTTAGGATGGGTTTGGGCATCTCACCATGAAATGGTAGCAAACTACTTCCCTTAATTAATTCAATTAATTAATGCCTAAAATAGATAAATATTGGGATGTTAAGTAATGCTAAACTATTATATAACATGCATATTACAATATCAGTAAATTATAACCAGTTTTGGGAAGTTCAGAGCTAGTAATTCATTTAAATAAAAAAATCTGATTTAAATAAAAAAAATCCTATTTAAATAAAAAAAATCAGCAACCCTGATTTAAGGTAAAAACAATATGAAATAACTTCCAATTGATGGGGAAGTAAAATTAAATAGTAACTGAGTAATTTAAAAGTTAATTCCCATTGATTTGTTTTGTGTCAACATCATAAGTATTAATGTTGTGCAATTGCCATGCTATTTTACTTGACAAATACAGGGGCCAAGAGGGGAAAAGAAAGAAAAAATGGCAAAACAAAAAGTATTTTTTGAATGGCTAATAAATGTTATTCTTTCTTGTACCCCTTCCCCCCTTCTTTCCTCCTTTATTAGCTCAAAAAGGGAGCACTTTCCAGAGTGCCCCCTTCGATCCACGCCTGGTAAGAATAAGTATACATCAAGTACCTATCATTACGTCTTTTTTAGGAGGTTAGGTGAAACATGCCAATCAAACTCGATGCGTCTAACAAAACTCAACTGTCAAACAGGGCACAACTACAATATACAGTATAATTTTGTATCTGGTTTTGACAGAAATGAAGATAATTTAATTATGTGATCCCCTTTAAAACATCACCTGTTTATTTGAAAATCCATTTTTAGTTTGTTTCCAATATATCAAGTAATTTAAATTGGAACTGATTCCATTTAAATATCAATAATGATCTTTTTATAAATATGTTCAAGCTTTTGATTTGACTAATCTGCATTTTTCACTAAAGCTAATTATTCTCCTTTCCTTCTAGCAGTAGCAGGGAAGAGGCATGGTAATATACAGACAAGGAAGCTGTCTGATGCAGACAAGGAATTACTCGATTGTTTTGCATCAGTCCCAAGCAAGCATAGAAATATTCTTTCAACTGAATTTTTTTTCTAAAAACAGTTAAAAATTGCTTCAAATGTTTCATATTAATTTAAAATTTTGATAATTATTTTTCAGGGGGTTTATCTGCCATTGTGGACATTGGTACTCAACATATAGTAAAAGGTGTCATAATTATTATAACACAAAATTTTATCTTATTAATTTAATTTTTGAATTATTTACCTCTTTAGTTTAAAAATGATATTTAAAAGCTATAATTCAAATTCATTTTTAAAGTTTATTCTTTGTTTTAAGTTTTTGTGCAAACAGAATTTTTCTACAAATAATACTACTACTTTTATGCAATAATTAATTTTACTTTGTTTCTGTAGAAAAGAGTATTTTGAATATGTTTAGACTTTTTTAAAAATTCAAATGTGTAAAATTTTGTGTATATATTTTTAAAAATTAATTAAGGGATAAAACATAAAAATGTCCAACTTAGCTAAACTTTTTTTCCAAAAAATTTTTGCATTCTAAATAATTAATATCATTGAGTAACAATGTCCATCCTGGTGGAACTCACAAGACGTAGCTCTCAAATACCCAAAATATGTCATTTTTAAGTGGTATAATTTATGTCAAATTTATTAATGTTCTACAGATAAAGAATGACTATTAATTCTGATGTTCAGTGGATGAAGTATTTGTAAAATAAACATGTATACTTGCAAAATAAATCATTGTATTATATTTACTTTGCAGCTGTTTTTTTTTCTCATGAAATCTTTAAGTATTTAATTCTTGATTTATGTGTGGTTATCAACAAATGCAATAAAAGTGTATTTCAGATATGGACACCTGTGAATATTTGGAGGAATTGAGCATTTTTTTTTTGTAAGTGATATTGATCAAAGTTGTAATTGGTTTCTCTGGTTTAGAAAATATGAAGGATTGAAAAAAAACTATTTAGGCATGAGTATATATATTTAGTAGGTATGTCTGGAATATATAAGGAACAATTTATAAAACTTGTAAAGCATTTGCTGTAAAAATAATTAATAATGATACACTTGTGAATAACAAGAGGTATATTAAAGTGGAAAAGTGATTTTCATCAATGGTTATGTTTAGAATTCCTATCAGTGGGGAACTGTCTATTCAGCAATCTCAAATCTGATAATGTCGATTCCATCCGGTATTTGCCATTATATCAGGCTCCACAAAAATTTCTAAGGGGTGCTGATTTTAATGGCGAATACCGAACGGAATCGATAACTATTGGAAAAGACGGAGGTCGAAACTCCGGCGTTAATTAATGCTGTACGATATTCAAAAATTGCAAATCCGAGATTGGCCGATATTTTTGACGGGACCGAATAACATCGAAACTCGGGCATTGATCAGTGTTCTAAATTATTCTAGAATCTCGCATGACATCGATAGATCTCGGAAAAAACGAACATCGAAACTCCAGGATTGATCAGTATTCATCAATCTCGAATCCAATATTTTTTGAGGGGTCTGATGATCGCCAATACCTCATGACATCGATAGATCTCGGAAAAGACGAACATCGAAACTCCAGGATTGATCAGTAATGTTCAGTATTTATCAATACCAATCCGATACTAGCTGATATTTAATTTTGAGACTGGCCAATGTTTGCAGAACGAAATTGGCCAATGCTGTCGTGACGACATTGTCCGATATCGATAAAAACGAATATCGGAGATGCGAGATTAATCAGTGTTGTCTAATATTATCTGATTTCGAGAATCGGTATTGGCCGATGTTCAAGGGGGGGTCATTTTGGTAGTGGCCAATATCGACCATACAATATCGATCGGGATTCGTGTGCTACCTGGGTATAAAACATAATGAAATTAAATTAAAACCTGGAAACCGCCCAAGGACTTCTTCAGGGGTCACCCTTAGGCGGATCCATCCAGTTCTCACTCTTTTCATCAGGACAGTTACTCACCTTAACTATCTCCGAGTTCGGCAAACTTCGGGATCCTTAGCGATCGGATCTTTGAGAAACTCATTTGATTGGTTTTGATTTTTCCAGCTCGACGATGCCGGCCAATCAAATGAGCTTCTCCAACGATCTGATCGCCCAATGATCGGGATTCGCGAAGTTTAACGAACTCGGAGATAGTTGATGTTAAGGTGACAAACTGTTGGATCTTTTCTGTAGGGGGCCGAAAGGAAAACTGGCCCCCCTGTGACCCGAAGATCCAGAGACTATGGGCGGATTTAGGTGGTGGACCCTGGGGGGGGGAGCAAGCTGTCCCTGATGGAAACATGACTTTCCCTTACACAAACGGAATTTTCTCAAAAAGGTGGGAGGGCATTACCCCCCTATGGTCCCCCTTACATCCGCCCATGCTAACGACAGACTAAAAACAAGACAAACACTATGAAATACAGAAAAACATACCAACTGTGCAAAGATTAAACACCCCCCCCACAAAAGAAAGTACAGTCAACTCTGCTTAATGTGATCACACTTGTCCAAGAGTAAAATGATAACAATAACAAGCGATTTGATTCTAAGAAAGTCTCAAACAGCGTAACTATAGTGTTTGGCATTAGAATCACAGCTATGTGTAGTAGGGTGTCCCGAAAAAACCGAAATTTCTCTGATCGCTTAGCGGTAGTGCGGAAAAGTTGTGAACTATCCATCACTATGAAAGGTGTGAAATCTTAAAACTCTGGGTTAATATCTTCTGTTGCCCCAAACGGCCTAAAGTTCTGAAAATTGGCCTAAAAATGACCAAACTTCAAAAATTAACAGAAAATTCCAAATTTCAGTCATGATTCTGGTGTTATGCTTAAAAGTTACTATTAACATACAATTACATCTGCAAAAAGTTTTAAACTTATAGGTTAGTATCTTCTGTTGCCTCACGGGGACCAAATTTCTGAAAATTGGACTAAAAATGACCAAACTTCAAAAATTAATAGAAAATCCCAGATTTCAGTCATGATTCTGGGGTTAGGCTTAAAAGTTACTATTAATATACAACTACATCTCCAAATAGTTTTAAACTCATAGGCCAATATCTTCTCCCTCCTTATTAACTTTAAAATTTGGAAAATTGACAAAACTTAAAAAAAAAAAATACAAAACAATTACCTCATTTTGATGGAAGAGAAAACTTTATTTTTCTGGGAGACAGAGAAATAACATCAACATTATTGCTTGTAATGATTTTTGGTATTAAATTTTAACATTTGCTTTCTTAATTTTAGTGTCGCTGTAACAAAGAATCCCTGTTCTGTGGGCCAACCGTTTTTCCGGAGGCTGCAGTGATTAATTTCACGATACGCTCAACAGCTTGTGTATGCGATGGTAATTTAATAAATTCCCAGCAATCTGTAGGCATACCGTCCTGAATCATCTTCATAAGTTCTTGAGAACTAACCTCTTTGAGAACTGGAGGGGATGTCACATAACAAGATGCCCAGTCAATGAGATCTACATAGTCTTTGGCTTCAAAGTTAAGTACAGAAACGACAAAATGAACAAACACCTTCCCCATCTCTGGTACCTTTTCTAGCCTTGATAATACGCCAAGCAGCAAGGGTTTTAATGTGATATGTGCAGCTATGTAAAACCTCAGAATTATATTGGCAGTTGTAACCAACGGGCTAAGTTCAAAGCCACATTTCAATAAGTTACCTTTACGACACCTGTTTGAGTCCATTGACGGCAAATCATCTGGCCCCACGTCTTACACAGGTGAAATCGGACGAAAGCTCAAAGGATGTGAAAAGCTTCCAATCGTTGGTTAACAACTGCCAATATAATTCTCAGGTTTTACATATCTGCCTCAGAACCATCACACGAGCTGGTTACTTTAGTTGGATTTATTCTACGAGTCTACGCACCCTCATGGTTCCGTATAAAGATTCATCAGTCCATAAAAGAGGGTGCTTGGAATCTGTGGCACTTCATCAATTCATCCCGTACTTGCCTAAAAAGTATCGTGACGTAATCGATCCAGTTATTTCTCAGAACGCCTACTTTGCTGCTCCAGAAAACATGCTTTTGGCCATGTTAACTGATGATAGATGTCACATTAGGACCCTTGGCAGTGCGACGTATTATCAAGGCTAGAGAAGGCACAAGACATGGGCAAGGTGTTTGCTCATTTTGTCGTTCCTGTACATAACTTTGAAGCCAAAGACTATGTAGATCTCATTGACTGGGCATCTTGTTATGTGACATCCCCTCCAGTTCTCAAAGAGGTTAGTTCTCAAGAACTTATGAAGATGATTCAGGACGGTATGCCTACAGAATGCTGGGAATTTATTAAATTACCATCGCATACACAAGCTGTTGAGCGTATCGTGAAATTAATCACAGCAGCCTCCGGAAAAACGGTTGGCCCACAGAACAGGGATTCCTTTGTTACAGCGACGCTAAAATTAAGAAAGCAAATGTTAAAATTTAATACCAAAAATCATTACAAGCAATAATGTTGATGTTATTTCTCTGTCTCTCTGAAAAATAAAATTTTCTCTTCCATCAAAATGAGGTAATTGTTTTGTATTTTTTTTTAAGTTTTGTCAATTTTCCAAATTTTAAAGTTAATAAGGAGGGAGAAGATATTGGCCTATGAGTTTAAAATTATTTGAAGATGTAGTTGTATATTAATAGTAACTTTTAAGCCTAACCCCAGAATCATGACTGAAATCTGGGATTTTCTATTAATTTTTGAAGTTTGGTCATTTTTAGTCCAATTTTCAGAAATTTAGGCCCCGTGAGGCAACAGAAGATATTAACCTATAAGTTTAAAACTTTTTGCAAATGTAGTTGTAAGTATTAATAGTAACTTTTAAGCATAACCCCAGAATCATGACTGAAATTTGGAATTTTCTGTTAATTTTTAAAGTTTGGTCATTTTTAGACCCATTTTCAAAACTTTAGGCCGTTTGGGGCAACAGAAGATATTAATCCAGAGTTTTAAGATTTTACACCTTTCATAGTGATGGTAGTTCACAACTTTTCCGCACTACCGCTAAGCGATCAGAGAAATTTCGTTTTTTTTCGGGACACCCTAATGTGTAGTCATAATTGAAGTTTTCAAAACCTTAACCTAGTATGCCTGGTATTTTCAAACATACCTATACTAGACGGCAACTTAAGTTGACCCTACGACGTCACTAACAAACAAAGTACTAGTTCCCATCGCGGTGTCTGAATTTTGAGTGAAATGAAGAACGTCAATTTAAAAACAGGAACTGTTTCAATAGGAAAACATTCATACTTTGTTAGACCCATGTATAAGATTTTCAATCACATGACTCGGACCTAACAACGGCCTTGGCAACAGAAAATGTTACAGTTTTTTGCCCTACAGAGGTAAACAGTTACAGAAAATGACTGGCCGTGGAATTCCTCTATTGGAGCATTTGCAATCACGTGACCCCATACCTAAAAACCGCCTTAGCAACAGATAAACATCGGCCTTAGCAACAGTTAAAAGAAAATAACCGGTTGTGACGTCACCTGAAAACACTATACGTACAGTGCCTTTTCAATCCTCCTCCTACCAACCCAACAGGCTCTGTGTTTACCGATTTCTCCTTCCGCATTTGTGACGGACGTTCAAGAAACGTTGCAGTCGAGTATAGAAAGTCTCAAACAGTGTAATTTGAGTTTTGCGTTAGAATCACAGCTATGTGTAGCCATAATTGAAGTTTTCAAACCCTTAACCTAGTATGCCTGGTATTTCAAACATACCTATAGTATGATGCATTTTGCAACTTTAAAATGGGAGTGGAACATAACACTAACTAGTTAATGACTCATTTTGTATGATTATGGACTACAATTGGCCTTCAAATGGGAAAAGGGAGGTTTTTAGGGGATTTCAACCAGTTTTTGATAACATAAAACGATACATTATGTGCTGTAAGTTAAATAGGAGTGATCGGTCAACATTATCCGATTGATTAACCGTGATCACGATAAGCGGAGTCGACTGTATTTATAACCCACCAAAAAACAATGCCAAAAACCTGAATACCAATAGACGACATTAGTGTGACGTCACTTGCTTGTTTGGAAACGTTGATTCTATCCGTGATTGGTTCCGTGATTGGAAGTAAATCCGTACGGATCCGTACGGAACCAATCACTGATGGAATCAACGTTTCCAAACAAGCAAGTGACGTAATGACTAATGTCGTCTATTACTTCATGCCTGATGCCTTAATATGCATCAACCTTTAATTGCTTTTAACATCCTTCACCATCAGAAAGTTACAAGAAAAAAGTTTTGAAGCATAAAAAGTTATGTGAATAATTACAATGAAGATAATTGCATATTTTTTTTCTATAAAAACGAACAATATAAATAAATTTTTATTTGAAATCAGTTCTGTAAAAGATGCTGACCAGATTGTTTATTTTCCTCAATGGAGACTGATATATTTTTTCTGGGGAAGGGTAATTATAACCATCATGATTAACATCTCCACCAAAGCACAGGGTGAAAAATATGCATCTATTTATACAGGGTAATTTCTAGGGGAGGTAGGGTACATCAAGACGAACAAGAATCGGTATAGGTTAGGGGGTCGCAAGTGGGGTCTAAGGGGTTAAAATCAAGGGTGAAAATTAGCAAAAAAACTCGCTTATCTGGGCAGAAAGAGATACAATTGTTCGATTCCGACATTTTTTGCATTCAACCAATTCAAATTTTTCATGTAAAAACGAGATGCAAGTGTTTATTCTAATCAAAAACAGACCAATAAATGAAACAGGCATGCTTTGTAAGTTGATAGACTGTAGTTAGAATGTGTCACGACAAAAACATCTTAATACTAGAGTTTTGTTGGTTGTTTGGTTGGTTGGAGTTATATGGCGCAAAGAACTAAAATCTGACCAAGGGACAGTTGTAACTTTAATCTACCTACAATGCATGCCTCATTCAATTATTGGTCTGTTTTTGATTAGAATAAACACTTGCATCTCGTTTTTACATGAAAAATTTGAATTGGTTGAATGTAAAAAATATCGGAATCGAACAATTGTATCTCTTTCTGCCCAGATATGCGAGGTTTTTTGCTAATTTTCACCCGTGATTTTAACCCTTTAGACCCCACTTGCGACCCCGTAACCTACCTCAATTCTTGTTCGTCTTGATGTACCCTACCTCCCCTAGAAGTTATGAAACACTTAGCTGAATCACCCTGTATAGATATTGTTACCATGTCCATCAATTATGTGATTTCAAAATTGGCGTAGAAATGCTTCAAGTAGATTCAACATGCTTTATACTTGGGAAATATCTCTTAGTTAATTTACATTTATTTTTACGAAATATTGCGCTCATTAGACCAAGTTTCCAGAATACCTTCCTTCACGATCTACTCATATTTGCTTGGATATTTTGATCGTATTTAGGTAGATCGCATACTGCAAAGAACTCCGATGAATTTTTATGCAAACCGCACAAGCGATCCAAAACTATCGTATTTCATCTTCTCCTCCCTCAAAAACGTCCCAGGAAGAAAACTAATTAAACAGTATTCGGAACAGTAAACACCACTACGCAATTAATTCAACCAACAGGCAGGTGTTTATTAATCCTCTCCTTTCATCACTGCTGCTTTTCCACAAGAGAATATCAGCTCCTACAGAAAACATCTGTAGGAGCTCTTTTTTTCTACAGAAAACATCTCCGAAAATGCATCGTCCATTCCAATTTAGAACGAACAGATCACGTGATCAATTCTTTCTCCTCTCAAAAAGAAGGAGACTAATTTCACCATTCCGTATTCATTTTTCCGCAAATACCGTAATGAACCCTTTATTCGGAAATCTGGAATCCCACACCATTCGGCAGGTTTTTCTTTTTTTTTCTCCCTCGCAGGTGGTAGGTTGTTATGATGGTTCTAGGTTCTAGCCCTTGGAAGAAGGAAATGACAGCTGATGCGCCAGCTGTCTTTTTTATTTACCTCGTATATGCCCTCGGTACGGTTTTTCAATCAGTGAGACACGTGCTCCTTTGTATTGGAAAGATACTGATTTGAAAGATCTTCGTTTGGATACAGTTTTCGGCAGATGAGCGAATAGACATTCACGTTTTTTCTTTGTTTTTTTTATTCATTCTTTAGTATGCTAAAATATTTAAAGCATATTTCATATTTTTAACCGTACGAGCAGATGTTTTTTGTCATAAAGCATTAAAAGGCAAGAAATTCGCAAAAATGAAGTTATAAATAGCACTATGCTAAGTTTGAATCTATTCATCATATCATTTGAATCATCAATTCACATTTCTTAACCATATTTTAGGAAAAAGAATGTGGAAAAAAGTTTTACAAAGAAACTATAGAAATCGAACCTAAAAAGTACGTGTCACAAAATACAACTCGTACAAAAATGGAACCGAAGGGAAAAGCATATAATGTATATTTCATAGTAAGATAAGTTTTTAAGTTGTACAACATGACAAACAAAAACATAAAATTCAAACGAAATCTACATATGAAGACAAAAATAATGTCTTGTATTCCTGTCATATGCAAACCTGGATTTAAAAATAGTAGGACACAAGTCATGTTTAAATAAAATCCCCCCCATATACAATGAAGAAAAAATAAAATAAAACCATTAAAATTACTTGAAGCGAAACCACCATACCGTATTTCGAAAATATGGGGAAAAAATCACTGAAGAAACTGATTATGGATGGCAAGAAAAATTAAATTAAGATTAAGGGAAAAAAAAGTTTCACAGAAGAAACTATGAAAATGGACCAAAAAAATAAAAATGGAACAAAGAAAACAATCCACAGTCCACTGTTAATGAAAAAAAATTAAGAGAAACACAACAAAAAAGAAATTACATTCAAGCCAATTTTGGAGTTTTTACGAAAACCACCTGGATAAACAGTGAAACGCCATGCCAAGATAAAAATGAACTCCTCGTAGCGTAAATGTAATGTACTTAATGTGGGATACGTCGTTTTCGTCCCCGGACATTTGGTCCCCGGACATTTCGTCCCCGAAAAAATTATCGACTAGTTCCTCCAGTGTTACCAGTAACATCGACATCCTATGAATATGTTTATGCGCATGTTCCGGATCTTAGCGATCTCGGACACGATTCTAGGTATCACTACTGTCTCTAATCAGCACAAATGTTAAGAGCGACCGCAATTGTAAAAACTGCGTAGTAGTGACAATGCCTCGTCAAGAGGAATCTAGATTTGTAATTTATTTTTTCTAATTGATTTAAAAAGGGTTATACACTACACTCCTGCACGTGCTAGACTTTTTTCTGTGGTTTGAAAGATTTTAAAATTTTAATTTTTTTAAAGTTGATTAAAAAAGGGTTTAATACCACCCTCCTGCACTTGCAAGACTTTTTTCTGGGCTGATTTTCAGTGCTGATTACAGATATTTCATCAAAGTTGTGGTTTGAAAGATTTTAAAATTTTAAATTTTTTAAATTGATTTAAAAAGGGTTTAATACTACCCTCCTGCACTTGCAAGAGTTTTTTCTGGGCTGCTTTTTAGTGCTGATTACAGATATTTCATCAAAACTGTGGTTTGAAAGATTTTAAAATTTTAATTTTTTTTTAATTTATTTAAAAAGGGTTAAATACTACCCTCCTGCACTTGCAAGAGTTTTTTCTGGGCTGCTTTTCAGTGTTGATTACAGATATTTCATCAAAACTGTGGTTTGAAAGATTTTAAAATTTTAATTTTTTTTAAAATTCATTTAAAAAGGGTTTAATACTACCCTCCTGCACTTGTAAGACTTTTTTCTGGGCTGCTTTTTAGTGCTGATTACAGATATTTCATCAAAACTGTGGTTTGAAAGATTTTAAAATTTTAAATTTTTTTTAAATTCATTTAAAAAGGGTTTAATACTTACCCTCTTGCACTAGCAAGTATTTTTTTGGGGTTGCTTTTTAGTGCTGATTACAGATATTTCATCAAAACTGTAGTTTGAAGGATTTTAAAATTTCAAATTTTTTAAAATTGATTTAAAAAGGGTTTAATACTACCCTCCTGCACTTGCAAGAGTTTTTTCTGGGCTGCTTTTCAGTGTTGATTACAGATATTTCATCAAAATTGTGGTTTGAAAGATTTTAAAATTTTAAATTTTTTAAATTGATTTAAAAAGGGTTTAATACTACCCTCCTGCACTTGCAAGAGTTTTTTCTGGGCTGCTTTTTAGTGCTGATTACAGATATTTCATCAAAACTGTGGTTTGAAAGATTTTAAAATTTTAATTTTTTTTTAATTTATTTAAAAAGGGTTAAATACTACCCTCCTGCACTTGCAAGAGTTTTTTCTGGGCTGCTTTTCAGTGTTGATTACAGATATTTCATCAAAACTGTGGTTTGAAAGATTTTAAAATTTTAATTTTTTTTAAAATTCATTTAAAAAGGGTTTAATACTACCCTCCTGCACTTGCAAGACTTTTTTCTGGGCTGCTTTTTAGTGCTGATTACAGATATTTCATCAAAACTGTGGTTTGAAAGATTTTAAAATTTTAAATTTTTTTAAATAGATTTAAAAAGGGTTTAATACTTACCCTCTTGCACTAGCAAGAGTTTTTTCTGGGCTGCTTTTTAGTGCTGATTACAGATATTTCATCAAAACTGTGGTTTGAAAGATTTTAAAATTTTATTTTTTTTTAAATTCATTTAAAAAGGGTTTAATACTTACCCTCTTGCACTAGCAGGTATTTTTTTGGGGTTGCTTTTTAGTGCTGATTACAGATATTTCATCAAAACTGTAGTTTGAAGGATTTTAAAATTTTAAATTTTTTAAAATTGATTTAAAAAGGGTTTAATACTAACCCTCTTGCACTTGCAAGAGTTTTTTCTGGGCTGATTTTTAGTGCTGATTACAGATATTTCATCAAAACTGTGGTTTGAAAGATTTTAAAATTTTAATTTTTTTTAAATTTATTTAAAAAGGGTTTAATACTTACCCTCTTGCACTAGCAAGAGTTTTTTCTGGGCTGCTTTTTATTGCTGATTACAGATATTTCATCAAAACTGTGGTTTGAAAGATTTTAAAATTTTAATTTTTTTTAAATTCATTTAAAAAGGGTTTAATACTTACCCTCTTGCACTAGCAGGTATTTTTTTGGGGTTGCTTTTTAGTGCTGATTACAGATATTTCATCAAAACTGTAGTTTGAAGGATTTTAAAATTTTAAATTTTTTAAAATTGATTTAAAAAGGGTTTAATACTAACCCTCTTGCACTTGCAAGAGTTTTTTCTGGGCTGATTTTTAGTGCTGATTACAGATATTTCATCAAAACTGTGGTTTGAAAGATTTTAAAATTTTAATTTTTTTTAAATTTATTTAAAAAGGGTTTAATACTTACCCTCTTGCACTAGCAAGAGTTTTTTCTGGGCTGCTTTTTATTGCTGATTACAGATATTTCATCAAAACTGTGGTTTGAAAGATTTTAAAATTTTATTTTTTTTTAAATTCATTTAAAAAGGGTTTAATACTTACCCTCTTGCACTAGCAGGTATTTTTTTGGGGTTGCTTTTTAGTGCTGATTACAGATATTTCATCAAAACTGTAGTTTGAAGGATTTTAAAATTTTAAATTTTTTAAAATTGATTTAAAAAGGGTTTAATACTAACCCTCTTGCACTTGCAAGAGTTTTTTCTGGGCTGATTTTTAGTGCTGATTACAGATATTTCATCAAAACTGTGGTTTGAAAGATTTTAAAATTTTAATTTTTTTTAAATTTATTTAAAAAGGGTTTAATACTTACCCTCTTGCACTAGCAAGAGTTTTTTCTGGGCTGCTTTTTATTGCTGATTACAGATATTTCATCAAAACTGTGGTTTGAAAGATTTTAAAATTTTAATTTTTTTTAAATTCATTTAAAAAGGGTTTAATACTTACCCTCTTGCACTAGCAAGTATTTTTTTGGGGTTGCTTTTTAGTGCTGATTACAGATATTTCATCAAAACTGTAGTTTGAAGGATTTTAAAATTTTAAATTTTTTAAAATTGATTTAAAAAGGGTTTAATACTAACCCTCTTGCACTTGCAAGAGTTTTTTCTGGGCTGATTTTTAGTGCTGATTACAGATATTTCATCAAAACTGTGGTTTGAAAGATTTTAAAATTTTAATTTTTTTTAAATTCATTTAAAAAGGGTTTAATACTTACCCTCTTGCACTAGCAAGTATTTTTTTGGGGTTGCTTTTTAGTGCTGATTACAGATATTTCATCAAAACTGTAGTTTGAAGGATTTTAAAATTTTAAATTTTTTAAAATTGATTTAAAAAGGGTTTAATACCACCCTCCTGCACTTGCAAGACTTTTTTCTGGGCTGATTTTCAGTGCTGATTACAGATATTTCATCAAAACTGTGGTTTGAAAGATTTTAAAATTTTAATTTTTTTTAAATTCATTTAAAAAGGGTTTAATACTTACCCTCTTGCACTAGCAGGTATTTTTTTGGGGTTGCTTTTTAGTGCTGATTACAGATATTTCATCAAAACTGTAGTTTGAAGGATTTTAAAATTTTAAATTTTTTAAAATTGATTTAAAAAGGGTTTAATACTAACCCTCTTGCACTTGCAAGAGTTTTTTCTGGGCTGATTTTTAGTGCTGATTACAGATATTTCATCAAAACTGTGGTTTGAAAGATTTTAAAATTTTAATTTTTTTAAAATTGATTTAAAAAGGGTTTAATACTTACCCTCTTGCACTAGCAGGTATTTTTTTGGGGTTGCTTTTTAGTGCTGATTACAGATATTTCATCAAAACTGTAGTTTGAAGGATTTTAAAATTTTAAATTTTTTAAAATTGATTTAAAAAGGGTTTAATACTAACCCTCTTGCACTTGCAAGACTTTTTTCTGGGCTGATTTTCAGTGCTGATTACAGATATTTCATCAAAACTGTGGTTTGAAAGATTTTAAAATTTTAATTTTTTTTAAATTCATTTAAAAAGGGTTTAATACTTACCCTCTTGCACTAGCAGGTATTTTTTTGGGGTTGCTTTTTAGTGCTGATTACAGATATTTCATCAAAACTGTAGTTTGAAGGATTTTAAAATTTTAAATTTTTTAAAATTGATTTAAAAAGGGTTTAATACTAACCCTCTTGCACTTGCAAGAGTTTTTTCTGGGCTGATTTTTAGTGCTGATTACAGATATTTCATCAAAACTGTGGTTTGAAAGATTTTAAAATTTTAATTTTTTTAAAATTGATTTAAAAAGGGTTTAATACTTACCCTCTTGCACTAGCAAGAGTTTTTTCTGGGCTGCTTTTTATTGCTGATTACA
The DNA here is from genome assembly GCA_963680715.1 of Tetragnatha montana. NCBI lineage: Eukaryota > Metazoa > Arthropoda > Arachnida > Araneae > Tetragnathidae > Tetragnatha > Tetragnatha montana. The sequence continues at coordinate 135,331 of OY796675.1, read as the reverse complement.
GATATTTCATCAAAACTGTGGTTTGAAAGATTTTAAAATTTTATTTTTTTTTAAATTCATTTAAAAAGGGTTTAATACTTACCCTCTTGCACTAGCAGGTATTTTTTTGGGGTTGCTTTTTAGTGCTGATTACAGATATTTCATCAAAACTGTAGTTTGAAGGATTTTAAAATTTTAAATTTTTTAAAATTGATTTAAAAAGGGTTTAATACTAACCCTCTTGCACTTGCAAGAGTTTTTTCTGGGCTGATTTTTAGTGCTGATTACAGATATTTCATCAAAACTGTGGTTTGAAAGATTTTAAAATTTTAATTTTTTTTAAATTTATTTAAAAAGGGTTTAATACTTACCCTCTTGCACTAGCAAGAGTTTTTTCTGGGCTGCTTTTTATTGCTGATTACAGATATTTCATCAAAACTGTGGTTTGAAAGATTTTAAAATTTTAATTTTTTTTAAATTCATTTAAAAAGGGTTTAATACTTACCCTCTTGCACTAGCAAGTATTTTTTTGGGGTTGCTTTTTAGTGCTGATTACAGATATTTCATCAAAACTGTAGTTTGAAGGATTTTAAAATTTTAAATTTTTTAAAATTGATTTAAAAAGGGTTTAATACCACCCTCCTGCACTTGCAAGACTTTTTTCTGGGCTGATTTTCAGTGCTGATTACAGATATTTCATCAAAACTGTGGTTTGAAAGATTTTAAAATTTTAATTTTTTTTAAATTCATTTAAAAAGGGTTTAATACTTACCCTCTTGCACTAGCAAGTATTTTTTTGGGGTTGCTTTTTAGTGCTGATTACAGATATTTCATCAAAACTGTGGTTTGAAAGATTTTAAAATTTTAATTTTTTTTAAATTCATTTAAAAAGGGTTTAATACCACCCTCCTGCACTTGCAAGACTTTTTTCTGGGCTGATTTTCAGTGCTGATTACAGATATTTCATCAAAATTGTGGTTTAAAAGATTTTAAAATTTTAAATTTTTTAAATTGATTTAAAAAGGGTTTAATACTACCCTCCTGCACTTGCAAGAGTTTTTTCTGGGCTGCTTTTTAGGCTGATTACAGATATTTCATCAAAACTGTGGTTTGAAAGATTTTAAAATTTTAATTTTTTTTAAATTCATTTAAAAAGGGTTTAATACTACCCTCCTGCACTTGCAAGAGTTTTTTCTGGGCTGCTTTTTAGTGCTGATTACAGATATTTCATCAAAACTGTGGTTTGAAAGATTTTAAAATTTTAATTTTTTTTTAATTTATTTAAAAAGGGTTAAATACTACCCTCCTGCACTTGCAAGAGTTTTTTCTGGGCTGCTTTTCAGTGTTGATTACAGATATTTCATCAAAACTGTGGTTTGAAAGATTTTAAAATTTTAATTTTTTTTAAAATTCATTTAAAAAGGGTTTAATACTACCCTCCTGCACTTGCAAGACTTTTTTCTGGGCTGCTTTTAAGTGTTGATTAAGATATTTCATCAAAACTGTGGTTTGAAAGATTTTAAAATTTTAAATTTTTTTAAATAGATTTAAAAAGGGTTTAATACTTACCCTCTTGCACTAGCAAGAGTTTTTTCTGGGCTGCTTTTTAGTGCTGATTACAGATATTTCATCAAAACTGTGGTTTGAAAGATTTTAAAATTTTAAATTTTTTTAAATAGATTTAAAAAGGGTTTAATACTTACCCTCTTGCACTAGCAAGAGTTTTTTCTGGGCTGCTTTTTAGTGCTGATTACAGATATTTCATCAAAACTGTGGTTTGAAAGATTTTAAAATTTTAATTTTTTTTAAATTCATTTAAAAAGGGTTTAATACTTACCCTCTTGCACTAGCAAGTATTTTTTTGGGGTTGCTTTTTAGTGCTGATTACAGATATTTCATCAAAACTGTGGTTTGAAAGATTTTAAAATTTTAATTTTTTTTTAAATTCATTTAAAAAGGGTTTAATACTACCCTCCTGCACTTGCAAGAGTTTTTTCTGGGCTGCTTTTAAGTGTTGATTAAGATATTTCATCAAAATTGTGGTTTGAAAGATTTTAAAATTTTAAATTTTTTTAAATTGATTTAAAAAGGGTTTTTTACTACCCTCCTGCACTTGCAAGACTTTTTTCTGGGCTGCTTTTAAGTGCTGATTACAGATATTTCATCAAAACTGTAGTTTGAAAGATTTTAAAATTTAATTTTTTTTAAATTGATTTAAAAAGGGTTTAATACTTACCCTCCTGCACTTGCAATACTTTTTTCTGGGCTGTGCAAAATTCAGCACTTAAAAGCAGCCCAGAAAAAAGTCTTGCAAGTGCAGGAGGGTAGTATTAAACCCTTTTTAAATCAATTTAAAAAAAATTAAAATTTTAAAATCTTTCAAACCACAGTTTTGATGAAATATCTGTAATCAGTACTGAAAATGAGCCCAGAAAAAAGTCTTGCAAGTGCAGGAGGGTGGTATGAAACCCTTTTTAAATCAATTTTAAAAAATTTAAAATTTTAAAATCTTTCAAACCACAGTTTTGATGAAATATCTGTAATCAGTACTGAAAATGAGCCCAGAAAAAAGTCTTGCAAGTGCAGGAGGGTGGTATGAAACCCTTTTTAAATCAATTTTAAAAAAATTTAAAATTTTAAAATCTTTCAAACCACAGTTTTGATGAAATATCTGTAATCAGAACTGAAAAGCAGCCCAGGAAAAAGTCTTGTAAGTGCAGGGGGATAATATTAAACCCTTTTTAAATCAATTTTTAAAAAATTAAAATTTTAAAATCTTTCAAACCACAGGTTTGATGTAATATCTGTAATCAGCACTGAAAATGAGCCCAGAAAAAAGTCTTGCAAGTGCAGGAGGTTAGTATTAAACCCTTTTTAAATCAATTTAAAAAAAATTTTAAATTTTAAAAACCACAGTTTTGATGAAATATTTGTAATCAGCACTGAAAATGAGCCCAGAAAAAATTCTTGCAAGTGCAGGAGGATAGTATTAAACCCTTTTTAAATCAATTTAAAAAATTTAAAATTTTAAAATCTTTCAAACCACAGTTTTGATGAAATATCTGTAATCAGTACTGAAAATGAGCCCAGAAAAAAGTCTTGCAAGTGCAGGAGGATAGTATTAAACCCTTTTTAAATCAATTTTAAAAAATTTAAAATTTTAAAATCTTTCAAACCACAGTTTTGATGAAATATCTGTAATCAGAACTGAAAAGCAGCCCAGGAAAAAGTCTTGTAAGTGCAGGAGGATAGTATTAAACCCTTTTTAAATCAATTTTTAAAAAATTAAAATTTTAAAATCTTTCAAACCACAGGTTTGATGTAATATCTGTAATCAGCACTGAAAATGAGCCCAGAAAAAAGTCTTGCACGTGCAGGCGTGTAATATAAAACCCTTTTTAAATTAATTAAAAAAAAATAAAATTACGATTCTAGATTCCTCTTGACGAGGCATTGTCACTTCTACGCAGATTTTTTAATTGCGGTCACTCTTAACATTTGTGCTGATTAGAGACAGTAGTGATACCTAGAATCGTGTCCGAGATCGCTAAGATCCGGAGCATGCGCATAAACATATTCATAGGATGTCGATGTTACTGGTAACACTGGAGGAAGTAATCGATAATTTTTTCGGGGACGAAATGTCCGGGGACGAAAATACCCTAAACCACTTAATGTAATGTACTTGTAAATGACCCAGTAACCACAAGATGAAAAAAAAAACATTAAAAAGAATTTGAGCAAAAGAATCAATCCGTATGTGCAAAAATAAACTGAATAGGGGAAAGTTCCCCAAAACGGGATAGGCGGGCAAAACGGGATACTGAGCCTCGGAGCTTGACTGGTGGTTATATCTCGCGGGAGACAGGCTAAACTGGTTCGCGACCGCCATGACAGCATACTCAGTTGATCTCTCAACTCTATGCCACGTGTTTCGCAAAGAAATATTTTTTCAAAGTTTTCAAGATAGATTTTTACTAACTTTGTACCTTTTTCGACTGCAGAACAACTGTCCTTGTGCTTCTCCGTCCTTCGGAACAATTCCGGTTAGAACTGTGTTTTGTTCACAGCTCTTTTAACAACAATTTCATGTATTTAAATATTGCTTGTGAGTAACGGTTTAGGGGTCAGCCATTTATGTTTTCAAAAGTATCACGGTCGGGCAAAACGGGACACTTTTGGGGTGCCCAAAACGGGATACAATTTTGATGTGTCCCGTTTTACCCGACCATTTCCATTAATGTTTTGGCAATGTGTTTAAGTTATTTAAGAAGATGCTCAGAACATGACGTCCCAACAACCATTAATCTGCAACAAAACGAGGCCAGATCCAAAGGATCTTCAAGTTCAGTCATAGCATCTGAGAGTTATAGCATCTGAGCATCTGAGCATAGCATCTGAGAGTCATAGCATCTGAGAGACAGTATCGAATAAATCACCTAGTGATGGGGGCACCGATAACACTAGCACAAACGCAGGACTTATCCAGCCGTCCACATCAACAGGAAACAAAGGACTTGGGCTATGCAATCGTCCTTCACTGCCATTTTCTATATCACCCAAAGAAATTCTACCTCCACCACGAGTGTTTGGACCAAGACCTCAAAATAAACACGATAGGAGAAGAGGGAAAACAGCAATTATAACAGGAAGTCCATATAAACTAGAGTTGGAAGAAGAAGAGCGTGAAAAAAAAAAGAACGAGAGAGATCTCAAAAGCTGGAAAAAAGGCCTGCCAAAACAAGTCTCTTGAATGTTCCGAAGACAAAACAAACGAGGCGTAAAAGAAAACCAAGTGGAGATGCAAAACAGGCAGATAAAGTTAAAAAATGTTACTCTGAACCTGAAAAAAACCCACAATCATCAATTGTAAAAAACGAAGCAAATGGACCTAACATAAGAAAACTTTAAAAAGAATCATCAGTTAGTCAAGGTTGGACGTCGTCGTCTTCAGAAGATGAAGCTGAAAAAGATGAAGCATGTATTTTCTGCAACACTCTGTATCTTGAATCGAAATCTGGAGAAGGCTGAATACAATGCTCGAGCTGCGCCCACGAAGCCTGTTCCAAAGCAGAAGAAGACGACACATTTTTATGCGATTTCTGTGTTATGTAAGGTTTCAAATTTACAATTAAAAAGTTTCTTCCTTAAAAACTTGGCCTATTTTTGTTTTAAAAGTAAAATCAGCAAAAACCTAATAACATACAAATCCCTATCCCTTTTTACCCACCCTTGGTAGGGTAAAACGGGATCGTGTAAGACTTTGTGAAACCAGTATTTTTCACATAAATATTATTGAACAAATGTAACAAAGGTATGCTAAGTAGTTGAAAAGGTGTATACTTTTAAATGACGTCTAACTTTGGAATGTACCATGTACACAATAAGACATAAAGCGAAGAATAGATAAGCTATCCCGTTTTGGGGTACTTTCCCCTAAATAAACAAACCCATTCTACAATCTAAGTGATTGATTTTTAGACGATATGAATAAAAGTATCACAACAAAAAAAATTAGAGTGCAAATTTAGGCAGATGAAATTTCTTATTACTCTTATGAACACCTGTAAAAAAAAAAAACCTTGAATAGGAAACTTAATTAGCCAAACCTTCAAACCTCCTAAATCAAAAGGATAGCTAATAAAAACAATGCAGTACAACAAAAACAGTGTGACAAAGACGAAATTTTGAAACCCAATGAATATATAATTCCTTTCATCAGGATCCACCTGCACCGAAAGCACCGGAAATGAATTCCAGATATCTGGGTGTGTTTTCGTTTTTAGCACTGCAAACCTCCGAAAAAGATACTAACTCTCAAACACCTGCTTGAATGGAGGAAACGATTACGGGAACATTATGGATGACTAATGAATTAGTCCAGCAAGAAACAAGCATGAAAATGGATTAAATTAGGAAATGGAAAAGGGACAATGACTTTAAATCGAATGAAATTACCACACATTTCAGACGCGGATCCAGCACGGCTCTAAGCGCACGTTTCCACACACAGACCATCCCCTGTACCGAGAAAAATGTCAAAATGTTGGGGATTTTCTAAAAAGTATCACTCAAGATCCCCTCAGTGGCGGATCCACGGGGGGGGGGGGGGTGATTGGGGTGATCACCCCCCCCCCCCAACAAAGTGACCTCGCCGAATTTCCGGCCAAAAATCACATCCCCGATAACATAGCGATAAACTTGACTTGTGAATAATCTCTACTGAGAAACCGCTGTCACCATCTGAGCGAGTATTTTTTCCGGTTTCTCGCAGTGCCCCTTTTCGAGCCGCTCTCATTCTCGCAAAAAAATGGAGCAATTTCAAAAACTTAATTTTGCGTTCAGGATTTTTTTCCCGATTCTTTCGATTCCAAGGAGAAATTCTTTCGATTCCATGAAACTAAAAAAAACCGGAACTATTTCAAAATTTAATTTTTAGTTCAGGATTTTTTTCTAATTCTTTCGATTTCTGGGAGTAATGACTTATGTGAATTAATCATTTGATATTGGAAATTCCTTTCGATTCCATCCCATTAGTATAATTGAAGTTTTAATAAGATGAACTTTACTCGATTCCTGCCTGCCGAAACGAAAACGCGCTCTCTGATTTGATTCTGGGCCACCGTAAAGTTTTATTACATCCAGTGCTTGAATGTAATAAAACAATTTGCGGCCGGACCACCAGCAGCTTATCTCCCCTATCTCCCTCAATCTCTTTGTATCTCCCCTCGCACTCGCACCTGAGAACTGTCGAAAATTTACCACATGAAGACGCCGGCGCCATAAACTCAGGTTTCTTCTTGGAGATAATTGTTTTATTACATCCAAGTTTTATTACATCCAGAAAGTCTACGGCGGCCCTCTCTCTCACTTGCACTTCAACCCGCTCCCTACATTCAGTCAAAAAACAAGAAAAACAAGCTTCCAGTGCTCAGTCCCCCGGTTGACCCCTGACCCCCCTTCCTCTCCGCGAGGTTAAGGGCCACCGTAGACTTTCTGGATGTAATAAAACTTGGATGTAATAAAACAATTATCTCCAAGAAGAAACCTGAGTTTATGGCGCCGGCGTCTTCATGTGGTAAATTTTCGACAGTTCTCAGGTGCGAGTGCGAGGGGAGATACAAAGAGATTGAGGGAGATAGGGGAGATAAGCTGCTGGTGGTCCGGCCGCAAATTGTTTTATTACATTCAAGCACTGGATGTAATAAAACTTTACGGTGGCCCTAAAAAACCCATTGATTGGGGGGAGAGCTGAGAGAATTCGGGGATCGACCTTGAAGGAGACACGGAAACAGTGACAGTTTCAATTTGGAATTTTTTTCTCTTCCGATTCTACTTTTTCGATTCTGGCCCTAAGGAATCGATTCCAGGTTGGAATCGAACCTCAGGAATCGATTCCAGTTTGGAATCGAACCTCAGGAATCGATTCCAGTTTGGAATCGAACCTCAGGAATCGAATCCTGGAATCGAAAGAATCGAACCTCAGGAATCGATTCCGGAATCGAATCGAACGATTTTTTAGATCCCTACATATTATTGTCTGTATTTTTTTGCTAGGCAGTTGGGAACAGGGAAGTTCCTAAAAGATAAACACATTCAGAAAACAAAACTACTTTTGATCCTTGCCCTTTCGTGAAGGGTCCTTTTTTTGAAGATTTAGAATTTCCTTTCTAGATGAACCCCTGCTTAACATGCCTTTAAGATAATTTACAGTATATTAGCTAAAAAGTTCCTGTAAATTTGAAACCTTTCATAACTTTGTACAGTGTTCCCACTCAATTTCAGAAATAAAATTCCCTGACTTTTCCAGGTCAGATTTTTTGGTCAAATAATACACAGCATCTTTAGGATATCCTTGCTTTTATGAACAGAATTTTAATAAATTGTCTATTTTTTGTCACTTTCTAGAGCCAAAATTGTCACAAGACATTAAAAATTGTTAATTTTAATGTCTTGTAATTAAAAATTGTTAACAGTCAATGGGCTTTGATAACGTTTTCGGATTCAGCGTCACGGTCGACAGGATAATACGTAAGTACCAACCTTCCCCACTAAAAATAATCTGAAGATTTTCTTCAGAAAAAGCCACTTTCTACAGAAATTCTTAAGTTTTTTAGCAGTTTCACCACTACCTTTAAATTGTCTTCAGAAGTTTTGAAGAAAATTTGCAGACATTTTAAAGACATATTGTATCTTTAAACTGTCTTCAGAATTTTTGAAGACAATTCACAGACATTTTAAAGACCTGTTGTATCTTTATATAATCTGCAGAAATATTGAAGACAATTATAAAGACATTTTTCAGAATGATCAAAATCTTCAAATTTTCTTCAAAATATATTGCTTTCACAGAATCTTATTTTATAAACATGATATTTTCTGCAAAATATTTGAATCTTTAAATATTCTTTAGAAAGAATATACCAAGCCTGGAATTTATTGAAATATATTCCAGGTTTGCGGATCATTTCTTTCTGAAGAATATTTGAAGATTTAAATGCTTTGGAGAAAATCTTCAGAAAAAAAATTTGCAGAATATCTGCAGTTATTTGAACATCTTCATTTTCAAGAAAATCTTAAGAAAACATAATCTTAAGATTTTCTTAAGAACATTATCTTAAGATTTTCTTCAGAATGAAGATGTTCAAATAACTGCAGATATTCTGCAGATTTTTTTTAAAGAAAAAGTGAAGATTTTTTTCAGTAGGGATCCTGTATGATTTTCTAGGTTTTTGGACCAGATGAGCAATGTTCCCATATTTTTTTAATATAGAGAGAAATTCCCCGACTTTCTCAGGTTTTCTCTGATCAGTGGGAACCAACCCTGTTTGTATTAAATTAATTACGACGCTGGTTATGAGGGAGTCTCAATGAGTAGGGAAGATGAATCACTGAAAAAATGGATTTCAAAACTTAAAGCTATGAATGGTTAGGGCACAAATTGCAACACACGATTTTCAGAGGGAACCCCTTCATCCCCCCCCATTGTTAAGTCACAGTTCCAAAATTAAAAATTCCCCCCCCCCAAATTTATCACTCTCATTACGAAAAATTTTTTACTTTGTTAAATCAAACAACAAAAGAAAGGCTCTTGAAGCAGTTAATAGGGAATGCAAGATTTTGACTAGTAGTCCAGGCAATCTGTGACTTAACCGGGAAAAAATTGCAACATTTAGTTTTTCAACGGTTTTCACTTGGGAATGACCTCAATAATAACATACTAAAAATCTGACAAAATCGGTCCGCGGGAAGTTTAATTTTTTTTAAATTTTTAAAAAATGGCCGAAAAAAAAATTCAAAAAATCAATTAATAGTAATCGAGACTTATGATACATGTTTCTAGGCTATTTTTCAGTGCTGAATACGAATATTCCAATTAAAATTTTAAAAATTTAAAATTTCAATTTTTTAAAATTATTTGAAAAATTGGATATTCGAAAAAAATAAAACATCGCTCAAAACCACAAAATAAATGCAAAAGAAGTAATTCAAACGGTTATCCCTTAGAAATGACTTACATAATGACATACTAAAATTAAAAGAAAATCGGACAATAAAAAATTTAATTTATTTCAAATTTTCAATTTTTCTGGCCTCAAAAATCGTCCTTTTTTAAAATTCTTCTTAAAAACGTTTGAAGCATTTGCCAAGGTCATTTTTCCATGGATATTGTAGTTATATAGCTATATAACATAAAACAACTACAATTGATGATTAAATCATAAGTTAATTAATTAATTTATTAAAATGAACATTAAAAATGCAGGTAAAATCATTCAATCCAATATAACAGAAAATATTTTAATAATATTCAGTGACAAATCATCTAAAAAATAATTAAAGTAAAAAGAGACAAAATTTCATTTAAAAAAACGAATATCAGGCCAATTTTTCAATAAAATTTAGATTAAGTGTGGAAAAATTGAAGCATTTTTGCAATTTTTTCCCGGTCTGACCCTTTTTTTCAGTAGATTTACTGGACTATATTGGAAGTCATTGATGGGGTTAATACAAAACGCATTTCTTCAAAATTTTAAATTTTTTCGATCATTAGTTTTTTTTTAAAATTAATTTTCAAAAACTACGCTCGCTAAAATTGGAGGTGTGACGTCCCTACTGCTTTCGCCCGAATCTTCAACCAATCAAAGGAAAGGATTCAACCATCGCTTTCATACCGAAGGCAACCATTCTGCACTAGGGTGGTCCTTATTTGTATGGTAAAAATTTTTTATGGAATTTCGTTGATGTCGCCCCCTAGTTTTGTGTCACTATAGAAAATAATAATGTATGCAAAATTTAAGCTCATTCGGATAATAACAACACGTGCAGTGGCGGATTTACCAGCAGGCTGAGTAGGCTGGAGCCTAGGGCGGCAGATTTTTGAGGGGCGGCATATTTTTGAGAGACGTGACTTTTGAGCGGTTGAGAGATTTTTGAGAGGAATAGACTTCAAAAAGTCTCAAAAGGACTTAAAACACAATTTTGAGGATCAAATTTCAAAATTTTTTTTTGAGGGAGCCCAAACCCCAAACCCCCCTCCACAATTTGGAAGTCTGTTACATAGTGTTTTTCCTTTGGAAATTCTGCCGCTTACAAGAAACGGTTCCCTTTGCGTGTTCCCCAAAGTGGTTTCAAATGAGATAAAACACTAGTTTAAAGGGGAAAATTTTAAAAAATTTCCTGGGGGAGGACCCCCAGCCCCTTATTTATAATTTTTTTACCTTGAAAATTGTGCGGTTTACAAGGAACTGTTCTCTTCAAATGTTATCCAAAGGGTCTCAAAATCAACTAAATCACTACTTTAATAGGCCAATTTCAAAAAAAAAAAAATCTGGAGCTGACCCACAGACCTTGCAGCTAAGATTGTAAAATTTTGACATTATGTGCACACTGTAAAAAAAATCCCGTAAAATTTACGATTTTTAACTGGCAGCTTGGTTGGTTGTGGAAAACCGTAAAATTTACGAAGTAAATCCATAAAAACAACGGTATTTTACCTTGTAAAACAAAAAACATGGATTAAAATGGTTAAACACCATTGTTTTTATGGATTTACTTCGTAATTTTTACTGTTTTTACAACCAACCCAGCTGCCAGTTTAAAACCGTAAATTTTAAAGGAATTTTTTACAGTGAATAGGCGGCAATTTTTGGTTCAGCCTATAGGCGGCACATTTGGAAATCCGCCACTGAACACGTGCCCCCCAGGCCTTAAAGTTTCAAAAAAGTGCTGATTTTTTTACAAAACATAAAAAAAACAAAGATTAAACCCTCCCATATTCTTCTTGATTTTTTTATGAAAATCTAACATAGTTATAGTTATAGTGTTCCAGATTCCATTCTTCTATAACCCCTCTTTCGGTAGTAAAAATTTTTTAAAGTAAAAATAACTCTTGGCAAGTTGTTTTTTCCGCATTAAAACAGCTAATAACTTCAGAACTATACAACTTAAAAACCTGAAATTAGTGCCATTTTGTTTGTAATTTTATTATCTTTGATTTGATGTGCAACATAACTGCCTTTCTTAAAAAAAAATTTTTTCAAAATTCAAAAAAATGGGAAAAAAATTAAATAAAAAAAAATTCTGAAAGGAAATTTTATTAAGTAAATTTAAAGTTTTCCAACTCCCAAAATAAACATTTCTGCCGAATTTCAAGCTGAAAATAAAATTTGATCATGTAGAAAAAAATAAAAATTTTCGAAATTTTGGCAAGTCCCTTAACATTCTACGTAATTTAACAAAAAAAAAAAGAGATTCACTCATGGGGAATTCAAAAACTCCCTTGAGGGTGTTCATACGATTTGTACCATGCAAAAAAATTCAGCTAAAAAAAAAATTTTAAAAATCAGCACTTTTTTGAAACTCTAAGGCCTGGGGGGCACGTGTTATTATTTTTTGATTGAGCTAAAATTTTGCAAAAATCCTTTATTTGTATGATGGAACAATTTTGGGGGGTGTAAGGTATACTAGTGAACTGTACTAGTAACTCGTAACTCAAAAACTACAGCACGCGATAAAAGGAAACAACAGCACGAGAGGAAATAAAGAAATACAAAAGATTAAAAGAACATGGCTGGAGACTAAAAAATGTAAATAGCGCATGTAATTTATAGTTAACCTGAATAAAGAGTATTTTTTATACTTACGTGTGGTCACATATGCCAAAGGGGGCGACGCATAAAGATTTCCAAAGTTTAAAAATAAGGACCACCCTATTCTGCTCATTGTATTTTTTAAAAATTAACAGATTTCAAAAAAAAAAAAAAATTTAAAAATATTTTTGAAAGGCGCTCTATCGAAATAAATTAAATTTGAAAAATCGTTGCCTTCCCCATTAGTGAAAGAACAGTTGGCCCACTACTACCTAGGGTTTCTTTCCCGGAATCCCGGGAAATAGCTCAGTTTTCCTACATTTTGTAATCCCGGGAAATAAGATTATTTCCCGGGAATTCCCGGGAAAATCAATAGGAAAATTCCTTTTTTATGGTAATATTACAAGGAAATAAAAATTTTGTTACATGTTTTTACTTTGGATTATTAATCATTGGACTTTAAATTTATATTGAAGTTTACTGAGAAATATTAATATTTCAAATTTTATTAACCCGATTTAACGTTTCCCGCATTTAATTTCATTGGTCCCAAATGATTGTTACATCGGGGTTTCACTGTAAATATTATAAATGCATTCCCGGAAAAAAAATATTATTAAATTCTCAATTTAAAACTATTCCCGGGAAATGCCAAAGTATTTTTCAGAGAAATTATTGCCAGACATGGCAACAATTTCTGTGCTTGTGAAAAACTTGTATTCAATTTTATTAGATTTTAATCCTTCCTGGAATCATGAAAAAATATTTTTTGTCTAAAACTAATTAATATAGCAATATTACTCAAATTGAATCCCTTTTTAAAGAAATATTTATGCAACCTAGGAACCTTCAAATAATTTTGATGTTTGAAAATAACTTAAAATGAAGAAGTGCAAAATTTTAATCAATTCCCGGGAATGCCGGGAATGATCTTGTTATTCCCGGGATTTCCCGGGAAGCCAAATCACCGGGAAATCAGAAACCCTACTACTACCACCTCCCTTCCCCTAACTGTGTGATGTAATTTGTGTAAACAGCCCTTCAGTGGCGTAACTAGAGTTGACTCATGGGGGGTGTTACTCCGACCAGTCAACCCCTCCAAAATATTACTCCCTTTTAAAAAATGCCTCATAATATAAGTATAATATAAACAACTTTTTTTGGCAAAACTGCCGAAGGGAAAACTTCATCTAAGAGGCTTAATTTTCAATACAGTATAGCAGTATAACAGACGTAAAAATTTTAGAGGGGGGTCTGGGGGTTCTCCCCCAGAAATGAAAAAAAAATTTGTCTCTCAATGTAGTGTTTAAACTCATTTTGAGGCCCTTTGGGTTAGTTCCTAAAAGAACAGTTCCTTGTGAACCGCCTTCCTTGTAAAGGGAATTTTTTTTTCCCAGTTTTTCATGTTTTAGAAACCGTCGATGTAATGGGGGGGGGGTTACAACCCCAATAACCCCCCCTAGTTACGCCTATGCAGCAGCCCTTAACTGAAATTCGCGACGAAAAAGAGATCAAATCATGGATAAAGTCCCTGCATTTTCCCGACGCTGTGTGAGTAAATCCTAGTCGCATCCAGTCAGTGGATTCCAGTGGCGAGAATTGAGTCTTCAGAAGTATAGAGCATTTTCCACTGGCGGATCCAGGGGGGGCTAGGGGGCTTGAGCCCCCCCAAATGGAAAATTTTACTCTATATAATATGGAATTTTATGCACCAAAATGAGTTAAAACCATGTTATTTTAGGGTCAAATTTTCAAAAATTTTCTGGGGAGGACCCCCAGACCCCCTTGGTGCTTGTAACTCTATTATTACAATTCTACTTTATATTAAGTTTCTCAAAACGCAAAGATTCTGCTATAACATCTATATCCGAAATTCTGATGAGGCGTACCAAAACGAGTTGAAAAAGTGTTTTTTTTTTACTTGAATTTTCAAAATTTTCTAGGGGAGAACCCCCAGACCCCCTTAGTACTTGTAATAACTCTATTATCAAAACTCAATTTTATATAAAGCTTGTCAAAAAGCAAAAATTATACCATAAAATCTATGTCCGAAATTCGGATGAGGTGTACCAAAACAATTTTAAAAAGTGTTTTTTTTTTACTTAAATTTTCAGAAATTTTCTAGGGGAGACCCCTAGAGCCCCTTAGTACTTGTAACTCTATTATTACAACTTTGTTTTATATTAAGTTTGTAAAAACACAAAAATTCTACCATGAAATCTATATCCGAAATCGAATGAGGCGTACCAAAACAAAACGAAAAGTGTTTTTTTTACACTTAAATTTCCAAAAGATTTCTGGGAGAGAACCCCAGACCCCCCTTTTAGTGGTTGGAGCAGGATAATTCACTACCCCTTTTCCATATTAAGATAATCAAGAAGATACAATTGGATTATGAAAATTCTTAGCCCCCCCCCCAAAACCAAATCCTGGATCCGCCACTGGATCACATGACTCGGACCTAACAACGGCTTTAGCAACAGAAATGTTACAGTTTTTTGCCCTACAGAGGTTAATAGTTACCGAAAACGACTGGCCGCCGTGGAATTCTTAAAACTTCCCTTGTGAAAAATGCTTAAAATATTTTTCCTAGTTCATTCTTTTTAATTTATTTGTGGTTGAATTTTGAAATTATTTATGAAAGAAAAAGGAGATTTTTGAAAATGCAGTGTTTGTAACATCTTACGTAAGCATCACTCCCCTCCCCCCTTGTCAGAAAAAACAAGCAAATACCCAACCCCCACTCCCCTTAGGTGCTTACGTAATATTTGAACCGTCCCTCATACTTAAATTCCTTGCGTAAAAAACATCCAACAATTAATCCTGCATCTAATTAAAACCGCGATCCACTAGCTCCTTTTTTAACAGCTGCTGCAAAGTTACCGAATAATATAACACACTTAAATTTCTTGCGTAAAAAAACAACCAACGCATCCTCAATCTAATTAATTAGCTTCGTTTTAAACAACTAACGCAAAACATCTGCTTTCCTTCACAACAAGCAAAAAAAACCTGCCAAATCATAGTGTTTTCAGGTGACGTTACAACTTACAACCGGTTATTTTCTTTTAACTGTGTACCTTCTGTAGGGCTTTTAACTGTTGCTAAGGCCGTTGTTTATCTGTTGCTAAGGCGGTTTTTAGGGGGATACGTTCAAAATCCCGACAATCAACTGCCCGACAGCTCAACTGCCCGACACCGTCTGCCCGACAGGTACTATTGCCCGACAGGTACTATTGCCCGACAGGTACGATTGCCCGACAGGTACTATTGCCCGACAGGTCACTTGCCCGACAGGTACGATTGCCCGACAGGTCACTTGCCCGACAGGTACGATTGCCCGACAGGTCCCTTGCCCGACAGATCACTTGCCCGACAGGTACGATTGCCCGACAAGTCATTTGCCCGACAGGTACGAATGCCCGACAGGTACGATTGCCCGACAGGTACGATTGCCCGACAGGTACGATTGCCCGACAAGTACGATTGCCCGACATGTACGTTTGCCCGACAATTCAATTGTCCTAGATACGAATCCATTACATTGTTGAAATATGAGGGGGCTTAATATTTTAGGTTCGGGTGGTTGTATGAAGCTGCGTCCCAGGGTACCCGGATATGATGACAAAAGGGGGCTATAGCCCCTAAAATTGAGGTTCTATCGGTAAAAAAGTGGCATGTCATTTAAAAATTTATCCCATAGGAATAGCATTGACGGAAAGATAAAAGAACAATTAGCTAAGTAAAACTTAATTAACAACAAGGACATAAGAAGGGACTTCCTAGTTAAGTTTAACTAATTCTACTTAAATTTCATGTTGCTTGACCACTGGTCAAGATTACTTCTAGATGGCAAAAAATCAAAGTAAAGTAAATTTTTGAGTTACTAATTGATATTCTGTATTCCCTATTGTTGTAACTTGTAACATGTCTTTTTGGTTCCGGCTGAGAAGGTCAGAAAAGCTAAAAATAGCGAGAAAAAGTGGATTGACCTCTGGTCAAGAGATTTGACCAGCGGTCAAGAACAAAATGTAACCCGTCTTTAGGCGTTTGAGCCCCCACATGACCTACTTCAGTGCAAAAGCATAGAAGTTGTAAAAAGTTGACTGGACTGACCAATGGTCAGCCGGAACCAAAAAGACATGTTACAACAATAGGGAATACCGAATATCAATTAGTAACTCAAAAATTTACTTTACTTTGATTTTTTGCCATCTAGAAGTAATCTTGACCAGTGGTCAAGCAACATGAAATTTAAGTAGAATTAGTTAAACTTAACTAGGAAGTCCCTTCTTATGTCCTTGTTGTTAATTAAGTTTTGCTTAGCTAATTGTTCTTTTATCTTTCCGCCAATGCTATTCCTATGGGATAAATTTTTAAATGACATGCCACTTTTTTACCGATAGAACCTCAATTTTAGGGGCTATAGCCCCCTTTTGTCATCATATCCGGGTACCCTGGGACGCAGCTTCATACAACCACCCGAACCTAAAATATTAAGCCCCCTCATATTTCAACAATGTAATGGATTCGTATCTAGGACAAATGGAGCAGAATTCCACGGCCAGTCATTTTCTGTAACTGTTAACCTCTGTAGGGCAGAAAACTGTAACATTTCTGTTGCTAAGGCTCCGAGTCATGTGATTGAAAATGCTCTATAGGGGGATAGTCAGGAAATATAAGCAAAGAGCAAGCCACCCTTAGGTGCTTACTTAATATTTGAATGGCCCCTTATAAAACAGAGATGAGATTGGCAAAAAGTCTGAAAACTGCACGAAAGACTTTCTATCTCTTAAATCGAGAATAAATCGGAAAAACTAATAACAATTAGTTAACGTTAATTTTGACATAAAATTCTTACACTTTAAAATTAAAAGTTTTAATGTGTTAAGCTATTATACTAAATTGGCTTAAATATAAAAATTTACCATATAAAAGAGCCTTATTATTTAAGAACATCAAATTAAATTTAGAAAAATGAAATTCACCGTCAAAAATTTCACTTCATAAGCTGATTTCTTTTAAATTTAAAAAGTCTGAAATTTTCAAGATAATTCTTAAAAAAAAATCTGATAATCCTCCAAAAGTCTGAAAAATCTCATGCCTGATAAAAGAACGAACTCTGATCAAGTTACCGAAAAATATAATCCACGCTTCTATTACTTTTACTTCTTGCGTAAATAAAACATCCCCAAACTCATCCTGAATCTAATTAAAAAAAACCGCGATCCACTAGCTCCGTTTCTATAACAGCAAACGCAAAACATCTGCTTTCCCTTTTCAACGAGCGAAAAAACGGCATTGATTAAAAAAGATCCCATCTCTCACAATATAACCCTACCGTCAGAACTGCGGCAGAAAGCTCAACAAATGCATCTGCTCAAACGCAGCCAACGCGGCGCCAGAACTGGCGAAAATCGCCTTTCCGGCGCCTCGCGTTTTCCCCTCTCGCCTAGAACAAACACACGCTTCGATGAAAACGGCAGCGCCAAGACGAAACCGCCAAGCTTTTTTCAGCGACATCGCTCGCTAAAACGACGATTTCTCCCCTAAATATCGGTTTAAATGGATCGGGAATGGCTTAAATCGATTTAGAAGGGTTTTTTCTACGTGGTGTGATGGTTTTTTTCCCGAAATTTTCCCGATAACGGGTCGAAAATCGACCTTAAAGTCGTTCCTACCGAAATCCAGGACTTCCGAAATCGACGGCTGCTTTCCGAAATCTGAGCTCTCCGATTGGACAATCGCCTTAAAGTTACGCCCCGAAAAAAAGGCGGAGTCAAGCGCTTCTGCAGTGGATTGGTGGAGAGTTCGGCGAATGAAGCTATGAGGGCTGAGCTTGCATATAATAATGAATAATTCTTGTGGTTGATTTTTCCTGCCGCTTTTTTTATGTTGATTATGATTTTTAACAGCTAGAGTTAGCGTTTTGGGAGAATGTTATGAACTAAAAAGAGGGGTTTATTAAACTTATCAGGGGGGTCAATTCAGTTTTTGGTTGGGGGGGGGGGGGCGTAACTAGACTTTAGTTTCGGGAGGGGTTTTGACCAAACAATATTTTCTTTTTAGCGTCAAGTTTTAGATGACTTGTCTTTTTTATTTTAATTTTGTGGCGAACTTAATTTCAGAATTTTATAAATAAATAAATTCTATCATACATATTAAAAAATTCCTTTACATGGTAGGGTACAATAAATACACAGAATTTAAAGATAAATATCAACTGTTGGAAAATCCTTTTTAAGTTTAAAAAAATTGTCATAGATAATATCACTATGATCCGGTAAGCTATTTGCTGTTTTAATAAACTGGATAATGGATTGATTTTTTAAATATTGTTTTGAATAAAATGTTTAAATAATATAATTTTTATATTAAATTATCTTAAAAAATAGTAAAAAAAATAATAAATCTTAGTAAAAAAAAATGTCATTTCAAAGTATAATTAAAAGGTTCTGGGATTTTTTTTTTTTGGGGGGGGGGAAATTTTAGAAATTTCTCCCTCAAAATAGCGTTTTAGCTTATTTTGAGACCTTTTTGGATTAAGAACAAGGCTCATTGTAAGCGGCAGAATTTTCAAGGAACCCCAGTTTGTTAAAGTTAATGTTCGGCACTAGTTAACTAGAACTACTGATCAACTAGTAGTTAACTAGTAGTTTAACTACTTTTGGTTTAAACTAGTTCAACTATTAGTTGAACTACTTTTTTTTAATAACTACTAGTTGAAACTACTTTCAAAATTTCAACTACTTTCAAAAAAAATCTTATTAAAATTTTTATCAAAATATAGAAAAAATTGTACTGTAACAAATTTCATTAAGATATTCATTAAGAGTTAAAATTATTCACATTCATTAAGAGTACTCAAAATACCATAACCAGAATTAAAGGCCCTTTTTGCGCGTTTTTGTGATAAGAAAGATGTATTAGAAATTGGGCAAAAAATAGGTTATGAAATTAAATAGTTAATTACAATTAATAGTTAATTAATACAGTTATTTAACTACTAGTTGCAACTAGATTTTCCCAGACTAGTTAGTAGTTGGTAGTTAACTATTTTTTGACCACTAGTTGCCGAACACTAGTTAAAGTTAACAGCACATTTTTCAGAGAATGGACAATTCCCGCATTTTATTATTTTTTTATTTAATAAAGGTGGTTGAAAAAGAAATTTTGTCGCAAAAATTTTTTGATTCAGATGTTTAATAATTATTTTATTTAATTTAAAAGTTCGTCTTTTAAAAAGAAAACATTTGCTAAGTCATAAATAGTTGTGTGGCGTCAGTTGGTACATAAAATGCTGATTTTGGAAATTAGAGCAATTTGTTTTACCAGAAAAATGGCTTTATTTCTATTTTTAAATATACGGAAATTCCATTGAAATTAACGCACAGAAAATGTTGTTTCTTGTAACGGAGAGATGGCGCTACTATTCAAAGCATTTTAATTTCACTCAAAAGCGGAGAAATTATATTAATAAATTAAGTAACGTTTATTACGAATTTTTCCACCCTATTTCTCTGATGTAAAAACGACATTTTAGCCTCCGGATTTTCGGAGGCATTTTTTTTCTCGGCACCTGATTTAAAAATCCCCGGATTTAACGAAAAAGCCAAATTATGGATATTTTTATGTTCAATAATGAACTATCGCACCAAAAAAAAAATATTAAATTAATATTTAACTTTTTAATTAATTTCTTTAAAGTTAAATATTTCAACACCAATTTTACCCGACAATTTTATTACAATATTCAGAATTATTTTAGCTACAATGTAGATTGTATTTGTTTAAAAAAAATGCGTTACGCTTCAGTACATCAATTTGCCACTTCGGGAGTCGATTATTAATATTTAAAAATTAATCAATCCACAATATTTTTATTTGTGAATTTTGATAAATTTCATAAGAACACAATTAATTGAAATTAACGCACAGGAAATGTTGTTTTTTATATCGGAGAGATGGCGCTACCATACAGGGCAATTTTACTTTCACCCAAAAGCGGAGAAATTTTGATGCTGCCATCTATCAGGTGGCTGAAAAACTAATACTACTACAATCAATTACTATTAAATTTCAGATTTAGTATTAAGGTTGTGGTTTTTGAAAACTATTTTTTTTAACGACTCCAAAATTTTAAATGAATTAATAGGGATTATTTTTTTTCAATCATTCATCATTTAATATATTATTCATAAATCAAGTAATGGTTTTTACGAATTTTTCACCCTATTTGTCTGATGTAAAAGCAACGTTTTCGCATTAAGGTTTGTGAAAACAATTTTTTTAAAGACTCCAAAATTTTAAATTAATAAGGGATTATTTTTGCAATCATTTATTACAGGGTGTCTCAAGAAAGACTGACACATTTTAAAAATTAATAACTCAAAAACTAAAAAAGATAAAAATACGTGGTTTCTTGCATCCTACCCTGAAAAAAAACCTTTCGTAAATCGTTGTTCCAAAATCCCCTGACAGGGAATAGTAAAGGCAATAAAGGATAGGATACGACTTCCCTATGAGATAATGGAAAATCGTGCTGCCATCTATCGGGGGATTGTGTCGTAAAATTCTATGTTCTTTAGAGTAAATTGCAAGAAACCATGTATTTTTATCTTTTTTGAGTTATTGATTTTTAAAATGTAGTGTGTCAGTCTTTTTTGGGACGCCCTGTATTGAACATATTATTCATAAATTAAATAATGGCTTTTACAAATTTTTCACCCTAATTATCGGATGTAAAAAAGACATTTTAGCTCCTAGATTAGAATTTTGATGCTGCCATCTATCGGGCGTTTAAAAAACTAATACTGCAACAATCAACTATTTACGTTTCGGATTTATTATTCAGCTTGTGGTTTTTTTAGGAAAGAAATTTTATTTTATCGACTAGATATTATTTCAAAATTAATTACGGAATATTTTTTCAACCATTTATTATATTATTAAAAAATTAAGTAATGGTTTTTACGAATTTTTCCACCCTATTTCTCTGATGTAAAAACATTTCAGCCTCTGGATTTTTGGGGGCATTTTTTTTCTCGGCACCCGACAAAAAAAAAAACGGATTTAACGAAAAAGCCAAATTATGGAGCTTTTTATGCTCAATAATAAACTATCGCAGCAAATAAAATTGATATTAAATTAATTTTAAAAATTATTAATTTCTTTAAAGTAAAATATTTCAATTCCAATTTTATGCTGAAAAGGTTTGTATAAATAAAAAAAAAATACACAAAAAATTATATTTTAATTTTTAAAAATAATTTTTGAGTGGTTAAAGAAAAATAATTACCATAGCAGGGGTCGATCCAGATTTTATTTTTTGGGGCCCATTTTTGTGAAAAAGAAAATAACTTTTTGTGAAAAATTCAAGTCAAATTATATTTTAATTTTTCAAATTATCGAAAAAAAAAATTTGTTTGAAACAATCAAGATTTAGTGAACGTTTTCTTGCAAATAACGATTAAAGCAAATTTGAATTTTGTAAAAGGGTCGTTTTTATGAACTTGAATTTTGTGAAGGGACAGCAAAAGGGTTTGTTTTTTTTTGTGTTAAAATTTGCGTTTTAGAGAACTTTATGTTATAACCCACTCAATTTTAGTAATAAAATTCCCCGACTTTTCCAGGTCAATTGTGAAGATTTTTTCGGACAAAAAAAACTAGCAATTCACAGCATTTTCCAGATATTTTTTTTGCTTTTTCAACATACATTTTCAATAAATGGTCTATTTTTTCACTTTCTAGCTGGAGCCAACATTTACATGCAAACAAAATACTGATCAATTAATTTCCAGGTAACTTGTATGGTTTTCCAGGTTTTTGGCCAAAATAAGCAACTTTCCCTGACATTTTAAATGAAATTAAAATTCTCCAACTTTTCCAGGTATTCCCTGACCTGAGGGGACCATGCTTTATAGATGAAAAGTTGTGTTATTAGGTTCCACATACCGAATGGGGGGTCTGGCGGTGCTCCCCCAGAAAGTTTTTGGAAATTTTACTCTACAGACAGGTTTTCACTAGATTTGATACACCTAGCCCGAATTTTGGATGGATACATTTTTAGGGGACGTCCATAAATTACGTGAGGTGTTTTTTCCAAATTTTGGACCCCTCCCTCCCCCTTGGTGAGATTTTGCTGGACCTCCGCAAGTGAGATTTTCTCAACCACTAGTTTAGTTTTATCGGCATAAAAATTACCATCCAGATTGCAAAATTTAGATACAAAAACACGTTGGAATCGAAAACATGGTTCTAACTTGTGATTATCACGACTGACTGGCTCATGATTTGCTGTCACCTCACGTAATTTATGGATGTCCCCTTAGGTTGGATTTGAAGGTTATTTAAGAAGTTGGGAATGTTAAGAGTTCTAAGTACAAAAGTGTATCTGGGGGTCCTCCCCATAAAGTTTTAGGAAATTTGACCCTAAAAATAGGGTTTAACCACGGCTTACTAGATACTTCTACAGGCTAGCCGAGTTTTAAACAATGAAAACCATTTGACAACTTTTCCCGCTTACAAGACCTACCTATATCACCCACCGCCTTCAACACTGTGGATATGCTTTGCCAGTTGGTCCCATCTGGATTTGCAATGATTTCCGTACTCGGCTAGCCTGTATAAGTATCTAGTAAGCCGTGGTTTAACCTTGCTTTGGTATAGTACTTACATGGGCGGATTTAGGTGGTGGACTCTGGGGAGGCAATCTGTCCTTGATGGCTTCGGAAACATGAATTTCCCTCATAAAAAAAGGAATAAATTGGGAGGCATTGCCCCCCCATGACACCTGATGTATACTTAGTCCAGACTTTGAGGGGGGGGGGCCCGGGCCGCCTTGTATATGCCCCTGCAAACTTACCAAGATCAAACCCGAAGTCAGTTTCCGGGGCCTTGCTGTCACCTTGTTAGTCGAATTCTTAGAGAAAAAGAAGTGAAAAAAAAAAGTTGGAAAGAAGAAGAATTGTCAGTCCACACAGGGTTAAACTTCAAGTTTAATTTATTTTTTCAAAAGTTACAATTATTTACAATGATGGAAAACACCAATAAAAAAGAATGACTAACCTGTTAGAAAACCTAAAAAAAAAAAAAAAAGAGTACAAAATCATACAAAAAAAGAAAGTATGGAAAACAAAACGAGATTCCTCAAAGATGTATTAATAATGTGGTTAATGAAGAATTTCTTAAGAATAAATTAAAATAAAATGGTCTTTTCTGACAGTTAAATGGCTTTTAAAATTTTTACCCATACTTTGACGTAGCTCACTCTTTATTGCTCTGTTAACCATGCCGCAGTTTTATGCCATAAGCACCTAACCAAGTTATTCTGCCCATTTCAGGAATTTCGTGAAGGCACCGGTTATTTCCACGAAAGTAACAACTCAACCCTAACTAATCTCGCTACTTCAGAAAAAATACACGTTAAATAGAAGCAAAATACTCAAAAGCAGCAGCCTGGAATCAAACCAGGCACCATTAGGTCACTAGACGCACACTCTACCACTAGGCCATCGGTGCTGAAGCCAGGATTGATCAATAACATAATTTTAATGTTATAAAACATGTAATAGGAGTGAAATACGGAAATATCATAAACTACATATACAGAGACACGAAAACCGTATCAAACTATCTAAGCATCAGAACAACAGGTGAAAAAAAATACAATCTATTCCTCTACTAAAACAACCAAAAGTAGATCCAATCTTTCCATATTTTTTTCCAGCTACACCATTATGGCCACAAAGCATTTATATAAAGTTAAATTTCATAGGTATTTGCAAAAAGGCTAATTGATTGGAATCACTGCAAAAAAAATTTCGGTGGGGCACGGTGCATTTTTTAAGCTGAACCTTTGTGAAAAATTCAAAGAGTGAAAACACTCCTGCCTAGTTTTTTAAAGAGTATTTTCAATTTTCAAGGAGTGAAATACTGTCTCAGAGGAGTTAAAAATATATCTGCTTCTAACAGTGGCGTATATAGGAATTTATTTCGGGAGGGGCCAAAAATTACTCCCCAGCCCCTCCCCCACAAATTTAATAGGTCCAATGTAGCTTTTTAGGTGATAATTTAGGTCCTAAAAACTTAATATGGGAAAAGTGGTAATTAATAAGAATACAAGTACCAAAGGGGGGTCTGGGGGTCAAGGGCGGATCCAGACCAGATTTTCGGGGGGGGGCCATGTCAGAGTCGGAGGGTATTACATTCGAAATTTTCAGAGCCTCAGAATTCTTTTTGAAGAGTGCTTGCTTTTAAGCAGCTTTTTAGGGGTTTATAGTAACTTAGAGGATATCCAGGGCCCGTGCCATTGTTTTAGAAAGTGGGGGGGATGAAACCTTTTTGTAGGGGCATAACAATACTTAAGTTTCGCGAGGTGTATGGCTCCCAATTTTCCGAGTATAACATAAATAAAATGCGAAACTTTGTTAAAGTTAAAAAGATTTCATCAGGTAATACTAGCTCGAAAGCAAAAGGGGGGTCTGGGGGTCCTCCCCAGAAAAATTTTGAAATTTGGCTACAAATAGTAAGGTTTTTTACTCAATTTTTGTACATTTGGTACCCATTGGATAACACCTAAAGAGGGCAACTTTCTTGTACTCCTAAAAGGAGAGGAGAGAAATAAGTTCAAGGAGAAAACAGTAAATAAGTAACCATGAGAAATTGATAGGGGGTCTGGGGGGTAACCCCCGAGAAAAATTTTGCAACTTTGCCTCCAAAAATAAAGTTTCAGCTCATTTTGAAAGCATGTAAACCACAGAATTTTCAAGGATGAAATTATAAATAGATGCCAAATTTTGAAAAGGGCTGGGGGTCCTCTCCCAGAAAATTTTTGCAAATGCGCCCTTTTAAACTATAGTATTCATCTATTTTAAAACTTCCCAAAAGAGAACAGCTTCTTTTAAGCGGAAGAATTTTCAAGGAAAAAACACTCTAAAACAGATGTCACATGTCAAAATATAAAAGGGGGGGATTGGGGGTTCTCCCCCAGAAAATTTTTGAATTTTAGCATTAAGAAAGTGTTTTTTAAGCTATTTGTTAGGGTTTCTCGGGGGGGGGGGCCATGGCCCCCAGGGCCCCCCCTCTGGATCCGCCACTGCTGGGGGTCCTCCCCCCGAAAATGTTTCGAAATTTGCCCCTAAAATATGTTTTAACTTGTTTTGGAGCTACATTAAGTCCGAATTTTGGATGTATATTTTTATGAACTTAATATTTAAAAGTTCCTAGTACAAAAGGGGATCTGGGGTCCTTCCTCAAAAATTTTTGGAACTTTACCCCCCAAAACAGGGTTTTATCATGTTTTTGGAATACTTTGTCCGAATTTTGGACATATATTTTTTGGTAGGATTTGGATTGTGATGAACTTATTATAATAAAGTTATTAATAATAAAATTCCAAGTACAAAAGGGGGGTTTGGGGGTCCTCCCCCAGAAAAATTTTGAAATTCGCTCCTAAAATACAGTGTTTTAACTTGTTTTGGTACACCTAGTCCGAATTTCGGGGGGGACCAAGGCCCCCCCCTTATATACGCCACTGGCTTCTATGTGTTGAAGTTTCTGAATGCAGACCTAAGTGTGATATTCCACTGCTTCCCCCTCCCTTCCCCTAAGTGTGTGATGTGATTTGTGAACAGCCCCTAACTGAAATTTGCGACAAGGACATCGAAAGAGCAGGGATCGATCCAGGTTTTAATTTTTGGGGCCCATTTATGTGAAAAAAAAAATGTTTTTGTGAAACATTAAAGTCAAATTATATTTTAATTTTTCAAATTTTCGAAAACAAAAACATTTTTGATTTGAAACAAACAAGATTTTGTGAATGTTTCGTGGCCAATAATGATTAAAGCTAATTTGAATTTTGAAAAAGGGTCGTTGTTATGAACTTGAATTTTGTGAACGGGCCGTTTTGGTAGGTGGAATTTTGTGAAGGGGCAGCAAAAGGGCCAAAATTTTCGGCTGGATCGACCCCTGAACAAATAAAGTCGTGGGAATTTCAGTCATTCAGTCCTTCCCCTCTAATTCCCCCTAAGCGTGATTTGAGGAGCCTAGAAGCCAATGGGTACAAGTGACTACACATTGATCAGGGTTTCCCACACACAAAAAAAAAATCTGACTTTTAAGGTCAATTTTGAAGATTTTTTGGTCCAAAAACTAGCTATTTACGGCATTTTTCAGATATTTCTTGCTCTTACCAACATATATTTCCAATAAATGGTCTATTTTTTCCACTTTCTAGAGCCAAAATTGAACACAAACATTAAAAATTGTTCATTTTCCAGGTTTTTGGCCAAAATGCGCAATTTTCCCAAACTATCCCCTGGCTTTTTAGGTGAAATTAAAATTCCCCGACTTTTCAAAGTTTTTCAGGTATTCCCTGACCAGTGGGAACCCTGCAAATGGGAAATACCTTTCTTTTGGAAAACATTTTCCTCTTAAGTAATTGGGAACTTAGTGCACTTAACTCCAATACTAAAAAAAACTGCACTTGTACCCTTTGGCTTCTCATTTGTGAACAGGCTGAAATTTGAGATTAGGATATTGAAACATAGTTAAGTCACGTGAATTTCAGGAAGCTTCTTAGCTAGGTGATGAAATCAAGAGCCAAATCCACTGGTGACGTATGATGAGGTCCTCTGGGATAGAAGTGATCCACCAGGCTGGATAGTCTTGGTTCTGCCATTTGGCTGGCTCGCCTGAAATGACCAATAAGAACATATAATCAACTGAGGCGGTAGGGACATTTTTTTACAACCTTTAAGCGTTTTGTAACAAACCAGGGACAGAATTCCGTTCATAAGTGACACCCATGCACACCAAAACAGATTTTTACAATGAGGTATTTGCATGAGTAAGGGATTTGCTTAATTTAATTTTTTTTAATACATTATGGTTTAAAACTCCCAAATTTCTGATTTTTAAGTTTAAAAATGAGTTTAAAATTACTTGAAATTCTATTTTATTTTAGGCCAAAACGCCAGAAAAGTCACATGATCAGAAAACGGGCTTCTATTGGATGTGACACCACAGTGCACAATTTGTGATTCAAAACTGTATTTGCACCTAAACAAATAACGAAATTTCAAAAATTTATATCTCAGAAACTAGGCTATGAAAATACTTGATGTAAACGTCATTTTGAAGGTTTTTTTTCTTTAATATTTTAATAAAATTTAATCTCAAAACGTAAATATACCTCATTGTTGAACTGTAATCAATTGAAAAACTATTTGAATTGACACCAAACACTACCTTACAGCGAGAAAGAGTGAGCAAAGGCCTACATACCCTTGTCCCCGTCAAGCGTATGATGAGGTCCTCTGGGATAGAAGCAATCCACCAGGCTGACACTGTCTCGGTCCAGGTTCTGCTATTCGGCTAGCTCGCCTAAAACGACAAATGAGAAACAACTGAGACAGTGAAGGTCGATACTTCGGGCTTTCAAATGCTCGGTAACGGAATTACATAAAAAAAGACATGGTTAAAAAATTGTTTAGTCAACTTGAAATTCCTGTGAATCTATCAAAGTTGTTTTCTTTATTTTATGTGATCTTATTAATCCCATTATTAACCTCTAAAAAACACTTGTTACTGAGTTTATACTCTTGAATCAATATTTTTAGCTTAATTTTATGTAGCAGTAACTGAATTACATCTTCGGTAACGGAATTACGCCTTCTGTAAATCAAGCTTTTAATACAAGGGCAAATCTTTAGTAACGGAATTACAAATCACAGCAAATTCACAAGTTCTTACTTTAATTTCACTAAGTTATTATTGTTTTTCTAATCTGATTTTTTGCAGGCATAAGTACAGTAATAGAAAACAAAAAATGCATTTGAAATAGTACTTCTAAACCACTTATTGAATATTTGAGAAATTTTTAAATGCTCGGTAACGGAATTATATAAAAAAAAAGACATGGTTAAAAAATTGTTTAGTCAACTTGAAATTCCAGTGAATCTATCAAAGTTGTTTTCTTTATTTTATGTGACCTTATTAATCACATATTAACCTCTAAAAAACACTTGTTACTGAGTTTATACTCTTGAATCAATATTTTAAGCTTAATTTTATGTAGCGGTAACGGAATTACGCCTTCTGAAAATCAAGCTTTTTATACGTGGGCAAATCTTTGGTAACGGAATTACAAATCAGAGCAAATTCACAAGTTCTTACTTTAATTTCACTAAGTTATTATTATTGTTTTTCTAATCTGATTTTTTGCAGGCATGAGTAATGTAATAGAAAATAAAATATGCATTTGAAATACTTCTAAACCACTTTTTAAATTTTTGAGAAATTTTTAAATGCTCGGTAACGGAATTACGTAAAAAAAAGATATGGGTAAAAGAGATGTTTATCAAGTTAAAATTCTTATGAATCACTTGTTTCTGACTTATACTCTTTAATCAATATTTTTAATTTAGAGCAGGGTCCCCCCTAAATTTTAGAAATAAAATTCAACGACTTTTCCAGATTAATTTTGAAGATTTTTCTGCAAAAAAAAAAAACTATCAATTCACTGCGTTTTTTCTGATAATTCTTGGTTTTTTGAATGTTCTTAAAAGGTATTCTTTATGATTTTCCAGGTTTATGGAGAAAATGATCAATTTCCCCTAATTTTTTAGGGGAACCCCACGTATTTACCCACGTATAAAAGGCTTGATTTTTCAGAAGGTGTAATTCCGTTACCAAAGATTTGCCCACATATAAAAAGCTTGATTTTTCAGAAGGTGTAATGCCGTTACCAAAGATTTGCCCACGTATAAAAAGCTTGATTTTTCAGAAGGTGTAATTCCGTTACCAAAGATTTGCCCACATATAAAAAGCTTGATTTTTCAGAAGGTGTAATTCCGTTACCAAAGATTTGCCCACATATAAAAAGCTTGATTTTTCAGAAGGTGTAATTCCGTTACCAAAGATTTGCCCACGTATAAAAAGCTTGATTTTTCAGAAGGTGTAATTCCGTTACCAAAGATTTGCCCACGTATAAAAAGCTTGATTTTTCAGAAGGTGTAATTCCGTTACCAAAGATTTGCCCACGTATAAAAAGCTTGATTTTTCAGAAGGTGTAATTCCGTTACCAAAGATTTGCCCACATATAAAAAGCTTGATTTTTCAGAAGGTGTAATTCCGTTACCAAAGATTTGCCCACGTATAAAAAGCTTGATTTTTCAGAAGGTGTAATTCCGTTACCAAAGATTTGCCCACATATAAAAAGCTTGATTTTTCAGAAGGTGTAATTCCGTTACCAAAGATTTGCCCACGTATAAAAAGCTTGATTTTTCAGAAGGTGTAATTCCGTTACCAGCGGACCTGGAAAAAGTGGCATAGGAGCAATACAATAGGTTCGGGTAAATTTTATTAGGTTCGGGGAAAGGTTAAAACTTTTTCCAGATCCAGTTACCAGTGATGTAATTCCGTTACCGCTACATAAAATTCAATTAAAAATATTGATTCAAGAGTATAGACTCGGTAACAAGTGTTTTTAGAGGTTAATATGTGAATAATTAAACCACAAAAAATAAAGAAAAAACTTAGATAGATTCACAAAACATCTATTTTAACCATGTTTTTTTACGTAATTCCGTTGCCAAGCATTTAAAAAGCATTCAAAGGCATGTTTTGTTTTCTATTACTGTAGGTACTTATGCCTGCAAAAAATCAGATTAGAAAAACAATAATAATTACTTAGTCAAATTAAAGTAAGAACTAGTGAATTTGCTCTGATTTGTAATTCCGTTACCCAAGAATTGCCAAAGCATACAAAGCTTGATTTTCGGAAGGTGTAATTCCGTTACCAGTGATCCAGGTTTTTCTGCCAGGGTCCTGTTTTAGGAATTTTGTGAAAATGAAGGGCCCACAGTACAACCACAGCATTCATAACTTATGGAATAGGTCCAAAACTGGCAAATTCCATTCCAAAATTATTAAAACACTCCTGAAAACAAATTTTCAAACCATTATAGATCTTTGGACTTTTGTGAAGGAAGAGTCCATTTTTGGGAATTTGAATTTTGTGAAGGGTCCTACATAGAGATGTAAAATTCTCGGTAATAATCTTTTGGAGAATATTCTCCAAGAGGAGAATTTTCGAGAATATTCTTCTAGAAGCAACTAAAATAATTTTTTTTTTGGAAAAAAATTTTTATAAGGTATATATTAACTTCAAATTAAAAGATAATTATAGAATGAGAAGTCATCATAAATAAAAGAAAGCCAAATTAAATTGAAAAGTATTTTAAAATCACTACTTAATTGATAAGACAACATGTTTGATGGGTAAAGCAGCCAGTTACATTCTATTAACTTAAGATTTTCCAACTGTTAAAAAGCGTTTTTGAAATAAATTATGTATATATAATAAATGCTTTTCTGGAAATTATTTTGTGGAATCTTAATGAGAATATTCTCATGAAGATAAAATGATGAGATGCACTTAAAACTTATAAGTATACATATAGTGAATGAAAATTTAAAAATTTAATTATTGTATGAACACAAGATAATAAAGATATAAATTTAATTGTAACTTTGAGAATATTCTCATAAAGCAAAATATTAATGAATCTGAATTTAAATTAGACAAACAAAAAGTTTAGACAAACTATTCATTCATAAATAATTTTTAAGTAGAAAGTAAATTAAACTGTATCGGTTAATATTCGGGCAATTCCACGGTTACTCTTGTTACATAGATAAGGGTGTTTTTACACATAATAGCATCTTTGAGGGGGATTTTTATGAAAATACCCAATTTTTTTTTAAATACTAAAGAAGAAGGTCTAGGTTTTATATTTATGTAAAGAAATCATGATAATTATTGTTAGTTTAATAGATAGGTACCTTTGAAGTTCGGTTACTCTTGTTATAACTAAATAATGGTTACTCTTGTTACAAAATTCAAATTGAAATTATAGCAGATATTTTGTATGTAACATTTTCTTACTGCTAGGGTTTATTTAACAACATCTGAGGAGATAATCTATATAAATAATTTTGAATTTTAAAAAATATTTTTGTCTTAGGATAAACTTTAGTATGTTTTTGGTTACTCTTGTTACATTCAAAATGCAAATTTTACTGACCCCTTTAATCATAAAAATAAATACTAATGATTATTTTTTTTACATTATATGATAAAAGAATACTTATAATTACGTAATAAATAAAATATTTACAAAATAAATTCAACTCCTAAGTAAATTAGAGTTGGGAATGATGTACAAACTTCACACATCTCTGCAGCCAGAAAAGGGCCAATTTGTTGCTTATTTTTTAAGAAAAATAATTCATTTGTATAACTAATTCTTACAGAATACTTTTCTTTGGACTTTCCCCTTTAAAATGATGTATCATACACCTATGTACTATGCAAAAATTTTTTCAACTGTCATGTCCTACTTTCCATGGAATTGCCCATTCAGTAATTTAGAGTTCTTTGAGAATATTCTCACGTTAAATTTTTCTAATTTTACAAAGTTCTATCAAAATTTTAGCGGAATCTCAGGTTTTAAAGGTCCTTCAGTTTGACAACTATTGGTAATTACCTTTGCTTATAACAACTATATGAAAAGAATTTAGACTCCTCTTTTAATTGTATGAGTATTTTCTCCCAGTAAAACTTACTTATAATATTTTTCAAAAAATTTTTTTGCATTAAAAAAATTTACTTATTTAAAAAAAAATTGTGCGAAATAATGAAATTACAGCAGAGAATATTCTCTGAACTGTAGGGTGACTTTTAAATGGTCAGTTTAATTGAATTTGTTATTATTTTCAGGTTTCTAACACTAATACTACATAACCATTTCATATTATCAAACATTTTTACATTTATCAATCAAAAAATAGAATATTCTCGATTATTCTCAAAATTCTCGCCCCTGGAGAATATTCTCGTTCTCCAGAGAATATTCTCGACTCACATCTCTAGTCCTACAAAACACGCGTAGGTTATAGTCTACTTCATCCCACAGGGAAGTCCAAGTTTGAGTAGGGGTGCAGGAAACTGAGGTAGCTAGCTTGGCTACTTAAGCACTTTTTTCGAAGAAGAGGGAAGGGAGGTGGGTTAGTTGCTGGAGAAAAATTACCAGTTCGGCTCTCTCTATATATGGGAGGAATTTTCTACAAACTCATGTAGATGCTAGATGGTGCTACAATTTTTCACCCAGCCGCACTTCTCCTACATCACACATTGTTGTGTTCGCTATGGTAATCGGCTTGTCAACATGCGCTAAGAAAAATGCTAGTAAAAATACGAATTGTGCAATTTGAACCAAACTGCTTACAGCTATCTAATAAAAGGTTAGTACAGTGGAAGCTCTTATAGCGTAATTAATCCGTACCAAGTTTTTTGTCGCTATAAGAGCAAACTTCGAGTGATACACTCGAGTGTAGAATATCACTCGTTTAAAAGCAATAAACTCGTTAAGCTAAACTATCAATTTTGATGCTTTTCGGGAAGGTGGACTCGATTCCCTCAATGATGTATTTTTAGTAGACTGATTTATAAAGTCTGGAGGAAATCTCAACCTGAAAACGATATCATTTGGATTTAGAACACAGTTCGAATCATCCAATTGATCTTTCCTCACTTTAAACAATTATTTCTTATTTTATGAAGTCTTGACCAATTTCATGTTACATTACCTTATTTTTTGCTTTTATTTTAATTTATATAAAGTTTTTAAGATCAATATTTTACAGTGTATAAATATTTGCTTTTTAAATTTTGATTTTGATATTAATTTATTGCATGGCTTAGCTTCCTTAGAAAGGTCTGATGCTTAACAAAATTTACAGGCCTCGTACAGACCCTCAAAAAATTTCAGGACACATTTTTATAAAAAATTCAGGACATTTTGGGTATTATAATGTAGTGTTTACTTTTCCTTAACCAGAATGTTATCCATCATGTGTGTAAAATTAAAAACTACCTAAACTCAGGGGTGCAGAAAATGTTTCAAGGCCCAAAATTTCCCAGAACACAATTTTTTTGTTCCAAAATTTCCCCAGAAACTTATTGTAATTTCATCTTAGTTTAGGCTTAGTTAGGCTCGGCTCATCATTTTCTACTTCTGCATTAGAAGGAAAAACCTTTACCTTTGTTAGAAACTTAGAAATACCAGCCAGTGCTTCTTTCACGGACGTAGACGTAGCTATAGATTTTATAAGGGAGGTGTTCAAGAAACTTAGGGGTCATTCATTAATTACGTAAGGGTCCCGAGGGGGAGGGGGGATTGGAAAAATCTCTACATACCCTTACTTGGGGGGTGGGGGGGGGTCAAACCCATTCTAACGTAAGATTTTCCAAGTTAATGTAAACAAATTCCAATTACTCTAATCAAATTAATGTTGAATAACCCCAGAAAAACTTAAAAATGCTGAAGATCTCGGTATATTATTGAAGTTTTAATTTTTTTTTTAAAAATGAAGGTATATCAAATGTATCTTTTTTATTGGAGTAGCATTAAGTTAAGATAAAAAATAAACCTGTTGTTTTGAAAAACGAAATGGAATCTTACGTAATAGGGGGGAGGGGTTTGAAAAATCTTACGGACCCTTACATGGGGGTAGGGGGGGTCAAAAATTGCCAAAATCATCCTTACGTAATTAATGAATGGCTCCTTAGGGTCACAGTGGACACTGAAAGTTTAACTAAAACAGGGTTTTCACACTGGCGGGCCGCATGCGGCCCGCGAAGCTCCCTGAAAACCCCCTAAAAAGTAGCTTTAGAAGACATTTTAGTATACTAAAATTTAAACATTTTTGGAGGAGGACCCTCGAACCCCCTTATTAAATTAAGGAGTAGCTTTGCTTTGGTCGGTCGTTCTCTATGGAGAAAAATTAAAAGTTTGAGGTTTCGAAAGGGAGGTTGTATACCTTGAATTTCCCTCTGAGCGTAGCAAGGGAGGCTTAGGTTAACCATTATCATGAGGAGGGACAAAATGGAGTATCATAGGCATAGGTTCAACTTTTGACTAGGGGGGGGGGCAGACCTCAGGACCAAGGTGCCGTTACTATCTCCCCCAGAAAATTTAGTGAAATTGGACCTGAAAAAGTTGTATTTTCACTCATTTTTTGGATATTTGGGACAGGAACCTTTCTGTTTGGCTGACATTAGGTCTAGGCTAAGGGGGGTGTCTGGACCCCTTAAACCCCCCTTATATACGTCCATGGCTTCTTTTATAGATGCCAACTTTTCGCTACATCACCAACTTCGGTATTTTCAACGCGGCAAGATGAATTTGATTCTGTATCAAGTTTTCTCTGTTTTTATAAAGGCCCGCGGCCTTGGGTGTTAACAATCTTGGGGGGCCGCGAGGTCTGGAAGATACATAAAGGGGGCCGCGACGATCGAAAGTTTAAGAACCACTGCTGTATTGCACAACTGATTGATTCATTTCGCACAACGGATTCTGTGGCCCCGCCCCACCGACGACCGAGAGAATGAGATAAGAGAAACAGACGTTTTGCCATCTCATCATCAGCAGAATTTCTAAACCTCTAAACAGCCAGCGTTTTCCCCGGCGCGGCGGCGTCCGCGGAGATAGTTTCGGTTTCGCTTCATTCCCGAATAAAATACGGTGATTTACTGAAAATAAGACGTGTAAATAAGAGGCTAATACGTGCTCTCTTTTAAGGAGCACGTGCCTTTTTTTCGTTACAGTCGGTTAACCGAAAGAAAATCGAAAATAAGTCTCGGTATACAATTGATATTTATACTTTCAAAAAATATCAGGAAAATCGGGGTAAATTACGTTTTTTCAGGACGCTTTTTGAGATTTCAGGAAATTAAGGAATATCAGGACATGTACGAGCCCTGAATTTATTACATCAATTTCACCTGCATCTGCATGCAATTAGAAAAAGGTTTCGTTTGGGATTGTAGTCTGTTACCCCGGTCGAAAGCAAGCGAGAAGAAGATGCGATCGTTACTTGGTGCTGTTTGTCATACTCTGATAATTGTTTATTGGCTAATTCTGGTGTGACGCACACAAGCCGATCCAGAAAAGTATTCGATAAGCTGAATCGATTCGAAGATTAGTCTTTATAAGAGCACAAAAGTGCTCTTATAGAGACTAATTTTTGGGTCTTTATAAGAGAGTATTTTTAAAAGAGCAGGTCGCTATAAGAGCTTCCACTGTATAAGCTCTCTTAGAACCTCAGTGCGTCGTAAAAAAACACTTTAATATTAGGAATCATTGATCACATTTCTGGCCCGTCTGATTCCGTTGTTTGATTGAACATGGAAGTGAGCTAAAGCGGGTTACCATTGGTCAGGGCTCGAACCGAAAACCCGGTTCGTACCCACGGGAATGTTTTATTTACACTCAGAATTCCTAGAATACATTTGTCTTTTCTCGCTTGGCGGCAGAGATGGTATTGTAGCAGGCAGAGAATACCAGTCCGCCTAGCGAGGAAATACAGGCTATAATCCAAACAGTCAGAGCATGGGACTAAAATAATTTATTCTGGCATAGTAATTTTTATGGGGCTCACTCAATGGCGTTTAAAGGACATTAACGGATTTAGCAATGGTCAATTTCTCCCAAGACGTCGCCCAGCCCGGACTGTTTGAATTTAGCACTAACATTGAGAATTGTTAACACTGTTAATTTATAAAAAAGAATGGAAATAAATACCTTCGAACATCACCTGGGCTGGAAATTTTTAGGTTTTCGTTGAAACCTTAGCCTTAACGGCTTACTGAACTACACAAAACCGTTATTATAAACTTATAAACAAACCCCAAACCAGAAGTTAAAGTGAGTTACAAAGCAAGGGGTTGAGTAGTAAGTTCTTCTAACAATGAAAAAAAATGCAGAATAATATCACATTCATATTCATATCATGTGGATCAGTGCAGTTTTTACGAAATAAATATACTAACTAAACATTTTTCAATGCTTTTACAGTTTTATTTACTTAAAAACGATTATATTATTTATTAGTCCCCCCTTCTGGTGTCCGTCAGACTACATATTCGACACCGAACAAAGGGGTGACTTTTTTTCCACACGATTAGCAGCGCCATCTAAGAAATAAAATTGAACTACAGGATAGGTTTTCTGAATTTCGAAATAAGTAAAAAAGAATGAGTTACTGTAATCTAATAAATTGTGTAATCATTTTTAAGTAAATAAAACTTTAGAAGCATTGAAAACTGTTTAATTTGAAGTCTGTCGGATGAATGTGATTAAAACTTAACCTTTTCTTATAGTTCATTTTTGTTTGTTAGGTGACGCTGCTAACTGTGTGCAAACAAAGTCACTGCTTCTGTTTTTTGCCCAGTTTGAAACGTCTTTTTTTAAATATGGCAACACATATTTCAAATTTCATAAACAAAAATTTATAAACCGCTATACCGGAAAATATATGTAACCAAAAACCAAACCAAAACCTAAACCGCTAAGTTTACTGCAGTTAATTTAATATTTAGATATCTGATTTCGATTATCTAATTTGCTTATTCTTCTGTCTAATTCCTATTTTCTGGGAGTAAAGTATCATATTATCATTTTGCTTGTCTTTTGATAACCGATTCTCAATGTAGTTAACGCTCCAAAAGGCAATATTACTTTTTTCCTATTGATTTTTCACAATATATTAAATTTTAATCTTATTAGCTTAAGTAGGCATGCGACTCATTGTTATCCGTTCAAATGTTTTTGAATTTTAGCATTAAAAATGTTTCTTAAGCTATTTGTTAGGGTTTCTCGAGGGGGCCATGACCCCTTGGATCCTAATCTTAATATATATGGAAATAATCTTAATATATAGCATGTAAATTTTCTTGTGTATCAAACTAGTTACTTAGTCTTTGTTCTATTGTATAGGCTCTTGACAAGATCAGCTGTGAAAGTCTCATCAAAACTGACGGAACTTAAACCATTGTTGATACTGGTATTGGAATGACCAAAGCTGATCTAGTCAACAATTCGGGTATCATTGCCAAGTCTGGAACAAGTCTTTTTAAAAAATTCTGATTGCGAGCCAGATTTCGGGTTTCCGGATAAAGGGTCCGTTATTGTATTTACAAAAAAAGACACTTTTTAATTTAAAATATGCAAAATTTTTCTTCAAACCTGATGATACCAATGTTTTGTGTTGCAGCCGGCCAAGCGAGGATAGACAGAGCGTCATGGCAACTGCTTAATTTTTGGAGCCAAGGGTGTCACTCTGATTCTTTTGGTGCCATAGCTAAGGGATAGTGGAACACGATCTAATTCAAGGTGTGCCATGCTGCCCCCACTTGACAGGGACAAGGGTATGTAGGCCTTTGCTCACTCTTTTAATACTGATTTCTGAAATAGAACAGTTTGTTTTACCGAAAAAGCGGCTGTATTTCTATTATTTTAAATTGTCCATTGTTGCAAACGCAACTAGGTGTTGCCATCACAAATTTAATAAGTTGCCATCCATTATAAAATTTAATTTTTTTACTGGAGTTATTGTTTAACTATTTCAGTAAATAATAGTATTTTATTGTTGGAACCATCTTTTGATAAGCATACTTGGATAATATAGAAGTGTATGCCGAGCGCAGCTTGTTTTAGAATTTTGCAGAACATCTTTGCAAATAATTTAAATTTTTGGTAAATAAATTGATTTTTTTCTTGCTGTTGTTGCTTATGAAACATTATTACAGTATTTAGGTAAACAATGAGACTGTCATAGTGTCATTATGCTTTAAAGTCAGAATTCAAATGACTAGGGGCACTAATTAGTTTGCATATAATATTTGATGGAATTTCTGTGCGCAGAGAGTTTTTTGTTTTATCCAACTATCTTGATGAGTGTTTGTGTAGGTTTAAAAGAAATTCTCTTCACAGGCGTGCTGAGCCCGCTGGTGTTTCTGGGTCCCTGACAGCTGGTCCTTTGCCCAGCCCATTGGTGAGCTTTCGAAACCCAACCTCACCTGCTTAGAGACACTGCTCTGAAGTGTTTAATTTGATTGGTTAGTTATTTTCTTCATAAAATCTCAGGGACTAATACAGGTCAATTTTGGTACCGTTTATCTGCACCTTCACAAAAATTATTCTAAAATTACTATTAAATTATATGAATACTTGCAAGAAATTGAGTACTTAAGTCAGGGGTTCATCTAGAATAAAAATGGGTCCGTTTTAGGACCCTTCACAAAATTCTTATCTTCAAAAAAGGACCCTTCACAAAATTCTAATCTTCAGAAAAGGACTCTTCATAAAAGTCCAAAGATCAAAAATGGGTTGAAAATTGTTTTCAGGAGTGTTTTTATCATTTTGGAATGGAATTTGCCAGTTTTGGACCCATTCCATAAATTATGAATAATGTGGTTGTACTGTGGACCCTTCATTTTCACAAAATTCCATTTGATTTTTCACAAAATTCCTTAAACAGGACCCTGGCAAAAAAAACCTGGATGAACCCATGACTTAAGTTGCTAAAAAACTGAAGGAAAAAGGAATTTAAAGCTGCTTTCATTAAATTTATAGTTTTCATTAAAAATATTAATTGTTTAAGTTAAAAAAAAATTTCACAAAAATTTAAAAACTGTTAAAAAGTTTCACAAAAATTAAAATGCAGTGAAAATTTTTCACCAAAAAGGGGGTTAAGTTTAAAATCCTGGATTGGTCCCTGAATCTGATAAATATCAGTTGGTTTTTCGTCTTCAAACCTGATGATCCAATGTTTGTGTTGCAGCCGGCCGAGCGTTATGGCAACTGCGTTCATTGTTTTTGGTGCCACAAGACTGTTGGTGGTGCCATAGCTGAGGGAGAGAGGCACCAGATCTTCAAGATGTTCCATTCTGCCCCCGCAACAAGGCAATGACAAGGGTATGTTGGCCTTTGCTCACTCTTTCTCGCTGTAAGGCAGGGGTCTCCTAACTTTTCAGCCCAAGGGCCGCTTTAACTATTAAACAACAAATTTGGGTGTCAACTATGTACTCCAAATGAAAAAGAATCAAAATCAGTGGCAGCTCGTGGGTTGTTCAAATGGGGGTTCTCATTTGTGTTTTGTTGTACATTTTGGTCAATTTAATGAGTTTTAGATTGTATTTAAAAGTTCCAGAAATCCCAGTATCTTTGTTCCTTTGTGAGTAAAACTTAAATTATCCAGATGTACATTCCATATCCATCAAACTCAAGAGCCTAACTCTTAAGAGTCTTTCCTATTGGTGGGGAAAGGTTTCACTTCTTATTATAAGGTAATTTTTGTGTTACTTACAAGGAGAGGATCCCAACGTGTCATCACCGATTTGGTTCATTTTTGGTGTGTAAGTAGTGCATGACTAGGACATCAATTTGTGAAAATATTAAGAAGCAACTTTCAGAAATTTCGGACAAAATCGCGATTAAAAATTTTAACATGTACTTATAAATTTAATAAGATTAGTCTCTTGCAAGCGGATCGTGGTGTAGCGGTAAAAGCTGCGATTCCCAACCCAAAGGTCCTGGGATCGAGTATCGCTGCATACCATAATTTTTATTTTTATTTCCCACGCAATTAAGAGCACAGATATGATATAAAGTAGTACATACATATTTATATTTATAATTATCAATTTGAAACATTTTTTAAATATTTTTTTTGTGGGAAAAATCAAATTTTCTGCTAATTATAAAATTTTTCTAACTGGTAATACCTAGTAACCAATAACTCTAATTTTTTATGATCCTATTGTAAATATTTTATAGTATTTACCAAAAAAAAATTTATTTTAACTATCAAATCAGACACATTATACAAACCCTTTTAGCATAACAAAATTGCGTACTTTCTTTTGGATAGTTAGGGATAAATTAAGGTAAAACTTCATCTATAAAAATAAAAATTATTTCTTTTTGTTTTAAAAAAATCTTTTCATTCCTTGTTTCCCAAAAAAATAATTATTAAAACCAATTTTTTATGATCTTATTGTAAGTATTATATATTTACCAAAAAAAATTTTATACACAAGGAAAAATATTTTAAAATAAATAATTAAATATTATTATGAGTTTATTTCATATCTGTGCTCTTAATTGCGTGGAAAATTAAAATAAAAATTATGGTATGCAGCGAGACTCGACCCCAGGACCTTTCGGTTGGGAATCGCAGCTTTTACCGCTACACCACGAATCTTATTTAATTTATAAGTACATGTCAAAATTTTTAATTGCGATTTTCTCCAAAATTTCTGAAAGTTGCTTCTTAAGATTTTCACAAATTGATGTCCTAGTCATGCACTACTTCCACACCAAAAATGAACCAAATCGGTGATGACACGTTGGGATCCTCTCCTTGTTAGTTAGAAGTTTCTGTAGTTGCTACTTCCTTTTTCCTTGCTATGATGTCGTTTAGTTAAGTTGTTTCGAGTCCGTTCTTGTAAAATAAAAAGATGTTTACCATTTAAAAGACTCTGCTCCATTTCCCTAACCTCCAATATGTTTTAAAAGAACAAGTCCTTACAATTAAACAACAATTATTATTATTTACAAAACACACTTTTTAATTTAAAATATGCAAAAATTTTCTTCAAACCTGATGATCCCATTGTTTTGTGTTGCAGCCAGCTGAGTGAAGACAGACAGATTTTGATGGCAACTGCCTAATTTTTGGTGCCGAGGACGGTACTCTGTCTTGGCGCAAGACAGTTGGACAGTGGTGCCGTAGCTCAGGGAGAGAGGCACCAGATCTTCAAGGTGTTCCATTCTGCCCCCGCAACAAAGCAATGACAAGGGTATGTAGGCCTTTGCTCACTCTTTCTCGCTGTAAGGCAGGGGTCTCCAAACTTTTCAGCCCGAGGGCCTCATTAACTTTCAAACAGCATATTTGGGGGCCAACTACGTACTCGAGGTCTGAATAAAAAAGAAGGTACTGGTTATTTCCACGAAAGTAACAACTAATATCTCAAAAAGGGACATCCATAAATTACGTGAGGTGTTTTTTCCAAATTTTGGACCCCTCCCTCCCCCTTGGTGAGATTTTTCTGGACCCCCCCCCCCTCCCATACTTGGATAATATAGAAGCACACGCTGAGCGCAGCTAGATTTAGAATTTTGCAAAAAATCTTTTCAAATCATTTACATTTTTGGTAATTAAATTGATTTTTTTTTCTTACTGTTGTTGCTTATGAAGCATTATACAGTATTTAGGTAAACAATGGGACTCTCAATATGTTTTTAAGTCAAAATTCAAATGACTAGGGGCATTTAATTAGTTTGCAGAAAATATTTGAAGGAATTTTTGTGCGCAGAGAGTTTTTTGTTTTATCCAACTACGCCCCCACGTGAGATTTTCTCAACCACTAGTTTTGTTTTATCGGCATAAAAATTACCATCCAGATTGCAAAATTTTGATATAAGAAACGTTGAAATCAAAACCATGATTTTAACTTGTAATTATCACGACTGACTGGCTAATGATTTGCTGTTTTGACTAATCTAGGCCTTTTATCTAAACTTGTACTAAAAAATATTAAAGAAAAAACGTATATTTTCTAAACTAAAAATTGACGTGAGATTTTAATTGACTCCCCCCTGGTGAGATTTTCCTGGACCCCCCTCCTCCCTTTTGACCTCGGGTAATTTATGGATGTCCCCAAAGTAGCTATCTGGAATCAAACCGTGGACCATTAGGTCACTAGACGCACACTCTACCACTAGGCCATTGGTGCTGATGCCAGGTTTGATCAATAACATAATTTCAATGTTTTAAAACACGTAGTAACAAGCTCCTATTACTGCGCATTAGGGTTATGATTCTGAGACTTTTTTCTAAATATTCAAAAGCCTGTAGTTGCATTCGATGAACTTTAGCCCATATGATAATTTTATAGTATTATTTCCTTTGGATTAATAAAAAACCTAGCGCGCCTAACATCGTTTCAGTTTTCCATATAGCAATCATACATAAACTACAGAACTGACGTCAGATAAAAGTGAAAAGTTTTTCTTTTCGATAGTATTGTGAGAAATCCTTTGTCAGGCATTGCTAGGTGGGTAGAGGCCCCCTATTTGTCAGTGAACGAGTCTAAAGTAAGTTTAATGAGGAAATATTTAACAGGAAACTGACATAAAAAACAACTAATGGCCAGTTCTAAAGAATTTAACAAGAATTCTGAACCTTAGTGTTTGATAGTTATGAAAATTCCCTCTTTTTAACGTATTAGGGGGAAAGTTTAACTAAAAACTTCATTTCTTCAAAACATCAACATAAATTAACAAGCATTAAACAATTTTCATAATTTTAAACAAGAAAATCGATTTCCACTTCTGGTATAGGAATAATCCATGCTATTTCCAAACTGTACGGCTTAAAATTAAGTTCTAATTATAAAAAATGAAAACTATAAAAGTTTCAAACGTATTTCAAAGTTTAGGATCTAAAAGAGTACACTATCCCCTTTTTTTAGGATAATTTTTAGCTTTGTTCAGCTAGAAATGAGCATTTTTGTAAAAAAGCATTTTTTTCACACTAAAAGCTCAGTGGAAGGCCTCATTATTGTTATTTCACTGACCTTTCTTATTTAAAATACCAATTTAACACCAAATGGCATCATTCGAGGGTGTTCCTTCGAAGAAATTCGGAATTCAATTTCTTTCGTCCACCATAGTGTATTATAAGCTTTGGTGAGTGCAACTACTTGACTTTTAAATTATAACCCCTATAGGGAGCAGTTAATACACACAAATAAATAATATAATCCATCTAAATAAGTCTTAAATAACACATTTGAACCAGTTTTGTCACAATATAAATCTTTAAATATATTTTTAAAAAATTCTGAAAATTGGTCCTTTTTTCCACTTTTTTCAAACTTTGGGGGCTCAGCGGCAAGTGAATGAATGGTCGTATCGATCTGAAAATTTTTTTACGTATTATTGAAGACATTTGGGCAAAAATCTCCCCTAAGGCCAAACGAGTTTCGAAAAAAGTGTTTTTTCGACCCACCCTACTATCAGTGCTTCAGCGTTATACAACATCTCGATAGGCGCGCTAGCTTTTTTTACAATTTTCAATAATAAACGTTATTTTCGAGAGTTTTGGACCAATATTCATCATTTCCCACCACAGGCTTTTAAATCTGAAAAAAATCATAACCGTACTGCGCATGCTTCAACCTTCGTGGAAATAACCACTTCGAAAAAAGAATCAAAATCAGTGGCGGCTCGTGGGTAGTTCAAATGGGGTTTCTCGATTATGTTTTGAAAGAACAATTCAGTAACAACCTTACAATTACATAACAATTTTTCAACATCTTGGATCACAGCGGCGTGAATGAAAATTTATTTCGAGAGGGGCCCATATGTCCTTCTAAGAAAAAGTTAATTACCAGGCCCATTGCACTGGTAAGGAGACCTAATATTACCCCTTAAGCCCCTCTTATGTAATAGGTTTAATGTACCTTTTAATGCATTTTTTGGTGGAATT
Organism: Tetragnatha montana; assembly: GCA_963680715.1. Classification (NCBI taxonomy): domain Eukaryota; kingdom Metazoa; phylum Arthropoda; class Arachnida; order Araneae; family Tetragnathidae; genus Tetragnatha; species Tetragnatha montana. Next base: position 91,859 of record OY796675.1, on the reverse strand, counting down.
CTCATTTTTGCTAATATTAATGTGATTCAGTTAAAAGTACAAAAAGGGGGGTTCTCCCCCAGAAAATTTTTGAAATTTGACCCTAAAAAACCAGGGTTTTGGTACATTTTGGAACCCTTAGTCCGAATTTCGGAGGATCTTGTATTTTTCATTTAATTGAGTACCCCACGTATCCGTAATTTTTTCGTAGATAGAAAGGTATCCGTGGGCTGTAGTTCGGAGACCCCTGGTTGACTTGTTATTTTACTCAAAACTTGTGGGTGGGGGTTGGGATTGTGCTTTTCTGAAAATAGTATTCTCCGTCTTTCCAGTGCTTGTTTCATTTCTCTTCTCTTTTTTTTTTTGCGGAAAAAAATTCTGCCCTCGAAAATTTACAGCCGTAGGCTATAGCCACGGCTTACTAGATAATGTACAGGCTAGCCGAGATACGGAAATCTTTAAAAATGTAGATGACAAAGCAAATACACAGAGTTTAAGGCGGGTATCTTAAAATAAGATCTCAACAGTTCAAATCAGAAGACTCTGAGCTAAAATTAATAAATTAATCAGGAACACAGCAAAAATAATCACCAACACAATTTAATAAAAAAAAGAACACACATTTATTTACAGAAACTATGGACGAACTCCAGCCGTTGCCACACACAGACAACATCAAAACAAACAATGAAAATAAACTAGTAATATCTGATATACTCCCACCTAAGTTAACAATATTAGGGCCCACTGGTTAACTTACGTATACAAAATTAATTAACAAAATTCAGTTCAAAAACACAATTATACTAAATTTTTACAGAGAAAGTTTACTGGGTATTTTCACAGTTCTACCTCCTTTAGTAATATAAGGAATAGGGTCAACAGTTTTCCTTGAGCTAGCAGTTTTAATTGGATCACTAGTTTCTAAGTTTTTGATAATGACTTTTTCTACACCTTTATTACCTGACCACTCTTCATTCGAAGACACCTCTAAATGATATAATCTTTGAGCTGCTCTTACCAATTCTCCCCGTTCAGTTTTCAATTTAACTCGACGCATCTGCGCCAGGCATAATCTCAATCACTTTACCAAGTGGCCACCAAACTCTTTTCTTATTGTCATCTCCAATTAAAACGATGTCACCTTCTTTCAGAGGTTGGAAAGTCTTCTTCCTCTGTCTTGTGCACAAAGTACCTAAATATTCTTGTCGAAACCTTACTCGGAACGCTTCTCTTAGAGTTTGAAGGTAATGTATCCTTCTTCGCAAAAAATTGGGATCAGGTTGAGTAGCAACATCAGGAACAAAACTGCACTTGATCTCCTTCAGAAAGTCTGCTGGTCTGAGAGCAGTAAGAGTCGAGTCAGAAGAAACAGTTGTCAAAGGCCGCTCGTTCAAAATGGCTTCACAGTTGCATAACGCAGTTTGCATTTCTTCAAAGTTTAGACTTGCTCGACCTAAGGTTTTCTTCAAAACTTCTTTCATCATACCGACAAGCCTTTCATAAAAACCAGGGAGCACTAGGTGGGATAAATCTCCACTTTATCTCTTCATTTCTTGCTTCATCATGGACCTTTTGGAAATCAATACAAGAAAGTGTATTTGCAGCTCCAATAAAATTGGTACCATTATCACTATATACAATTGAAGGCTTTCCCCTTCTAGCCACAAAGCGATGAAAACAGAGCAAAAAGGTCTCAGCCGATAGTGGCGTGACCAGTTCAAGATGGACAGCACAAGTGAAAAGACAAATCCAGGCTTTTGAATTGTCTTTCAAAATCACAGGACCAGCAAAATCCACCCCTGTAACTTGAAAAATGTTGGCATCTTGAACTCTGTCAGAGGGTGGTGTTGTAGTAGGTGGTGTTACAGGCTTTGGAGAAAAACGTTAGCACACAACACAAGATCTTATTACAGATTTGACAGCTCTTCTTCCACAAAGAATCCAAAATCTTTCTCTCAAGGAATTCAATGTGTATGTAACACCTGCATGTCCGTTTTTCTCATGTTCAGCCAACACTATGGTTCTTACTATAGGATGATCTCCAGGTAAAATTGCAGGGGTTCTAAACTCTTCATAATCATTTCTTTTATATACAGTAGTTTTCAACTTAATGATTCCCTTTTCATCTAAAAAGATATTTAATGATTGGAGCCTTTTATCAGAAACTCCCTTGAAAGACTCTTGTTGGATCAAATAAACAATGGTTTTCTCAGCCTCCCTTAATTCATCAAGGCAAAGATCACCTTTTACTTTACTCTGATGCTGACAGTTGTAAAGAAATCTCTTTATCCATGCTACTGTATGTACAATCTTTTTGTACTCAGAAAAATGCGAACCCAACAGCCTTGTCACTTCAAAATTCATCATTGAAGTGGTGACATTTTTCTTTCGTTCACAGTTTACTTCTTCTTCATCAACGAGTTCTTCAGATGAGGGCCACCTTTCTCGGGGCAAGTATAACCACTTGGGTCCCTCCCACCATCGCATTTGTAGTAACTTTTTGGCTGAACATCCTCGGCTGGGTATATCAGCAGGGTTTATTGAGCCAGGAACATGTCTCCAAGAATTAATACTCGTAATCTCTCTAATTTCACTCACTCGGTTCTGAACAAATATTCCCCAGGGCTCATTTCTCTTGATCCAGGTTAAAACAGTGGTTGAGTCTGACCAGAAATATACTTCATCACATTCTATTTCCTTTAAAATAGTAGTTGAAAGACGCGAAGCTAAGGTTGCTGCCAAAAGTTCAAGTCTTGCGATGGGGATTTCTCCTTTTCCTGTCGGAGCTACTCTGCTTCTTGCTTGCACTAATTGAACTTGAACACAACTTGCTGATTCTACTCTAATGTACACAACCACAGCATATGCCAGTTTAGAAGCATCACAAAAGAAGTGTAAAGAACAGTTTTGTGCTCCACTTAGTCCAAAATATCTTGGAATGCATATTTTCTCTATGTATAGTACACCTTCAATCCATTTTAAAAATTCTCTTTTGGTATTTTGATCAACCTCATCGTCCCAACCAAGTTTCGTCTTCCAAATATTCTGAAGAAGCAGTTTGGGTATCAAGGCAAAAGGACAAATTATACCCAAAGGGTCAAAGAGCCTATGTGCTGAAGAAAGAATGGTTCTTTTGGTTATTTTATCAAGTTTCAATTCTTTTATGCAGGCAGTATTTACTTGAATTGTATCTTCTTTCTTATCCCAGACTAATCCAAGTACACTAGTAGGTTCTGATGTGTCTGCATTTAAATCGGTTTGCTCCCACCCTCGGAGATCAAATTTTCTACTTGCCATAATTTCAGTAGAAATTCTTCTAAATGTCTCGAATTCCTTTGTGTCCTTGACACTTGTCACACAATTGTCCACATAAAAACTTTTCTTCAGTTTCTGTACAACATTTTCTGGATACATTGATTTGTTATTTTGGATTTGTCTTAACATACAATCTAACAAATATCTGATAGTTGCGGACAATAGAAAGGGGCTACAGGTTACCCCAAACACCACTCTGCAATGTCTATAAGTTTTTAGACAATCTTCTTTAAGCCACAAAAATCTCAGGTAATTTCGATCAGCTTCAGGAAGTCCAATTTGTAAAAAAAGCCTTTCGAATATCTGCAATGACACCTATCTTCTCAGTTTTGAACCGCATCAAAATACTTGGTATCAACTCAATGAGGTTTTCACCCTTTTCTAAACAGTCGTTTAAACTTGGAAATCCTTTTACCTTGGCAGATGCATCAAAAACAGGCCTTATCTTGGTTGTGCTATTTTCCTTTAGCACTGGACGGTGTGGTAGATAATGAACATTTTCTTCACAATTATCATTTACTTCCTCTGTTATACCTTCTTCAAGCCACTCGTTAAAAACATTATCATACTGCTCATAAATGGATTGTGACTTCAGCCGTTTGACAGTCGAATTTAATCTTCTGCAAGCCACATCATAGTTTGATGGCAAAGGGACATGATCTTCTAACCAAGGCATGCTAACCTCAAAACGATTGTCAGCATCAACTCTGATAGTCTTTAAAAAATGTTCCTGTACAGCATCTTGTAACTCCTCTTTGGTTCTTTTAGCAGAAGGATCAGTAATTCCTAACACATCTAATGACCATAGATGACTAACAGGTATCTCAGTTGAAAGTAGTGAAAGGGAAGAGTGGGTTGCGCCAGAATTATTCTTCACGGGTATCTTACCCATAAGAGTCCATCCCAGAAGGGTTTCAACGGCGACGGGACCTTCTTTCAAAACTTTTAAATTTCCAGTTAAAAGCTTGCCTGCCACATCAGCTCCAAGTAATAGTTTAATTTCACTGCCCACTCTAGGAGACCTAAACTCAGTGTCGCTCACCATAATTCCACATTCTTCCAACTCATTTATCCAAGGACCATTTGGTATACTTTTAACATTATCACAAATGACTGGCTGGTCCAAACAAATAACATTGCAATTATATTTTTCATCAATGCTAGCTAAATTAACTTTGTACTTAAAATGCAATTTTTCACCAGATGACACACCTCCAAACAATTTGTGTATCAACTTAACTTCTCCACAGTTCTCAAATTTTAACATTTGGATTACATCTTTTGAAATATAAGTTCTTTCAGAACCTGTGTCTATAATTGCTCTCACTAACACATCTCGGTTACCATTTTTAATGCGTACAATTAAAGTTTGCTGCAACACTTCAGAATGAAGGGATTGACTAGTAAGAATATTATCTCTAACAACACTTTCGTTCCTATTTCCAGGGCTTTGAGGAACATCATTAACTGCTTCCTTTTTACACGGGAGTACATTATGTCTTCTACCACATTTATAACAAGGTTTCAATCTGCACTTTTTCACTTGGTGGCCTGGATTTAGACATAAAAAACAACAACGAGCTTTAGCCACTGCTGCTTCTTTTTCTTCTACAGTCCAGTTGCTTGCTTGATCACACTGCCAAGAACTGTGGTGATTATCACAAAAAAGGCACATCTTCTTATCTTCTGGTCGAACAAATAGTTCAGATGTTGAAGGTATCTGTGGGTATTTACCAAATTTTGGATTTAGGTTTTGCTGCTTCGTATTCATGAACGGTGTCTTTAAAACAGCATCATTTGCATTTTTTAAAAACGATTGGGAAGCAATGTTAACTCTTTCTTCTGCTTCAACTTCACCTTCCAAAAACTCTAACAAAGAATCCAGTTCAGTCTTTTTCACCACTTGAGTAGTTTCATCGTCAGGAACCACAGGGTTGGTTGACCGTCTTAAAACCGTTCGATATCTTTCCCATGCCTTAAGTGTTTCTTCTGGCATGCAGGACTCAACAAGGGGAAACATCATGGCAGCATACTTTTCCCTGGTCACCCCCAACACTTCTAAAGCTCTAAGCTTAGCTTCAAGTTGATCATACAACTTTCTTAAAGAACTTTTTCCTAACTTTTGTTTTTGTAAAACGATAGATAATAAATCTCTCACATATAACTGAATCAACAATTCTTCTTTACCATATCTTGACTGCAATTGTTTTACAGCTTTGGAATAGCTTTCTCCACCCGGTGGAAAACTACTAATCAATTCCTCAGCACAGGAACCTTTCTGCATTGCCTGACTGAGATACAAAAATTTATCATGATCATCTAAGTTCACATCTCCATCAATTTTCTTGAACTGACCCCAGAAATGTAACCAATTTTTCAAATTTCCATCAAACGTTGGCAGTTTAATTTTCGGATAATGCAATAGCGATTTTGCTTGACCCACTGAGCTACTACACACAGACAAGTTTTCTACTCCCTCTAAAAATCTGCTTAATTCTTCCAGTTTAAACTCAAAAGCTCGGTACCTGTCAAGATATGCTTCCGATTCATCCAGTTCTTTATTAATTTCGTCTTCATTACGAATTTCACTCAAAAATTCGTCTGTCACTTTTTCTTCGGCTAACAGCAGCGATTTTCCTTTTTCCGAAATAAGTTTTAGTTTCAGTAATTTCTGATCAGAAGTCAAGTTCGTTTCAGATTTCTCAAAGTCATTGCACTAAACAATCGGCGATGCTGTGTTCTGGTTTGTCTTAATAATTCCATCTCAAACAGAAGTGAGTAATCGCAATCAATCTCACCAGCAAAAGTTCAGAGTCCTGTCACGGACGCCATATATCTTAAAATAAGATCTCAACAGTTCAAATCAGAAGACCCTGAGCTAAAATTAATAAATTAATCACCTTTTCCTGTGAGGCCTCAACATTATCACTCAGCTTAATGGCTCAAAAATTCAACTCAGCTACAAAGGCCAACAATCAGAAGTTTACGCCACGAAAACACACCTTTATTTTTCCTTATTTTTCAGTGTGTTATCCTATTTGTTGGTCGGTATCGGTAGGACTTGTGGCGATCCAAGCGGGAAAAGATGTCAAATAAATTGTTTTCATTATTCAAAACTCGGCTAGCCTGTATAGTATCAAGTAAGCCGTGCTATAGCGTATTTGAAAATCTGCCACTGCTTGAAGGTCTCATATGACCCAACTGGATCACACCTCCTAAATTATAAGACTCCGAATCATTGAGTGAACTTTTTTCTTAAGTTTGTGTGTTATTATTTAGATATTTATGTTTAAAAAAGGGGGATTGTGGGTTTCCCCCAGGAATTGTTTTGAAATTTGACCATTAAAAAATGGGTCACAGTAATTTTTGTGTAAGAATCAATATTAATGATTTTCAGAATGTTTTGGCAGACTGCCCAGATTACTTTTTACTTTGTTTTCAATTTTTGACTTGGATTTCGGTACTGCCCACAAATTTTTTACGTCTAAGTTGTTTCAAATTAATGTGCTCCCCTATTTTTAAACTTATTTCAAATCAGTTTTAAGTCTCGAAAGGATTTAATTATCTTTTATGGAAGACCTACTGTAAATTGAACATTCCATATAACCGCCCCAACCACAAAATTGCATTAATCCCTCACTGCTCGAAATAACGCGTTGATTTCCCCAGAAACAAAATTTATTCCGTTACAATAAGTAAAGAATCCGTCACTGGTAGAACGGTTGTTCCCAGGAAATATATGGTTTCTCTGCAAAACAATTTTCGATAATTTTTTTGGGTTAGTATCTAAAATTACGTTAAATTCCTGCATAAAAAATTCAATTTTGCAGAATTATCTGGCTATGGGCAGTAGGGCTTATCACAAAAAGCTTTTGGGGTGAAATTCAAAAAGGCATAGTTGCCTCAAGAGTAACATATTCATCATAAAAAAAATTTCAACAGAATCAAAAAATATTTAGGTGTCGCAGAATTAAGTTGGTTTTTAAAATTTCATCATTTTTCAATAAATTGACCAAAAATGCCAAGATAAAACTTTGACTTACTAACTTTTTCTGAGATCATGCCTTAAAATGTGCCCTTGGTTTCATAATTTTATTACCGTTAGAGAGAAATAATTGTTTAATATTAAACGATACTCGCTAAGTTTTGGTATGCTTGCAGTATGCCATCTACCAGTTTAGTTAGCTTGATTTAGGATAGATGGCGATACCACAACTGATACTTTTTCAATCCATGTTTACAAAATTTTTAATTTATTTTCTGATCTTTTATTAAGAAGTTAAATTTCCATATTTAAAAAACAATTCATACTTTTTTTTATCAACTACTACATTAATTAATATTCGTAGATTTTCTAAGGCACGTTTATATTTCTATTTATTAAGAAATTATTTCAATATTATCATACAAAAAAAATTAGTCGAAATATTACAGTATTTTCAAAGATTAATTTGTCATATTTTATCCAAATCATAACTATAAAGATTTAAAGCATTTTTGATACCATTTTACATGTATATTGATGATGTAATGTCGGGTATTTATTTCAAAGAAAAAAAAATAAATTTAAGTTTAAATATTTAGCTCATAATATATTTAATGAAATCCTCATTGGGTTAAGAACAACTCTGATTTTTAAAATCATTTATTAAATTAGATGAAAAGCTGAGAAAACTTAACGGGATCCTTTCATACAATTGTTCTGAATTTTGAATTGAATTTTGAAAACTTTAAATTAAAAAAAAATTATTTGAAATTGTTTTCATTTGTTTAAAATTTATTTTAAAAAATCGAAAGAAAGTTTGTTATGATCCGCATTAATTTAAAGAATATAACATTTCAAACAAAATGACACCAGTCACTAGTCTTTCGATTAATTAGCTCTTAGAATTTTTAGCATTAAAAGAATGCAAACAACAACGGTATTCTGGCATGCTACTAGTTATTTAGCTATATTTGGATAGACGGCAACACTACTGATGCTTTTGAATCCACGGGATTTTCGCCTTCATAATGTTTTAGATTTAGAAGTTAAAAGATTGGAATTTTAACAAAACTTTAAGAAATATAAAGATTAAAAAATAGTCAATTTAATGAGGACTATTCTGGAAGTGGGGGAACTATTTGATATTCTGTCCAGACTTTCTGTGAAATGGCCTGATCTTGTGAAATTCCCTGACTATTATTTTGTGTATCAAAATCAGCGACAGATAACATGGTAAAATTATCATAGAGAAGCATAAAAATAATATCTTTTAAAGTGAAAAATATTGTGAAGCTATGGCGGACAACATTTTTCTAAAAGAACAATTTCTTCCAAATTTGAAGTTTGAAATCAATTTTAATCATAGATAATATAAATATAAGCTTCATTTTTAAGCTAAAATATTTTGTAAAATAAGTTTTTTAATGTGAAAATATTTTGTGAAAGGTCCTTTTTTCTGATAACGTATTTTAAAAATATTTTGTAAAGGGTTCCTTTACAAAAGGAACACAAATATCCTCAAGGGATTTTATGAACTGTAAATTTTAATTTTTTTCCCTTATGATTAAAATTGATTTTAAACTTCAAATTGGGTAGATATGTTTCTTTTAGAAGTTAAAAAACAACAAAAATTTAAATTTAAGAAAATATTTGAAATTGTTTTCATTTGTTTAAAAATTTGTTAAAATTTATTTAAAAAAATTCAAATAAAGTTGGTTATGATCCACATTAATTTAAAGAATGTATAAAATTTCTAACAAAATGACACTAGTCACTAGTCTTTCGATTAATTAGCTCTTAGAATTTTTAGCATTAAAAGAATGCAAACAACAACGGTATTCTGGCATGCTACCAGTTATTTAGCTATATTTAGATAGATGGCGACACTACTGATGCTTTTGAATCCACGGTATTTTCGCCTAATGTTTTAGATTTATAAGGTAAAATATTGGAATTTTAACAAAACTGTAAGAAATATAAAGATTAAAAAAATAGTCAATTTAATGAGGACTATTCTGGAAGTGGGGGAACTATTTGATTTTCTGTCCAGACTTTCTGTGAAATGGCCTAATCTTGTGAAATTCCCTGCATTATTTTGTGTATCAAAATCAGCGACAGATAACATGGTAAAATTATCATAGAGAAGCATAAAAATAATATCTTTTAAAGTGAAAAATAAGTTTTTTAATGTGAAAATATTTTGTAAAGGGTTCCTTTACAAAAGGAACACAAATATCCTCAAGGGATTTTATGAACTGTAAATTTTAATTTTTTCCCTTATGATTAAAATTGATTTTAAACTTCAAATTGGGTAGATATGTTTCTTTTAGAAGTTAAAAAGCAACGAAAATTTAAATTTAAGAAAATATTTGAAATTGTTTTCATTTGTTAAAAAATTTGTTAAAATTTATTAAAAAAAATTCAAAGAAAGTTGGTTATGATCCACATTAATTTAATTTAAAGAATATAAAATTTCTAACAAAATGACACCAGTCACTAGTCTTTCGATTAATTAGCTCTTGGAATTTTTAGCGTTAAAAAAAATACAAAAATTCTTGCATGCTACCAGTTAGTGAGCTTGATTTGGATAGATGGCGACACTACAATTGATGTTTTTTGGAACAGTGTTTTTGAATCCACGTGATTTTTGCCTTCATAATTAAGAATAATTGATTATAAATTATTTTATTACTTGTATTTTACAAAACAAAATTAAAATGAAAATTTTAAAAAATAATAATAAATTAAATGAATGAAAAAGAATTCAGAACAATTGTATGAAAGGACCCCGTTAAATTTTCTCAGCTTTTCAACTAATTTAATAAATGAATTTAGAAATCAAAGTTTTTCTTAACCCAATGAGGATTTATGAGCTAAATAATTAAACTTAAATTTATTTATTTTTTCTTTGAAATAACTACCCGACATTACATCATCAATAAACATGGAAGATGGTATCAAAAATGCTTTAACTGTTTGTAGTTCTGATTTGGATAAAATATGACAAATAAATCCTTGAAAATACCTTCTTACTATAATATTTCGACTAATTTTTTCTGTATGATAAGATTGAAATAATTTCTTAATAAATCAAAATATAAACGTGCCTCAGAAAATCTACGAATATTAATTAATGTAGTAGTTGATAAAAAAAAAAGTATGAATTGTTTTTTAAAAATCGAAATTTAACTGTTCAGTAAAAGATAACTAATTAGCGACATTAACTTTTTAATAAAAGATCAGAAAATAAATGAAAAATTTTAAAAACATGAATTGAAGAAGTATCAGTTCTCGTGTCGCCATCTATCTTACATCAAGCTAACTAAACGTAGATGACATACCGCAAGAATACCAAAACAACTTAATTAGTATTGTTTAACACTAAATAATTATTTATCTGAAACTAACGGTAATAAAAATGTGAAATCAAGCCCACATAATAGTGCAATATCTTAGAAAAATTAATTTTAAGTCAAAATTTTATCTTGGCAATTTTGGTCAATTTGAAAACTGATAAAGTTTTATAAACCGACTTAAATCCGCGGGACCTAAATATTTTTTTATTCTACTGTAATTTTTTTTATGATGTATATGTGATCCCTGAGGCAATTGTTTGTATTCTTGCAGTTTGCAATGTACTAGTTTAGTTAGCCTGATTTAGAGTAATAGATGGCGCCACCACAACTAATGGTTTGTTTTTAAATTTTTAATTTATTTTCGAGTATGTTTTACTTAAAATTATCTTTTATTAGAAAAGTGAAATTTTTATGAGTTATTTTAAATAATCTTTCATATTGTTTTTTTTTTTTAACTACGTAATTAATTTTAAAATGTATATTGATTCGTCGATTTTCTGAAGCACGTCTGTATTTGATTTTTTAAGAAGTTAATTCAATAATATCATGTAAAAAAAAATTGGTCAAAAAATTACCGTAAATAATTATTTTTAACGTTTTTAAAAATTAATTTGACAAATTTTATACAAATCATAAATTAAGCATTTTTAGTACCATTTTCCATGTATATTCATGACATAGGTTGTAGTTATTTCAAAGAAAAATATTAAAATTTGTATTTGCATATTTAGCTCTTAAAATATTTAATGAAATACTCATTGGGTTAAGAACAATGGATATTTTTATTTTTTTTCTACGATTAATTTTTTTTTCTACTTGAAATTTAATAGAAATGTCTATTTTAGTTAAAAAGCTTTAATTTTCTTAAAAACTTTTCTAAAAATATTTTTTATTTAAATTTTTTTTTCTTCTTTTTTAATTTAAAAATAAATTTTTTAAAAAAAGGTGTTTATGATGCAAAATAAATCAAAGAGAATAAAATTTTTAAAAAAATGTGACTCATTTCAGGTTTTTAAGTTGTATAGTTCTTGAGTTATTAGCTCTTTCAAAATGTAAGAAAAACAACTTTGCAAAAGTTTTTTTGACATTAAAAAATTATTACTTCCAAAAGTGGGGTGATAGAAGAATAAAACTTGTAACATTATAACTTTATTAGTTCCTCATAAAAAAATCATGAACAAAATGTGAGAGTTTAATCTTTGGATTCTTAGTTATTCTGTAAAAAAAAAAATTAGCACTTTATTGAAACTTAAAGGCTTCTGCGGCACGGGTTAATATTTTTTGATAAAGCTAAAATTTTGCAAATATAATTTATTTGTTTGATGGAAAAAATTGGGAGGGCGTCGCCACCCTAATACTGGATGGATCGCATACTGCAAGAATACCCAAGATTCCCTTGTCAGCAAAAATAAGCAAACCACAAACCTCCCTCTCATAATTATACGCAAGAAAATTGCCTGCCCCCCCTTGTTCTTTTTTTGTGCAAAATCTTAATTTATGCTTAGGTTTCTGAAATTCATTATTCTCTATGAATACTTAACCTATCATTAAAATTATCCCTGTCACAAATGCTTAATCAAATGCTTCGAAAATGCAGTGTTTGTAATATCTTACATGCATCACTCATACTCCCCCTTGTCTGGAAAAATAAGCAAATAGCAAACGCCCTTAGGTGCTTACGTGATATGTGAACGGCCCCCTACTCAGCAGTCCTTTCCCCGTGCGTCATTTAACCCGCGTTGGAATGTTTACCCATTCTTTAATTGAAACCCAATGCCTCAGCAGCTGCCCTCGAAGTAACGAGCAAGCATTCTTGAATTTAACATTTCCCCGTGCGTCATTCAACTCGCGAATAGGAATGTTCACCCGTTCTGTTTTGAAACCTAATGCCTCAGCAGCTGCGCCCTCGAATTAACGAGCAAGCATTCTGAAGCCGAATCCAGTGCAGCTGTCAAGGTCTTTCTCTTGTGTTGATAAGAAAAACCGTTTTCGATAGCTCGCGCTTGCTATAATAATAATAAAAAAACCTCGCGGAGAGAATCGCGAACATAAACCACTGCAGGTGTAGCATTAATTAGAACCATGATAAGATCCGATTTCGATAGTCGTTAAAACCGTTGAAAAAAACCTCGCTGGGAATCATAAGGCACTTGGCATCTGGTTAAAGTCACTGACGTTTTCCCATGCCCTTGTCCGATTGTGAGAGAGGAACTGAATTTCCATAAAGAAGGGTGTAGTGTGTGATATGGCTTGCACACGCAGAACGAACTTTTAGAATTGCAGTTGGCAGGTGTTCTTTTTCAGGAGGCGACCGTTGGAGCAGAGAATTCCTTAATCATTTTTCTTTCTCCTGTCGGCAGTAAACAATTTATAGCCGGAAACGCGAAAGTTTTAATCGAATAAGGAATTAACTTTGTTTTCTTTCCTTATTCGCGCGCCATGTTTATCTTTAGGCCCCCTCCTTCAAAGCTCCCCCTTCTGAAACTCAACATAGGCTTTTAAAAATAGTAGATCACTAGCCTATTATTTAGATCAAACTTAAATTTTTTTAATGAAATTAAAAAAAAAAAAATATCAGTAAAAGTAAATAAAGTTCAAGCATGTTTTTGGTCATTTTTGACCCCCCTTATCAACAAGGATGAGCAAACCGCAAACCCTTCAATAATTACCCCAGATAGCACAGAAAGATTGAAAAAAGATTGAATCAAACTTAAGCGCTCAAGCTTGATAAACCTGAATCAAACTTGAAAATTACGGTAGTTTAGCAGTATTTAATGTGTATAGTTGTACCACGGCGATCTTGAATCATGTATAAAGAAGGATTGAATTTTCATGCTAAAAGTAAGCATTTTTCAAGATAGAAATTTCAATTATTTTTCAAGTTTGAAATATAGATGGAAAAAAGAATACTTTAAAGCTTGAGATTTCAATCATTTTTCATGTTGTAACTTTCAATCTTTTTTCATGTTCGAAATTTCAGTCATTATTCAGGTTTGAAATTTCAATTATTATTCAGGTTTGAAATTTCAATTATTATTCAGGTTTGAAATTTCAACTATTATTCAGGTTTGAAATTTCAACTATTATTCAGGTTTGAAATTTCAATTATTATTCAGGTTTGAAATTTCAACTATTATTCAGGTTTGAAATTTCAACTATTATTCAGGTTTGAATTTCAATTATTCTCCATGTTTGAAATTTCAATAATTTATAAGTTTGAAATTTCAAACTTTTTTTTTAATTTTTTATGCATATATTTGTACCAGTGATTGCTAGTTTCAGCCTTAAATTAATATTTAATAGCTAATTTTAAGCTTGAATATTACACCGTTTTAAGGTTGAAATAATAGCAGCTTTGAATTATGGTAACGTTAAAGATTAATAAATTAACCGTTCTTAAAGTTGAAATCATAATTATTAATCCAGTTTAAATGCTCAACAACTTATCTGTTAAATTAATTGCTTTAGATTTAATTGAATCATTAGTATTGAAAGTTCACTTTCACAAACACCATTGTTAAAAATAAATTATTAACTAAAATATTCAAAATAATGCTTTATTCACAAAAAAATTTAAACATAAAAAGACCAGATCATAGATCATTTCCATCATTTATTATTTCTTCTTCTCTTTTCCTGTGAAAAAGGTAAAAAATATTATAATATGTATAACTTATAAGTATCACATAGTAAAAGATTAGTGCAACTGGTTTTGTGCCAAACTAAAAATTAAATTTATTTTTCCACCATTGCTGTTACTCTATAGACCTGTCACATGGTCTTAAATGTTTACCCCTATGGTCACTGAGTCATAAACAAAGAGTTATTATTTAAGATGAGATTATAAATACATATTTCTTTAATGTGGATGATACAATTACAATATTTATTAGGCATTGGGTACTATCTGAAATCCAAAACTAAAGATGTATTAGGATAAATATTAGATTACTACCATTTATAAGCAAAATTTAAGATATAAAAAAAAATATTTGTACCTCATTGTTATTTGCATTGTATATTCTCTTTCAAGACAAAGGTTTAGATTTTAGTTGTAAGAAATTAACTTATTTCAAACAATTTTTTGAGGGTAGTGCAGTTTAATTCACCTGAAAATTTGACACGATAATCCCTGGACTTCTTAAAGTAATAAAATGAAAATAATAATAATTGAGTAAAGCTATGGGACCCTTTTAGAAAAGTGTTTTTCCATGGGACCTTCTTGAAAGAAACCCCTATATTTTAGTGACATTTTTTTAAACCCCTTAAACACTGCTTACTGTCCTCAAATTCTGATAAATAAGTTTGCAACTATCTGGAAATTAAACAGTGAATTGCAATTTGCTTAACATCTAAAGACTGTCTATTCTAAATTGCTAAATTCCTTTTATTTAATGTGATTGTTAATATGCTCTTTGAAATATATAAATTTCATTGGAATACAAAACCAGATATCAATTGCAAAAATTCAAACAAACATTTGTATTTTAAGAATATTTTAATCTTATTTAAGGACACTTTTATATTCTACAAATATTGGAAAATAAGAAATATTACTGAAAAATTGCACATTTAAAGAACTATTTCTAGGATTGTAAATTCCTCATCATGGGGGCTAATGTTACATGTGTTGTGGGGGCTAATGGGACAACTTAATATGGCTGAATATTTCTTAAAAGAACATTGTAGTGTTTATTTGACTTTGCATATTTAATTAGGTAGTATGGAAACAGAATTAGACAGTCATTACCAACATATAAAATTTAAAAAAAAAGTTAATAATAGAATAAGATAATAAGAACTAAATAGTTTTTTAAGTGGACAAATTTTAACATTTTAGGCAAACAAATTAGTAATTTTAAATAGGATCCTTCAAAAAAAATTTCCTATATATGTATTAAGCAGGGTTGAAAAAATAAACAGGTTTTTTCAGGTTTGGTTTAAACTGTTTTTTTTTTTTAAATTTCCCTTTAACACATAAATATAAATATTTCTGATTGATTTAAATTATGAATGCATTGAATAAATAGTTCAAGTGACTTAACTAATTTATTAATTAAAATTAATTTTATTTAAGTTTTAAAAAGTAAAAATTATATATAAACCATCAGATTTTTTAGCTGCATTAAAAAGTTTCTATAGCATGGAAAAGACAGTGGTTATATGTACATTTTTATAATAAGAAAGGTTTTTTTATTGATAAATAAAAACCAACTGTTTTTTATCCTAGATTCAAATATCTTGTCTTTTTTATGGATTAAAAACAAATTTGGTGTTCATATATTTAAAAAAAAATAAAGAGTTTCTTTTTAAAGCATTAAAAAATCAATTGTGTGGTTTTTATGATGCATTCAAGTATCTAGTTCTAAATGAATTTAAAAAAAAAATTCATAAAAACAAAACAAGGGACTTTTATTATACTTTGTTCCAAAGTCAATATTTTTACCAAAGTCAATATTTTAATAAATTACTTTAAACCCATAAGTTTTACTAAATCTAGAATTATCCATACCCTATTATGATAATTCCAATTAGTGAAGAAATAAGTAGGATTAGTGAAACTAAACACTGCAGAAGACATTGTGGTATTAAAATGTTCAATGCTGAAATTTCATCCACAACAATTTTTGCATATTCAATATATAGAGTAGCATATGTAAATAAAAAAGGCATTTCAAGGAATATTTTTATAAACAAAACTTAAATGTAAATGGTTTAAATCATAAACATTATAAAAATAACTGCTTTTATGCTTTTTTTACTAGCATTTATTTTTAAAAAATGTCCCATTATCTCCCACTTTCCCCTACTTATTAAGAAGTGGTTTATCTTTCATGAAGCTCATTGCTACAGGCAGGTCTTTTAATTAAGCCCATATGGTCCTATTTGTTACACTAACTCTTGTGGTCAAGCAGATGACAATTTACCATAGTATTTTTTCTTAAAATTTTTATAATTTCTACGTCCAAGAATATCGGATTTTTTACTCTTGGTGGTACTTACGTATTATCCCGTCGACCGTGTCGCTTAATCCGAAAACATTTTCAGATCCCATTGATTTACTATTGCTGTGCCGCTGAATTAGACAGCCGCTGAATGGTCGATGGGATAGTACGTAAGTACCCTCTTGGCTAGTGAGAAATTTCATGCCCATGCTAGCTACCCGAATTTCCCACCCCCTACCTGAATTTGCATTTTCTCATTCCTAGCCACTTAGCGCAAAAAGATATAGACTAAAATAATTGATTATCAATTCTACTAGAATGTTGATTTTATATAAGCCCAGTATCCAAAAATTTTATAACAGTTTTAATGTTCTTAATTTTATTGGTTTCTGTAATTAAAATACAATGACTTACTTAATTTATTCCTCTCGCACTCCATTAACTGGAGCATAGGGCCTCCATCATGTTTACACCTGACAGTTGGTGGCAAGATGCTTTGCTTCTGTTACATTCCAATCTTTTTGTAGCCTTTCCCTGTTTCAATGGCCCTAGGGGTTCCAGTCAAAAACCTGTTAAACAAAATAGAATGTACACAATGATAATTCTTAAATAATTTAGCAAATTTATGTTACAGTAATTGTGATTAATCCGAAAATTATGCATAATACCTAACAATATCACATTTTACCAGTGATTTTTTTTACATGATCCCTACTCGGAGTAGTATGTAGCTTTTCTGTTGTGATTTCATCGAAAACTAAACATTGTAGAGTTATAGTTCAGTAGGCATTTTTAATGCACTACATACAAGGAATCTGGGTGTGTAGAGTTTGAGCATACCTGTTATAATTGTTATTGAGCAATTATAATATTAGGGTATAATTGTTATTGAGCATACCTGTTATAAGTATAAGCATACCCAGTATAAGCAGAAGTGGATCTTGGAATTCATGATGTCCCACAGACAACCCGTCAAAAGCGGTACTTATGGTCACCCTAATATTAACTTCCCTTTAAAACTATGCAAGAAAAACTCTAATTTTCAGTTATTTTTTGCACCAAACTTTCAGTAATGACATTATTTTAAATATAGTACTAAATATCAATGAACAACTTACATGGCTTAAAAGAAAAAATGTCTCATCTCTTCAAAAACATTGAAAATCAAGGACTTAAGGACCTCAACAAAATTTTTCAAGGACCTTTTTTTGCAGACATTTAAAAATTATAATCTTTCTAGAGCAATTGGAGGTGTTTTTAAACTGCCTACTGACTCCAACTTAATTTTCTAACTAGTTTGTTCACTTGTGGAACCGATGTAGAGGGTGTTACTATCACAGTTATATGGTTTCAAACATTGCCGTTAAATGTGGAAAGGAAATTTAGATAATAATTTAGATAACCTTGGTTAATCATCTTAAGTTAAGTTATTAAGTTAGTTATCACAGTTTTATGGTTTCAAACATTGCCGTTAAATGTGGAAAGGAAATTTAGATAAATCAGCGAAAGACGGCTGGAGTATATTCAAAATTCAAGGACTTTTAAGGACCGTGGGAACCCTGTTTTATACGCAAGAAGATATTTTTGAAAATAGTACACTTTTAATGCCTTACATAAATATTAGGGTCATTCCATGAAAAAGTGGACATAAGGGCTAAATTGATGCAAATTGGTTTATAAATTATACTATAAATTATTTATTATTAAAGGTAGAGATATGAACAAGATGGATTTAAAGAGAGCTAAGCTTTAACAATATTATTATTTGATAATTTTTTGGGGGCTCAAAGTTACTTGAAAACTTTTCAAGTATGTAAAATAGGGTATTTTCATATTGACCAAAAAAATACTAAATGCAGCAGAATTTTCATTGTATGAGCATAATGTCACTATTTTTGACCTTGATTATCCAATAAAACACTCAATTTTTGAAAAAACATTTAAAGAAAAAACATTTTTTGATGCATTTAAATTTAGATCCTCCTTCTGTCACACTCGTCACAAAAAAAGATGGTTATTACACAAGATTCAATTTTTTCACTTGAATACTTGAAGGTTTCAGTAGTTCTGATTGTTGCAGTTCTTAACACATGTAAAATGTTAAAAGGTTTTAAAATTATCATTTTGTATGACTTTTTGTGTGACGGGCGAGACAAATCAGCATGACGGGTATCACGAAATCCCTGGTATCGGTGTGACAACATTTAAAAATATCTGAATGAATACAGGGGCCATTCAGAAAGCGAGTTTTGCAAGGCCCGTAAATAAAAACAAAAATTCATTTTGTAAGATTGGGTACTTATGTATTATTCCGTCGACCGTTCAGCGGCCGTCTAATTCAGTGGCACAGTAGTAGTTAAGTCAATGGGATTTGATAACGTTTTCGGATTAAGCGTCACGGTTGACGGGATAATACGTAAGTACCGATACATGAATCGGAAGAAAGGGAGCACCCACCTGCTGCTGTGTAGCGTTCCATCCAAGAGTGGCGTAGGGGATCTTCGGGGAGGGGGGGGGGACATAATGAGGAGGACATCCAAGTCGCTGTCAGGTGAAGAGATGCAGCTCGCCGGGATGCCATCGAGAACAGGAAGTCAGTAGTGGCCAATCTCAGTCTATGTCAACGCAGACTCCACCCTCCAACTAAGATTACTCTTATACAGCAATCTAAAATGTGGAATGCCCACTTAAATCTCACACATTTACAGATCATAAAAAATAATTTGGTACAATTTCATTGAATATCCTGTTTAATATTACCAAGCTATTTTAGACATCAAAAATTAGAAATATTCTGTAAAATTGCAAACTCTAATCAATAAAATATACAATTCCTTAAAATAACAAGAATAAAAATTTAGTGATATTAGGCAGTATTTAATGGGACAGTTAAAGGAATTAAACCATTACTTTTTTGAAGGTACAGTCGACTCCGCTTAATGTTATCAAAATTGTCTAGTCCTGATCACTCCCATTTAAATTAACGCAAAATTAATTCAATTGTTTTATGTGATCAGAATATCGTTTAATGTTATCAAAATTTGGTGAAATCCCTTAAAAATCTCCTTTTTCTTGTTGGAAGGCCAATTTTATTAGTACATAAACATACAAAATGAGTCATTAATGTGAAGTATAATATGATCCACTTTTTCATATTTTTCTTTAACAATGTTTAAGTTGCAAAATACACCCTAGAAATTCACTCCAATTAGGACTAGTCTTGATTTTAATGCAAACACTGGAATTATACTGTTTGTCACTTTTTTATAGACTGCTTATTATCATCAATTAGATATTGTTATTGTGATCTTGTACAAATGTGATCACATAGGACTCGACTGTATTGTTACAACAGAACTTGGCGAAAAAGGCCTTGGCATATAAAGTTTAACCTTCATGTTAGGGGGGGGCAAGGATACTTACCTTCGCTCTTGATGTTGCAAATACTAGTGACTAGACTAGGGGTTGACTCAACATTATTTCCCTGGTCCCCCCTTACCCCATGGGGAGTATTTTTACACACTAAATTTAATGGTACTTATACAAAGGATTTGAACTTTTGCACACCTAATGGGACATCCATAAATTACGTGAGGTGTTTTTTCCAAAATCTGGACCCCCCCACCCCCCTTGGTGAGATTTTTCCAAACCCCTCCCCCCTTTTGACCTCACGTAATTTATGGATGTCCCCTAACGTAAAAGTATGGTTAATGAATATGAGCTTAAAAATGGGAGTCTGTTAAACTAAAGCAGTTGAATCTTTAAAATCAGGCTTTACTATATAGGCTGCTTGTTATATGGTGCACAGGTCTGGAAATTTTATCAAATTTCTTACCCAAAAAATCTTGGGAAGATTTCGGAAGTTTTTTTGGATTAGCTGACGCAGCATAGAATATGCTGAATTGCCGAAACTTATCAAATAATGAAATGTAACACCAGGGCCGTATCCAAGGGGGGGTTTTAGGGGTTCAACCCCCCCCCCCCCCGAAATTCTGACATCAATTTTTATACTGCTATTTTTCATGAAAATTATGTCTCACAAGGAGCGATCCTCTTCGGGTATAACCCAAAGGGTCTCAAAATGAGTCAAAACCCTACTTATTTCCAAAAATTTTCTGGGGGAGGACCCCCAAACCCCCTCGAAATTTTGAAATCTACTAAGTATGGTTTTTCCTTCAAATTTGTGTGATTTACAGGGAGTGGTCCTCTTTGATGCAACTTAAAGTGTCTCAAAATGAGTTAAAATGCCACTTTTAGGGGCAAAATTCAAAAAATTTTCTGGAGTAGGAACCCAAACCCCCCCTCAACATTTTGCCATTTATGACAATATACCTACCTTGAAAATTCGGCCGCTTATAATGAGTGGTTCTCTTTGGGAGTTATCTATAGGGTCTCAAAATGAGCTAAAACACTCTTTTGAGGGACAAATTTCCAAAATTTTCCCCAGACCCCCCTTTTGCTTGGAATTCATATTGTCCATACAATTTGAAATTTAGTGCATCAAAATTTCAATCCAGTGTTGTCATCCAAAAATTAACATATAAAAGTACTTGTAAGGAGGTACCTCAGAAAATATTTGAGTCAAAACCCCCCCCGAAACAAAAGTCTGGTTACGGCCCTGTGTAACACCCTCAAAATATCTCAGCTAGCACTATATTTATCTATCACTCTCTTAATTTTTGTTACATTCTAATGTGCAAACATAAAAACCCTTGCTTTTAAAGAGAAAATATATTTTAAAAGCATTTAAAAGGGCATCAACAATATAAGCAAATATTTGTACTTACTTGAATTACGCTAGTCACGCTGACGCTAGTGGCTAACCCTAACTAACGCCCGCCAAAACAATATTTCTTGCTTCATTTCACTTGGTTTGTGTGTGGGGTGAAATTAAACACAAAAAAAACCGACAATTAGTATTTTTTATCATTATTTCCAATTATTTCAAGCAAACTGTCCATGTTATTGAAATTTTTATTTTCTTTTTTCATTTAGGATGTTAGTTCGTTGAGTAAATAGGTAATTTTTATGAACTGAATAAGAATCAAACCAATCAAAACAACCAAGATTCGGTAATAAATCACTTAAATAGTTATTAAATATCAAAGAAAACATTTTTTTTTAAATTTTAGTTTAACAAACTTGTTAAATAATGAATTTTCCTTTTTAAATGACAACTGTTTACTCTCTGGCATGCCCATGCCTCATGTATCATGGAGCTGTTAAGCCTAAGCCCTGCATGTGACAACTGTGGGAATAAATAAATTTCACACGCCACATTAGTGAGATACGCTGTACGAAGCGTCTCTTCGAGTTCCACAACATACTAAAATTTCATCGAAATCGGTAGGCAGGTTTTTGAACTGGAATTTTTTCCAAGTATTAAAATACACCGGATGTGCAAGTAATTAAGCTAATTAAGGGACTTCCCATAAAGCTAGGACCATGAAATTTTAATATGTTGTTCATGGTGTGAATTCAAACAATCTATTAAATTTTCAGGGTCCAATTTCAATTAGGGGGCCGTATACATAATAAATACAGTAATAAACTTGAATAATTTATAAATCCAGAACTAATTCATCAACCCCTTATTGCGATACATATTTTTGTTCGTCTAAAGGTCTACTACAACATGTTAAAATCTTAAATATTTATCTCCATATTTGGAAAAAATTTCAAGTAAAACGAAAATTCTTTGAACCTAAATTACAAGCGCAATATGTATATATTCCCCTCAAAATTTCCAATTCCTAAAATCATTTTTTATAAGCTTTCTAAATATGTAAAGCATTAAAATCTAACTTTAAAAGTAAACAAACCGAGAACTCAAATCTGGGAAATATTCCAGAGTCATTCGCGTCAAAGACCAGTAAGCTCCATTCTGCTTTCGAAAATTCTCAATTACGTCATAATCACCATGAAAACCCGTAATTCTGGAAAAACTTTGCCATAACGGTCCTTTACTCATAAGTAAAATAAAATAAAAAAATTAAATAATATTTATCGATTTATTAAGCAAAAATTGGACTTGTGTTTTTTAACGATCCTATATATTTTTTAATAAGTCTAATAACTTACTAAGTTATAAAGATTTTTTCATGAAAATCGGATATGACATGAATCTCGATGTATATTTTAAGAATCAATCACCTTTTGAACCATTATTAAAAAAATAAACCGATTTATATAAGAATTATCGGCGATTTTCGGTAAAACACCGGACATAATAGAATCCGTTTAATTAGAATTCTCGTAAGGAAAATATGTTCTAGAATACCAAAATTAAATATTTGTTGCAATAAATATCCTCTTCGTCTCAATCAACCACCATGATATTGATGTAATCAATGCTATTAATCTTCTATCCTACTGAAACCTGTTGGGGTTTTTTTAGCTTTTTTCTTCTAGTAATTAACATGCGTGTTGTTAAATGCTTTTAATTATTACTAACTGTTTTTATGTCAACAGAAAATTAATATTACTCATTAAAAATAAAGTATCATATTTCATCGTTATCTCATTAGTATTTCAACTTTCAATGACCAGAGATAGTTCTAAACAACACAAACTTTGGGGAAACATTTAATGGAATTTTCAGGGATGTTTTTATGCACTTTTCTCCAAATCTTTAATTATATTGTTTTACGTAGTTAACGATAGTTTATAATAAAATTTCATAAGTCTTTATCTTTATAGGATGAAAATTTATTTGTATATTTAATATTCTTGGTTTACACTGAACCAACAATTATTTATTGAACAATTAAAAAGGCACACTTATTTTCCCATTTTTGTATTGAAATCCTTTAAACAATATATTAACTAGAACAAAAACTTTTAATGAACTTTCAAAATAATTTTAATCATTGAAAAACTTTTACTACCCAAGCAAAAAATCCCTTGCTGGAAAAATGATCGAACTAAGTTTGATCAACTAAAGCTTGTGATTCGCTTGAATTTTCAAGCAGTTGAAATGATTGGAATATATTTTATTACACAAGCAAGAAATCCCTTGCTGGAAAAATGATCGAAGTAAATTTGATAAACTCAAGCTTGTGATTTGCTTGTATTTTCAACCAGCTTTAATGTTTGAAAAATATTTTATTAACCAAGCTAGAATGTCCTTGCTGGAAAAATGATCGAAGTAAGTTTGATAAACTCAAGCTTGTGATTTGCTTAAATTTTCAACCAATTTTAATGATTGGAAAATATTTTATTACCCAAGCAAGAAATTCCTTGCTGGAAAAATGATCGAAGTAAGTTTGATTAACTCAAGCTTGTGATTCGCTTAAATTTCCAACCAATTTTAATGATTGGAAAATATTTTATTACACAAGCGAGAAATTCCTTGCTGGAAAAATGATCGAAGTAAGTTTGATAAAATCAAGCTTGTGATTTGCTTGTATTTTCAACCATTTTTAATGAATGAAAAATATTTTATTAACCAAGCGAGAAATTCCTTGCTGGAAAAATGATCGAAGTAAATTTGATAAACTCAAGCTTTTGATTTGCTTGTATTTTCAACCAGCTTTAATGTTTGAAAAATATTTTATTAACCAAGCTAGAATGTCCTTGCTGGAAAAATGATCGAAGTAAGTTTGATAAACTCAAGCTTGTGATTTGCTTGTATTTTCAACCAACTTTAATGATTGAAAAATATTTTATTAACCAAGCTAGAATTTCCTTGCTGGAAAAATGATCGAAGTAAATTTGATAAACTCAAGCTTGTGATTTGCTTGTTTTTTCAACCAACTTTAATTATTGAAAAATATTTTATTAACCAAGCTAGAATTTCCTTGCTTGAAAAATGATCGAAGTAAGTTTGATAAAGTCAAGCTTGTGATTTGCTTGTATTTTCAACCAACTTTAATGATTGAAACCTATTTTATTAACCAAGCTAGAATTTCCTTGCTGGAAAAATGATCGAAGTAAATTTGATAAACTCAAGCTTGTGATTTGCTTGTTTTTTCAACCAACTTTAATGATTGAAAAATATTTTATTAACCAAGCTAGAATTTCCTTGCTGGAAAAATGATCGAAGTAAGTTTGATAAAGTCAAGCTTGTGATTTGCTTGTATTTTCAACCAACTTTAATGATTGAAAAATATTGTATTAACCAAGCTAGAATTTCCTTGCTTGAAAAATGATCGAAGTAAGTTTGATAAAGTCAAGCTTGTTTTTCGTTTGAACTCTCAAGTTTGAAAATAGTTGGATTTTTTTCCATCTTGAAACATCCAGCTTGAAAATTAATTGAAGTAAGGTTTTTTTTGCAAGTTTGACATGTCAACTTAAATTACAGGAAATCTCAAACTTGAAGCAAGCATACGTGCTATCTGGGACATAAGAAACTGCCTAAACTTACTCTAAGAAAACTGCCGAGCCATTTTGTTCTTTTTTGTACAAAATGTTTAGCAGTGCCAGGGGTCGATCCAGCCAAAAATTGGGGCCCTTTTACAAAATTCCACCTCCTAAAATCGGCCCCTTCACAAAATTAAAGTTCATAAAAACGACCCTTTCAAAAAATACAAATTAGCTTTAAAGATTAATTGCAAGAAAACATTCTTGTTTGTTTCTAATCAGAAATGTTTTTGAAAAATTAAATTGAAAAATCGTGTCGGGTTTGAAAAATTAAAATTTCACTTCAATTTTTCACAAAAACAATTCCTTTTTCACAAAAATGGGCCCCGAAATATGAAACCTACATAGACCTCTGAGAAAAATGTAACATTTATATGTAGTTGAATTTTGAAATTATTTATGCAAGAGATTTTCGACAATGATGTGTTGGTAACATCTTACGTAAGCATCACTAATACCCCCTCCCCACTTGTCAGTCAAAATAAAAAACCTAAGAGCAAAACCCCCTCCCCCACCCTTTGGTGCTTACGTAATATTTGAACGGCCCCCAATCCCTAAAAATTCCACTCTAATGCAAAGCCATTTGGAAAACCGGCGTGTAAAATTTCATGAAAATATCGTGAATATTGAAAGAGATATCAGCATGTGAAAATTGCACTTTTTCAGGCCTCAAAAAAAGTTTTTAAATTTTTAATACAATTTTGTCTTCATTTAACTAAAAAAAAAAACATAAAACTACATAATAGCACTGAAAACCCTGCAAAATTTGCGAACTTTTTTCGCCAGGCCTTTTTTCACAAGCTAATATCTCCTCGAATATTCACGATATTTTCTTAAAATTTTTCTCAGTGAGTTCTTCATAACATCGCCAACAATACTCTCATTGACGTTTTTGCTTTATCTCCTTTACTTTCTTAAATTTATTTTTTTAACTTTCTTATTTCGTCGCTAGGAGCGCTGTAAGTCATCTCAATGTATTCTCCGTAGTCACTTACCTAGGAGTAGATCTTACTTCCATGACCCTAGGAGACGTTTTTCCAAAGAAAAGCCGTGAAAAGAACTTTTGAAACACCCTGTTTAATATTTAAACCGCCCCTTACCTCATACTTAATTCCCACTATAGACTGCCACCGCTTACTCCGATCCCACTATAGAATTAAACGTACAAAGAGCGAAAGCATAAAATTCTCCATGGTCACTTACCTAGGGTTAGACCTTACTCCCATGACCCTAGGAGACGTTGTTTCCAAAGAAAAGCCGTGAAAAGAACTTTTGAAACACCCTGTGTAATATTTAAACCGCCCCTTACCTCATACTTAATTCCCACTATAGACTTCCCACTAAACACCGCTTACTCCGATCCCACTATAGAGTTAAACGTACAGAGAGCGAAAGCACATCTGCTCCCACTACGGCGAAACGAACCGCAGCCGAAGAGGCGAAATAACCGCCAGGTTTGGCAATCTATCGCTCATTTGGCGAACGCCGCTTTCCCCGCTCGCCTAGAACATCCACACGCTTTTGGGAAATCCTCAGATCGGCTCTGCGCCAAGCTGAAACCGCCAACCTTTTTTTCGCGACATCGATCACTAAATCGACGATTTCTCGGACAAATATTGGTTTAAACGAATCGCGATTGGTTCTAATCGATTTAGAAGGGTCCATTTTACCTAGTGTGATGTTCTTTTTCCCGAAATTTTCCCGATAACAGGGCGAAATTCCAGTTTAAAGTCGCTCCTTTCCAAACCAAGCCGATTCAAGATCGACCGCTTCTCCTCTCGAATGGAGCTCTCCCATTCGCCGATCGCCTTAAAGTTACGCCCCGAAAAAAAGGCGGAGTCGGAACTGGGCTCAACTGGACTGGTCGGAAGCTCGACGAATGACGGTCTCGGGCGAATGAAAGGCTGGGGGATGTGTTCTTAGGCTTCCAATTACAATTAGTTTTCGTTAATTAAGTTGAGTTCTTATTTTATATTGCTTTTTATGTTTAAAAACAAGTTTTAGAGAGGATTACACTTTCATGAAAGACGTGGAACGTAATTAGAGTGTTGTTCTCAACATAAAACGTTATTTTTATTAATAAATTATTCTTTTCATTCATTTTTTTATGATGTGTAATTACAATCCGATACTTATCAGAGCTATTTTAGAATAGACTTCCAACATTTCGGAGCGGGATAACGGAATTTTGGGGTAAATTTAGTATTTTTTATTTTTTTTTTGTGGTCAAGAAAATGGAAATTTTCGATTTCAGGGGGATATAATATCCCCGAATCTTCCGTGAATAATTTAGACTTAGTAAATAATTGGTATTTTAATTGTGTGTAATATCGCAACGGCTATGCTGTGATTATTGCTTCTGTCAATTGAATTTGTTTTATGACCGCGGAGTCAATAATAAAACAGTTGGGCAGTGGTCTAAGAAATTTAATTAAGTTCTTTTTTTATATCAAATGCAGCGGTATAATAAATACTAAATTTTCAATCGTTTATTACTCATTTATTGACAGCTATAATATGATCTATTAATAATATCTATAAATAACTAATAACCACATATTCTAAATCGGACAACAATAAATTAAATTTTTAAAATATTTGTTAGAAATTTAAAAAGTAATTTTTAAAATCTTTGTTAGAAATTTAAAAAGTTTAATTTTAAACACATATTCTAAATCAGACTACAATAAATTTAAATTTTAAAATCTTTGTTAGAAATTTAAAATGTTTAATTTTTAAAATCTTTGTTAGAAATTTGAAATATTTAATTTTAAACTCATATTCTAAATCTTACTAAAATAAATATATTTTTTAAAATCTTTGTTAGAAATTTAAAAAGTTTAATTTTAAACACATATTCTAAATCAGTCTTCAATAAATTTAATTTTTAAAATCTCTGTTATAAATTTAAAAAGTTTAATTTTTAAAATCTTTGTTAGAAATTTAAAATGTTTAATTTTTAAAATCTTTGTTAGAAATTTAAAATGTTTAATTTTTAAAATCTTTGTTAGAAATTTAAAATGTTTAATTTTAAACATATTCTAAATCAGACTTCAATAAATTAAATTTTTAAAATCTTTGTTAGAAATTTAAAATATTTAATTTTTAAATCTTTGTTAGAAATTTAAAATATTTAATTTTTAAAATCTTTGTTAGAAATTTAAAATATTTAATTTTTAAAATCTTTCTTAGAAATTAAAAAAGTTTAATTTTTAAATTCTTTGTTAGAAATTTAAAAAGTTTAATTTTAAACAAATATTCTAAATCAGAAAGTTTAATTTTTAAAATCTTTGTTAGAAATTTAAAATGTTTAATTTTAAACACATATTCTAAATCAGACTACAATAAATATAATTTTTAAAATCTTTGTTAGAAATTTAAAATGTTTAATTTTTAAAATCTTTGTTAGAAATTTAAAATGTTTAATTTTTAAAATCTTTGTTAGAAATTTAAAAAGTTTAATTTTAAACACATATTCTAAATCAGACTTCAATAAATTTAATTTTTAAAACCTTTGTTAGAAATTTAAAAAGTTTAATTTTTAAAATCTTTGTTAGAAATTTAAAAAGTAATTTTTAAAATCTTTGTTAGAAATTTAAAATGTTTAATTTTAAACACATATTCTAAATCAGACTTCAATAAATTTAATTTTTAAAATCTCTGTTATAAATTTAAAAAGTTTAATTTTTAAAATCTTTGTTAGAAATTTAAAATGTTTAATTTTTAAAATCTTTGTTAGAAATTTAAAAAGTTTAATTTTAAACAAATATTCTAAATCAGAAAGTTTAATTTTTAAAATCTTTGTTAGAAATTTAAAATATTTAATTTTAAACACATATTCTAAATCAGACTACAATAAATTTAATTTTTAAAATCTTTGTTAGAAATTTAAAATGTTTAATTTTTAAAATCTTTGTTAGAAATTTAAAAAGTTTAATTTTAAACAAATATTCTAAATCAGAAAGTTTAATTTTTAAAATCTTTGTTAGAAATTTAAAATATTTAATTTTAAACACATATTCTAAATCAGACTACAATAAATTTAATTTTTAAAATCTTTGTTAGAAATTTAAAATGTTTAATTTTTAAAATCTTTGTTAGAAATTTAAAATGTTTAATTTTTAAAATCTTTGTTAGAAATTTAAAAAGTTTAATTTTAAACACATATTCTAAATCAGACTTCAATAAATTTAATTTTTAAAATCTTTGTTAGAAATTTAAAATATTTAATTTTTAAAATCTTTGTTAGAAATTTAAAATATTTAATTTTTAAAATCTTTCTTAGAAATTAAAAAAGTTTAATTTTTAAATTCTTTGTTACAAATTTAAAAAGTTTAATTTTAAACAAATATTCTAAATCAGAAAGTTTAATTTTTAAAATCTTTGTTAGAAATTTAAAATGTTTAATATTTAAAATCTTTGTTAGAAATTTAAAATGTTTAATTTTTAAAATCTTTGTTAGAAATTTAAAAAGTTTAATTTTAAACAAATATTCTAAATCAGAAAGTTTAATTTTTAAAATCTTTGTTAGAAATTTAAAATATTTAATTTTAAACACATATTCTAAATCAGACTACAATAAATTTAATTTTTAAAATCTTTGTTAGAAATTTAAAATGTTTAATTTTTAAAATCTTTGTTAGAAATTTAAAAAGTTTAATTTTAAACAAATATTCTAAATCAGAAAGTTTAATTTTTAAAATCTTTGTTAGAAATTTAAAATATTTAATTTTTAAAATCTTTCTTAGAAATTAAAAAAGTTTAATTTTTAAATTCTTTGTTACAAATTTAAAAAGTTTAATTTTAAACAAATATTCTAAATCAGAAAGTTTAATTTTTAAAATCTTTGTTAGAAATTTAAAATGTTTAATTTTAAACACATATTCTAAATCAGACTACAATAAATTTAATTTTTAAAATCTTTGTTAGAAATTTAAAATGTTTAATATTTAAAATCTTTGTTAGAAATTTAAAATGTTTAATTTTTAAAATCTTTGTTAGAAATTTAAAAAGTTTAATTTTAAACAAATATTCTAAATCAGAAAGTTTAATTTTTAAAATCTTTGTTAGAAATTTAAAATATTTAATTTTAAACACATATTCTAAATCAGACTACAATAAATTTAATTTTTAAAATCTTTGTTAGAAATTTAAAATGTTTAATTTTTAAAATCTTTGTTAGAAATTTAAAAAGTTTAATTTTAAACAAATATTCTAAATCAGAAAGTTTAATTTTTAAAATCTTTGTTAGAAATTTAAAATATTTAATTTTAAACACATATTCTAAATCAGACTACAATAAATTTAATTTTTAAAATCTTTGTTAGAAATTTAAAATGTTTAATTTTTAAAATCTTTGTTAGAAATTTAAAATGTTTAATTTTTAAAATCTTTGTTAGAAATTTAAAAAGTTTAATTTTAAACACATATTCTAAATCAGACTTCAATAAATTTAATTTTTAAAATCTTTGTTAGAAATTTAAAATATTTAATTTTTAAAATCTTTGTTAGAAATTTAAAATATTTAATTTTTAAAATCTTTCTTAGAAATTAAAAAAGTTTAATTTTTAAATTCTTTGTTAGAAATTTAAAAAGTTTAATTTTAAACAAATATTCTAAATCAGAAAGTTTAATTTTTAAAATCTTTGTTAGAAATTTAAAATGTTTAATTTTAAACACATATTCTAAATCAGACTACAATAAATTTAATTTTTAAAATCTTTGTTAGAAATTTAAAATGTTTAATTTTTAAAATCTTTGTTAGAAATTTAAAATGTTTAATTTTTAAAACCTTTGTTAGAAATTTAAAAAGTTTAATTTTTAAAATCTTTGTTAGAAATTTAAAAAGTAATTTTTAAAATCTTTGTTAGAAATTTAAAATGTTTAATTTTAAACACATATTCTAAATCAGACTTCAATAAATTTAATTTTTAAAATCTCTGTTATAAATTTAAAAAGTTTAATTTTTAAAATCTTTGTTAGAAATTTAAAATGTTTAATTTTTAAAATCTTTGTTAGAAATTTAAAATGTTTAATTTTTAAAATCTTTGTTAGAAATTTAAAATGTTTAATTTTTAAAATCTTTGTTAGAAATTTAAAATCTTTGTTAGAAATTTAAAAATTTTAATTTTAAACAAATATTCTAAATCAGAAAGTTTAATTTTTAAAATCTTTGTTAGAAATTTAAAATGTTTAATTTTAAACACATATTCTAAATCAGACTACAATAAATTTAATTTTTAAAATCTTTGTTAGAAATTTAAAAAGTTTAATTTTAAACAAATATTCTAAATCAG
The DNA here is from genome assembly GCA_963680715.1 of Tetragnatha montana. Classification (NCBI taxonomy): domain Eukaryota; kingdom Metazoa; phylum Arthropoda; class Arachnida; order Araneae; family Tetragnathidae; genus Tetragnatha; species Tetragnatha montana. The sequence goes on along the minus strand of OY796675.1, from coordinate 60,619 downwards.
AAAGTTTAATTTTTAAAATCTCTGTTAGAAATTTAAAATATTTAATTTTAAACACATATTCTAAATCAGACTACAATAAATTTAATTTTTAAAATCTTTGTTAGAAATTTAAAATGTTTAATATTTAAAATCTTTGTTAGAAATTTAAAATGTTTAATTTTTAAAATCTTTGTTAGAAATTTAAAAAGTTTAATTTTAAACAAATATTCTAAATCAGAAAGTTTAATTTTTAAAATCTTTGTTAGAAATTTAAAATATTTAATTTTAAACACATATTCTAAATCAGACTACAATAAATTTAATTTTTAAAATCTTTGTTAGAAATTTAAAATGTTTAATTTTTAAAATCTTTGTTAGAAATTTAAAAAGTTTAATTTTAAACAAATATTCTAAATCAGAAAGTTTAATTTTTAAAATCTTTGTTAGAAATTTAAAATATTTAATTTTAAACACATATTCTAAATCAGACTACAATAAATTTAATTTTTAAAATCTTTGTTAGAAATTTAAAATGTTTAATTTTTAAAATCTTTGTTAGAAATTTAAAATGTTTAATTTTTAAAATCTTTGTTAGAAATTTAAAAAGTTTAATTTTAAACAAATATTCTAAATCAGACTTCAATAAATTTAATTTTTAAAATCTTTGTTAGAAATTTAAAATATTTAATTTTTAAAATCTTTGTTAGAAATTTAAAATATTTAATTTTTAAAATCTTTCTTAGAAATTAAAAAAGTTTAATTTTTAAATTCTTTGTTAGAAATTTAAAAAGTTTAATTTTAAACAAATATTCTAAATCAGAAAGTTTAATTTTTAAAATCTTTGTTAGAAATTTAAAATGTTTAATTTTAAACACATATTCTAAATCAGACTACAATAAATTTAATTTTTAAAATCTTTGTTAGAAATTTAAAATGTTTAATTTTTAAAATCTTTGTTAGAAATTTAAAATGTTTAATTTTTAAAACCTTTGTTAGAAATTTAAAAAGTTTAATTTTTAAAATCTTTGTTAGAAATTTAAAAAGTAATTTTTAAAATCTTTGTTAGAAATTTAAAATGTTTAATTTTAAACACATATTCTAAATCAGACTTCAATAAATTTAATTTTTAAAATCTCTGTTATAAATTTAAAAAGTTTAATTTTTAAAATCTTTGTTAGAAATTTAAAATGTTTAATTTTTAAAATCTTTGTTAGAAATTTAAAATGTTTAATTTTTAAAATCTTTGTTAGAAATTTAAAATGTTTAATTTTTAAAATCTTTGTTAGAAATTTAAAAATTTTAATTTTAAACAAATATTCTAAATCAGAAAGTTTAATTTTTAAAATCTTTGTTAGAAATTTAAAATGTTTAATTTTAAACACATATTCTAAATCAGACTACAATAAATTTAATTTTTAAAATCTTTGTTAGAAATTTAAAAAGTTTAATTTTAAACAAATATTCTAAATCAGAAAGTTTAATTTTTAAAATCTCTGTTAGAAATTTAAAATATTTAATTTTAAACACATATTCTAAATCAGACTACAATAAATTTAATTTTTAAAATCTTTGTTAGAAATTTAAAATGTTTAATTTTTAAAATCTTTGTTAGAAATTTAAAATATTTAATTTTTAAAATCTTTCTTAGAAATTAAAAAAGTTTAATTTTTAAATTCTTTGTTACAAATTTAAAAAGTTTAATTTTAAACAAATATTCTAAATCAGAAAGTTTAATTTTTAAAATCTTTGTTAGAAATTTAAAATGTTTAATTTTAAACACATATTCTAAATCAGACTACAATAAATTTAATTTTTAAAATCTTTGTTAGAAATTTAAAATGTTTAATATTTAAAATCTTTGTTAGAAATTTAAAATGTTTAATTTTTAAAATCTTTGTTAGAAATTTAAAAAGTTTAATTTTAAACAAATATTCTAAATCAGAAAGTTTAATTTTTAAAATCTTTGTTAGAAATTTAAAATATTTAATTTTAAACACATATTCTAAATCAGACTACAATAAATTTAATTTTTAAAATCTTTGTTAGAAATTTAAAATGTTTAATTTTTAAAATCTTTGTTAGAAATTTAAAAAGTTTAATTTTAAACAAATATTCTAAATCAGAAAGTTTAATTTTTAAAATCTTTGTTAGAAATTTAAAATATTTAATTTTAAACACATATTCTAAATCAGACTACACTAAATTTAATTTTTAAAATCTTTGTTAGAAATTTAAAATGTTTAATTTTTAAAATCTTTGTTAGAAATTTAAAATGTTTAATTTTTAAAATCTTTGTTAGAAATTTAAAAAGTTTAATTTTAAACACATATTCTAAATCAGACTTCAATAAATTTAATTTTTAAAATCTTTGTTAGAAATTTAAAATATTTAATTTTTAAAATCTTTGTTAGAAATTTAAAATATTTAATTTTTAAAATCTTTCTTAGAAATTAAAAAAGTTTAATTTTTAAATTCTTTGTTAGAAATTTAAAAAGTTTAATTTTAAACAAATATTCTAAATCAGAAAGTTTAATTTTTAAAATCTTTGTTAGAAATTTAAAATGTTTAATTTTAAACACATATTCTAAATCAGACTACAATAAATTTAATTTTTAAAATCTTTGTTAGAAATTTAAAATGTTTAATTTTTAAAATCTTTGTTAGAAATTTAAAATGTTTAATTTTTAAAACCTTTGTTAGAAATTTAAAAAGTTTAATTTTTAAAATCTTTGTTAGAAATTTAAAAAGTAATTTTTAAAATCTTTGTTAGAAATTTAAAATGTTTAATTTTAAACACATATTCTAAATCAGACTTCAATAAATTTAATTTTTAAAATCTCTGTTATAAATTTAAAAAGTTTAATTTTTAAAATCTTTGTTAGAAATTTAAAATGTTTAATTTTTAAAATCTTTGTTAGAAATTTAAAATGTTTAATTTTTAAAATCTTTGTTAGAAATTTAAAATGTTTAATTTTTAAAATCTTTGTTAGAAATTTAAAATCTTTGTTAGAAATTTAAAATCTTTGTTAGAAATTTAAAAATTTTAATTTTAAACAAATATTCTAAATCAGAAAGTTTAATTTTTAAAATCTTTGTTAGAAATTTAAAATGTTTAATTTTAAACACATATTCTAAATCAGACTACAATAAATTTAATTTTTAAAATCTTTGTTAGAAATTTAAAAAGTTTAATTTTAAACAAATATTCTAAATCAGAAAGTTTAATTTTTAAAATCTCTGTTAGAAATTTAAAATATTTAATTTTAAACACATATTCTAAATCAGACTACAATAAATTTAATTTTTAAAATCTTTGTTAGAAATTTAAAATGTTTAATATTTAAAATCTTTGTTAGAAATTTAAAATGTTTAATTTTTAAAATCTTTGTTAGAAATTTAAAAAGTTTAATTTTAAACAAATATTCTAAATCAGAAAGTTTAATTTTTAAAATCTTTGTTAGAAATTTAAAATATTTAATTTTAAACACATATTCTAAATCAGACTACAATAAATTTAATTTTTAAAATCTTTGTTAGAAATTTAAAATGTTTAATTTTTAAAATCTTTGTTAGAAATTTAAAAAGTTTAATTTTAAACAAATATTCTAAATCAGAAAGTTTAATTTTTAAAATCTTTGTTAGAAATTTAAAATATTTAATTTTAAACACATATTCTAAATCAGACTACAATAAATTTAATTTTTAAAATCTTTGTTAGAAATTTAAAATGTTTAATTTTTAAAATCTTTGTTAGAAATTTAAAATGTTTAATTTTTAAAATCTTTGTTAGAAATTTAAAAAGTTTAATTTTAAACACATATTCTAAATCAGACTTCAATAAATTTAATTTTTAAAATCTTTGTTAGAAATTTAAAATATTTAATTTTTAAAATCTTTGTTAGAAATTTAAAATATTTAATTTTTAAAATCTTTCTTAGAAATTAAAAAAGTTTAATTTTTAAATTCTTTGTTAGAAATTTAAAAAGTTTAATTTTAAACAAATATTCTAAATCAGAAAGTTTAATTTTTAAAATCTTTGTTAGAAATTTAAAATGTTTAATTTTAAACACATATTCTAAATCAGACTACAATAAATTTAATTTTTAAAATCTTTGTTAGAAATTTAAAATGTTTAATTTTTAAAATCTTTGTTAGAAATTTAAAATGTTTAATTTTTAAAACCTTTGTTAGAAATTTAAAAAGTTTAATTTTTAAAATCTTTGTTAGAAATTTAAAAAGTAATTTTTAAAATCTTTGTTAGAAATTTAAAATGTTTAATTTTAAACACATATTCTAAATCAGACTTCAATAAATTTAATTTTTAAAATCTCTGTTATAAATTTAAAAAGTTTAATTTTTAAAATCTTTGTTAGAAATTTAAAATGTTTAATTTTTAAAATCTTTGTTAGAAATTTAAAATGTTTAATTTTTAAAATCTTTGTTAGAAATTTAAAAATTTTAATTTTAAACAAATATTCTAAATCAGAAAGTTTAATTTTTAAAATCTTTGTTAGAAATTTAAAATGTTTAATTTTAAACACATATTCTAAATCAGACTACAATAAATTTAATTTTTAAAATCTTTGTTAGAAATTTAAAAAGTTTAATTTTAAACAAATATTCTAAATCAGAAAGTTTAATTTTTAAAATCTCTGTTAGAAATTTAAAATATTTAATTTTAAACACATATTCTAAATCAGACTACAATAAATTTAATTTTTAAAATCTTTGTTAGAAATTTAAAATGTTTAATTTTTAAAATCTTTGTTAGAAATTTAAAATGTTTAATTTTTAAAATCTTTGTTAGAAATTTAAAAAGTTTAATTTTAAACACATATTCTAAATCAGACTTCAATAAATTTAATTTTTAAAATCTCTGTTATAAATTTAAAATATTTAATTTTTAAAATCTTTGTTAGAAATTTAAAATTTTTAATTTTTAAAATCTTTGTTAGAAATTTAAAATGTTTAATTTTTAAAATCTTTGTTAGAAATTTAAAATATTTAATTTTAAACTCATATTCTAAATCTTACTAAAATAAATATATTTTTTAAAATCTTTGTTAGAAATTTAAAAAGTTTAATTTTAAACACATATTCTAAATCAGACTTCAATAAATTTAATTTTTAAAATCTCTGTTATAAATTTAAAAAGTTTAATTTTTAAAATCTTTGTTAGAAATTTAAAATGTTTAATTTTTAAAATCTTTGTTAGAAATTTAAAATGTTTAATTTTTAAAATCTTTGTTAGAAATTTAAAATGTTTAATTTTTAAAATCTTTGTTAGAAATTTAAAAAGTTTAATTTTAAACACATATTCTAAATCAGACTACAATAAATTTAATTTTTAAAATCTTTGTTAGCAATTTAAAAAGTTTAAATTTTAAATACATATTATAAATCAGACTACAATAAATTTAACTTTGATTTGATTTTTGATAAAATTAACTTTTTTTTTAACTTGTGGGCGATTTTACTTAAAATTACCAACAGATTTTAAAAATTCAACTTTTTAAATTTCTAACAAAGATTTAAAAATTAAATTTATTTTAATCTGATTTAGAAAATGTGTTTAAAATTAAACTTTTTAAATTTCTAACAAAGATTTTAAAAATTAAATTTATTTTTAGTCTGATTTAGAATATGTGTTTAAAATTAAACTTTTTAAATTTCTAACAAGGATTTTAAAAATTATATTTATTGTAGTCTGATTTAGAATATGTGTTTAAAATGAAACATTTTAAATTTCTAACAAAGATTTTAAAAATTAAACATTTTAAACTTCTATAAAGATTTTAAACATTAAATTTATTGTAGTCTGATTTAGAATATGTGATTAAAATTAAACTTTTTAAATTTCTAACAAAGATTTTAAAAATTAAATTTGTTGTAGTCTGATTTAGAATATGTGTTGAAATTAAACATTCTAAATTTGTAACAAAGATTTTAAAAATTAAACTTTTTAAATTTCTTACAAGGATTTTAAAAATTAAATTTTTAAAATTTCTAACAAAGATTTTTAAAATTAAATTTTTTAAATTTCTAACAAGGATTATAAAAAATAAACATTTTAAACTTCTAAAAAGATTTTAAACTTTAAATTTATTGTAGTCTGATTTAGAATATGTGTTTAAAATTAAACTTTTTAAATTTCTAACAAAGATTTTAAAAATTAAACATTTTAAATTTCTAACAAAGATTTTAAAAATTAAATTTCTAACAAAGATTTTAAAAATTAAACATTTTAAATTTCTAACAAAGATTTTAAAAATTAAATTTATTGAGTAAGATTTTGAATATGTGTTTAAAATTAAACTTTTCAAATTTCTAACGAAGATTTTAAAAATTAAATTTATTGTAGTAAGATTTAGAATATGTGTTAAAATTAAACATTTTAAATTTGTAACAAAGATTTTAAAAATTAAACTTTTTAAATTTCTAACAAAGATTTTAAAAATTAAACATTTTAAAACTTAAACTAAAAAAAATCTCACTTTTGTTTTGGAATCCATGGACCCCTTTACTCAATATAAAGGAAAATTGAGATGAAAAATAATCATTTCTAGTTTTTAAAATCCTTTGGTCACAATCTCCTCTGCAATATTCTAAGCTTTAAAAAAAACGCAAAAATTAATTTTACGAATCAAAAGCGTTTTGATGGTTTTGCGATTGTGTTGTGAGTAGAAATATTGTCTTGTTTAGATTCTAAACTTATTTTACAACACATTTCAGGATAGAACACTTTTCAAACACATTCGGATCAGATGTAAATTTCTTCTGCGCCAAGTGAGGCGATAAATTATTCTCCTTAGTGTACTTTGCTTATTACGGCAACCCTAAGTTCGAAAATCATTTTCTCCTCCATCACCTGCTCTTAGCTCATTAATTCAATGATTCGTGTTTGCAAGGAGCTGTTTATTTTATAAAAGGAGCCTGGTTCTTGTTACGAATGACTCTCTAACCTTCATTCAGTCAACATCAGCTTATTTTTTTTTTCTTTTATCGAGTGGGGTTCCGTATCATGTTCCGTATATAGGGTTTCTTTTTTTTACTCACTGTTTGAGTTGAAAGGGAAGAGCATTCTGAAATGTTATTTCTTTGCTCAACTGTCACTTCTCCATAACGATTCATTTTCGAATTCGTTAGTGGATGCGATGGTAATTGTGTGAGGAAAAAAAATTCGTCTTTGTACGCATTCATTTTCGTGAATGTTTTGACGATAAGCTAGGAAACGGAATATGAACTTTTCATATTGAGACTACAGAAGTGTTTTATCAGGGTTAAAGTGTGATTACTTAAGATATAAAAAAAAGTTTGACGATCGTTTAAAAGTGAATAAACATTTTAAATGTTCTTGAAACACAGCAATTAAATTCCACAGAACATATAGATAAGCTATTTTATAATTAAAGTCATTAAAAAATTAGTTCGCCAAAAAATTTTTTTAAATGTTTAGGAAATTCTTTAAAAAAAACTAAGCAAACAGTTTCAGTTCATCTTAAAACCATAAAAGTAATCTGAACTTTTAGCACTACTTTTCCTTCATTTACTTGAATAAGTTTTAAGTTTGAAAAAGTATTTAGTATCAAATAAGCTTGTCTGGCCTGTGGGATTAGCAAATCCGAAGGTTGCGCGATCGAGTCCAACCATGAGCAATAATTTTAATTGTTTTTTAATTTTTTGAGCGCACTGATTTTTTTATGTTTTGTTAGTGGAAAATGTTTCTTTCAACTTTAGAAATATCTTTATATAAAGAATAGCTTTTTTAGGTTACTCTGTTTTTTTTTTTTCTGTAGAATAAAATTTTTAAAAAAATTATTCGCATCATCTTGGAATAAAATTTTTAAGCTATTTTTTTTTAATTCAAGTAATATTGATGAACTACCTAATCATGCTTTAATAAATAACTAATATTCCTATAAGAATAAAATGAACGATCATTCAATAACGGAAAGTTTCACTTAAAAATCAGACGTTTCCTTAAATAATAACTTCCAATAAACTAAAATAGTAAAACAATAAACTAAAACTTCCAATAGACTAAATTTACCTCTTAGAATTTTTTTGAAATAAAATTAACTTCTTAATCGGCGTTTCAGCTCAAATTCGAAAGTTTTCAAAGGGGTCTATCGTTTTTAATATTTTTTCAAAGTGTAGGTTTTTTTTAATGAAATCTGAAGTTTAAAAGCTAATTTAAGTATTAAAAGTTTATTTTGAGGTTATTTTCATACTTTTTCCTCTTGTTCAACCTATTTACTATGAAATGGCACCAAAAATATGTCGGTTAGATGTGAATTTAAAGTCATTGTTTTTCGTAAAATCCTCATAATTTCAAAGTAATATGTACAGACATCAAAAATCATTTTCTCCAAAAAGACAATAAATAAAGTTAACACCTTAATAGTTGACATTTGAGCCAAAAGTAATTCTTTTAAGAGGTTGTCATGTTTGTAGTACTTTTAAAAAATCTATTATTTTAAAAAGTAAAATTCTGACTTTGAGAGCTAATCTGTGACTAATGAGCTTTGAAATGACACCAAAATTACGTGATTGGGATTTTTGGAAGCTTAGCTATAGCCCTTTTTAGACGCGCGGGCAAATCCAAGATGGCCGCCTATTTGAAAAATTCACGAAACTTCCAAACACCTTATCTCCGCCTCGAAAAAAAATTTCTGCCTAAATAAGTATTTCAGATTTGTCGGTAAAAGAAAAAAAAATCGGAGGACCTTGGTCGATTTCCCCTGGAAGGGTCCAGCTCCTATTACAATCCGTTGGTCTTGCGCAACGCAGCGCTTTTATTTTTCTCTTCCATGATATCGTTTGTTTGTTTTTTCCCAATCGCTCCTCCAGCGCCAAAGTCAAATTCTTTCACGTGTACCCATTCCTCGAGCACCACGTGGGTCTGGAAAACTTCATTCGGATGTGACCTTGCCTGGCTGATGTACTTTTCGAAGCTCTCTTGGAGTAGTAGTTCCCAAAAGTTCGGTGGCACTGTCCTTGAATTTAATCCGTTACAGCCTCCATCAGCGTTTTCGTATAAACAAAGCAAGTGTTCGAAGAGTAGTAGTTCCAAAACGTTTGGTGGCATACTGTCCTTGAATTTATCAATCCGTTGCAGCCTCCAGTGGTTTCGTATAAGCAAAGCAGGTGTTCGGGCGGCTATGCATTTTCTATTTTTCCGTTTTGGAAAACGTTCGCCTGATTATTAAGTGAAAGTATTTAGGGAGAGGATGAATTCATTGCATTAATTACTTCCTCGTCTTTGTTTTTATTAAAGTGCAGCTGCTATCGCGTTTCTGATCTTCGGGGCGAAAGGCAGGTGCGGTTTGTTTGGATTTCGCTAGAGGGAAGGAATGGAAATGGATTTGCGTTTGCTTTTTTTTTTCTCTTTTGCATATTTAGTGCGGGTTATAGGGATTACGCTAATAACGCCTGATTTTTTTTGACACTGTTATATACGTAGATTTCCGTTGGTAGGGCAATTCCTTGCAAATGATTAAAGGACTTATTACATCTGAAGCACATAATTCCTTGATTTGGGCATGCATCTGACTTATGAGAAGGAATCCACAATTATAAAACGAAGTTATTATTCCCACGACAGTTGAAGCATGCGCAGTTAATAGGAGTTTCTTATTGCGTGTTTTATTTATTTATTTTTATTTATTTATTTATTTATTTTACTGTCAAACAGAAAAATATCCAATTAAATGACAGTACAAAGGACAATATAATACAGTATAAAGGACAATATACACAATACATACAACATAAAAAGACAAACATTTAAATAGAACTAAGCATATTTAGAAATAATAATGGATTTAAAAAAAGAGAATTTATGAAAAAATAAATCACAATCTGGTAAAGTATTTAAAAAATTTATGAACTCTACCATGGGTTGATGTTTTAAGTAATTTTTCGTAAATAGAGGAGCTTTAAATACAAATTTAGTACGTGAGTTGTATATGGGAACATGAAAATTAAATTCTTGAAGTAAAACAGGACAATCAATTTTGTTATTAAAGAGGTTATAAAAAAAATTAAAAAGGGATATTGTTCTATTGCATTCTAAAGTGCATAAATTAAAATTCTGCCTGGCAAAAGCGTTTGATGGATATTCAGTATTATTTGATTTGTAATGAATATAGCGTAGAAATCTGTTTTGAATTTTTTCAATAGCATACTTGAGATTATTCGTAGAAGGATTCCAAATGACACAATTGTATTCAAGCATAGAACGAATTAAAGTATTAAATAGACAAATAAGTACAGACACATTATAAAATTGCATAGTAGTTCTTTTGAGCAAACCCAATTTTTTGTGAGCGTTTTTGGATATTTGAAGGATATGTAAATTAAAACTGAAATCACTATCATAAATAATACCCAGATCTTTGATGCTATTTTTCCGAATGAGAGGCTTATTATCAAGTTATGTTATTTATAAATCCTGGCATCAGCACCGATGGCCTAGTGGTAGAGTGAGCGTCTAGTAACCTAATTGTCCACGGAAGAAATTGAAATCATTTCAGAGAGTGAAGATATTTTTTAAAAAATCTTGCTGTTTCAAAACTAGGACACCTACACGACATTCATGAAAATCTAGATTTCAATTAGGCTGGGTGCGCACGAGTGACTAAAGTCACGGCGACCAGGATTACTAGTATCAAAAATATCACTAGAAAACAATAGAGCATTTTCAATCACATGACTTTACCTAACAACGGCCTTAGCAACGTTGTATTTATCCTCCAGTGATGTCATGTGCGAATGCTGCTATTGGATACTTCTATGTCCCGCCCCTAACAACAGCCTTAGCAACGTTGTTTTTGTCTTTGTCACCGTGACAAAAGTCGCCCGTGCGCGCTTGTCCTTAGGGAACATGTTTTTGGAAAACAAGACGCCAAAATTTAAGTTTTTAAAATGTTTTAGATTATATGGGATTTTTTAAAAATAGAAGAATAGATAGTAAATATTTGCAGTATAGTTTAGCTGATTTGTGGATCAGTAAACTTTTCAATTCTCAGTTGTATAGCCAAAAATAATTTTTTGGCGTACTCTTACCCTCCTTTTCTTTACAAATGTGTTCTGGCTCTTGATAGTGTTTCATACACTTTCGTGATTGAAATCATATTAAAACCCTTTTTTAAGTTGTCGGTTTTTTGGGAAGAATAAGATTACATAACCCGGGTGCTTAAAGTATGTTTTAAACACTTTTAGGGATCTGTTGTTTACAATGATTGTTTTTATGTTTTAGGAATCGAGCGCTGAACTCCCAATCGGAAGATGTTGTGGAATGCAACCAAGAAGAATGTATTTTGGATTTTTGTCATGGATGTATTTGTGTTGTGTGTCAATTTTTTTTTACAATAAAATTTTTTTTTCATTATAAAACCTTGTCTTACTTAATAATTCAGGGATCCCATGGACTTTATAAAAGCTGTTTTATGATTAACAATTGAGAATTGATTTTACAAAAATTTCCTACTAAAATTAAACTTTAATTATCCATCCATAAATTGTAATTACTCTCCAATTCAAAAGCTACGTTAATTATGCGAAAAAACAACTCCTTCACCTGCTTTCAAGGCCGTCCGGTCGTTTTCATCCAGAATGCCAGATAGCGAATAACAACGCCCCTTCCATGGGCGGGTGGATTTGATTATACGGCTGATCAGCCAATTACGTGATCGAATTAGTTGGGCGGTGGTGCTGGCTTCCCAGAGAACAATATCGAATCTCTTTCTTCCCAGTTTCTTGGTCCGCCTCTGTTTTTTTTTTTTTTTTTTTAACTATAAATTACTGAAACAAGTAAGCCTTTGAAAAGGCAACTATAGAAGGTGTATTAAGAAGTCTAGGCCAAATTCTGTACAGTTAATTGTTGTAATAGCAAAATAATAACTATTCGGACCAATTTTAAGCTCTAACATTCTTCGCATTCCAGGCAAAAAGTTCATGGTCACGTTAAAAAAGTGACGCGTTTTTCGCGCGCCCTTGGCTCGAAAAAGGCACGGGGGGGAAGAACCCGGCGCCTACGGCGCCGGAAGCAAATTTTCGGGGACTCAAGGTCATGACATAAAAGTTCAAGGTCACGTTAAAAAAGTGACGCGTTTTTCGCGCGCCTTTGGCTCGAAAAAGGCACGGGGGGGAAGAACCCGGCGCCGGAAGCAAATTTTCGGGGACTCAAGGTCATGACATAAAAGTTCAAGGTCACGTTAAAAAAGTGACGCGTTTTTCGCGCGCCTTTGGCTCGAAAAAGGCACGGGGGGGAAGAACCCGGCGCCTACGGCGCCGGAAGCAAATTTTCGGGGACTCAAGGTCATGACATAAAAGTTCAAGGTCACGTTAAAAAAGTGACGCGTTTTTCGCGCGCCCTTGGCTCGAAAAAGGCACGGGGGGGGAGAACCCGGCGCCTACGGCGCCGGGAATTTTTTTTTACGGACCTTCAGATCTTACGTTTCCTGCGTTCTCGTGTCGTCTAAATGGGCCGCATGTGTGTATAGTGCCCTCGTGTTTAGTGGGATATGGGCGTCGAGAGCGCGTTCCGCGCTCCCAGCGACGCCCATATCCCACTAAACACGAGGGCACTATACACACATGCGGCCCATTTAGACGGCACTATCATTTCCTTATACTGTATCAGTAAGAATTTTGATGACTGCCGGCACGTTCGTGTGTTTATGTAGCGACTCCACCCCCGTACAAACACTCATGCAGGCACGCCATGTATGCTTCTGCACACACTTTATGGGCGTGACGATGGTACGACGTCACCAGGGCGCGAGACCTCCCTAGATTGCTACAGGTCAGTCTCTTGCATATGCAGGGGCGTATTTATAGGGGGGACCCCCCTTACATACGCGCTGAAAACGTTGCGTATAAGGGGGGAGGGTAACTCCCCCCTTACAAGGGGGGGAAACCCCCCCTTATTTGAATTGCGAAATTCAAATACGGGGGGGGCGGTTGATAAAAATTCCCCCCTTCGATATTTGAACTGAGTATTCTCCCCCCCCCCTATACATTCTGACCATGTGTACCAATGCGGGTTGTGTACCAATTTTAAATTATTTCAAAAAAGGCACGGGTTTTTCGATGCTGGTTTCTGCAATGAAGACCCACATACTGAATTTTGAAGTCAACTTGTCGGTAATTTTAGGTGTAACCGACCTTTCAAGGTCCGTGTTCCGCAAGTGCGTTAATCATGGAAAAATGCGTCTTAAAGAATTTTCACTGTGTCGGTGACCTTTCACCTTTCAACAGTGATGGAATGTCTTGCATAATCTGGAATTTGAAAAAATTGGGATAAAAATCCAGTCCTCGACGGCCGTGCGTTCTTTTCCGAGAAATGACCGTATTTCGCGTTTTAAACGCAATTAAAAATAAAGTATCGTTTTTTAGGTGATTAAATCTCAAAATAGACACCTATAAGTGGATCTTATGCAATTTTTGTGAAAATAGAATCGGTAATATAGATAGCGATTCGAGTTTGAAAAAAACTTCGGAATTCGACCCAGAAACACGACTCCGAATAAAGCAAATAACCCCTTAATAAACCAAATTATATTTTTTTCGAAATTTTTTTAAGACAATGTAAGGTTACGGCAAGGTTTTTCCAGAATTACGGGTTGCAATGGCAATTTTTACGTCACCCAGGAATTTCGGGAACCGAAATGGAACTTACTGACACTGATAGGAAAACACTCCGTTTTATGGAGGAGAGAGAAAGTTCGAAATTTTAAAATGATCGAACTTACAAACCTGTGTCCTACATCGTTGGAAAGATCACTTTTAGCAGATTACGAATAAAGAAATCATTAAGGGGTTTTTCCAAAATTTCGGGATGTATTACTGGAAAACGAAAAACACAAAACTAGGAATTAATCTTTCAGTTTTATCAGAAATGGTCTGAAATTTTAATATGTTGCTCCTAAAAAAATTTTCGTTCGAACAATATAAGGCACTAGGGGTTTTCTCCAAAATTTAGGAAAGACACATTTTAAATTTCAAACGACCGTGGTTCCTCTACCTTTACAGTCAAGATGGTGCCGTAACACGATTCTGATACAGAGTTTTACGAGGTTTAAGAATCCGGTAAAAGCTAAGCTCTAACACGTGTTGTTCCGGAGAAATCCCGCGAAAACACGTTTCTCAACGGAAAAGTCCCATTTTAATTTTTATACAACACCCTAGTGAGTCACGGCTTTCGAAACGGAACAAAATATAGTGTCTGGAATACCAAACCAATGAGTCATGTTCCTCCTAGATCTGGAGCAAAAGACTGTGGAAGTTGGACACGTGTCTGCCAGAGATTTCCCGCCTAAAAAGCCCGCGTAATCGTTTACTCGGATTCTCTTGCAAAATACCGAACGCAGACCGGTTAAATTGCATATTTTTCTAAAAGCAGGCTTCAAGCCAGACCGGAAACTTGTCTTTGCTAAGCTCCCAGACAATTATTTCAGAAGAAATAAAAAAAAAAAATCCAGAATCGTTTTTTTTAATTTGTGACCGGCCCCCTAAGCGAGAATGCAAACTATTAACTAAACACAATTTTTAAATAAGTGGTAGAGTCATTCATACCTAAGAATAAGCGGTTTTTGTCTGTTGCTAAGGACTTTGTCTAGTGCACGTGTACCGAAACGGGGCTTCAAATCTCTGCAGGGGCTGAACCAAGGGGCGCAATGGAATGACAAAGGTATTGTTTTAAAGGTAATTTTTCAGACTACCACAGATTTCAAATTCAGATATCTGACTCTTAAATTGTGGGCGTGGCGAAGCTTCAACCATCTACCGAGAGTAAATTTATAGACGACCCCTTTCTTCCAAAGATGATTGACAGGAACGGTTATCTGCATTCCGCTGGTTCTGTGCCAGAGTGATTTCATTTGGAACTGGAAAGTATTGCTAAGGAGGGAACGACAGGAGTTTCTTTTTCTACTTCCGAAGCGGGAGGGAATTTCAATATCGAGTTTTAATTAGTTAATTTAATTTAAGCTAATTATAGCTCACCTGGGGGTCTCATAAACACACCGACGTTGTACATAGAAGCGTCGCGGCGAGATAGTTAAGAAAATACGAACTACCAGATTTTTCGATCAGGAATTCGGAGGTTATATTTTACCTGTTAAGCCTAGAACCGGAAGTCAGATATAATTGGCTAACTAACGAGTTTCAGGCCGATTTCGAGGGATGTGTGCAAGCACCTCGTAGAGACGAATTCAAAATTTTATTTAAACCGGAAATAGAAGAAATGGGTATGTTTTCATGTCATATGTCATATTCAAAGTCCCATTTCGTAAATTTGCTACTAAATACCGGAAATTATGCATTTCTTTTCCAGGATAAACCGTAATTCCACGAACAATTCCCGAAAATCTCGAGCTGGAAAATTCTTAGTTTCGAAAGGCCAACCTTGAACCGCTTTCCGAATTTTGGAGAAGAGAGAAAGTTCGAAATTTGAAAATGTTCGATTTTACCATCAAGTGTCTTACATTGTTGGAAAGATAATTTTAAGCAGATTAAGAATATGTAAGTCATTAAGAAGGTTTTCCCATATTTCGCGATTAAATATAGGAAACGAAAAACACAAAACTGGGAATTAATCCTTCAGTTTTATCAGAAATGGTCTGAAATTTTAATATGTTGCTCCCTAAAAAATTACCGTTCCAACTATGTATAGCTCTAGTGGGGGATCTAGAAATTTAGAAACGTCCAGTGCACATGCACTGGACAAATTTATTTAAAAATAGTCCCAGGTTTTTCGATGCTGGTTTCTGGAATGAAGACCCACTTATTGAATATTGAAGTCAACGTGTCGGTAATTTTAGGTGTAAGCGACCTTTCCAGGTCCTTGTTCCCCATGTGCGTTAATCATGGAAAAAGGCGTCTTAAAGCATTTTCACCGTGTCGGTGAGCTTTCACCCTTAAACAGTAATGGAATATCTTGCGGAATCTGTAATTTGAAGAAATTGGGAACAAAATCCAGTGCTCGGCGGCCGTGCGTTCTTTTCCGAGAAATGACCGTATTTTGCGTTTTAAACGCAATTAAAAATAAAGTATCGTTTTTTAGGTGATTAAATCTCAAAATAGACACCTATAAGTGGATCTTATGCAATTTTTGTGAAAATAGAATCGGTAATATAGATAGCGATTCGAGTTTGAAAAAAACTTCGGAATTCGACCCAGAAACACGACTCCGAATAAAGCAAATAACCCCTTATTAAACAAAATTATATTTTTTTCGAAATTTTTTTACGACAATGTAAGGTTATGGCAAGGTTTTTCCAGACTTACGGGTTGCAATGGCGATTTTTACGTCACCCAGGAATTTCGGGAACCGAAATGGAACTTACTGACACCGATAGGAAAACACTCCGTTGTATGGAGGAGAGAGAGAAAGTTCGAAATTTTAAAATGATCGAACTTACAAACCAATGTCCTACATCGTTGGAAAGAAAATTTTAAGCAGATAACGAATATGTATCATTAAGGGGTTTTTCTCAAATTTCGGGATGTATTACAGGAAAACGATAAAACCAAAACTAGGAATTAATCGTTCAGTTTTATCAGAAATGGTCTGATATTTTAATATGTTGCTCCCGCAAAAATTTCCGTTCGAACAATATAAGGCACTAGGAGTTTTCTCTAAATTTAGGAAAGTCCAGTGCACATGCACAGGATAAATTTTGAATTTCAAACGACCGTGGCTCCACTACCTTAACAGTCAAGATGGTGCCGTAACACGATTCTGATACATATTTTTACGAGGTTTAAGAATCCGGTGAAAGCTAAGCTCTAACACGTGTAGTTCTGGAGAAATAACGTGAAAACACTCTTCTCAACGGAAAAGTCTTATATCAATTTTTATACATCCCCTTAGTGAGTCATTGCGTTTGAAACGGAACGAAAGATAGTGTCTGGAATACCAAACCGATGAGTCATGTTCTTTTTAGATATGGAGCAAAAGACTGTCGAAGTTGGACACGTGTCAGCCCTAATTTTCCCGCCTAAAAAGCCCGCGCAATCGTTTACTGGGAGTATTTTTATAAATACCGGTTGCAGACCATTAAATTTGCATACTATGTGAAAGTCCGCTTCGAGCCCAACCGGAAACTTGTCTTTGCTTAACTCCCAGACGATTATTTCAGAAGAAATTAAAAAAAAAAAAAATCCAGAATTGTTTTTTTTTAATTTTTGACTAGCCCCCTAAGCTAGAATGCAAACTATCAACTAAAAACATACGTTAAATAAGTTGTAGAGTCATTCATACCTAAGAAAAAGCGGTTTTTATCAGTTGCTAAGGCCTTTGTCCAGGGGCGTCATTTCAGTTTTTGGTTGGGGGGGGGGCAAGGATTTTTTTTAAGTGGGGCTGAGCCACGCCGTAACCAGACTTGTTTTTTTTTTTGGGGGGGGGTGACTCAACATCATAAGTTCTAAGTAAAAATGGGGGGTCTGGGGGTCACCCCCATAAAATTTTTTAAATTTGCTTCATTTTTACAACATTTAAGTTACATCCGAAGAGAACAGCCCCTTGTAAACCACATAATTTCTGGAGAAAAAAGTTACAAATAAACGTCAAAGTTTTAAGCAGGGGAGCCGGAGGTCCTCTCTCAGAATTTTTTTTGAAAATTACCCTTTAAACTAGGGTTTTATCTCCCTTGCAACCTCGTTGGGGAGCACCCAGAGGGAACTGCTTGTTGTGAGTGGCAGAATTTTCAAGTAAAATATACTGTATAACATAATATATATTTAAAAATTTTAAAGGGGGGTCTGGGGGTCCTCCTCCAGAAAAGTTTTTGAAATTTGCCTCTTTAAAGTAGTGTTTCAGCTCATTTTGAGGTCCTTTGGGTTACATTCAAAAAGAACAGTTCCTTGTAAAGCATAGAATTTTCTAGGGGAAAAAAAGTTATAAATAAACGTAAAATTTTCAAGGGGGGGCGGAGATCCTCCCCCAGTAAAAATTTTTGAAAATTCCTAGGCTAGGGGCTTCAAACTCTTTGGTTCCCAAAGGGAACTGCTTCTTGTAAGCGGCAGAATTTTCAAGGGAGACAAATTGTATAACAGACATCAAAGGTCAGGAGGGGGATTGGGGGTTCTCCCCCAGAAAATTTTGAAATTAGACCCTCAAAAGTAGTGCTTTAACTGCTTTTGGGATGTTTTGAGTTAATTCTGTTGCTCCTTGTGGAAGATACAAAATTTTCCAGGGACTCTCAGCAATTTTTCACTTAAGAGTGGAAACCTTGGGGGGGGCAATTGCCCCCCCCTGCCCCCCCTAAATGACGCCCATGCCTTTGTCTGGTGCACGTGTACCGAAACGGGGCTTGAAATCTCTGCAGGGGCTGAACCACGGGGCGCAATGGCATGACAAGACTATTGTTTTAAAGGTTATTTTTAAGACTACCACAGATTTCAAATTCAGATCTCTGACTTTTAAATTGTGGTCTGGGCGAAGCTAAAACCATCTACAGTTAGTAAATTTATAGGCGAACGGTTCACTGCATTCCGCTGGATCCTTGCCAGAGCGACATTTTTAAAAAGTAAACCTACCGCGGACCGATTTTTAATATGCTATTATTGAGGCGATTCCTAGGTTAATACCGTTGACAAACAAAGGGTTGAAAATTTTTACCGGTGAAGTCATAGATAGCCTGGACTAAAACTTAAATTAAATTTAGCATATTATGGTGCACTGGTCGTTTTTAAATTAATCAACCACCCCCAAAATGATTCGAATGGTGATTTTCGTGTGAGAAAAATACTAAAATTTCAGAAACGAAAGTGCAAAAAACCCTTGGCGAAATCCCGCAATTTGGACCCTCCCCCCCTTTAATACAATACACGGTTGAATTTGGTATTTTAAGAGGCCATTTATTAATTACGTAAGGATGATTTTGGCAATTTTTGACCCCCTCTACCCCTATGTAAGGGTACGTAAGATTTTTCAAACCCGCCCCCCCCTATTCTTACGTAAGATACCATTTCGTTTTTCAAAATAATAAAATGTTAGAAAAGGATCAGTTACACTAAAACTCTCAGTTTGACGTAAATCAAAGATTTTTATTTTTTCAACAGATAATTATAATATTCTTTTCTGGGGATATTCAATAGCAATTTGATTAGAATAATTAGAATTTGTTTACATTAACTTGGAAAATCTTACGTAAGAATAGATTTGACCCCCCCCCCCACCCCCCAAGTAAGGGTATGTAGAGATTTTTCCAACCCCCCCTCCCTCTCGGGACCCTTACGTAATTAATAAATGGCCTCTAACTACAACATCATATTCAAATCTCAGAGCTCTGGCACCCTGGAGGAAATTGACCTCCAAAATTAACATTCTTCTTTTTTTGAATAAATAAACCGATTAGCAGTAAAAATTTAATTCTCGAATTTCAGAACTTCCTTTGTTTAAAAAAAATTCCTTCATTTTAAATAACAAATTAATTTTTCAAATCACGGATTCCTATCCTTCCTAAGATGGACACAAAATATACTTGAAAATTTCCCTTTCAATAACGTTTCTGCAATAAATTGCATCTTCAAATTCTTAATATCAATGAAGGTTTCGTAAATGATATGAAATTTTAAAACGAATCAAAGTTCATAGATGGCACCACTAACCAAGAACTGACTCTCTGCTCTCATTGTAAGCAAAGGAGCAACCTCCCTCTTAGATTTGGCAACATTTCGCTCGGTTGGCGTTACAAGATTTCGCCAACCTTCAGGAACAACCAAACGCATTTGGGAAACCAGCGGAGCAAACGCGCGCCAAGCCCAAAACCGCCAAGTCTCGCCAACTAATTATTCTCGACATCGGTCACTAAAATTGCGATATCTCCCTTAAATTCTCGTTAAAATGAATCGAAAGTGGCTCAAATCGCATCAGAAGAGTATGTTCTATCGAATATGAAGTGTTTTTTCTACGAATTTTTCTAGCAACGGTGTGAAAATCCACTCTAAAACCGTTCCTTCCGAAATCCACGTCCTTTGAAATCAACCGCTTCAGCCCGCGATTCGAGCTCTCCCATTCGCCTATCGCAACTGTCAATCTTTAAGACACACCCTAAAAAATAGGCGGAGCTAAAAGGGTCTCCAGTTCATTGGTTCAAAGCTCGACCAGTGAAGTTCTCGGACGAATGAATCGAAGGGCTCAGGTCTCCAATGATAAATAGACTTTGTTTCCTGAATTAACTTATTCTCTACATACAGCGGAACACGTGGCGGGGGAACTCTCTTTACGTAAAAACTATTGGATCGAATAGTGTGAAATTTTAAACAATCGAAGATGAATGTTTGAAGATCGTTTTGGTATAACACCATAATCAATTTGATAGTTATTTCGTGGGTCGTTATATGTCGTAGTGAGTGGGAATTCAAAAAATCAGCCCCATAATAATGTAAATTTGCAACCATATATTCTAATGTGAGGATTTTGCAAATCGTGCGAGATCGTTGCGGTACACTTGCACTAGACAAAGGCCTTAGCAATAGTTTAAGACCGCTTTTTCTTACTTTTGATTCACCTGATTACTTATTTATCAACTGTTTTTACTTAATAGTTTGCATTCTCGACTAAGGGCGGTCCCAAATAAAAAACGAAATATCCCGTTTTTTTTCGGATTCTACCGACATAATCGTCCGGGAGCTTAGAAAAGAGAAGTTTCCGGTCTGGCTTGTGAAGCCTGCTTTTAGAAAAATATGCAATTTAACCGGTCTGCGTTCGGTATTTTGCAAGAGAATCCGAGTAAACGATTACGCGGGCTTTTTAGGCGGGAAATCTCTGGCAGACACGTGTCCAACTTCCACAGTCTTTTGCTCCAGATCTAGGAGGAACATGACTCATTGGTTTGGTATTCCAGACACTATATTTTGTTCCGTTTCGAAAGCCGTGACTCACTAGGGTGTTGTATAAAAATTAAAATGGGACTTTTCCGTTGAGAAACGTGTTTTCGCGGGATTTCTCCGGAACAACACGGGTTAGAGCTTAGCTTTTACCGGATTCTTAAACCTCGTAAAACTCTGTATCATAATCGTGTTACGGCACCATCTTGACTGTAAAGGTAGAGGAACCACGGTCGTTTGAAATTTAAAATGTGTCTTTCCTAAATTTTGGAGAAAACCCCTAGTGCCTTATATTGTTCGAACGAAAATTTTTTTTAGGAGCAACATATTAAAATTTCAGACCATTTCTGATAAAACTGAAAGATTAATTCCTAGTTTTGTGTTTTTCGTTTTCCAGTAATACATCCCGAAATTTTGGAAAAACCCCTTAATGATTTCTTTATTCGTAATCTGCTAAAACTGATCTTTCCAACGATGTAGGACACTCGTTTGTAAGTTCGATCATTTAAAATTTCGAACTTTCTCTCTCCTCCATACAACGGAGTGTTTTCCTATCAGTGTCAGTAAGTTCCATTTCGGTTCCCGAAATTCCTGGGTGACGTAAAAATCGCCATTGCAACCCGTAAGTCTGGAAAAACCTTGCCGTAACCTTACATTGTCGTAAAAAAATTTCGAAAAAAATATAATTTTGTTTAATAAGGGGTTATTTGCTTTATTCGGAGTCGTGTTTCTGGGTCGAATTCCGAAGTTTTTTTCAAACTCGAATCGCTATCTATATTACCGATTCTATTTTCACAAAAATTGCATAAGATCCACTTATAGGTGTCTATTTTGAGATTTAATCACCTAAAAAACGATACTTTATTTTTAATTGCGTTTAAAACGCAAAATACGGTCATTTCTCGGAAAAGAACGCACGGCCGCCGAGCACTGGATTTTGTTCCCAATTTCTTCAAATTACAGATTCCGCAAGATATTCCATCACTGTTTAAGGGTGAAAGCTCACCGACACGGTGAAAATGCTTTAAGACGCCTTTTTCCATGATTAACGCACATGGGGAACAAGGACCTGGAAAGGTCGCTTACACCTAAAATTACCGACACGTTGACTTCAATATTCAATAAGTGGGTCTTCATTCCAGAAACCAGCATCGAAAAACCTGGGACTATTTTTAAATAAATTTGTCCAGTGCATGTGCACTGGACGTTTCTAAATTTCTAGATCCCCCACTAGAGCTATACATAGTTGGAACGGTAATTTTTTAGGAAGCAACATATTAAAATTTCGGACCATTTCTGATAAAACTGAAGGATTAATTCCCAGTTTTGTGTTTTTCGTTTCCTATATTTAATCGCGAAATATGGGAAAACCTTCTTAATGACTTACATATTCTTAATCTGCTTAAAATTATCTTTCCAACAATGTAAGACACTTGATGGTAAAATCGAACATTTTCAAATTTCGAACTTTCTCTCTTCTCCAAAATTCGGAAAGCGGTTCAAGGTTGGCCTTTCGAAACTAAGAATTTTCCAGCTCGAGATTTTCGGGAATTGTTCGTGGAATTACGGTTTATCCTGGAAAAGAAATGCATAATTTCCGGTATTTAGTAGCAAATTTACGAAATGGGACTTTGAATATGACATATGACATGAAAACATACCCATTTCTTCTATTTCCGGTTTAAATAAAATTTTGAATTCGTCTCTACGAGGTGCTTGCACACATCCCTCGAAATCGGCCTGAAACTCGTTAGTTAGCCAATTATATCTGACTTCCGGTTCTAGGCTTAACAGGTAAAATATAACCTCCGAATTCCTGATCGAAAAATCTGGAAGTTCGTATTTTCTTAACTATCTCGCCGCGACGCTTCTATGTACAACGTCGGTGTGTTTATGAGACCCCCAGGTGAGCTATAATTAGCTTAAATTAAATTAACTAATTAAAACTCGATATTGAAATTCCCTCCCGCTTCGAAAGTAGAAAAAGAAACTCCTGTCGTTCCCTCCTTAGTTAGCAATACCTCCGAGTTCCAAATGAAATCACTCTGGCACACAACCAGCGGAATGCAGATAACCGTTCCTGTCAATCATCTTTGGGAGAAAGGGGTCATCTATAAATTTACTCTCGGTAGATAGTTTTAGCATAGCCCCGCCCATAATTTAAAAGTCAGAGATCTGAATTTGAAATTTGTGGTAGTCTTGAAAATTAGCTTTAAAACAATACCCTTTTCATTCCATTGCGCCCCGTGGTTCAGCCCCTGCAGAGACTTGAAGCCCCGTTTCGGTACACGAGCACTAGACAAAGGCCTCAGCAACAGACAAAAACCGCTTTTTCTTAGGTATGAATGACTATACCACTTATTTAAAGATTGTTTTTACATAATAGTTTGCATTCTAGCTTAGGGGGGTTGTCAAAAATTAAAAAAAAACACGATTCTGGAATTTTTTTTTATTTCTTCTGAAATAATCTTCTGGGAGCCTAGCAACGACAAGTTTCTGGTCGAGCTACAAGCGGAGTTTTAGATAACATGCAAATTTAGTGGTGCAACCTGTACTTATAAAAAAAATCCAAGTAAACGGTTGCGCGGGCTTTTTAGGCGGGAAAATTCGGGCTGACACGTGTCGAACTTTGATGCTTGGTTTCTCCGGAAGTAGGAGGAGCACGACTTGGCGGTTTGGTATTTGGGAAACTTTTTTTCATTCCAGTTCCAGTGGTGAACTCACTAAGGGAATTGTATAACAATTGAAATACGACTTTTCCGTTGGGAAATGTGTTTTCGCGGGATTCCTCCGGAAATACACGTGTTAGAGCTTAGCTTTCACCGGATTCTTGAACCTCGTAAAAATCTGTATCGGTATTGTCTAACGGTGCCATCTTGACTGTAAAGGTAGGGGAACCGCTGTTGTTAAAGTTTAAAATTTATCGAGTGCATGTGCACTGGTAGTTTCTAAATTTGGAGAAAATCCCTAGTGCCTTATATGGTTCGAACGGAATTTTTTGTGGGAGCAACAATACTGTTCATTAAGTTACGCTTTTCTTAGGTTTTAAATTACAAGCTAAAAATGAAAGATTTCTTTTGTAGAAACCGCAATTCAAACTTCACCCCTCAGCAAATACCACCGTTTTAAAGGGAAAAGGCTACCGATTAATAGTTTAGTTAGCTTTTAATAATCCTTAAAATAAAGAGACCGCTATGAAAGATTTAAAGTACGCCGCAACGGAGAAGGGAACCACCCGCCAGTCCACCGAGAGGAGAAAGAATGATCGTACCGGTGAAATTACGTCCCTACATTACGGTTTTTAAACGATTGCGCTTCGAGTAGGGATGTCACAATTCCTTTGAATCTTGCATTCGATTCCGCGGAATCGAATGCAAGATTCAAAGGAATTGTGACATCCCTACTCGAAGCGCAATCGTTTAAAAACCGTAATGTAGGGACGTAATTTCACCGGTACGATCATTCTTTCTCCTCTCGGTGGACTGGCGGGTGGTTCCCTTCTCCGTTGCGGCGTACTTTAAATCTTTCATAGCGGTCTCTTTATTTTAAGGATTATTAAAAGCTAACTAAACTATTAATCGGTAGCCTTTTCCCTTTAAAACGGTGGTATTTGCTGAGGGGTGAAGTTTGAATTGCGGTTTCTACAAAAGAAATCTTTCACTTTTAGCTTGTAATTTAAAACCTAAGAAAAGCGTAACGAAACAAAAGGTATTCTCTGAAAGAAGACCCGAATTCGTATCCGAAAACGTTTACTGCTTGTCAATATCTCAATTACAATTTAAACGGCAGCCGTTCAAAGTTTAAAGTTAACAAACGGCTACTCGAAATATTTGATCCTTCCCTTAGTGCAGTAAACCGTTCGAATCGCATTTTCAGGGTGTACACGTACTATAGTTTCAAAACTTTAGTCACGCTCTTTGCCCTCTCCCTAATTAATCCCTGGAACCGTGGGGGGTGTCTTTCGGTGGGTCTTTAAGTCCCCTTCAAGGACTGCTAGAGTGACCCCCCTCGGGAAATGGAACACCGAAAATAGGAGCACCAGTACGAAGATGTCATAGACTTTTTTTCCGACGGTGATTTCTCCCTCCCTAATTAATCCCTGGAACCGTGGGGGGTGTCTTTCGGTAGGTCTTTAAGTCCCCTTCAAGGACTGCTAGAGTGATCCCCCTCGAGAAATGGAACACCGAAAATAGGAGCACCAGTACGAAGATGTCATAGACTTTTTTCCGACGGTGATTTCTCCCTCCCTAATTAATCCCTGGAACCGTGGGGGGTGTCTTTCGAAGGGTCTTTAAGTCCCCTTCAAGGACTGCTAGAGTGATCCCCCTCGAGAAATGGAACACCGAAAATAGGAGCACCAGTACGAAGATGTCATAGACTTTTTTTCCGACGGTGATTTCTCCCTCCCTAATTAATCCCTGGAACCGTGGGGGGTGTCTTTCGGTAGGTCTTTAAGTCCCCTTCAAGGACTGCTAGAGTGATCCCCCTCGAGAAATGCAACACCGAAAATAGGAGCACCAGTACGAAGATGTCATAGACTTTTTTCCGACGGTGATTTCTCCCTCCCTAATTAATCCCTGGAACCGTGGGGGGTGTCTTTCGAAGGGTCTTTAAGTCCCCTTCAAGGACTGCTAGAGTGCCCCCCTCGGGAAATGGAACACCGAAAATAGGAGCACCAGTACGAAGGTGTCATAGACTTTTTTTCCGACGGTGATTTCTCCCTCCCTAATTAATCCCTGGAACCGTGGGGGGTGTCTTTCGGTGGGTCTTTAAGTCCCCTTCAAGGACTGCTAGAGTGCCCCCCTTGGGAAATGGAACACCGAAAATAGGAGCACCAGTACGAAGGTGTCATAGACTTTTTTTCCGACGGTGATTTCTCCCTCCCTAATTAATCCCTGGAACCGTGGGGGGTGTCTTTCGGTGGGTCTTTAAGTCCCCTTCAAGGACTGCTAGAGTGACCCCCCTCGGGAAATGGAACACCGAAAATAGGAGCACCAGTACGAAGATGTCATAGACTTTTTTCCGACGGTGATTTCTCCCTCCCTAATTAATCCCTGGAACCGTGGGGGGTGTCTTTCGGTGGGTCTTTAAGTCCCCTTCAAGGACTGCTAGAGTGACCCCCTCGGGAAATGGAACACCGAAAATAGGAGCACCAGTACGAAGGTGTCATAGACTTTTTTTCCGACGGTGATTTCTCCCTCCCTAATTAATCCCTGGAACCGTGGGGGGTGTCTTTCGGTGGGTCTTTAAGTCCCCTTCAAGGACTGCTAGAGTGACCCCCCTCGGGAAATGGAACACCGAAAATAGGAGCACCAGTACGAAGGTGTCATAGACTTTTTTTCCGACGGTGATTTCTCCCTCCCTAATTAATCCCTGGAACCGTGGGGGGTGTCTTTCGGTGGGTCTTTAAGTCCCCTTCAAGGACTGCTAGAGTGCCCCCCTCGGGAAATGGAACACCGAAAATAGGAGCACCAGTACGAAGGTGTCATAGACTTTTTTTCCGACGGTGATTTCTCCCTCCCTAATTAATCCCTGGTACCGTGGGGGGTGTCTTTCGGTGGGTCTTTAAGTCCCCTTCAAGGACTGCTAGAGTGACCCCCCTCGGGAAATGGAACACCGAAAATAGGAGCACCAGTACGAAGATGTCATAGACTTTTTTTCCGACGGTGATTTCTCCCTCCCTAATTAATCCCTGGAACCGTGGGGGGTGTCTTTCGGTGGGTCTTTAAGTCCCCTTCAAGGACTGCTAGAGTGCCCCCCTCGGGAAATGGAACACCGAAAATAGGAGCACCAGTACGAAGGTGTCATAGACTTTTTTTCCGACGGTGATTTCTCCCTCCCTAATTAATCCCTGGAACCGTGGGGGGTGTCTTTCGGTGGGTCTTTAAGTCCCCTTCAAGGACTGCTAGAGTGCCTCCCTCGGGAAATGAAACACCGAAAATAGGAGCACCAGTACGAAGGTGTCATAGACTTTTTTTCCGACGGTGATTTCTCCCTCCCTAATTAATCCCTGGAACCGTGGGGGGTGTCTTTCGGTGGGTCTAAGTCCCCTTCAAGGACTGCTAGAGTGACCCCCCTCGGGAAATGGAACACCGAAAATAGGAGCACCAGTACGAAGATGTCATAGACTTTTTTTCCGACGGTGATTTCTCCCTCCCTAATTAATCCCTGGAACCGTGGGGGGTGTCTTTCGGTGGGTCTTTAAGTCCCCTTCAAGGACTGCTAGAGTGACCCCCCTCGGGAAATGGAACACCGAAAATAGGAGCACCAGTACGAAGATGTCATAGACTTTTTTTCCGACGGTGATTTCTCCCTCCCTAATTAATCCCTGGAACCGTGGGGGGTGTCTTTCGGTGGGTCTTTAAGTCCCCCTCAAGGACTGCTAGAGTGACCCTCCTCGGGAAATGGAACACCGAAAATAGGAGCACGTGTACCAAGATGTCATACTTTTTTCCGACAGTAAACAACCCGACGACAGTAAATAACTCAAATTAAAAAATAATTTATTAATTTATGTTAATTTATTAATTTATGCTAATTTATTCTAATTTATGTTAATTAATTAATTAATTAATTAATTAACATAAATTAATAAATTAACATAAATTAATAAATTAGCATAAATTAATAAATTAATATTTAAGTAGGTTTTTTAATGTCGTCGAGTTTTTTGCTGTCGGAAAAAAAGTCAAACACAACTTTTTATCGGTCCTCTAATTTTCTTTACCCTTTTTCCCCACAGGGCTAACTCTGAATGTCTTTAAAGAGGACTAAAGGATCTACCGAAAGAGCCCCCTCACGGTTCAAGGGATTAATTAGGGAGGGAGAAATCACCGTCGGAAAAAAAGTCTATGACATCTTCGTACAGCTGCTCCTATTTTCGGTGTTCCATTTCCCGAGGGGAGTCACTCTAGCAGTCCTTGAAGGGGACTTAAAGACCCACCGAAAGACACCCCCCACGGTTCCAGGGATTAATTATGGAGGGAGAAATCACCGTCGGAAAAAAAGTCTATGACATCTTCGTACTGGTGCTCCTATTTTCGGTGTTCCATTTCCCGAGGGGGGTCACTCTAGCAGTCCTTGAAGGGGACTTAAAGACCCACCGAAAGACACCCCCCACGGTTCCAGGGATTAATTAGGGAGGGAGAAATCACCGTCGGAAAAAAAGTCTATGACATCTTCGTACTGGTGCTCCTATTTTCGGTGTTCCATTTCCCGAGGGGGGTCACTCTAGCAGTCCTTGAAGGGGACTTAAAGACCCACCGAAAGACACCCCCCACGGTTCCAGGGATTAATTAGGGAGGGAGAAATCACCGTCGGAAAAAAAGTCTATGACATCTTCGTACTGGTGCTCCTATTTTCGGTGTTCCATTTCCCGAGGGGGGTCATTCTAGCAGTCCTTGAAGGGGACTTAAAGACCCACCGAAAGACACCCCCCACGGTTCCAGGGATTAATTAGGGAGGGAGAAATCACCGTCGGAAAAAAAGTCTATTACATCTTCGTACTGGTGCTCCTATTTTCGGTGTTCCATTTCCCGAGGGGGGTCACTCCAGCAGTCCTTGAAGGGGACTTAAAGACCCACCGAAAGACACCCCCCACGGTTCCAGGGATTAATTAGGGAGGGTGAAATCACCGTCGGAAAAAAAGTCTATGACATCTTCGTACTGGTACTCCTATTTTCGGTGTTCCATTTCTCGAGGGGGATCACTCCAGCAGTCCTTGAAGGGGACTTAAAGACCCACCGAAAGACACCCCCCACGGTTCCAGGGATTAATTAGGGAGGGAGAAATCACCGTCGGAAAAAAAGTCTATGACATCTTCGTACTGGTGCTCCTATTTTCGGTGTTCCATTTCCCGAGGGGGGTCACTCTAGCAGTCCTTGAAGGGGACTTAAAGACCCACCGAAAGACACCCCCCACGGTTCCAGGGATTAATTAGGGAGGGAGAAATCACCGTCGGAAAAAAAGTCTATGACATCTTCGTACAGCTGCTCCTATTTTCGGTGTTCCATTTCCCAAGGGGGTCACTCTAGCAGTCCTTGAAGGGGACTTAAAGACCCACCGAAAGACACCCCCCACGGTTCCAGGGATTAATTAGGGAGGGAGAAATCACCGTCGGAAAAAAAGTCTATGACATCTTCGTACTGGTGCTCCTATTTTCGGTGTTCCATTTCCCGAGGAGGGTCACTCTAGCAGTCCTTGAGGGGGACTTAAAGACCCACCGAAAGACACCCCCCACGGTTCCAGGGATTAATTAGGGAGGGAGAAATCACCGTCGGAAAAAAAGTCTATGACATCTTCGTACTGGTGCTCCTATTTTCGGTGTTCCATTTCCCGAGGGGGGTCACTCTAGCAGTCCTTGAAGGGGACTTAAAGACCCACCGAAAGACACCCCCCACGGTTCCAGGGATTAATTAGGGAGGGAGAAATCACCGTCGGAAAAAAAGTCTATGACATCTTCGTACTGGTGCTCCTATTTTCGGTGTTCCATTTCCCGAGGGGGGTCACTCTAGCAGTCCTTGAAGGGGACTTAGACCCACCGAAAGACACCCCCCACGGTTCCAGGGATTAATTAGGGAGGGAGAAATCACCGTCGGAAAAAAAGTCTATGACACCTTCGTACTGGTGCTCCTATTTTCGGTGTTTCATTTCCCGAGGGAGGCACTCTAGCAGTCCTTGAAGGGGACTTAAAGACCCACCGAAAGACACCCCCCACGGTTCCAGGGATTAATTAGGGAGGGAGAAATCACCGTCGGAAAAAAAGTCTATGACACCTTCGTACTGGTGCTCCTATTTTCGGTGTTCCATTTCCCGAGGGGGGCACTCTAGCAGTCCTTGAAGGGGACTTAAAGACCCACCGAAAGACACCCCCCACGGTTCCAGGGATTAATTAGGGAGGGAGAAATCACCGTCGGAAAAAAAGTCTATGACATCTTCGTACTGGTGCTCCTATTTTCGGTGTTCCATTTCCCGAGGGGGGTCACTCTAGCAGTCCTTGAAGGGGACTTAAAGACCCACCGAAAGACACCCCCCACGGTACCAGGGATTAATTAGGGAGGGAGAAATCACCGTCGGAAAAAAAGTCTATGACACCTTCGTACTGGTGCTCCTATTTTCGGTGTTCCATTTCCCGAGGGGGGCACTCTAGCAGTCCTTGAAGGGGACTTAAAGACCCACCGAAAGACACCCCCCACGGTTCCAGGGATTAATTAGGGAGGGAGAAATCACCGTCGGAAAAAAAGTCTATGACACCTTCGTACTGGTGCTCCTATTTTCGGTGTTCCATTTCCCGAGGGGGGTCACTCTAGCAGTCCTTGAAGGGGACTTAAAGACCCACCGAAAGACACCCCCCACGGTTCCAGGGATTAATTAGGGAGGGAGAAATCACCGTCGGAAAAAAAGTCTATGACACCTTCGTACTGGTGCTCCTATTTTCGGTGTTCCATTTCCCGAGGGGGGCACTCTAGCAGTCCTTGAAGGGGACTTAAAGACCCTTCGAAAGACACCCCCCACGGTTCCAGGGATTAATTAGGGAGGGAGAAATCACCGTCGGAAAAAAGTCTATGACATCTTCGTACTGGTGCTCCTATTTTCGGTGTTCCATTTCTCGAGGGGGATCACTCTAGCAGTCCTTGAAGGGGACTTAAAGACCTACCGAAAGACACCCCCCACGGTTCCAGGGATTAATTAGGGAGGGAGAAATCACCGTCGGAAAAAAAGTCTATGACATCTTCGTACTGGTGCTCCTATTTTCGGTGTTCCATTTCTCGAGGGGGATCACTCTAGCAGTCCTTGAAGGGGACTTAAAGACCCTTCGAAAGACACCCCCCACGGTTCCAGGGATTAATTAGGGAGGGAGAAATCACCGTCGGAAAAAAGTCTATGACATCTTCGTACTGGTGCTCCTATTTTCGGTGTTCCATTTCTCGAGGGGGATCACTCTAGCAGTCCTTGAAGGGCACTTAAAGACCTACCGAAAGACACCCCCCACGGTTCCAGGGATTAATTAGGGAGGGAGAAATCACCGTCGGAAAAAAAGTCTATGACATCTTCGTACTGGTGCTCCTATTTTCGGTGTTCCATTTCCCGAGGGGGGTCACTCTAGCAGTCCTTGAAGGGGACTTAAAGACCCACCGAAAGACACCCCCCACGGTTCCAGGGATTAATTAGGGAGGGAGAAATCACCGTCGGAAAAAAAGTCTATGACACCTTCGTACTGGTGCTCCTATTTTCGGTGTTCCATTTCCCGAGGGGGTCACTCTAGCAGTCCTTGAAGGGGACTTAAAGACCCACCGAAAGACACCCCCCACGGTTCCAGGGATTAATTAGGGAGGGAGAAATCACCGTCGGAAAAAAGTCTATGACATCTTCGTACTGGTGCTCCTATTTTCGGTGTTCCATTTCCCGAGGGGGGTCACTCTAGCAGTCCTTGAAGGGGACTTAAAGACCCACCGAAAGACACCCCCCACGGTTCCAGGGATTAATTAGGGAGGGAGAAATCACCGTCGGAAAAAAAGTCTATGACACCTTCGTACTGGTGCTCCTATTTTCGGTGTTCCATTTCCCAAGGGGGGCACTCTAGCAGTCCTTGAAGGGGACTTAAAGACCCACCGAAAGACACCCCCCACGGTTCCAGGGATTAATTAGGGAGGGAGAAATCACCGTCGGAAAAAAGTCTATGACACCTTCGTACTGGTGCTCCTATTTTCGGTGTTCCATTTCCCGAGGGGGGCCGGGGGCACTCTAGCAGTCCTTGAAGGGGACTTAAAGACCCTTCGAAAGACACCCCCCACGGTTCCAGGGATTAATTAGGGAGGGAGAAATCACCGTCGGAAAAAAGTCTATGACATCTTCGTACTGGTGCTCCTATTTTCGGTGTTCCATTTCTCGAGGGGGATCACTCTAGCAGTCCTTGAAGGGGACTTAAAGACCTACCGAAAGACACCCCCCACGGTTCCAGGGATTAATTAGGGAGGGAGAAATCACCGTCGGAAAAAAAGTCTATGACATCTTCGTACTGGTGCTCCTATTTTCGGTGTTCCATTTCTCGAGGGGGATCACTCTAGCAGTCCTTGAAGGGGACTTAAAGACCCTTCGAAAGACACCCCCCACGGTTCCAGGGATTAATTAGGGAGGGAGAAATCACCGTCGGAAAAAAGTCTATGACATCTTCGTACTGGTGCTCCTATTTTCGGTGTTCCATTTCTCGAGGGGGATCACTCTAGCAGTCCTTGAAGGGGACTTAAAGACCTACCGAAAGACACCCCCCACGGTTCCAGGGATTAATTAGGGAGGGAGAAATCACCGTCGGAAAAAAAGTCTATGACATCTTCGTACTGGTGCTCCTATTTTCGGTGTTCCATTTCCCGAGGGGGATCACTCTAGCAGTCCTTGAAGGGGACTTAAAGACCCACCGAAAGACACCCCCCACGGTTCCAGGGATTAATTAGGGAGGGAGAAATCACCGTCGGAAAAAAAGTCTATGACATCTTCGTACTGGTGCTCCTATTTTCGGTGTTCCATTTCTCGAGGGGGATCACTCTAGCAGTCCTTGAAGGGGACTTAAAGACCCACCGAAAGACACCCCCCACGGTTCCAGGGATTAATTAGGGAGGGAGAAATCACCGTCGGAAAAAAAGTCTATGACATCTTCGTACTGGTGCTCCTATTTTCGGTGTTCCATTTCCCGAGGGGGGTCACTCCAGCAGTCCTTGAAGGGGACCTAAAGACCCACCGAAAGACACCCCCCACGGTTCCAGGGATTAATTAGGGAGGGAGAAATCACCGTCGGAAAAAAAGTCTATGATATCTTCGTACAGCTGCTCCTATTTTCGGTGTTCCAGTTCCCGAGGGGGTCACTCTAGCAGTCCTTGAAGGGGACATTTACCTCTACCGGAATTGACCTCCAATGCCTCCAGCAATTATTTAGGGAGAGGTCAAGGGGCGTCGAAATAATTATACGACCCTGGCACCGTAACCCTCAAGTAACTGAAAGTGCACTTGGGTGCTTTTTACCCCCATGTTAACTCTATGGGGGAAGCTTAAAGTTACTGAAAGTGCACTTGAGTGTTTTTTACCCCCATGTTAACTCTATAGGGATTACTTAAAGTTATTGAAAGTGCACTAGGGTGCTTTTTACCCCCAGGTTAACTCTATGGGGGAAACTTAAAGTTACTGAAAGTGCACTAGAGCGCTTTTTACCCCCATGTTAACTCTATGGGGGAAACTTAAAGTTACTGAAAGTGCACTAGGGTGCTTTTTACCCCCATGTTAACTCTATGGGGGAAACTTAAATTTACTGAAAGTGCACTAGGGTGCTTTTTACCCCCATGTTAACTCTATGGGGGAAACTTAAAGTTACTGAAAGTGCACTAGGGTGCTTTTTACCCCCATGTTAATTCTATGGGGGAAACTTATAAAGTTACTGAAATTGCACTAGGGTGCTTTTTACCCCCATGTTAACTCTATGGAGGAAACTGAAAGTTACTGAAAGTGCAATAGGGTGCTTTTTACCCCCATGTTAACTGTATGGGGGAACTTAAAGTTACTGAAAGTGCTCATTAGTGCGGTTTTCCATCACTTTAGCTATAGTATGTTACATATAGACGGTTTATATGAAGTTTCAACACACTTTGTTTTCTGCCTATATGTAACATACTATAGCTAAAGTGATGGAAAACCGCACTTATGAGCACTTTCAGTAACTTTAAATTTCCCCCATAAAGTTAACATAGGGAGAAAACAAAGTGTGTTGAAACTTCATATAAACCATCTATATGAAACATACTATAGCTAAAGTGATGGAAAACCCCACTTATGAGCACTTTCAGTAGTTTTAAATTTTCCCCATAGAGTTAACATAGGGAGAAAACAAAGTGTGTTGAAACTTCATATAAACCATCTATATGTAACATACTATAGCTAAAGTGATGGAAAACCGCACTAATAAGCACTTTCAGTAACTTTAAGTTCCCCATACAGTTAACATGGGGGTAAAAAGCACCTTAGTGCACTTTCAGTAATTTTAAGTTTCCTCCATAGAGTTAACATGGGGGTAAAAAGCACCCTAGTGCACTTTCAGTAACTTTAAGTTTCCCCCATAGAGTTAACATGGGGAAAAAAAGCACCCTAGTGCACTTTGAGTAACTTTAAATTTCCCCCATAGAGTTAACATGGGGAAAAAAAGCACCCTAGTGCACTTTCAGTAACTTTAAGTTTCCCCCATAGAGTTAACATGGGGGTAAAAAGCACCCTAGTGCACTTTCAGTAACTTTGAGTTTCCCCCATAGAGTTAACATGGGGGTAAAAAGCACCCTAGTTCACTTTCAGTAACTTTGAGTTTCCCCCATAGAGTTAACATGGGGGTAAAAAGCACCCTAGTGCACTTTCAGTAACTTTGAGTTTCCCCCATAGAGTTAACATGGGGATAAAAAGCACCCAAGTGCACTTTCAGTAACTTTGAGTTTCCCCCATAGAGTTAACATGGGGGTAAAAAGCACCCTAGTGCACTTTCAGTAACTTTGAGTTTCCCCCATAGAGTTAACATGGGGGCAAAAAGCACCCTAGTGCACTTTCAGTAACTTTGAGTTTCCCCCATAGAGTTAACATGGGGGTAAAAAGCACCCTAGTGCACTTTCAGTAACTTTGAGTTTCCCCCATAGAGTTAACATGGGGGTAAAAAGCACCCTAGTGCACTTTCAGTAACTTTGAGTTTCCCCCATAGAGTTAACATGGGGGTAAAAAGCACCCTAGTGCACTTTCAGTAACTTTGAGTTTCCCCCATAGAGTTAACATGGGGGTAAAAAGCACCCTAGTGCACTTTCAGTAACTTTGAGTTTCCCCCATAGAGTTAACATGGGGGTAAAAAGCACCCTAGTGCACTTTCAGTAACTTTGAGTTTCCCCCATAGAGTTAACATGGGGGTAAAAAGCACCCTAGTGCACTTTCAGTAACTTTGAGTTTCCCCCATAGAGTTAACATGGGGGTAAAAAGCACCCTAGTGCACTTTCAGTAACTTTGAGTTTCCCCCATAGAGTTAACATGGGGGTAAAAAGCACCCTAGTGCACTTTCAGTAACTTTGAGTTTCCCCCATAGAGTTAACATGGGGGTAAAAAGCACCCTAGTGCACTTTCAGTAACTTTGAGTTTCCCCCATAGAGTTAACATGGGGGTAAAAGGCACCCTAGTGCACTTTCAGTAACTTTAAGTTTCCCCCATAGAGTTAACATGGGGGTAAAAAGCACCCTAGTGCACTTTCAGTAACTTTAAGTTTCCCCCATAGAGTTAACATGGGGGTAAAAAGCACCCAAGTACACTTTCAGTAACTTTAAGTTTCCCCCATAGAGTTAACATGGTGAAGAAACAAAGTGTGTTGAATAATCCGACAAAATCGACACTAGAGATGTATTAGAGACGTTAGTAGCGTATTCTCAAATCCCACTCGGTAAGATGTATGTAAAGTACTATAGCTAAAGTGACGCAAAACCTCACTTTCATGCACATTCATTTTTCCCATAGAGATAACATGGGAAGATTCGTGACTGACACTAGAGACGATAGTTGCATGTTTTCCAATCCCACTCGGTAAGATGTGTGTAAGGTTGCCGACCATGGCACCGTAGCCTACCGCTGAACTCATAGCGGCAGTGTCTCGGTACCCATGCGGCAAGGGTCGGCAACCTTCCAATCCACTTTTCGGTCAATTTTAGCTATACCTACTTTTGCCGTAGACTTGAAATGGTCATGCCGCATGGGTACCAATACACTGCCGCTGCCCATGTTATCTCTATGGGGGAAAATTAAAGTTACTGAAAGTGAATAAAAGATTGATTTTCTGCCATTTTAGCACTAGATTGTCACGTTTAGAGGGTTTATTCGCAGTTTCAAAACAGTTTTTAGTGACTAAAGTGATGGAAAACAGCACTTATGAGCACTTTCAGCAACATTGAATTTCTCCCATAGAGTTAACATGGGGGGAAACCAAAGTGACCTAAAGTGACGGAAAACAGCACTTTCGTGCACTTTCAGTGACTTTGAATTTCCCCCATAGAGTTAACATGGGGAGAAATCAAAGTGTGTTGAAACTTCATATAATCCATCTATATGTAACATACTATAGCTAAAGTGATGGAAAACAGCACTTATGAGCACTTTCAGTTACTTTGAATTTCCCCCATAGAGTTAACATAGGGAAAAAACAAAGTGTGTTGAAACTTCATATAAACCATCTATATGTAACATACTATAGCTAAAGTGATGGAAAACCGCACTTATGAGCACTTTCAGTAACTTTAATTTTTCCCCATAGAGTTAACATAGGGAGAAAACTAAGTGTGTTGAAACTTCATATAAACCATCTATATGTAACATACTATAGCTAAAGTGATGGAAAACCGCACTTATGAGCACTTTCAGTAACTTTAATTTTTCCCCATAGAGTTAACATAGGGAGAAAACTAAGTGTGTTGAAACTTCGAATAAACCCTCTAAACGTGACAATCTAGTGCTAAAGTGATGCAAAACCGCAACTATGAGCACTTACAGTAACTTTAAGTTTCCCCCATAGAGTTAACATGGGGGTAAAAAGCACCCAAGTGCACTTTCAGTAACTTTAAGTTTCCCCCATAGAGTTAACATGGTGAAGAAACGAAGTGTTTTGAATAATCCGACAAAATCGACATTAGAGGTGTGTTAGAGACGTTAGTAGCATATTCTCAAATCCCACTCGGTAAGATGTATGTAAAGTGCTATAGCTAAAGTGACGCAAAACCTCACTTTCATGCACATTCATTTTTCCCATAGAGATAACATGGGAAGATTCGTGACTGACACTAGAGACGATAGTTGCATGTTTTCCAATCCCACTCGGTAAGATGTGTGTAAGGTTGCCGACCATGGCACCGTAGCCTACCGCTGAACTCATAGCGGCAGTGTCTCGGTACCCATGCGGCAAGAGCGGAGAAAACTAAGTGTGTTGAAACTGCGAATAAACCCTCTAAACGTGACAATCTAGTGCTAAAGTGATGTAAAACCACTCTTTTATGAACTTTCAGTAACTTTAAATTTCCCCCATAGAGTTAACATGGGAAAAAACTAAGTGTTTTGAAACTGCGAATAAACCCTATAAACGTGACAATCTAGTGCTAAAGTGATGCAAAACCACTCTTTTATGCACATTCAGTAACTTTAAATTTCCCCCATAGAGTTAACATGGGAAAAAACTAAGTGTTTTGAAACTGCAAATAAACCCTCTAAACGTGACAATCTAGTGCTAAAGTGATGCAAAACCACTCTTTTATGCACATTCAGTAACTTTAAATTTCCCCCATAGAGTTAACATGGGAAAAAACTAAGTGCTTTGAAACTTCGAATAAACCATCTAAATGTAGCAATCTATTGCTAAATTGACGCAAAATCACTCTTTTATGCACTTTCAGTAACTTTAATTTTTCCCCATAGAGTTAACATGGGAAAAAACTAAGTGTTTTGAAACTGCAAATAAACCCTCTAAACGTGACAATCTAGTGCTAAAATGACAGAAAATCAATCTTTTATGCACTTTCAGTAACTTTAATTTTCCCCCATAGAGATAACATGGGCAGCGGCAGTGTGTTGGTACCCATGCGGCATGACCATTTCAAGTCTACGGCAAAAGTAGGTATAGCTAAAAGTGACCGAAAAGTGGTTTGGAAGGTTGCCGACCCTTGTACCGTTGTCTACCGCCTTGTTACACACATCTTACCGAGTGGGATTGGAAAACATGCAACTATCGTCTCTAGTGTCGGCCACGAATCTTCCCATGTTATCTCTATGGGAAAAATGAATGTGCATGAAAGTGTGGTTTTGCGTCACTTTAGCTATAGTACTTTACATACATCTTACCGAGTGGGATTTGAGAATATGCTACTAACGTCTCTAACACACCTCTAGTGTCGATTTTGTCGGATTATTCAACACACTTCGTTTCTTTACCATGTTAACTCTATGGGGAAAAATTAAAGTTACTGAAAGTGCATAAAAGAGTGATTTTGCGTATTTTAGCAATAGATTGCTACATTTAGATGGTTTATTCGAAGTTTCAAAGCACTTAGTTTTTTCCCATGTTAACTCTATGGGGGAAATTTAAAGTTACTGAATGTGCATAAAAGAGTGGTTTTGCATCACTTTAGCACTAGATTGTCACGTTTAGAGGGTTTATTTGCAGTTTCAAAACACTTAGTTTTTTCCCATGTTAACTCTATGGGGGAAATTTAAAGTTACTGAATGTGCATAAAAGAGTGGTTTTGCATCACTTTAGCACTAGATTGTCACGTTTAGAGGGTTTATTCGCAGTTTCAAAACACTTAGTTTTTTCCCATGTTAACTCTATGGGGGAAATTTAAAGTTACTGAAAGTTCATAAAAGAGTGGTTTTGCATCACTTTAGCACTAGATTGTCACGTTTAGAGGGTTTATTCGCAGTTTCAACACACTTAGTTTTCTCCGCTCTTGCCGCATGGGTACCGAGACACTGCCGCTATGAGTTCAGCGGTAGGCTACGGTGCCATGGTCGGCAACCTTACACACATCTTACCGAGTGGGATTGGAAAACATGCAACTATCGTCTCTAGTGTCAGTCACGAATCTTCCCATGTTATCTCTATGGGAAAAATGAATGTGCATGAAAGTGAGGTTTTGCGTCACTTTAGCTATAGCACTTTACATACATCTTACCGAGTGGGATTTGAGAATATGCTACTAACGTCTCTAACACACCTCTAATGTCGATTTTGTCGGATTATTCAAAACACTTCGTTTCTTCACCATGTTAACTCTATGGGGGAAACTTAAAGTTACTGAAAGTGCACTTGGGTACTTTTTACCCCCATGTTAACTCTATGGCGGAAACTTAAAGTTAATGAAACTGCACTAGGGTGCTTTTTACCCCCATGTTAACTCTATGGGGGAAACTTAAAGTTACTGAAAGTGCACTAGGGTGCTTTTTACCCCCATGTTAACTCTATGGGGGAAACTTAAAGTTACTGAAAGTGCACTTGGGTGCTTTTTACCCCCATGTTAACTCTATGGGGGAAACTTAAAGTTACTGTAAGTGCTCATAGTTGCGGTTTTGCATCACTTTAGCACTAGATTGTCACGTTTAGAGGGTTTATTCGAAGTTTCAACACACTTAGTTTTCTCCCTATGTTAACTCTATGGGGAAAAATTAAAGTTACTGAAAGTGCTCATAAGTGCGGTTTTCCATCACTTTAGCTATAGTATGTTACATATAGATGGTTTATATGAAGTTTCAACACACTTTGTTTTTTCCCTATGTTAACTCTATGGGGGAAATTCAAAGTAACTGAAAGTGCTCATAAGTGCTGTTTTCCATCACTTTAGCTATAGTATGTTACATATAGATGGATTATATGAAGTTTCAACACACTTTGATTTCTCCCCATGTTAACTCTATGGGGGAAATTCAAAGTCACTGAAAGTGCACGAAAGTGCTGTTTTCCGTCACTTTAGGTCACTTTGGTTTACCCCCATGTTAACTCTATGGGAGAAATTCAATGTTGCTGAAAGTGCTCATAAGTGCTGTTTTCCATCACTTTAGTCACTAAAAACTGTTTTGAAACTGCGAATAAACCCTCTAAACGTGACAATCTAGTGCTAAAATGACAGAAAATCAATCTTTTATTCACTTTCAGTAACTTTAATTTTCCCCCATAGAGATAACATGGGCAGCGGCAGTGTATTGGTACCCATGCGGCATGACCATTTCAAGTCTACGGCAAAAGTAGGTATAGCTAAAAGTGACCGAAAAGTGGATTGGAAGGTTGCCGACCCTTGCCGCATGGGTACCGAGACACTGCCGCTATGAGTTCAGCGGTAGGCTACGGTGCCATGGTCGGCAACCTTACACACATCTTACCGAGTGGGATTGGAAAACATGCAACTATCGTCTCTAGTGTCAGTCACGAATCTTCCCATGTTATCTCTATGGGAAAAATGAATGTGCATGAAAGTGAGGTTTTGCGTCACTTTAGCTATAGTACTTTACATACATCTTACCGAGTGGGATTTGAGAATACGCTACTAACGTCTCTAATACATCTCTAGTGTCGATTTTGTCGGATTATTCAACACACTTTGTTTCTTCACCATGTTAACTCTATGGGGGAAACTTAAAGTTACTGAAAGTGCACTTGGGTGCTTTTTACCCCCATGTTAACTCTATGGGGGAAACTTAAAGTTACTGAAAGTGCACTAGGGTGCCTTTTACCCCCATGTTAACTCTATGGGGGAAACTCAAAGTTACTGAAAGTGCACTAGGGTGCTTTTTACCCCCATGTTAACTCTATGGGGGAAACTCAAAGTTACTGAAAATGCACTAGGGTGCTTTTTACCCCCATGTTAACTCTACGGGGGAAACTCAAAGTTACTGAAAGTGCACTAGGGTGCTTTTTACCCCCATGTTAACTCTATGGGGGAAACTCAAAGTTACTGAAAGTGCACTAGGGTGCTTTTTACCCCCATGTTAACTCTATGGGGGAATCTCAAAGTTACTGAAAGTGCACTAGGGTGCTTTTTACCCCCATGTTAACTCTATGGGGAAAACTCAAAGTTACTGAAAGTGCACTAGGGTGCTTTTTACCCCCATGTTAACTCTATGGGGGAAACTCAAAGTTACTGAAAGTGTACTAGGGTGCTTTTTACCCCCATGTTAACTCTATGGGGGAAACTCAAAGTTACTGAAAGTGGACTAGGGTGCTTTTTACCCCCATGTTAACTCTATGGGGAAACTCAAAGTTACTGAAAGTGGACTAGGGTGCTTTTTACCCCCATGTTAACTCTATGGGGGAAACTCAAAGTTACTGAAAGTGTACTAGGGTGCTTTTTACCCCCATGTTAACTCTATGGGGGAAACTCAAAGTTACTGAAAGTGCACTAGGGTGCTTTTTACCCCCATGTTAATTCTATGGGGGAAACTCAAAGTTACTGAAAGTGCACTAGGGTGCTTTTTACCCCCATGTTAACTCTATGGGGGAAACTCAAAGTTACTGAAAGTGCACTAGGGTGCTTTTTACCCCCATGTTAACTCTATGGGGGAAACTCAAAGTTACTGAAAGTGCACTAGGGTGCTTTTTACCCCCATGTTAACTCTATGGGGGAAACTCAAAGTTACTGAAAGTGAACTAGGGTGCTTTTTACCCCCATGTTAACTCTATGGGGGAAACTCAAAGTTACTGAAAGTGCACTAGGGTGCTTTTTACCCCCATGTTAACTCTATGGGGGAAACTGAAAGTGCACTAGGGTGCTTTTTTTCCCCATGTTAACTCTATGGGGGAAATTTAAAGTTACTCACAGTGCACTAGGGTGCTTTTTTTCCCCATGTTAACTCTATGGGGGAAACTTAAAGTTACTGAAAGTGCACTAGGGTGCTTTTTACCCCCATGTTAAATCTATGGAGGAAACTTAAAATTACTGAAAGTGCACTAGGGTGCTTTTTACCCCCATGTTAACTGTATGGGGAACTTAAAGTTACTGAAAGTGCTTATTAGTGCGGTTTTCCATCACTTTAGCTATAGTATGTTACATATAGATGGTTTATATGAAGTTTCAACACACTTTGTTTTCTCCCTATGTTAACTCTATGGGGAAAATTTAAAACTACTGAAAGTGCTCATAAGTGGGGTTTTCCATCACTTTAGCTATAGTATGTTTCATATAGATGGTTTATATGAAGTTTCAACACACTTTGTTTTCTCCCTATGTTAACTTTATGGGGGAAATTTAAAGTTACTGAAAGTGCTCATAAGTGCGGTTTTCCATCACTTTAGCTATAGTATGTTACATATAGGGAGAAAACAAAGTGTGTTGAAACTTCATATAAACCATCTATATGTAACATACTATAGCTAAAGTGATGGAAAACCGCACTAATGAGCACTTTCAGTAACTTTAAGTTCCCCCATACAGTTAACATGGGGGTAAAAAGCACCCTAGTGCACTTTCAGTAACTTTAAGTTTCCTCCATAGAGTTAACATGGGGGTAAAAAGCACCCTAGTGCAATTTCAGTAACTTTATAAGTTTCCCCCATAGAATTAACATGGGGGTAAAAAGCACCCTAGTGCACTTTCAGTAACTTTAAGTTTCCCCCATAGAGTTAACATGGGGGTAAAAAGCACCCTAGTGCACTTTCAGTAAATTTAAGTTTCCCCCATAGAGTTAACATGGGGGTAAAAAGCACCCTAGTGCACTTTCAGTAACTTTAAGTTTCCCCCATAGAGTTAACATGGGGGTAAAAAGCGCTCTAGTGCACTTTCAGTAACTTTAAGTTTCCCCCATAGAGTTAACCTGGGGGTAAAAAGCACCCTAGTGCACTTTCAGTAACTTTAAGTAATCCCTATAGAGTTAACATGGGGGTAAAAAACACCCAAGTGCACTTTCAGTAACTTTAAGCTTCCCCCATAGAGTTAACATGGGGGTAAAAAGCACCCAAGTGCACTTTCAGATACTTGAGGGTTACGGTGCCAGGGTCGTATAATTATTTCGACGCCCCTTGACCTCTCCCTAAATAATTGCTGGAGGCATTGGAGGTCAATTCCGGTAGAGGTAAATGTCCCCTTCAAGGACTGCTAGAGTGACCCCCCTCGGGAAATGGAACACCGAAAATAGGAGCACCAGTACGAAGATGTCATAGAATTTTTTTCCGACGGTGATTTCTCCCTCCCTAATTAATCCCTGGAACCGTGGGGGGTGTCTTTCGGTGGGTCTGTAAGTCCCCTTCAAGGACTGCTAGAGTGACCCCCCTCGGGAAAAGGAACACCGAAAATAGGAGCACCAGTACGAAGATGTCATAGAATTTTTTTCCGACGGTGATTTCTCCCTCCCTAATTAATCCCTGGAACCGTGGGGGGTGTCTTTCGAAGGGTCTTTAAGTCCCCTTCAAGGACTGCTAGAGTGATCCCCCTCGAGAAATGGAACACCGAAAATAGGAGCACCAGTACGAAGATGTCATAGACTTTTTTTCCGACGGTGATTTCTCCCTCCCTAATTAATCCCTGGAACCGTGGGGGGTGTCTTTCGGTAGGTCTTTAAGTCCCCTTCAAGGACTGCTAGAGTGATCCCCCTCGAGAAATGGAACACCGAAAATAGGAGCACCAGTACGAAGATGTCATAGACTTTTTTCCGACGGTGATTTCTCCCTCCCTAATTAATCCCTGGAACCGTGGGGGGTGTCTTTCGGTGGGTCTTTAAGTCCCCTTCAAGGACTGCTAGAGTGCCCCCCTTGGGAAATGGAACACCGAAAATAGGAGCACCAGTACGAAGGTGTCATAGACTTTTTTTCCGACGGTGATTTCTCCCTCCCTAATTAATCCCTGGAACCGTGGGGGGTGTCTTTCGGTAGGTCTTTAAGTCCCCTTCAAGGACTGCTAGAGTGATCCCCCTCGAGAAATGGAACACCGAAAATAGGAGCACCAGTACGAAGATGTCATAGACTTTTTTCCGACGGTGATTTCTCCCTCCCTAATTAATCCCTGGAACCGTGGGGGGTGTCTTTCGAAGGGTCTTTAAGTCCCCTTCAAGGACTGCTAGAGTGATCCCCCTCGAGAAATGGAACACCGAAAATAGGAGCACCAGTACGAAGATGTCATAGACTTTTTTTCCGACGGTGATTTCTCCCTCCCTAATTAATCCCTGGAACCGTGGGGGGTGTCTTTCGGTAGGTCTTTAAGTCCCCTTCAAGGACTGCTAGAGTGATCCCCCTCGAGAAATGCAACACCGAAAATAGGAGCACCAGTACGAAGATGTCATAGACTTTTTTCCGACGGTGATTTCTCCCTCCCTAATTAATCCCTGGAACCGTGGGGGGTGTCTTTCGAAGGGTCTTTAAGTCCCCTTCAAGGACTGCTAGAGTGCCCCCCTCGGGAAATGGAACACCGAAAATAGGA
The DNA here is from genome assembly GCA_963680715.1 of Tetragnatha montana. NCBI lineage: Eukaryota > Metazoa > Arthropoda > Arachnida > Araneae > Tetragnathidae > Tetragnatha > Tetragnatha montana. The sequence continues at coordinate 16,862 of OY796675.1, read as the reverse complement.
GCACCAGTACGAAGGTGTCATAGACTTTTTTTCCGACGGTGATTTCTCCCTCCCTAATTAATCCCTGGAACCGTGGGGGGTGTCTTTCGGTGGGTCTTTAAGTCCCCTTCAAGGACTGCTAGAGTGCCCCCCTTGGGAAATGGAACACCGAAAATAGGAGCACCAGTACGAAGGTGTCATAGACTTTTTTTCCGACGGTGATTTCTCCCTCCCTAATTAATCCCTGGAACCGTGGGGGGTGTCTTTCGGTGGGTCTTTAAGTCCCCTTCAAGGACTGCTAGAGTGACCCCCCTCGGGAAATGGAACACCGAAAATAGGAGCACCAGTACGAAGATGTCATAGACTTTTTTCCGACGGTGATTTCTCCCTCCCTAATTAATCCCTGGAACCGTGGGGGGTGTCTTTCGGTGGGTCTTTAAGTCCCCTTCAAGGACTGCTAGAGTGACCCCCTCGGGAAATGGAACACCGAAAATAGGAGCACCAGTACGAAGGTGTCATAGACTTTTTTTCCGACGGTGATTTCTCCCTCCCTAATTAATCCCTGGAACCGTGGGGGGTGTCTTTCGGTGGGTCTTTAAGTCCCCTTCAAGGACTGCTAGAGTGACCCCCCTCGGGAAATGGAACACCGAAAATAGGAGCACCAGTACGAAGGTGTCATAGACTTTTTTTCCGACGGTGATTTCTCCCTCCCTAATTAATCCCTGGAACCGTGGGGGGTGTCTTTCGGTGGGTCTTTAAGTCCCCTTCAAGGACTGCTAGAGTGCCCCCCTCGGGAAATGGAACACCGAAAATAGGAGCACCAGTACGAAGGTGTCATAGACTTTTTTTCCGACGGTGATTTCTCCCTCCCTAATTAATCCCTGGTACCGTGGGGGGTGTCTTTCGGTGGGTCTTTAAGTCCCCTTCAAGGACTGCTAGAGTGACCCCCCTCGGGAAATGGAACACCGAAAATAGGAGCACCAGTACGAAGATGTCATAGACTTTTTTTCCGACGGTGATTTCTCCCTCCCTAATTAATCCCTGGAACCGTGGGGGGTGTCTTTCGGTGGGTCTTTAAGTCCCCTTCAAGGACTGCTAGAGTGCCCCCCTCGGGAAATGGAACACCGAAAATAGGAGCACCAGTACGAAGGTGTCATAGACTTTTTTTCCGACGGTGATTTCTCCCTCCCTAATTAATCCCTGGAACCGTGGGGGGTGTCTTTCGGTGGGTCTTTAAGTCCCCTTCAAGGACTGCTAGAGTGCCTCCCTCGGGAAATGAAACACCGAAAATAGGAGCACCAGTACGAAGGTGTCATAGACTTTTTTTCCGACGGTGATTTCTCCCTCCCTAATTAATCCCTGGAACCGTGGGGGGTGTCTTTCGGTGGGTCTAAGTCCCCTTCAAGGACTGCTAGAGTGACCCCCCTCGGGAAATGGAACACCGAAAATAGGAGCACCAGTACGAAGATGTCATAGACTTTTTTTCCGACGGTGATTTCTCCCTCCCTAATTAATCCCTGGAACCGTGGGGGGTGTCTTTCGGTGGGTCTTTAAGTCCCCTTCAAGGACTGCTAGAGTGACCCCCCTCGGGAAATGGAACACCGAAAATAGGAGCACCAGTACGAAGATGTCATAGACTTTTTTTCCGACGGTGATTTCTCCCTCCCTAATTAATCCCTGGAACCGTGGGGGGTGTCTTTCGGTGGGTCTTTAAGTCCCCCTCAAGGACTGCTAGAGTGACCCTCCTCGGGAAATGGAACACCGAAAATAGGAGCACGTGTACCAAGATGTCATACTTTTTTCCGACAGTAAACAACCCGACGACAGTAAATAACTCAAATTAAAAAATAATTTATTAATTTATGTTAATTTATTAATTTATGCTAATTTATTCTAATTTATGTTAATTAATTAATTAATTAATTAATTAACATAAATTAATAAATTAACATAAATTAATAAATTAGCATAAATTAATAAATTAATATTTAAGTAGGTTTTTTAATGTCGTCGAGTTTTTTGCTGTCGGAAAAAAAGTCAAACACAACTTTTTATCGGTCCTCTAATTTTCTTTACCCTTTTTCCCCACAGGGCTAACTCTGAATGTCTTTAAAGAGGACTAAAGGATCTACCGAAAGAGCCCCCTCACGGTTCAAGGGATTAATTAGGGAGGGAGAAATCACCGTCGGAAAAAAAGTCTATGACATCTTCGTACAGCTGCTCCTATTTTCGGTGTTCCATTTCCCGAGGGGAGTCACTCTAGCAGTCCTTGAAGGGGACTTAAAGACCCACCGAAAGACACCCCCCACGGTTCCAGGGATTAATTATGGAGGGAGAAATCACCGTCGGAAAAAAAGTCTATGACATCTTCGTACTGGTGCTCCTATTTTCGGTGTTCCATTTCCCGAGGGGGGTCACTCTAGCAGTCCTTGAAGGGGACTTAAAGACCCACCGAAAGACACCCCCCACGGTTCCAGGGATTAATTAGGGAGGGAGAAATCACCGTCGGAAAAAAAGTCTATGACATCTTCGTACTGGTGCTCCTATTTTCGGTGTTCCATTTCCCGAGGGGGGTCACTCTAGCAGTCCTTGAAGGGGACTTAAAGACCCACCGAAAGACACCCCCCACGGTTCCAGGGATTAATTAGGGAGGGAGAAATCACCGTCGGAAAAAAAGTCTATGACATCTTCGTACTGGTGCTCCTATTTTCGGTGTTCCATTTCCCGAGGGGGGTCATTCTAGCAGTCCTTGAAGGGGACTTAAAGACCCACCGAAAGACACCCCCCACGGTTCCAGGGATTAATTAGGGAGGGAGAAATCACCGTCGGAAAAAAAGTCTATTACATCTTCGTACTGGTGCTCCTATTTTCGGTGTTCCATTTCCCGAGGGGGGTCACTCCAGCAGTCCTTGAAGGGGACTTAAAGACCCACCGAAAGACACCCCCCACGGTTCCAGGGATTAATTAGGGAGGGTGAAATCACCGTCGGAAAAAAAGTCTATGACATCTTCGTACTGGTACTCCTATTTTCGGTGTTCCATTTCTCGAGGGGGATCACTCCAGCAGTCCTTGAAGGGGACTTAAAGACCCACCGAAAGACACCCCCCACGGTTCCAGGGATTAATTAGGGAGGGAGAAATCACCGTCGGAAAAAAAGTCTATGACATCTTCGTACTGGTGCTCCTATTTTCGGTGTTCCATTTCCCGAGGGGGGTCACTCTAGCAGTCCTTGAAGGGGACTTAAAGACCCACCGAAAGACACCCCCCACGGTTCCAGGGATTAATTAGGGAGGGAGAAATCACCGTCGGAAAAAAAGTCTATGACATCTTCGTACAGCTGCTCCTATTTTCGGTGTTCCATTTCCCAAGGGGGTCACTCTAGCAGTCCTTGAAGGGGACTTAAAGACCCACCGAAAGACACCCCCCACGGTTCCAGGGATTAATTAGGGAGGGAGAAATCACCGTCGGAAAAAAAGTCTATGACATCTTCGTACTGGTGCTCCTATTTTCGGTGTTCCATTTCCCGAGGAGGGTCACTCTAGCAGTCCTTGAGGGGGACTTAAAGACCCACCGAAAGACACCCCCCACGGTTCCAGGGATTAATTAGGGAGGGAGAAATCACCGTCGGAAAAAAAGTCTATGACATCTTCGTACTGGTGCTCCTATTTTCGGTGTTCCATTTCCCGAGGGGGGTCACTCTAGCAGTCCTTGAAGGGGACTTAAAGACCCACCGAAAGACACCCCCCACGGTTCCAGGGATTAATTAGGGAGGGAGAAATCACCGTCGGAAAAAAAGTCTATGACATCTTCGTACTGGTGCTCCTATTTTCGGTGTTCCATTTCCCGAGGGGGGTCACTCTAGCAGTCCTTGAAGGGGACTTAGACCCACCGAAAGACACCCCCCACGGTTCCAGGGATTAATTAGGGAGGGAGAAATCACCGTCGGAAAAAAAGTCTATGACACCTTCGTACTGGTGCTCCTATTTTCGGTGTTTCATTTCCCGAGGGAGGCACTCTAGCAGTCCTTGAAGGGGACTTAAAGACCCACCGAAAGACACCCCCCACGGTTCCAGGGATTAATTAGGGAGGGAGAAATCACCGTCGGAAAAAAAGTCTATGACACCTTCGTACTGGTGCTCCTATTTTCGGTGTTCCATTTCCCGAGGGGGGCACTCTAGCAGTCCTTGAAGGGGACTTAAAGACCCACCGAAAGACACCCCCCACGGTTCCAGGGATTAATTAGGGAGGGAGAAATCACCGTCGGAAAAAAAGTCTATGACATCTTCGTACTGGTGCTCCTATTTTCGGTGTTCCATTTCCCGAGGGGGGTCACTCTAGCAGTCCTTGAAGGGGACTTAAAGACCCACCGAAAGACACCCCCCACGGTACCAGGGATTAATTAGGGAGGGAGAAATCACCGTCGGAAAAAAAGTCTATGACACCTTCGTACTGGTGCTCCTATTTTCGGTGTTCCATTTCCCGAGGGGGGCACTCTAGCAGTCCTTGAAGGGGACTTAAAGACCCACCGAAAGACACCCCCCACGGTTCCAGGGATTAATTAGGGAGGGAGAAATCACCGTCGGAAAAAAAGTCTATGACACCTTCGTACTGGTGCTCCTATTTTCGGTGTTCCATTTCCCGAGGGGGGTCACTCTAGCAGTCCTTGAAGGGGACTTAAAGACCCACCGAAAGACACCCCCCACGGTTCCAGGGATTAATTAGGGAGGGAGAAATCACCGTCGGAAAAAAAGTCTATGACACCTTCGTACTGGTGCTCCTATTTTCGGTGTTCCATTTCCCGAGGGGGGCACTCTAGCAGTCCTTGAAGGGGACTTAAAGACCCTTCGAAAGACACCCCCCACGGTTCCAGGGATTAATTAGGGAGGGAGAAATCACCGTCGGAAAAAAGTCTATGACATCTTCGTACTGGTGCTCCTATTTTCGGTGTTCCATTTCTCGAGGGGGATCACTCTAGCAGTCCTTGAAGGGGACTTAAAGACCTACCGAAAGACACCCCCCACGGTTCCAGGGATTAATTAGGGAGGGAGAAATCACCGTCGGAAAAAAAGTCTATGACATCTTCGTACTGGTGCTCCTATTTTCGGTGTTCCATTTCTCGAGGGGGATCACTCTAGCAGTCCTTGAAGGGGACTTAAAGACCCTTCGAAAGACACCCCCCACGGTTCCAGGGATTAATTAGGGAGGGAGAAATCACCGTCGGAAAAAAGTCTATGACATCTTCGTACTGGTGCTCCTATTTTCGGTGTTCCATTTCTCGAGGGGGATCACTCTAGCAGTCCTTGAAGGGCACTTAAAGACCTACCGAAAGACACCCCCCACGGTTCCAGGGATTAATTAGGGAGGGAGAAATCACCGTCGGAAAAAAAGTCTATGACATCTTCGTACTGGTGCTCCTATTTTCGGTGTTCCATTTCCCGAGGGGGGTCACTCTAGCAGTCCTTGAAGGGGACTTAAAGACCCACCGAAAGACACCCCCCACGGTTCCAGGGATTAATTAGGGAGGGAGAAATCACCGTCGGAAAAAAAGTCTATGACACCTTCGTACTGGTGCTCCTATTTTCGGTGTTCCATTTCCCGAGGGGGTCACTCTAGCAGTCCTTGAAGGGGACTTAAAGACCCACCGAAAGACACCCCCCACGGTTCCAGGGATTAATTAGGGAGGGAGAAATCACCGTCGGAAAAAAGTCTATGACATCTTCGTACTGGTGCTCCTATTTTCGGTGTTCCATTTCCCGAGGGGGGTCACTCTAGCAGTCCTTGAAGGGGACTTAAAGACCCACCGAAAGACACCCCCCACGGTTCCAGGGATTAATTAGGGAGGGAGAAATCACCGTCGGAAAAAAAGTCTATGACACCTTCGTACTGGTGCTCCTATTTTCGGTGTTCCATTTCCCAAGGGGGGCACTCTAGCAGTCCTTGAAGGGGACTTAAAGACCCACCGAAAGACACCCCCCACGGTTCCAGGGATTAATTAGGGAGGGAGAAATCACCGTCGGAAAAAAGTCTATGACACCTTCGTACTGGTGCTCCTATTTTCGGTGTTCCATTTCCCGAGGGGGGCCGGGGGCACTCTAGCAGTCCTTGAAGGGGACTTAAAGACCCTTCGAAAGACACCCCCCACGGTTCCAGGGATTAATTAGGGAGGGAGAAATCACCGTCGGAAAAAAGTCTATGACATCTTCGTACTGGTGCTCCTATTTTCGGTGTTCCATTTCTCGAGGGGGATCACTCTAGCAGTCCTTGAAGGGGACTTAAAGACCTACCGAAAGACACCCCCCACGGTTCCAGGGATTAATTAGGGAGGGAGAAATCACCGTCGGAAAAAAAGTCTATGACATCTTCGTACTGGTGCTCCTATTTTCGGTGTTCCATTTCTCGAGGGGGATCACTCTAGCAGTCCTTGAAGGGGACTTAAAGACCCTTCGAAAGACACCCCCCACGGTTCCAGGGATTAATTAGGGAGGGAGAAATCACCGTCGGAAAAAAGTCTATGACATCTTCGTACTGGTGCTCCTATTTTCGGTGTTCCATTTCTCGAGGGGGATCACTCTAGCAGTCCTTGAAGGGGACTTAAAGACCTACCGAAAGACACCCCCCACGGTTCCAGGGATTAATTAGGGAGGGAGAAATCACCGTCGGAAAAAAAGTCTATGACATCTTCGTACTGGTGCTCCTATTTTCGGTGTTCCATTTCCCGAGGGGGATCACTCTAGCAGTCCTTGAAGGGGACTTAAAGACCCACCGAAAGACACCCCCCACGGTTCCAGGGATTAATTAGGGAGGGAGAAATCACCGTCGGAAAAAAAGTCTATGACATCTTCGTACTGGTGCTCCTATTTTCGGTGTTCCATTTCTCGAGGGGGATCACTCTAGCAGTCCTTGAAGGGGACTTAAAGACCCACCGAAAGACACCCCCCACGGTTCCAGGGATTAATTAGGGAGGGAGAAATCACCGTCGGAAAAAAAGTCTATGACATCTTCGTACTGGTGCTCCTATTTTCGGTGTTCCATTTCCCGAGGGGGGTCACTCCAGCAGTCCTTGAAGGGGACCTAAAGACCCACCGAAAGACACCCCCCACGGTTCCAGGGATTAATTAGGGAGGGAGAAATCACCGTCGGAAAAAAAGTCTATGATATCTTCGTACAGCTGCTCCTATTTTCGGTGTTCCAGTTCCCGAGGGGGTCACTCTAGCAGTCCTTGAAGGGGACATTTACCTCTACCGGAATTGACCTCCAATGCCTCCAGCAATTATTTAGGGAGAGGTCAAGGGGCGTCGAAATAATTATACGACCCTGGCACCGTAACCCTCAAGTAACTGAAAGTGCACTTGGGTGCTTTTTACCCCCATGTTAACTCTATGGGGGAAGCTTAAAGTTACTGAAAGTGCACTTGAGTGTTTTTTACCCCCATGTTAACTCTATAGGGATTACTTAAAGTTATTGAAAGTGCACTAGGGTGCTTTTTACCCCCAGGTTAACTCTATGGGGGAAACTTAAAGTTACTGAAAGTGCACTAGAGCGCTTTTTACCCCCATGTTAACTCTATGGGGGAAACTTAAAGTTACTGAAAGTGCACTAGGGTGCTTTTTACCCCCATGTTAACTCTATGGGGGAAACTTAAATTTACTGAAAGTGCACTAGGGTGCTTTTTACCCCCATGTTAACTCTATGGGGGAAACTTAAAGTTACTGAAAGTGCACTAGGGTGCTTTTTACCCCCATGTTAATTCTATGGGGGAAACTTATAAAGTTACTGAAATTGCACTAGGGTGCTTTTTACCCCCATGTTAACTCTATGGAGGAAACTGAAAGTTACTGAAAGTGCAATAGGGTGCTTTTTACCCCCATGTTAACTGTATGGGGGAACTTAAAGTTACTGAAAGTGCTCATTAGTGCGGTTTTCCATCACTTTAGCTATAGTATGTTACATATAGACGGTTTATATGAAGTTTCAACACACTTTGTTTTCTGCCTATATGTAACATACTATAGCTAAAGTGATGGAAAACCGCACTTATGAGCACTTTCAGTAACTTTAAATTTCCCCCATAAAGTTAACATAGGGAGAAAACAAAGTGTGTTGAAACTTCATATAAACCATCTATATGAAACATACTATAGCTAAAGTGATGGAAAACCCCACTTATGAGCACTTTCAGTAGTTTTAAATTTTCCCCATAGAGTTAACATAGGGAGAAAACAAAGTGTGTTGAAACTTCATATAAACCATCTATATGTAACATACTATAGCTAAAGTGATGGAAAACCGCACTAATAAGCACTTTCAGTAACTTTAAGTTCCCCATACAGTTAACATGGGGGTAAAAAGCACCTTAGTGCACTTTCAGTAATTTTAAGTTTCCTCCATAGAGTTAACATGGGGGTAAAAAGCACCCTAGTGCACTTTCAGTAACTTTAAGTTTCCCCCATAGAGTTAACATGGGGAAAAAAAGCACCCTAGTGCACTTTGAGTAACTTTAAATTTCCCCCATAGAGTTAACATGGGGAAAAAAAGCACCCTAGTGCACTTTCAGTAACTTTAAGTTTCCCCCATAGAGTTAACATGGGGGTAAAAAGCACCCTAGTGCACTTTCAGTAACTTTGAGTTTCCCCCATAGAGTTAACATGGGGGTAAAAAGCACCCTAGTTCACTTTCAGTAACTTTGAGTTTCCCCCATAGAGTTAACATGGGGGTAAAAAGCACCCTAGTGCACTTTCAGTAACTTTGAGTTTCCCCCATAGAGTTAACATGGGGATAAAAAGCACCCAAGTGCACTTTCAGTAACTTTGAGTTTCCCCCATAGAGTTAACATGGGGGTAAAAAGCACCCTAGTGCACTTTCAGTAACTTTGAGTTTCCCCCATAGAGTTAACATGGGGGCAAAAAGCACCCTAGTGCACTTTCAGTAACTTTGAGTTTCCCCCATAGAGTTAACATGGGGGTAAAAAGCACCCTAGTGCACTTTCAGTAACTTTGAGTTTCCCCCATAGAGTTAACATGGGGGTAAAAAGCACCCTAGTGCACTTTCAGTAACTTTGAGTTTCCCCCATAGAGTTAACATGGGGGTAAAAAGCACCCTAGTGCACTTTCAGTAACTTTGAGTTTCCCCCATAGAGTTAACATGGGGGTAAAAAGCACCCTAGTGCACTTTCAGTAACTTTGAGTTTCCCCCATAGAGTTAACATGGGGGTAAAAAGCACCCTAGTGCACTTTCAGTAACTTTGAGTTTCCCCCATAGAGTTAACATGGGGGTAAAAAGCACCCTAGTGCACTTTCAGTAACTTTGAGTTTCCCCCATAGAGTTAACATGGGGGTAAAAAGCACCCTAGTGCACTTTCAGTAACTTTGAGTTTCCCCCATAGAGTTAACATGGGGGTAAAAAGCACCCTAGTGCACTTTCAGTAACTTTGAGTTTCCCCCATAGAGTTAACATGGGGGTAAAAAGCACCCTAGTGCACTTTCAGTAACTTTGAGTTTCCCCCATAGAGTTAACATGGGGGTAAAAGGCACCCTAGTGCACTTTCAGTAACTTTAAGTTTCCCCCATAGAGTTAACATGGGGGTAAAAAGCACCCTAGTGCACTTTCAGTAACTTTAAGTTTCCCCCATAGAGTTAACATGGGGGTAAAAAGCACCCAAGTACACTTTCAGTAACTTTAAGTTTCCCCCATAGAGTTAACATGGTGAAGAAACAAAGTGTGTTGAATAATCCGACAAAATCGACACTAGAGATGTATTAGAGACGTTAGTAGCGTATTCTCAAATCCCACTCGGTAAGATGTATGTAAAGTACTATAGCTAAAGTGACGCAAAACCTCACTTTCATGCACATTCATTTTTCCCATAGAGATAACATGGGAAGATTCGTGACTGACACTAGAGACGATAGTTGCATGTTTTCCAATCCCACTCGGTAAGATGTGTGTAAGGTTGCCGACCATGGCACCGTAGCCTACCGCTGAACTCATAGCGGCAGTGTCTCGGTACCCATGCGGCAAGGGTCGGCAACCTTCCAATCCACTTTTCGGTCAATTTTAGCTATACCTACTTTTGCCGTAGACTTGAAATGGTCATGCCGCATGGGTACCAATACACTGCCGCTGCCCATGTTATCTCTATGGGGGAAAATTAAAGTTACTGAAAGTGAATAAAAGATTGATTTTCTGCCATTTTAGCACTAGATTGTCACGTTTAGAGGGTTTATTCGCAGTTTCAAAACAGTTTTTAGTGACTAAAGTGATGGAAAACAGCACTTATGAGCACTTTCAGCAACATTGAATTTCTCCCATAGAGTTAACATGGGGGGAAACCAAAGTGACCTAAAGTGACGGAAAACAGCACTTTCGTGCACTTTCAGTGACTTTGAATTTCCCCCATAGAGTTAACATGGGGAGAAATCAAAGTGTGTTGAAACTTCATATAATCCATCTATATGTAACATACTATAGCTAAAGTGATGGAAAACAGCACTTATGAGCACTTTCAGTTACTTTGAATTTCCCCCATAGAGTTAACATAGGGAAAAAACAAAGTGTGTTGAAACTTCATATAAACCATCTATATGTAACATACTATAGCTAAAGTGATGGAAAACCGCACTTATGAGCACTTTCAGTAACTTTAATTTTTCCCCATAGAGTTAACATAGGGAGAAAACTAAGTGTGTTGAAACTTCATATAAACCATCTATATGTAACATACTATAGCTAAAGTGATGGAAAACCGCACTTATGAGCACTTTCAGTAACTTTAATTTTTCCCCATAGAGTTAACATAGGGAGAAAACTAAGTGTGTTGAAACTTCGAATAAACCCTCTAAACGTGACAATCTAGTGCTAAAGTGATGCAAAACCGCAACTATGAGCACTTACAGTAACTTTAAGTTTCCCCCATAGAGTTAACATGGGGGTAAAAAGCACCCAAGTGCACTTTCAGTAACTTTAAGTTTCCCCCATAGAGTTAACATGGTGAAGAAACGAAGTGTTTTGAATAATCCGACAAAATCGACATTAGAGGTGTGTTAGAGACGTTAGTAGCATATTCTCAAATCCCACTCGGTAAGATGTATGTAAAGTGCTATAGCTAAAGTGACGCAAAACCTCACTTTCATGCACATTCATTTTTCCCATAGAGATAACATGGGAAGATTCGTGACTGACACTAGAGACGATAGTTGCATGTTTTCCAATCCCACTCGGTAAGATGTGTGTAAGGTTGCCGACCATGGCACCGTAGCCTACCGCTGAACTCATAGCGGCAGTGTCTCGGTACCCATGCGGCAAGAGCGGAGAAAACTAAGTGTGTTGAAACTGCGAATAAACCCTCTAAACGTGACAATCTAGTGCTAAAGTGATGTAAAACCACTCTTTTATGAACTTTCAGTAACTTTAAATTTCCCCCATAGAGTTAACATGGGAAAAAACTAAGTGTTTTGAAACTGCGAATAAACCCTATAAACGTGACAATCTAGTGCTAAAGTGATGCAAAACCACTCTTTTATGCACATTCAGTAACTTTAAATTTCCCCCATAGAGTTAACATGGGAAAAAACTAAGTGTTTTGAAACTGCAAATAAACCCTCTAAACGTGACAATCTAGTGCTAAAGTGATGCAAAACCACTCTTTTATGCACATTCAGTAACTTTAAATTTCCCCCATAGAGTTAACATGGGAAAAAACTAAGTGCTTTGAAACTTCGAATAAACCATCTAAATGTAGCAATCTATTGCTAAATTGACGCAAAATCACTCTTTTATGCACTTTCAGTAACTTTAATTTTTCCCCATAGAGTTAACATGGGAAAAAACTAAGTGTTTTGAAACTGCAAATAAACCCTCTAAACGTGACAATCTAGTGCTAAAATGACAGAAAATCAATCTTTTATGCACTTTCAGTAACTTTAATTTTCCCCCATAGAGATAACATGGGCAGCGGCAGTGTGTTGGTACCCATGCGGCATGACCATTTCAAGTCTACGGCAAAAGTAGGTATAGCTAAAAGTGACCGAAAAGTGGTTTGGAAGGTTGCCGACCCTTGTACCGTTGTCTACCGCCTTGTTACACACATCTTACCGAGTGGGATTGGAAAACATGCAACTATCGTCTCTAGTGTCGGCCACGAATCTTCCCATGTTATCTCTATGGGAAAAATGAATGTGCATGAAAGTGTGGTTTTGCGTCACTTTAGCTATAGTACTTTACATACATCTTACCGAGTGGGATTTGAGAATATGCTACTAACGTCTCTAACACACCTCTAGTGTCGATTTTGTCGGATTATTCAACACACTTCGTTTCTTTACCATGTTAACTCTATGGGGAAAAATTAAAGTTACTGAAAGTGCATAAAAGAGTGATTTTGCGTATTTTAGCAATAGATTGCTACATTTAGATGGTTTATTCGAAGTTTCAAAGCACTTAGTTTTTTCCCATGTTAACTCTATGGGGGAAATTTAAAGTTACTGAATGTGCATAAAAGAGTGGTTTTGCATCACTTTAGCACTAGATTGTCACGTTTAGAGGGTTTATTTGCAGTTTCAAAACACTTAGTTTTTTCCCATGTTAACTCTATGGGGGAAATTTAAAGTTACTGAATGTGCATAAAAGAGTGGTTTTGCATCACTTTAGCACTAGATTGTCACGTTTAGAGGGTTTATTCGCAGTTTCAAAACACTTAGTTTTTTCCCATGTTAACTCTATGGGGGAAATTTAAAGTTACTGAAAGTTCATAAAAGAGTGGTTTTGCATCACTTTAGCACTAGATTGTCACGTTTAGAGGGTTTATTCGCAGTTTCAACACACTTAGTTTTCTCCGCTCTTGCCGCATGGGTACCGAGACACTGCCGCTATGAGTTCAGCGGTAGGCTACGGTGCCATGGTCGGCAACCTTACACACATCTTACCGAGTGGGATTGGAAAACATGCAACTATCGTCTCTAGTGTCAGTCACGAATCTTCCCATGTTATCTCTATGGGAAAAATGAATGTGCATGAAAGTGAGGTTTTGCGTCACTTTAGCTATAGCACTTTACATACATCTTACCGAGTGGGATTTGAGAATATGCTACTAACGTCTCTAACACACCTCTAATGTCGATTTTGTCGGATTATTCAAAACACTTCGTTTCTTCACCATGTTAACTCTATGGGGGAAACTTAAAGTTACTGAAAGTGCACTTGGGTACTTTTTACCCCCATGTTAACTCTATGGCGGAAACTTAAAGTTAATGAAACTGCACTAGGGTGCTTTTTACCCCCATGTTAACTCTATGGGGGAAACTTAAAGTTACTGAAAGTGCACTAGGGTGCTTTTTACCCCCATGTTAACTCTATGGGGGAAACTTAAAGTTACTGAAAGTGCACTTGGGTGCTTTTTACCCCCATGTTAACTCTATGGGGGAAACTTAAAGTTACTGTAAGTGCTCATAGTTGCGGTTTTGCATCACTTTAGCACTAGATTGTCACGTTTAGAGGGTTTATTCGAAGTTTCAACACACTTAGTTTTCTCCCTATGTTAACTCTATGGGGAAAAATTAAAGTTACTGAAAGTGCTCATAAGTGCGGTTTTCCATCACTTTAGCTATAGTATGTTACATATAGATGGTTTATATGAAGTTTCAACACACTTTGTTTTTTCCCTATGTTAACTCTATGGGGGAAATTCAAAGTAACTGAAAGTGCTCATAAGTGCTGTTTTCCATCACTTTAGCTATAGTATGTTACATATAGATGGATTATATGAAGTTTCAACACACTTTGATTTCTCCCCATGTTAACTCTATGGGGGAAATTCAAAGTCACTGAAAGTGCACGAAAGTGCTGTTTTCCGTCACTTTAGGTCACTTTGGTTTACCCCCATGTTAACTCTATGGGAGAAATTCAATGTTGCTGAAAGTGCTCATAAGTGCTGTTTTCCATCACTTTAGTCACTAAAAACTGTTTTGAAACTGCGAATAAACCCTCTAAACGTGACAATCTAGTGCTAAAATGACAGAAAATCAATCTTTTATTCACTTTCAGTAACTTTAATTTTCCCCCATAGAGATAACATGGGCAGCGGCAGTGTATTGGTACCCATGCGGCATGACCATTTCAAGTCTACGGCAAAAGTAGGTATAGCTAAAAGTGACCGAAAAGTGGATTGGAAGGTTGCCGACCCTTGCCGCATGGGTACCGAGACACTGCCGCTATGAGTTCAGCGGTAGGCTACGGTGCCATGGTCGGCAACCTTACACACATCTTACCGAGTGGGATTGGAAAACATGCAACTATCGTCTCTAGTGTCAGTCACGAATCTTCCCATGTTATCTCTATGGGAAAAATGAATGTGCATGAAAGTGAGGTTTTGCGTCACTTTAGCTATAGTACTTTACATACATCTTACCGAGTGGGATTTGAGAATACGCTACTAACGTCTCTAATACATCTCTAGTGTCGATTTTGTCGGATTATTCAACACACTTTGTTTCTTCACCATGTTAACTCTATGGGGGAAACTTAAAGTTACTGAAAGTGCACTTGGGTGCTTTTTACCCCCATGTTAACTCTATGGGGGAAACTTAAAGTTACTGAAAGTGCACTAGGGTGCCTTTTACCCCCATGTTAACTCTATGGGGGAAACTCAAAGTTACTGAAAGTGCACTAGGGTGCTTTTTACCCCCATGTTAACTCTATGGGGGAAACTCAAAGTTACTGAAAATGCACTAGGGTGCTTTTTACCCCCATGTTAACTCTACGGGGGAAACTCAAAGTTACTGAAAGTGCACTAGGGTGCTTTTTACCCCCATGTTAACTCTATGGGGGAAACTCAAAGTTACTGAAAGTGCACTAGGGTGCTTTTTACCCCCATGTTAACTCTATGGGGGAATCTCAAAGTTACTGAAAGTGCACTAGGGTGCTTTTTACCCCCATGTTAACTCTATGGGGAAAACTCAAAGTTACTGAAAGTGCACTAGGGTGCTTTTTACCCCCATGTTAACTCTATGGGGGAAACTCAAAGTTACTGAAAGTGTACTAGGGTGCTTTTTACCCCCATGTTAACTCTATGGGGGAAACTCAAAGTTACTGAAAGTGGACTAGGGTGCTTTTTACCCCCATGTTAACTCTATGGGGAAACTCAAAGTTACTGAAAGTGGACTAGGGTGCTTTTTACCCCCATGTTAACTCTATGGGGGAAACTCAAAGTTACTGAAAGTGTACTAGGGTGCTTTTTACCCCCATGTTAACTCTATGGGGGAAACTCAAAGTTACTGAAAGTGCACTAGGGTGCTTTTTACCCCCATGTTAATTCTATGGGGGAAACTCAAAGTTACTGAAAGTGCACTAGGGTGCTTTTTACCCCCATGTTAACTCTATGGGGGAAACTCAAAGTTACTGAAAGTGCACTAGGGTGCTTTTTACCCCCATGTTAACTCTATGGGGGAAACTCAAAGTTACTGAAAGTGCACTAGGGTGCTTTTTACCCCCATGTTAACTCTATGGGGGAAACTCAAAGTTACTGAAAGTGAACTAGGGTGCTTTTTACCCCCATGTTAACTCTATGGGGGAAACTCAAAGTTACTGAAAGTGCACTAGGGTGCTTTTTACCCCCATGTTAACTCTATGGGGGAAACTGAAAGTGCACTAGGGTGCTTTTTTTCCCCATGTTAACTCTATGGGGGAAATTTAAAGTTACTCACAGTGCACTAGGGTGCTTTTTTTCCCCATGTTAACTCTATGGGGGAAACTTAAAGTTACTGAAAGTGCACTAGGGTGCTTTTTACCCCCATGTTAAATCTATGGAGGAAACTTAAAATTACTGAAAGTGCACTAGGGTGCTTTTTACCCCCATGTTAACTGTATGGGGAACTTAAAGTTACTGAAAGTGCTTATTAGTGCGGTTTTCCATCACTTTAGCTATAGTATGTTACATATAGATGGTTTATATGAAGTTTCAACACACTTTGTTTTCTCCCTATGTTAACTCTATGGGGAAAATTTAAAACTACTGAAAGTGCTCATAAGTGGGGTTTTCCATCACTTTAGCTATAGTATGTTTCATATAGATGGTTTATATGAAGTTTCAACACACTTTGTTTTCTCCCTATGTTAACTTTATGGGGGAAATTTAAAGTTACTGAAAGTGCTCATAAGTGCGGTTTTCCATCACTTTAGCTATAGTATGTTACATATAGGGAGAAAACAAAGTGTGTTGAAACTTCATATAAACCATCTATATGTAACATACTATAGCTAAAGTGATGGAAAACCGCACTAATGAGCACTTTCAGTAACTTTAAGTTCCCCCATACAGTTAACATGGGGGTAAAAAGCACCCTAGTGCACTTTCAGTAACTTTAAGTTTCCTCCATAGAGTTAACATGGGGGTAAAAAGCACCCTAGTGCAATTTCAGTAACTTTATAAGTTTCCCCCATAGAATTAACATGGGGGTAAAAAGCACCCTAGTGCACTTTCAGTAACTTTAAGTTTCCCCCATAGAGTTAACATGGGGGTAAAAAGCACCCTAGTGCACTTTCAGTAAATTTAAGTTTCCCCCATAGAGTTAACATGGGGGTAAAAAGCACCCTAGTGCACTTTCAGTAACTTTAAGTTTCCCCCATAGAGTTAACATGGGGGTAAAAAGCGCTCTAGTGCACTTTCAGTAACTTTAAGTTTCCCCCATAGAGTTAACCTGGGGGTAAAAAGCACCCTAGTGCACTTTCAGTAACTTTAAGTAATCCCTATAGAGTTAACATGGGGGTAAAAAACACCCAAGTGCACTTTCAGTAACTTTAAGCTTCCCCCATAGAGTTAACATGGGGGTAAAAAGCACCCAAGTGCACTTTCAGATACTTGAGGGTTACGGTGCCAGGGTCGTATAATTATT